>CM017445.1:16117560-16185372 GCA_007726485.1 Eragrostis curvula
ATAATTCGTACTGTATGGCAGTAGATGATACTATGATCATGTGTCGTGGTCGAGATGCACCACAAATGATGAAAAAAAAACGTCAAAAGTTGGATAGCACAAGTTGGAAGCTACTATGATGCAACCTTTGAGGTGCAAATTAACGCACACAAAACGTCATTTCTTGCCATGGAGGGAGTACTTATGGTTTCGGATGCTCTGGTGCTCCTACATGTAAAATGCACCAATATTGTATACAACACGAAACTACCGGCCAATAAACGTACATGTTTTACTTTTGAAAGACGTGCACAAGCTAATGCAACTGTTTAAAAAAACCCTCTAATCTAGAATTTGAATGCACACAAACAAAATTTTGGGGTGTACAATTGCAATATTTGTTCATGATGAATGCACACCAATTTGATAATGTGAAAGTAAATATTACGGGTAGCATGATGAGTTAATTTAACTTTGTGTGTGTACATATGATTTTTTTTCCCGAATAGTATGCATATAATTTAGTTGCAAACAGGAAGACACACTATTTAACCCAACAAATCTATTACCAATACAAAGGGATAGTAATATTCATTAGTAAAATATTAAGAAAGCTAACTGAAATGCACCACAGAACCGAGCAGGTACAGAAGCTGATAAAAGTCACGGATCACCTAGATGCAAATGCACCCACCCAGTAATCGGTCATCGAAGAATACAATAATGCACTAACCGAGCAGTAGCAAGTTAACGCAAAGTCTAACAGCCATCCAGTAACTAAACGGGAAAAAAAAACACCAACGCAAATGTCCAGCTCCTTCCACACACTTCGTCCAGGCAAGGTTGTATCAGTACAAACATTTACTCCCATGCAGTAACCCTCTGCACCGGTCCCACACCCAGGGACATTTTCATAAAATACGAAACACGTATACACCAGCAATACAGTGGACCCCAACGCCCATTCCGAATCGTGGAGTAATCTGCGCCGTGCAGATAACCGGCGCAAGGGCCCCTAGGGGCAAATTTGCCGCTTTTGGGGCCTTGTTATGTTGAAGAACAGTCTAAAATGTCTTGTATATCGTGTTGGGACTAACAATGTTGAACTACCGTCGATGTATTGAGCTTGTTATGCAGTAGTAATAAGAGTAAATTCCTTCCGCTAAAAAAAGATAAATTTTACAAAACTACAACTATATGCGTTATTGTTTTAGAAAACTAAAAATTTTAGAGGTAATTTCAGAGGAATACAATAAACTTTTTAGCCCTTTGTTTTTTTTTAAAAAAAGTACAACTGGTATGGTTGACCCCACCAGTCAGCCCCGCATATGAGAGAAAGACACTGTGAGGCTAACATGTGAGATTGTACATAAAAGTTGTAGTTTTTTTGGAAACAAAGGTACAAAGATGTAGGTTTCTAAAACCATCATCAAAAGTTGTAATTTTCTCAAACAATGACGCAAATTATTATAATTTTGTGAAATTTCCTCTAATTGGAACGAGCATTGAGCGACGTATCCGCCGGCTGGTGATCTTTGTGCGGGCAGATGCAAGTCCCCATGATGTGATGCATGTAGTATTGTGTATTGTTTTTTTTTTTGGGGGGGGGGGGGGGGGGTCGTTTTGTGCATTGACTTGTGGCAAAATCGATCCTCCCAAGCTCGTTCAAAAGTTCATCGAAAGTTGAAGTAGACAAACTGAGACCATGCTGAGACCAACATTTCAGCTGCAGGCACCTGCAGGGAGCCAGAATACTCATCGTTGGCACGCAGCCATACGCCGTATGTCAGTACACTGAGAACAGCCCCTTCACCGGCGGACTCCAGGCGCAACGTCCTCTTGGGGAACAAGAAACTTGCGGCAAAATCAGCAGCATCAGGGAGGGCGGGCGTTGTATCGTCCATTCGTTGGGCCTGGCACGATCACCACAGCCGAACTCCAAGTGCAGTGTTCTCTCGTGGAAGAAGGATTCGTTGCAGTGCAGCGTGGCACAGACAAAATCCAGCATCAGGGCGTTCAGCGTTGTAACCTTTGCATGCTTTTCAGTGATCATGAACAGATCCCCTCCCGGCCGTCACCGTGCGCCGTGCACGGTGAACGGCGGGCTCACAGTGCCACTCCGTTCATCCTAATCATGCCCAGGATTTCTCGGAGGCCTCCGGCATGGTGATCAAGATGCTAGAATTCAAATTATCGGCCGGAATGCGGCGCGCGGGTGGCGAGACAGAGACGCCAGGAACGGTCGCCAATCGAAACGGCGACCTGTAAGATCGCTGCTTCATTTGGCGGCCACCTCGGGTGTCTCCTAACCGACCGATCGGACTCGTGCGGCTATGATCAGCGTGGAAATAAATGAAGGGAGGGCCCGTTTCTTCAAGCTCACTGAGCCAGGATCCCCTGAGGCCTTGTTCGTTTGGCATGGAATGCCCAAGATTTGGGCCCAAATCCAGTGGGTTTTCATGGTCTGGAGAGAATCCTGGAGTAGGCCGGAAATGTTGTTCGGTTATCTTGGGCCGGATTCCCACTGAGCCCAATCCAGCCATTTCGTCCAACAAAACGCTAGGAATCGTTCCTCGTGTCCGACCCCGTGGAACGACTCCAGGACGCACGCGACCGCAACGGGCGAGGGCGAGTGCTTCGGGACGGCGGCGCGGCGCGTTGGGACGGCGGCGCCGAATCACTTCCGATGCCCTTCCCCTCCTCAGGCTTTCTCGCCGGTACGACGTCTCCCTCTCTCCTTCGTCTTGGATCTTGGATCTTGGAGTGCGGCACGGCGCCGGCGGACGCCACGGAGTAGTACACCCGGAACGACGGCACGGCGAGCTGCGCCGCCGCCTCCTTGGACAGCATCTTCGACCGGAGCCTGTTGCTCCCTCCCTGCTTCGGCACAAAGAGCTCCTCCTTGCTCGCCATGGTGGTGAACAATGACCTACTGCTCTGTACACTGACTGACACACTCTGTTCAGAGAGAGAGAGAGAGAGAGAGAGAGAGAGAGAGAGAGAGAGAGAGAGAGAGAGAGAGGTGTTGAAATGGAGGAAGGAGTGAAGTAGCTGCCTGCCTCTTGAGAATGAGGTGGTGTGTGGCAACTATAGCAAGCGATTTTAATATATCAGTAGATCCGCTATTTGCAGTGAGAGCACTGGGGAAGAAGGCTGTGTAGTACCAGTAGCTGTCCACCTCCTGCTGACCTCCTTTGGATGAAGATGCTGATTTCCTCTTTGGAATGATGAAATATACGTTGGGTGAAGCCTTAGCCCTTAGGAATTGTTGTTGGCTTTGTCGCTGTTCTCTTTACTGGTGCATCATGTTGTTACAGGCCGGGGAAATAATCTCATGTAGATTTGTACTGCTGATTTGCTGGTTGAATCTGCCTCTAAAACTCAAATAATTTATCAATGATGACGTTTATGTTAACTAGCATTGCCTCTGTTAAGGAGTTGCAATATTTGGTATGCCTTTGTTACTATGTTCTCTAGTTCATTGCTTTTCCACTGCACTCATCAGCTGATAAAAACGATTGTGTTATCATATAGCTTGATATACCTGCATATTTCCTTTCTTTAGGCCTGGTACTTGCATACACTGTAAACAAGTTGGGATTGAAGAAAACACAGGAAAGACATTGGGTTGAACAACTATCCTGATAAATGTTCTAATCGTATCTAGTTGTATCTTCATTTGGTATTGCCGGCTCTTGCTTATTCCTTGAGAAGCATGTTCCAGATGATGGGGCTGATTTTGCCAGGCTGCAACTATAGTGTTTGTTAAGTTCATCTCTTTGATTTTACCACTTGATTAAGGACCTCAACTTTATTATCAGATATGAAGGCTAACTGAATCACCAGTTGGCATCTCTTGTTCTTGATTTTCCTTGCACAGAATTTTTTGGACACCATAGTTATTTCCACTGGAATTTTCATGCTGTCTTGAACTAAACTTGCTTTGACCTAAACTTGTATTCAGTCAGAGATACATGATTTAATGCATTTATTAATATGTGCTTATGTTTGCATCTTTTAGATTATACCGGCTGCTTCTAGGATCGGAGAAGACGAGCCACCACCGTCTTGGGACCCGGTTTTAACTCCGATTTTACTAGTATGTCTCAACCATTTTGCTCGTTCTTAATTCTTAACCATTTTGCTCATTCTTAATTCTTAACCATTTTGCTCGTTCTTAATTCGTAATCATTAATTATTTATAGCTCTGAAATGAGTACCTCTTTAAGACAACATATTAGAAAGAGGAGAGACGAAGAGGATGATATCATGATGATGTTTCTGTATTTTATGGGTTCTAGTAGAGGCGGCAAAAAACAGAAACGTCACACTTCGGAAGAAACTGGCGAGATCAAAGTTCAGCGGCTGCTCAATGGACATGTAAAGAATTGCCAAGTAACCTTTAGGATGGAACTTCAAATCTTTAGAGCTGTGGCTACCTACCTTAGAAGGACAAAACTTGTTAGTGACACAAGGATATCAGTGGAGGAGAAGTTGGCATTCTTCTTGTTCATGCTAAGTAAAAATGCCACATATGAGGATATGCAGGTCTTCTTTGGGCATAGCAATGACACGTTGCATCGCCACCTCAATCATTTTTTCAACAAAGTCATCCCCATTCTCACTCGCCATTTCATCATCGCTCCTGATCCAAATCTAGTGCACCCAAAAATCCAAGACAATCCTAGATATTATCCTTTTTTCCAGAATTGCCTCGGTGCCATTGATGGAACCCATATTCCTATTACCATATCCCTTGATAGAGCTGCTCCTTTCAGAAATAGGAAGGGCACACTTAGTATCAACGTGATGGTAGCTTGCGATTTTGACTTGAACATCACATTCATATCTACTGGTTGGGAAGGATCGGCTACAGATTCCAGGGTTCTCAGATCTGCAAAGGCCAGGGGTTTTCATGTTCCTCCGGGCAAGTTCTACCTTGCGGATCGGGGGTATGCTAATACTGCATCATTTCTTGCACCGTACAGAGGAGTGAGGTATCACTTGAAAGAGTTCGGTGCTGGTCACCAAAGACCTCAGAACCCGAAAGAATTGTTCAACCATCGTCATGCAAAGCTAAGGAATCACGTGGAAAGGACATTGGGTGTGATTAAGAAGCGCTTCCCAATTCTCAAAGTTGGCACGTTTCATACACTGAGAAATCAAGTCAGGATCCCAGTAGCTGCAGCAATATTTCACAATCTAATCCGATTACATGCCGAGGATGAGGAATGGTTAAATGATCAGCCAGATAACATTGATCCTGCAAGTTTTGTTCCCTTACCAACCGGTGATCAAAACAATGATCAGGGCAGCGTAGAAGGCAATGCTTTGAGAGACACCATCACCCAACAGATGTGGGATCAGTACCAGCATCATGTACATTAGCTTAGGCTAGCAAATAATCAAATAAAGTTGTAATAAATAGCTTATGCTAGACTTTCCTTTATGCTCATGTGTTGTAATAAAACTCTTACATGTGTTGTAATAAACAGCAATGGCTGGAAAGGGATCGTCACCAAAGACTAGAATGGTAGCAAGGGGTTCACCAAAGCTTAATCGGCTTTTGGTAGCAAGTGCTACAAAGAAGAAGGTTTCACCAAAAGGCAGCCATGCAAGTTCTTCTCAAGGTATGTTGTTTGTTATTTGTTTTTGGATGAACATGTCGGATTTGCCTTCTACATGATTTGCCCTGCTACTGAATTGATTTCTAGTGTAATTGCTTATTAACTGTGTCATACACCTGAAATTATACAGCCACTCTCTGTAACTCTTTTTTTGTATAAACATGGTTTGAGTGCTTGTTGATACAGGTTATGTTATTAATTAGCACTTTATTTGTATTGCTTTGGCAACAGACACAAGGCAAACCCTTGTGTATTCTAATAACTTGACAATTTCTAGAAGTGAGATATCTGTAAGTTCACACTGTTTCTAGATGCAGCACGGCACTAGGAGCATCTGTATACACATGCAGATAACATAGGTAAGGATCTTAACTGAACATCACCATTGCTCATCAGAGAATTTCTTTGGGTTGTGCATGGTTTTCCATGTATTCAACAGTTCAAGTGCTACATTTCTGATTTATGTACTCTTGAAGTAGCATTTCTCTATTTGGTTAAAAAAAAGGTTATGTTTATATGCTAAAAGTGATGTACCAACTGGTGAAGTGTATACACAAACTACCTACAGAGCTACAGGCAGCTGACATAAAAAACAGTAAACATTAAATTTATGTAGTGAATTTGTATGTACCTTTCATTCTTTATGTAGTGAAACAACGTGCTTACTGGAATGCATCCCACGAGAGATCTCTTGCTGATATCCTTCATGAGAACAAGGACTACCGAGGTGATAATGGGTGGAGCTCAGAGTCTTGGAATCGGATGGTAAAGGATTTTTGGGCAAGGAATAAGTATGCGTTGTTCTCCAAAAGCCAAATTCAGGAGAAGGAGAGGGAGCTGAAGCGTGACTACAAAATGTTGAAGGAAGCACTGAAGCAAAGTGGCTGTTCCTAGAATAAAGACAGGTGCATGATAGAGGCAGGGCCACACTTATGGGCAAACCTTAAAGTGGTATGTTCTTTTCTCAGAATCTGGAACTTATCAAAACCTACAAGTTTGTATCCTTTCCTCCTACTCACTTTGTTGTTTTGTATTTGTAGACATTTTCCAAGATCAAGAAATTCCAAAAGCCCAAGGCTAGCTTTCCTCTGTTTGATTATTTAGGGGAGCTCTATGATGGTTAGTATTGTTATCCATAGTTGGTGTTTATACTTTCTGCCTTGCTACTAGTACTTGATGTTAATACTTGTTGCCTCGTTGTAGGTCATCTTGCCGAAGGAAATTATAACATTACTTCAATGGAGCCAGAGGAGGAGGAGCCACTTATGCCAATTCCCGAAGCAGAAGATGACATTGACGATGAAGAAGTGCAGCTTGTGTATGATCTAGAGGATGAACAAGTGCAGGAGGATGAGCTTGAAGTTCCAGCAAGAGAGGAGGCACCATCAAGAGATGAAGAAGCTCCACCAAGAAACCGGCTTCGTGAAGAGAGGAAGAAGCTCCAACCAGCTTCAACTGTACATCAAAGAAGGGTTTCTGCAAGAGCAGAAAAGGCAGAGCCTAAAAAGTCAACCAAAAACAATGTGGAAGGCATGTATGAGAGGTACCTAGAGATGCGGACCAAGCAAGGTGAGGAGGAAGCTGCAATGCTTGCAAGAGAGAATGAAGCTGCAATGCTTGCAAGAGAGAATCAACCGACTCAAGCCACTGATTTCTCCATTACAAGATGCATCAAAGTTTTGAACACCATGCAAGTGACAAAAGAGGAGAAAGTGAAAGCCTTTTCTGTTTTCAAGAATGTGGAGAATAGGGAGATATTTCTCTCATCTGCCGAAGGGGATGAAGAGACTGCTTTGCTGTGGCTAAGGAGCCAGTTCTGATAGCAGGTACATAGCTTTCACTAGTATGTCTCATTCTGAGTTCTGGCACTGATATCTGCTTCCTGCTGCTTTATGCCATACACATGCAACCAACTGTTTTGCAAGACCCTGTGGAGATTAACATCTAGTCATTTATCCTGATAGAATTTCTAATGTTGAAATTAGAGGCAAATCATCCTTGTACTGATTGCCGAAATATCGAAAAAAGTTACTTCTATTTAGTTCTGTCTAGGTGGCACAACTCAACCAGAATTGGTTGGTTTTGAAATGAACCTTCTATTTTGGATAGGATATGTATTCAATGTGTAGCAGACAACAGTGGCATATTTGAAGCAACTTGGATAATGAAAAATGAAAATGTATCCAATGACAAGATGTTTCTGCTTTTCTATGAATGTTTCTACTTCAGTTTGTGAACCAGATGTGAATTATGAATGATAAGCACCAGCTATTACGCTCGAGAAAAACACCAGCTATTACCACTGTTTAACACTGTTGTTTTCTCACGTGCAGGAGAAGGCTCCGTTTGTCGCCAAGAGGCCAAGAAGGTCAATGCTGAGTACACCAAGAAGATGGACTCCTCCTACGACAACAAGCAGTCCATACTCAAGTTATCTGTGCTTATTTTAAAGACCCCACCTAGTTCTGTAATAGCCTGATATGCTAGCGTATAGTCTGAATATCTGAAATGCCTGCCAATAGTCTGTGTGGAGTCCTTGTGCCAGAATTTTCCGGTTGCCTGGTATGCTCTAGCCATAATAAGTACTGCAGTTGTGCACTAGTGCTTTGTCTTTGCATTTTAGACGCAAGAATACTGAATTTATGCGCTGCATGCTCCTGTTCTCACGACAAGGAGGGCAAAGAACTACTCCTTTAAGATGATTTGTATTGGTGATTAGATATAAGCCTGGGTTATTAGTCTCAAGGTTAAGAAATTTGGTTGTTAAATAGTCGAATTTTCTTGTTCATAAACTGTGTCTATTTGTGAGTATATTCCTGTTCATAAATGTAGCACTGTGATCATGAGGGAAAAAATTTACTGCTTGTTGAAGTCCCCCTGAATCCGTCTCTAGTAGAATCACGTTTTCTTGCACATGAGAATGATTCCGTGAGGGGGATTAAACTGCGGCAAGGTTTGAGTGAGACAGGGGATCCACTTGATCCTGACGGGGAACCGAAGTGTCTCAGGAATCAAAACTGAACTGCCGAACGAGGCCTGATGTGGGCTGTGGCCACTGACCGGTAGGTCCGGACCCACCCGTCAGTTGCCACTGCACACCATGCAGTAACTTCAGGGGATCCATGCCACTGATCTGCCGCTCCGCTCGGAAGACGTAACCCCGCCGTTCCGTCGTCTCGTCGTCCCCCGAGCGCGCGGACGGAAGCTTCCAGAACCTTCGCGACGAGCGGGGCGAGATGGTGCTCCTGCACGTGAAGTCGGCGGCGAACGCCTTCTCGCCGTCACCGCCTGGGGCGGACGGGGAGGAGATGGAGTTCCTCTACGATTGCGCCGCCACCGCCGCCGTCGCGGACGTGGCGGCCGCCCTCAGCGACCTCGCCGGCCTCCAGGCCCGCCTCCTCTCCCTCTGCCGCCGCCTCCGAGGTGAGAACCTCCCCATCACCGCAGCGCGGTAGCTTTGGCTACGGGCGGATTTTGATTCCAACTGACGCTGCGTGACTGTTCCTGCAATCTGCAGAGAGGTGTGCGGAGGCCGGTGCGGCGGGCGAGCTCGTGAGGGCGCTGGACGAGGCCGAGGCCTACGTATCCAAGGTCAGCATCTCCCAGTTCCCTCCCATTATCTAGGGACAGTCTCATGTTCCATTCCATTCGATCCTGTTTGCTGTTAATTGTGCGGGAGTTGCCTGAGTTAGATTCGATGCACTACCCTTGATTTTGACCTTTCGATCAGCTTATTGCTTTTTTGCGGATTTGGTAGTTCGAATACTTCACTTGGCCTGTTGGATTGGGTGCACCAACCATTAGTATCGAAACTCCATACTAGATCGAAGTCAGGACACAGCCATTAGTATTCAGTCACTCAAAGACACACACTTTTGTTTCCCAATTCAACTGATAATGAAATTTTTGTGCTGATATTACTGGTGGAAGTGGAACTAGAGAGTACCTTACATACAAGTGTGTTTGTTTGTTCAGTGCTACCATACTTGTGACCAGTTCGTCTTTCTTTCTACTTGCGAAATCTTAAAAATAAGTAACATGCTCGTTTCTGTAACTGAGTTCCTCCTATTCAGATGATATTTTAAATGATCACCAAACAACTCATTGCCTGGTTGTTTGATTTGGGTTAAGGATTTCATATAACCAATGTTTTGAGATTGGCTATAGCAAATGAAATTAGTGTTTTCACAATAAGTGCATCATCATTTAAACATATAACTCTGTACATGTTGTAGCCCATGCTATGTTAGTCTAATTTAGAACATGTGGACATGTTAAGAGCAACTCCAACAGCCTACCCATATGGATATTGATTTTCCCTTTCTTTTTTCCTTTTTTTTTTCTTTTTCAGCTATTCATTATTAGATAAATTGACAATTATAGTGCATCATATGGCATCGCCACGCTTCGCGCCTTACTGCCATAAGGCATGAGGCGGTAGACAGTCACCACGCCTCGCCTTACCGCCTTAAAAACTATGGCTCTAACATAACTGTTAGAGCCTATCTGTTGGATGAGATGTTGGAAATTCTTTGAATCTTGTTACAAGTATGTTCCTTTACATTAACTTTCCAGATAAATAGACAGATAAACACATCAATACTCGTGGTTGACCTATTTGCTTCTAGGAAGTAGATAGGTCAGCTTGATCGACCATGACCTCTTGAATCAAACGAAATGGATGGCCCAAATATTCTTCGGAATCCAAAGAAAATTACACATTACCTCTCACGTAAACATTAATGACAGATAACTATAAAGGATTCCTCAGTACCATACAGATTATGTAATCCACATTACCTTCCCTTAGTTTTTATTAGCTGAGAGAAGATCTGGCTCGCCGATATCTGCGAGATGTCATTCTCATTTGAGTTTCCAGCTTCTGCCGTTTTCACATTGTTGCTCTCAAGGACCCTTGAGCTTTGTGACAGGAGTTCGACAATACTGTTCATGTTGTTATCATCTGAGCCTGTACATTCTTCATCTTGAAGCTGCAGAGCATAGTTCAGGTCCCTGAGGACGTCTTCCATCGACGGCCGGTTCACGCCCTCATCTGCAAGGCAATTTTCTGATTTTGTCTGCAATTTTCTGATCAACAATTAGTTCCACCTTACCTCTCTTCAGAAAAACCATTCCCCACTCTGCCAAGTTTGTCATCTTTGCTGGAAGTGTGGCCGGCCTGGCACATAGTACCTCAAGCAAAACAACACCGAAAGAGTATACATCTGATTTCTTAGTCAGCCGTTGGCTTTTAAAGTATTCTGGATCAAAATATCCAAAGCTGCCCTTCACTGCTGTGCTGACATGACTTTGGTCCAGTTCAGGGCCAATCCTTGACAGACCAAAGTCAGAAACCTTTGCAATGTGGTTTGCATCAAGCAGTATGTTTGATGACTTGACATCGCGGTGGATGATGCCCTTCTCAGAACCAGTATGAAGATAGTGCAACCCCCTTGCTTCTCCAACGCAAATCTCCAGATGCTGCTTCCAATCGAGTAAGGGCTTATTGGAACCATAGAGATGACTTCTGAGAGTCCCATTCTCTACATATTCATAAACCAAGATCATTTCATTCTTTTCATCACAGTACCCAATCAGAGACACCAAATGGCGGTGGCGTAGCCGTGAGAGGAGCTCAATCTCCGTACGGAACTCTTTAATACCTTGCTCAGATGTCTGGCTTCCACGCTTCACTGCAACCTTGGTCTCATCCCTCAACTCTCCCATGTACACCTTCCCAAAACCTCCAACTCCAATTACACAGTCCTCATCAAAATAGTTTGTTGCTTCTTCGAGCAAATGGAAGGCAATTCTATAGGTTCCATTCAGCCCCGATAATAGTAGTATCATCAGCAGAAGTTCTGCTTCCTGTCTCTGAATGCTGCTTTTTAAGAGTCTTTTTCCTACGGCAAACAAGTACCAGAACAATTACAACTATCAGTAGCCCAAATGCTCCAAGGACTGAACCAAGAATCACACCCGGAGGAGCCATTGTGCCGTTGACCTGAATACCAAAGCATATTCACAATTTCAAATGGCATGCACAACTGTAACTGTAAGCTCCTCTTTACAATGAAAACAATTGTAAAAATTTCAGCTACTAGGCAAGAAAAAGAACACACTCGGTCAATTGAGTGCCCTTCTCTCTCTCTATCTCTCTCTCTCTCTCTCTCTCTCTCTCTCTCTCTCTCTCTTTTGGCATAACAAATGGCACTAAACTGCACCTTGATAGAAACTTCGGGTACAATCTTACACAGCCCAATAGTGGAGAAAAACTAAAAAAATTTCAAGAAAGAAGAGCCTAACCAAACTATAGATGGATGTATTGGACTAGTAGTGCACCATGCAACAAAAAGATCCGCAGCTAACCAAATAGAGAAGGAAAGATTTGTATTTTGGTTGCTAGCAGTAACAGTCACAACATAGCAAAAGATCCTCCAGAAGAAAACCAACTCCTGTAACGAGCCATTGAGTGACCTAGGATCACTTACCAATGAAAAAAGGATCTATCTCCACTGCACACCTCCAGCACGTTCAGAGGGCGTACAAAAGGAGGACAAGAGAATAATGTGTTGGTGTTAAGACTGAGAGGATGAATGAAATACAAGTATGAAACTTGAGCACAGGCAAGCATCACCATTTAATGGCCTGCGCATATGCGTTGTATTTGAGTTTCTCTCTTTATTTTTGACTATGGGCAAGTAAATGTTATTTCAATAAATTGGAACTAAAGTAGCAGATCCACAACCAAACTGTCATGTTACTACAGTATTCTTCAGGTGCACACCAATAGAATGTACATGTGACAATGACCTGACTCATATTGTGCTGATAATTGAAAAAGGTTGTGTCTTTCAATATCATCCGGTTCATAAAAGTGCACGAATACAATAACACGACCTGATTACCACGGATCCCCAGCCACCTTAATAGTGTGCCAATAAGGCAGTCAAATCAGCTCAGTGGCATGGCAGGTAGGAATGACATAAAAGTCTTTCCAGCGCAATCCGCTATAGTTAGTTGGCCAGAACGGCAGATATGCTCAAAGACTTGTACATAGAATATAAATAGCTTCTTTGTCATAATTTTTTGTTGTTCTACAGTGGGGCATAATATTAAAACTTAATGCAAGAAGTACTATATCCAGTTAATTTTCAACATAACAAAATAATTCAAGAAGGGACAGCATACTCGGTCGTTCAGTGGGAAATCTCAGATCTTCGAGGAGCACTACTCGGAGTGGTTCTTCCCTGCTTTCTTTGGCCTTTAGCGGTGCATCGGTTCCGGGAGCACTGCCCTTATGATGTAGTATAACTTATCTGTTTTCTGAGGCGCGGCCGACCGTACTACCAATGCTAACCTGCCCGTAGCCAAAAAAAAAAAAGGAACAAAAGAAAAAGAACGGCATTGTAAAGAGGCCGTTCTGTTCTCTTCATACAATGGCAAGCTATTCTCTTGTGCATTCTTAAAAACAAAAAAAAAAATCAGTAATCACTCACATCAGGCTCTCATATGTTGAATTTTAATCGATAATGGAATATGTGATAATTGTACTGGTGGGAGTAACATGCAAGTCTATTTGGTGGTTGAGCGCTACTATGCTTGAAATCATTTTTTGTTTATTTATACTCATGACAAAAAAAAAACTGAATAATACATGACATTCATTTTAGGAATCAAGTTCTTCATACAACTGGGTTTAAAAAAAACTAGGGCAACTAATTTCTGGTTGGAGTTGGATTGGGTATTTTGTATAATCATTTTTCTGTGCCTCTGAAAGTTGATGCTCAAGAATGGGAATAGGAAGCAAAGTTAGCACTTTCCTTCTATGCATTGCTGCTTCAGCAAGACTCTGTACATGCTGTAGCTGAGGATGTGTCAATCTAAATTAGAACAAGTTCACCAGTGGTGATAAACTTGTAGAGCCTATCTGTTGAAGGAGATTTTGAGAAGCCTCTGAATCTTATTGCAGGAGCAGGTGCAGCATAACAGATTCCTGTCCCCTCGTGCTCTAAGGGAACATATCAAGAGCATTGAGAAGAAATGTGTTACTGCTTTACAAGAATCTCCTGAGACATTTTGCCTGCAACAGCCATCATCAGGTAACATAAATTTAAGTAATATAGAGATAGTTCCGATATTAGATGTTTGATCCTGTTATAAAGTTTATTAACCTGGTTAAGTATTAGTTCCCACTTGCAAAACAAGGTAGTTTCATTTGACAAGGAATAGTTACAGCTTTACATGGGATATAGCCTTGACTAACTGTCAACTTTTTCTTGTATGTAAATACTAAGACAACATGCATGCAGAGATAGAGCTTTGGTGGGCTGGAAAAAAGCTAGCAATGGGCCAGAGGCTATGTGAGTATGTAGGTGTTAACGACAAAACAAAGGTAATATTGGTACTATGTATTGCAAAGACAAGTTGGTCGCTTTATGATTACCTTTTATAATGTTTTGTGTTAATGTATGCAGATTGTTATCAGGCTAACGCAAGCTCCTTAGAGCCTGACTTTGCTTCTACCCTTGAATCTTGTTAGGTTAGTTTCTTTCATAAACAAGCGTTTCTCCACATGTACCACTGGCAGTCTGTACCAGTGACAACCTGTATATAAATACCTTATATTAGTTGCTTATACATTGTACTCCTGCATAGTGTGTTTCCTTTTGGATAGCATGTGCCACTGGTCCCCTTTTAAGATGTTTTCAATTTTCATGAGCCAGCATCCTCGTCATTTGTATATGCCATGTACCAACCGACAACCTGTATAAACATCTCAGGACTTATGGAGCTGGTTATAATAACTTCAGTTGCACTATTTAGAATCCATCTTGTGCATATATATAGAATTTTCCAATAGAAAAATGATGGTGCATGCATTGCTTCTTCAAATTGTTTTACTTGGTGAGAAGATGATTACTTAGATTGATGGAATACTCTGTTTGGGCGCTCATATTACTCATGCTTTGCCTCCTTCCACAAACTTAGAGGTGCTTACCTAATGAATACTGCTGTCTAGGTACAATCATGCTTATCATTTTGAAGCGATCTCTCTTGGAGAATGCAAAGCGCAAACAGATTGATGTTTAATTTTTACAGCAGGAATGGATTTCAAGTTACTCTAGCAGACAAACTAGCTAAAAATTGCATATTTCTTTCTAGATATATTATGTGATGATTGCCTTATTCTGCAATGGAGTTTCTTAACATAATGATATTTTTATGTGATTCATTTTACTAGTGATCTAAAGCCACGTGGAGAGCAAAAAAGTAGTCCTATGCGCCTAGCATTGCAGCCTAATCATGCGGCGCTTTAATTTGATCTGTGTTAACCTTTAGCTATTGTATTTAGTCCCCTGCTAGGCTTTCTTGTCCTCACATGCCTCTTGATTTTCATGAACAGACACTCACTGCGAAGCAAAAAGTGCGACTAGTAGGTAACTACCTCACTGCAGTCAGGACAGATGCATATGATTCTTTATTTGTCTGTATTCCTCTTAGAACAGTAGGCGAATTAACACAATGATACTTGTACATTACTTTCTAGTTTCTTTGTCAAGTTTTGTTATCTGTCTCATGGATTTCATTCTTTCTTCATGGATATTTTAAAAGAAAAAACTTTCTTTTTTGACAGAAAATCAGCAGGTGCTCTACCTTTTTCTTTAAGAAGGATGAAGAAAAAACTTTCGGGATGCCCAGCTTGAAAACCCAGAGCATTTTTTTAGTTCCTGCAACCATGAAGCTTCAGATTGCGAAAACAGGCACGTGACCTCAATCTGGGATGGAATTCTTGGTGCTTTGGCTCGTGAAACTAGCAACCAGTGATTCAAAAAAAAAAAAAAAAAAAAAAAAAAACCTAGCAACCAGCACAGTTCCGCCTGTCATCAAAAGCTCAGATCCTGCCAACCAGGTGTTTTGGCATGTCTCAACCAAGATAAACCCTGTCCTGATTACTTTAAACTAGCCTGCTGTTGAGTTTTGGAGCCACCTTCTACTAGCAAAATTGTAGCTAAAGATTCTTATGTTTCGAAGCTTGGACCCTGGAATCAAACAAGTGATGAAGTTGGTGTCTCCTGCCCACAGGTATAATCCTGTGTGTCAGATTTCTTGTCATTTAGAAAGAAACCATATAACATGAAGCATTGAAGCGTATCCTGCCATGCAGTTGTATTTTTTGCCAGCAAATAGAGTACAATTAATCTTGGTGGATTTGTTCAGCCAGGCGCTTGTCTATTTCTGTAGTATATTTATATTCCTAGCTTTGACCTATCTGCCAACCAACCTGCTGCTCGTTCGTCTGCCGCTGCATTTCCACCAGCTTTGCAGCTCTAATTCCATTGCTCTTCTGCTTCATCTGCCGACTTCCTTCTTGTTTTGAGTTTGAACACTTGACCTCCCCTTTCATTTTCTGAATTTCTCACACCGATCTGAGGCAGGATCGGAACACGACAATCATTGTACACGATGATGACCTAGTTATTCGCTACGGAGGACGCACACGAACCAAAGCAGTGTTGCCTGTCAGGCACACGAGACTTTTCCCAGTTTGTTGTGATGGGAAATCTCTCTCCATCGCCTTTTCTCCCTCCTCCTGAACACCGGAAACAGAAAAGGCGAGAGCTTTTCTCATGGCCACCCGGGCTCACTTTTGCAGAAGATTCTTTGGTTCGTTGCAGGCAAAATGGTTTGCTCCATCCGTTGGTGCTGTTCCTGTAAACTTTTAAACAGAACATCGCACAGTCACGGTGAAAGAGATGAAGGAATCTCTCGTGTTTCTGTTGTGTTTTCTCTCTCTCCTCTCTTGTTCAGTGCCCGTGCTCGTCGCCTGGGCCTGTTGTGCTTGGACTGCACGAGTGACCCATCTCTATCAGAAGTGGGACGACGACAAGCCGTGGTGGGAGAGGAGCTGCGAACTGGCAATCTTCAGCTCAAAGCTGGTCGCCTTTCCACCGCCCTATTGCGTTGCTGCGACCTGCTTATTCAGTGGCCAATGCCAGCTTACAATTCGCAGAATTTACAACCGTTTTCCTGAGAAATCATCGCGTTCTGAAGACAGGTCAAGCGGAAATGGACCTTGAATCTCACTAGCTGGTAGCTGAACGACGCCACAAAGGCATTGCTAACCTGTTCCAGATCTGCCTACCACAGCTCTGCCTTTTTCGTTAATCTATTTGTGGGCGCTTGATTTGGATGGGCTGATGGGACCTCAAATCTTGTTTCGTAGGGTTCCTTAAAAGCATCATGTTTGGGAAAGCCCGAGCATCGGCAAACATCTTCATGGAGTGCAATGGTGTTGGGTGTTCCAAAACCTTTGTTTTCAAGGCAAGGAAAAGCAGCATTGCAGCGCAGGTGCGTAGCGTGGAAGAAGATGGCTTTGCTTGAGCTGGGGCGTGTTTCGGCGTTTTAGAGTCTAAAATTTAGAGGGGTTTAAACACAAAGAATCTTGTCTTAAATAAAGTTTAATTACAAAACTAACTGCAGAACCCCCCTCTAAATCGCGAGACGAATTTAACGAGGGTAGTTAAGCCGTGATTAGATGATATTTACTGTAGCATCACTGTAGCAAAACATAGATTAATTAGGCTCATTAGATTCGTCTCGTAAAGATGTACCCATCTGTAAAAAGGTTTTGTCATTAGACTTTATTTAATACTTCTAAATAATAAGATTCTCTTTAGAGTTAAATTTTAGAGGGGTCTAAACGGTGAAACGAACACACCCCTGGAGTGGTCTACACTCTACAGTCACTCTACATCAGATCAGTGACAGCTCCATGGACGATGGACTGCGAACGTGGTGAGGTAGGTGGAGGCAGTACATATGGTTGATGCCATTCAAAATTGAAAGCGGAATACGGAGCAGATTGAATTGTACAGGGAGGGAGGGAGGGGACGAGAGGTAGGGTATGGTATGGTCAAGCAGTGTACTTGTTCGGAGTGGAATCAAATCTGCCACCAAGTCAGTGCCACCCTTGCACCATTTACTCGATACTGTTCACCTTCCCCACTACTCCATGGAGAAGCAACTTTCAAAAGAAGAATGGAGCAGAACAGGAGCAAAGAAAATGCATGGAACACATTGTACATTGCATCCTCACAGCAATCCACGGCACATTGCTCGCCCATCTTCACAAGCATTCCCCAAGAAGTACAAGATGAAGAACCAAAAAAAAAGAAAAAAAAAATGTCGCTTTGTTCCGTGTCACCCCCTGCACATCTCCTGCCTCTCCTGCGCCGCCACCTCGCCGGCGGCGACGGAGGAGGCTCGGGGCGTGTTGGTCACGGAGTAGAACACCACGTCGCTGGCGCTGCTCCGCCGCGCCGCCGAGATCGCCATCCCCTGCTGCGACGAGCGCTTGCAGTGCGCGATGGCGCCCTGGATGGCGCCCTCCTCCGACCCGGCGCTGCTGCTCCGCTTCAGCGCCGGCGCCGCAGCCGGGGCACGGAAGAAGAACCCGTTCGCGGTGCCGCAGGACGGCGTCGACGACGAAGAGGAGGACGAGGACGACGAGCAGAGCGGCGAGACCCCCGGCGCCGCCGGCGCCGCGGCCTTGGTCGCCACGAGACGCACCCGGCGGATGATGCCGGAGAAGGATTTCCGGTGGTGGCAGACCTCCTCGTGGTCCGGCTCCGGCGCCCTCGCGCTGACGCTGCCGCTGCCGTTGCCGTCGACGACGATGTCGCTGGGCCTGGTGGCGAGGAAGAGGGACCGGATGTACTCCCTCGACGCCCACCGCTTCACCACCTTGAGCCTCTTGGACCAAGACGGCTTCTTGGCCACCTTGGCGGCGGCGGAGGCGCCGCCGTCTCCCTCCTCCGCCGCCGCACTCGACGCGGTGGCGTCCCGCTTCACGCCTTGCTGCGTCGTCGTCGGCGGCGGCGGCAGCTGCTCGTGCAGCAGCCTCTGCACGAGCTGCAGCCGCGGCGGCAGGTGGAGCGGGAGCAGGTTGCCCTTGTAGAACAGCTCGTCCGCCGGCGACGCGAACGCCTCCTCCTCCTCCCCCTCCCTGCGCCTGGCGCCGCCGCCCACGCCGCCGGCGCCGGCGCCGGCGCTATGGAACTCGAAGCGGGGCGACGCGGGCGGCAGCGGCGTGGCTGTCGGGGTGAGGTCCATGTCGATGTAGTCGTCCTGGATCACCATCGTCGGAGGCCGAGTCGCCGCCGTTGCTGCCATGGCAATGCCAGCTTTGGAGGGAAGAGATGAGAATTTGGAGGGACAAGAAGCACAGTGAGGTGTGAGAAATGAGAGAGACGGTTTATAGGGTTTTGGGCTGCCTGAAGTTGGGTGCAGGAAAGTGAAGTGTGGTTGACAGTTTGTTGGGTTGGGGAAATGGAGAAGGAATGGCACGGCAAATGCAAAATGCAGGGGGATTTATTGTGATCTGGCAAGAGAGGTGTCACTTCCAATGGAAGTGGGTGTGATGATGAACCAGAATCATCTTGCTTTTGTTTGCTTGGCTGAATTTGGCCTTTTTATTTAGATTTTGGGTTTTTGGTCCCTTGTCTTTTTCTCCTTTGATCAACTGTTTTGCTGTTAGGAGGCAAGCGTGAGATGGACTCCTGATGTTGGCTGATCTCAAGACCAGCTGCCGCTTCTGCATTCTATAATTCTTGCTCGCTCATGACAACAAGGAGTGCTTCTTTCGTTGGAAGGATTTTTCAGCATATTCAACTAGTACAAAAACACTCTGACCTGAGTCTGCGTCTTGTGTTTTCTTCTCTTGAGACGGAATCTGCATTTACAAGTACCGCAGCATGCATGTGGGGAATCTGTTGGGAGGCGGCAGTACTGTGAATTGTTCCGTTTGGAAGTCCTGTCCGTTCCATGCGACAGACCACACAACACAGCCTTGAAACGTCGCAGCCATTCAATTCAATGCAGCATGCAGGCTTCTGTCTGCGACCCGTCCCGTGCCCAAGCTACGCTCGCGTAGGCGGAGGCGTGGCTCAGTGTTTCAGGAAAGAAAGGCGGTCAAAAGACCTGATTCAGTGGTTAAAGATGCAGCACTTATTAGGGTGATGGTCGAGTAGTAATGTGCTGTTGGATTAGCAGGTGATTAGACTCCCGTTGCAATGGATAGCAAAGCTTTCTCAAAGCCTGGCGCGGCAGCACACCAAAGAGAACCACATCATGGGTTCACCATGTTCTACAGAGAGACGTGTGACCCTCTTATCTGCATTCTCTCTCATAACAATGGTGGCCACCAACCATTCCTTTGTCTCTACCATTCCTTTGTCTCTTTACCACCGTGAACCTTTCGACTGATGTTACAGTGAGGTTAAAGTGGTGGTAACAAGCTCTTTATTTTACTACTAGAAGTGGGGTTGGGTGCTTAAAAGTTGCTGGTCACAAGAGGGCATGCCATTACAGTAGTAACCTGTTTGACCAGCCTTTGGCCTTGGTCCTCCCGTCCAAAAGGGATCAAGATTCAACAGTCGACTGGGCCCCTAGGTATTCGTGCACCGTGCAGGGCAGTGCTTGTGCCGTGTGTGACTCACCGCTCCCACACGCCCTGTGCAGGACCAATTGTTTATTTAGGCCAGTCTCGGTGGATATTTTCATTTCACACTTTTCAAAGGTGCCACATCAGATTTAGAGTTTTCACATGATAAATGAAATGGTCTCTCTCAATGCACAATTTCATCTCACGGTTTTATAAGCAAAGTATAATATTAAATTCTTGCATTGAGATTGGTCAAAACATGTTAGGATGAAAGTTTTTGCTCTCAATGGGTCTTTCAATAAGCTTTCATATATATGAAACCGTGCCAACTTCCTTTCATTGGAATGAAAGGAACTTCTCCTCTTTCATCTTAATTGATGTGCCATGTCATCTATTTTGTTGATGTGACATCTTATTTAATGTTGATGAAAGGCCCATTGAAACTGGCTTTAGTGTAGCCTGTGTGCATCATTTCTTTAGGTTAATTAACACATTTGTTAAGAGCCACAAGAGATCGCCAATTTGTGAAGATACCAAGATCTTTTTCATCTTTAGTTTATTTGTGGTCGAAGACTGTCAGGGGGTTACCTCGCTTAGTATGTTATACAATTGAGCCCATAAGGCTGAGATTTCACTAGGATTCGGGATCAATGGCGACGCAGGTTTATAAGATAATGCAATTGTTTCGTGCTCGTACTACCATGTACTGTGTTAGCGGCCAGTGAAGCATTGACGCATGCAATTATTAAATGTGGCTTTGCAGCTAAACAATGTATCTAGAACACTTTTGCTGCCCTTTCCTTCCATCTGAGGTGAAAGATCGAGGAGGAGAATGTTTTGTGGTGACCAAGTTATAACATGCTGGATTTGCCACTTGGCCTAGGTTTCATTTTGATCCGGGATCAACCGCGGTACTAGGAGTGCAAGTGCTTGGAGTGCAGTTTAGGATTGCTTTCGAAAAGGAGTGCAATCTAGACCACCGGGACTCGTCTTGGCTTTCTTTCATGTTGCGTGAGGTCTGTGCAGTGCAGCATACTCCATCTGCCGAGGTACGGTGGAGCTTCTTCTGCTGCTGCCGCCTTTTTTTTTTTTGTCAAAGTTACACTGAATTTTCATTTTGTAAAATGAGTTAAAGTAACTCAAACAGTGTTTATAAGTCATCCGAAATCAATTATATCCTTGAGTTGACACACATGAGTCATCAAATAAAATTGGAGGGCTTATCTATCTATTATATATATAATTGAACACGAAACGGAGCCACCACGTTCTCTCTAAAATGCTAGAAATTCTCACGTTAATCCAAAAAAATAAGAAAAGAAAATTACCCACCACTGCCATTATGAAAAAATTAATCAAAAAACCCCCTACAAATATTTATAAAAAATCTAAATTCGGAATAATAAAAAATAACCAAAAATGCCATTGCACATATTTCTAAATTACCCACCATGCCATTATGAGTAAACAAAAAACTAAATCCGGAATAATAAAAATAGCCAAAAATACCCATCATGCCTATTTCAAAATTACCCACCATGCCATTATGAATCCAAAAAATAAATTCGGAAAAATAAAAAATAGCCAAAAATACCCCTAATTCCTATTTCTAATTTACCCACCATACCAATATGAGTCAAAAATAGCTCAATTTTGAATAATAAAAATAGCAAAAAAATACATCTAGTTACTATTTCTATATTACTCACTGTTTGAAATTTAGATTAATAAATAAATCTTATTTAATATTCAAAACGCAAGTGACAAAAAATAAATTCAAATTAAAGTGAATATATTTTCTCTTTAAATTTTTAGGAAATACACCTTAGAAAACAACATGAAAAATTTAACAATATAATAATTTAAATCACATCCTTAGCTAAAACTCTACATGCAATGCACCTTTCATTTGAATCCAAAATCTTCCTTCATCGAGATATAATTTAGATGAAACATGAGTTGCAATGCATTATGTTCTAAATATGTAATGCCTTAATAGTTAAAAACTAACAATATTTATCTTCACTAAGTAAATAGGTAATAAACATGTGTATGTGTGTCTATAAAAAAAGGAAACAAAGAAAAATACTTGACAAAGTGTAAAGATCACTTTTAAGGTGACACTATTATAGAACTTTAAGATCATACACCCGTAACTTTTGAAAAATAATACCAATATATAAACATATATGATGGTTAAATTTTGGATGACCTTACGCAACCCATAACGATCTCCGAGGATGCACGTAAGCACGATCTATCTTCTTAAATAGTACCACAATAATCGTTAGCAGCGCTAAGTAGACCTCTTTACTGTAAAGTCATATATCTAGGAGAAGCATATAGTTCAGTCTTCAAGAGAACCTAGGTATGCGTAACCACGAGTGAGCTATTGAGCCATGGCTACTATATGCTTTACACCCATATGTGCACTTGAGCGCTGTGATTGATGTTTGAACACAGAAACATCATATGACAATGCAATTAACAAAGTATCTTAATGATGATATGAGGAGACAAGTTAGATGTCGTGGTGGATGGATCATATCATAAAGCATGAAACAAGTGTTTATTATTCACTTATGTGCTTCACATCGACGGAAACAAAAGACAAGACTATCAAATTGGATATTAAAATAATTATAAAAAGCTCAAAATATTTATCCAAGGTCTCCTGTAGCAAACATGCATTGTTGTAAAGAGTTTAAAAGTGCAAGAGACGAGATATGTGAATCAAAGTTAAGAATTTCATCATTACAGGCTAATCTAAGAAAATTAATAGGTATTGTTGATTTCTTAAGAATATATTGCATAATTTTGTGTCTATGTGTCTGTTGAAATCCTATTATGTGTCCTATTTTTTAAAAAATAAAAAATAAAATCGAAGCATGTCCAAGATGAAAGAATGTTGATAGAAGAATAATTGATCAGAATAAATAGAGGGAGCATGATGAAACTAATTATGAAAAAAATTGGAGTTTTGTATTACTAAAGTTGCATAGAAAAGCATCAATTTTGTTCAATTTGCTTGGTTTAATAAAAGATACATATATGTTATGATTGAGTTCATATCATATTTATTATGTTATATTGTTCCCGTGATTCATCATTTATTCTAGCCTTTACACAATACTTACATGTTCACTATTTCCGACCATGTATATTTACATTTATAGTGCCTATTAATATTGGTTATTTTAATATGATATTCAGATAAATGATGACTCATCTCACACTCAAATCGATAGAGTTGGTGAGTAATTTCTCCAATCAATTTTAGCTATGTTGAAAATGTATTACTATAATAATAATAATAATAATAATAATAATAATAATAATAATAATAATAATAACAACAATAATAATAAATTATATTCAAGCTCCTGCAATATAAAAATAATTTAAATACTTTAACAAATCTAGCCACGCAAATGCGCGGGCCGCCATCCTAGTTTTATTTATTTTCCTACATACCATTCTATTGTCCAAGGAACTATGCTCCCTCACCCGCCACCTCCCAATAGTCTCGTTCCGATTTGACCAGACTAATACAAGAGGTATATACTTTTATTTACATTTTTTAAAAAAAATTAAAATCATGATTTATTTTTTCATATATATTCATTGGCTTTACGTGAATAAAACCATTGATAAAATTGTATAATTTCAGATGAAAGAAATCATTAATCTAGGTAATTGTAATTGATAATATATATTTGTAGAGGCGTAATAGTGAGCTTCATCCCTCAACTATCGCCCCAAAGCTCAAATTCGTCCCTCAACTATCAAAAGGTCCAATTTGGTCACCGAACTTTGGTTACCCGATTCAAACCAGTCCTGAGGGACAAAATTGAACCTATCAGCCAAAGTTGAAAGACCAAATTGGACCTTTTGATAATTGAGGTACAAATTTGAGCTTTGGGCTAAAAGGATCAATTAGACAAAAACAAATTAAAAAAAATGTAAATTGGACATTCAGATAGACATTCTCAAAAAACTAAAATATATAGATGCATTAATCTCAAAGTTGGTCTATTTTGTCCATGCGCATCATGATAAGCGAAAATCTATTTTAGCAAGCAAATTTTTTTCAGATAAAAGGAAATCTATTAATCAAGCAAATGAAAGCAGTACATCTTTTATATTTTTCAGTCTATTTAGTCATTTAACTATTACTACGTACTACAAATTTTCACTATATGTAAACTTCGTCTACTCCATAGAACGCACACCAAGCAAGCTAAAAGAAGTTGAACGAAAGTTGCAACAATATTCATATCAAGCACACAATCTATTGCTAAACTTTTAACCATTTGTTATGAAGATGTTCATAAGCACATAACTTATTATACTAATGCAACGTTCTATGGTATTTGCCGTTGTTTGTGATAAAAGTAAAACCTATATTGTCAAACAATGGTGTGATCCGATGATTGATAACACTCATGGACATGGTTATATATCTAAAATTTCTAGTAGTACCTACTAGGAGTAATACTGTAGCTAGCAACAGAGGGACATAATAACGGACAAGCACAATACAGGAGTGGTGTGGCTTCTCTAGGAGAAGAAAGCACGGCAGCGTCTAGTCTTGTCAAACATCTGCTAGCCTCAGAAACGCAAGTGTTGACTCCGGCAGTGTGACGTTGTAACATTTTTTTTTTAAGGCACGTTGTGACATTCTCTGTTCTTTCTTCATCCTTCCATTACTCGTGGCCGTGACCATGTACGTGTTCGAAGTTGGGTTAGTTTTGGCCCACAATGCAGGGCCGTGACCATGTACATTGTGGGTTCATTACGCCTTTATAGGCCTTTCTATTACCTATTTTGATATGGGCCCAACAGCATGAAGCCCAATCTGCCCACACCCACGCACGCCGTGACGCACAAAACCCATGGCGGCGCGACCCCATTCCGCGTTCGCGTCCCCTATATATTCACCTCCTCGTTTTCCCTCTCCTTCACCTCCCGCCGCCGCCGTCGCCCCTCGCCTCCTTGCCGCCGTCGCCATGGGGAGAAGTAAGTCCGCGTTTCCAACTCTTCTCATCCGTACTCTTCCTCTGTTGCTCGTGTCCTTCCGATGAATGATTTAGCCGCTTGTTCTGACCCGTGGATGCCTCCCCACGCAAATCTCGATTGGATCTGCATAATTGTGCGAAGTCTGTTACGTTTCGATTGATCCGTGGAACTGGTCGCACTAGTTTACTAGTCTTTCAAGTTTGGTTCCTGGCAATTAGTCCAACAACTCCGGAGGATTACCTGTTCTATATGAGTAGCTTGAGGTGTCGGGGTGTTTTGTAACCTGTTGAATCGTTTGACTAGTTACCTCTTAGGTGGAGCCGTGGAGGAGAATTGTGTAGTCAGTGTTGATTTCTTATGATGTTTCATGTGGTGTTGTGTTCTTAGCCTGCTCCGAAATGTTGCTGTTATAGTTCGTAACAATCTCATTCTCCTGAGTTAAGAGGCTAGGGTTACTTCATGTAGGAATCAAACACCATTCTTTTTGTAGGCTAGCGCCCTCGTTATGACAAATGGATGTAGTACGGTGTCTGATGGCTTTTTAACTTTTCCATGAAATGTGTTTGGTGCGCTGGTACTGGGTCTAATTTATCTTCATGGATATTGTACCGAAATAACATCAGTTGTATGCTCTGTGTAATTTAGACTGTCTAGCACTTTGTATTGACTAGGTTTGCGTTGAAAATGTTATAGGATTGTCTAGTGTACTCTGTAACTTGAATTGTTTAAACCCGTCCCAAATTATTGGTTTGTTGTGCAAATAGTAACGGATCTCATGAATGTTGCATGTGCTTGTTTGTAGTGATCTCCTTCAATATTTGCCACTCGAAGTAGGTAGTCACCTTAATTTGGTTTATGATATGTATCAGTATGTTGATTTGAGTTCCATAAGAAATGGTGTTGCTGCACTTGTTTCATTATTTTGAATCCTTAGCTGTATTAACTAACTTTTGCGTTTTTGAAATGTTGATCAGGACCTGCGAGGTGCTACCGTCAGATCAAAAACAAGCCGTACCCCAAGTCGAGGTACTGCCGTGGTGTCCCTGACCCCAAGATCAGGATCTACGATGTTGGAATGAAGAGGAAGGGAGTTGATGAGTTCCCCTACTGTGTTCACCTTGTCTCCTGGGAGAAGGAGAATGTCTCCAGTGAGGCTCTTGAGGCTGCCCGTATCGCATGCAACAAGTACATGACCAAGTCTGCAGGAAAGGATGCCTTCCACCTCAGGGTCAGGGTTCACCCATTCCATGTGCTCCGTATCAACAAGATGCTTTCGTGTGCCGGGGCTGATAGGCTCCAGACTGGAATGAGGGGTGCCTTCGGCAAGCCCCAAGGAACCTGCGCTAGGGTGGATATTGGCCAGGTCCTCCTTTCTGTGCGGTGCAAGGACAGCAATGCCGTCCATGCCAGCGAAGCTCTGCGTCGTGCCAAGTTCAAGTTCCCTGGTCGCCAGAAGATCATTGAGAGCCGCAAGTGGTGAGTGCCAAAGAAATTTATTCACTCAAGATATTGCCCATATTTTTCTTTCGTTGCTGAGATATCCCTTATCAAATGTTTTGTTATAATTTTCGCCTGTTCAGGGGCTTCACCAAGTTCAGCCGTGCTGATTATCTGAGGTACAAGAGCGAGGGTAGGATTGTGCCTGATGGTGTCAACGCTAAGGTATATAACTCTATAAGCCTCTCGTTGTCTGGGAACTTTTTATGCTGCTGTTGTTATGATCTCTGTTGGCCACTGCTTATGCCATGTAAAGTTTTTATTATTTTGGGAATGGTGGTTACAACCTTGTGGCAATTTTTCTGTCTAGATTTCTTTTGCATTTGTCAAATCTTTGTAGTCATTTACTATGTGTTCCAATAATATTCTAAAGAACAATAGTCTGTACATTCTGCATGATCTAATTTTGTTTCCATTTGCCCTTGTGCAGCTTCTTGGTAACCATGGTCGACTTGAGAAACGCGCCCCTGGGAAGGCTTTCCTTGAGGCCGCTGCATAAGCTATCAGCAGGAATGCGATTCTGGACGTTTTGCTTTAGTCAATCTTACCTTGTATTCTTGGATCTGAATTCCAAGTGTTTGTGTTTTAACAGTGCCATGTATGAACCTATATATTTTGTGTGGAACATATTTGTGTGGAACATCGTTATGTGTGGAATTAGATACTTTTCATGTTGGTGCTATATTGGAAATGTGGTGCTGGATGATTGCTCGAAATGCTCGTGTCGTGCGGTTTTGTGTTGCACTGTTGTTTTTTCATCATTTACAGCCTTTGGGATCTCTTGAAATTGGTCTGTGCAATGTTTCTGGTTTTATGTTTACTACACGGTCCTGCTGTGACCACTCGATGCACTGCTCTTCTATGATGTTTTGGTTCTGGTTGTTCGTTGTCTTGGTTGCTCCTTCGGCTTGTGCTTCGTCCACAGGCCCGCTTGTGCTTCGTCCACAGGCCCGCTGGAGAATGCCTGTCCGATGAACCATGGAATGGGTAGGTTGGAGACAGGCAGACATTCATAGGCATTGTATGGTACTATGGTTCGTTCTATGGCCTTTATGAACTTTGTACAAGGAGTGTGTCTGGGTATCTGTATCCCCCATTCCCTCTTCATCTCCTAACCCTTACCGCAGCCTGGCCCTAGGCTTCCTTACCTGCTGGCTCCACTAGCCCACTCGATTGCGTAGCTCAACATATCTTTTTTTCCCCCTGCTCAGTAACTAAACCTTTTAATCTAACAGACAATGTTAGTGGTGGACATATTGACACGCTAGAATTCCGAGCTAGACTTTCAGTGCGAGTGGCAAGAAGAAAATATGAAGCCTCCCTAGTACCACTGCCACGTCGCAGCAGGAAAAGAGGCACTAGCAAACCTGGCATGGTTGTGGCAGAGGAGCACGTACGGACCGCCGCGCCAAACGAACTATCGAAGGGTGGACGAACCCATGTCCCGGTTAAACCACAAGTCCACAACGCCACTACCAAAGCGGGAGAAATTGGTTTGGGAAACAGCTTGACCTTGCCAATAGCCGGAACAACAAGTTGCGAGTTTGTCGAGGAAGTTCGGCAGCACACAAACAATGTCGAATCGAAACATCTTCGGGAACAGAACCGGGCTGCACAACGACATGTCAAGGGAGCAACCGCCTCGCGTCCGGGCAACACCAGGACGCTGCTCGACGACATCTCCGGCGAGGGCAAGCAATACTTGAGACATGATAAACTGATAGGTTTTGGTGAAACGAAACTGCTACTCTGGTCCAAGGCTGGTCCTTGTTACCCGGGGGGGGGGCGGGGGGCTGTTTGGTGGCCAGCCACAGCTGGCCACGCCACACAGGTCCCCGCCACAGAGTGTGGCGAGCCTTTTTGACGCCGCAGCTACGAGCTCCCTCCACCGTTTACTGTAGCGTGGCGCGGGTACTGTAGCGGTGGCGAAGGGTGGCACGGGTTCTGTAGTTTTTGTCTGCTTACAACTGCTATTGTCAGTGTCTCTAGTGCATAAGCTGCCATCATATCTTTTGTCAGAATTTTTTTCAGAAACAGGGCTTGTCTTCGTCTGGTAATTAAGTCACTAGCTGACATGAGTTTTACTTTTTCTTTAGATATTAAAAGTGCTACTCCCTCCGTCCCATAATATAAGGGATCGGGGAGTTTCCCAACAAAAACACCAGATGAGTAAAAAGACGAGTTTGCCCCTCATTACTACTCCCTCTCTCCACGCCCGCTACTGCCTCATTCCGAAGACGCCGCACCAGCCGCAGCTCGGCGGCGGCGATGTGAAGCGCGGCGCCACGCCGTCGGAGAAGGAGAACGCCGCACTAGCTGCTCGCATGGCCCCCCGCAGCAGCTCGCCCTCGCCATGAGCAGCTCGCCCCCGCGGCCGCCGGAGCCCGACGCCCCCCGCGCGAGCTCACCCGGCCAGCAGCCCGCCTCGCCGCGAGCAGCTTGCCCCCGTGGAGAGATGAGGCAGAGTTGGGTAAGACGCAGTCTGGAGGCAGAGGCGCAGGCTGGAGCTGGAGGCAAAGGAGACGAGCGGCAAGCCGGCAGCTGGCGACAGGCAACGCGAGACAAGATCCCGCCGCCCCTCGTCAAGATCTCGTCGCTCCAGTCTTCTCCTCCTCGCGGCTGGAGAGGAGCGCGTCGAGGGAGAGGATCTCGTCGTCCTGGGCGGGGTCGAAGGAGGCCACGGCGGCGGCGCTGCGGCGGCGAGGACCTCGTCGTTCTCGGCGTTTCCCTCCGGCGAAGGCGCTCCCGCCGGCTCCCTGTTGCCCCGTGGCTCCCCGCGGCGGTGAGGTGGGGTGCGGGAGCGGACACCTCCCCAATCCCCGGGCAGCGGAGGGGCACGAGCTCCGCGCGCGGCGACGGAGAGACGAGCTGCCCCCCGGCGGCGGCGGGGCGAGCCGTGCGCGGTGGGGGCGGTGGAGGCGACCGGCGCGATGGGGGCGCGAGCAGGGACGGCGGGGGAGCTCCGTCGGAGGCGACCGGCGCGGTGGGGGGCGCGAGCAGGAGGGTGCTGATGGATGAGATTCGGTGGGAGGGGAGGGGAGGGGAGGAAAAAATCTATGCGTGGGATCCACCTATCCCCTCGATCCCTTATATTGTGGGACAAACCCACCTCCCTCCAATCCCTTATATTATGGGACGGAGGGAGTAGTAATCAAAACAGAGCTTCTCTCCTGTGTATTTTTCTGAACTTAAACTGAACCCTGAGTGCACCTGGTTCCCTACTTGGTACTACAGTTTGCTCTATCCTTTGTTTTTGCCTGTGCATGACTCGTCACTTTGTCTCTGACTTTTTAACTAGTTCTAGGTTTCATTAAGTAGTCCTACAATCTGGATAGTTCAAAGATCCAACAACACTGAGCTTTGTTTTTTCTTTTTCTTTTTTGAATGGACCAACACTGAACTTTGTACATCTGCAAAACTTTGTTAAATAAAGTAGATCATATTGTCTTGGTTGCAGCTACAGTTTAAGTTTCATATTAGTGTTTCTGCATCCTTAGAACTTGTCTCCATGTTCCTTTCTGCCTATCTTGTTTCTGCATCTTTCAGTGGCGGAGCCAGTGGGTGGACAGGGTGGGCCGCGGCCCACCCTGAGAATCGGCGGCCCAAGGACCCCGCTCCATCCGGCCACCGCTAGCGAGAGCTAGTGATGGCCAAATGGGCCGCCCGGCACGGCACGGCCCGAGCCCGAATAGGCACGGCCCATTTAATTTTCGGGCCGGCACGGCACGCAATTCGTTTCGGGCCGTGCCGTGCCAGCCCACGGGCTCCCCCCTCGGCCCGTGGCCCGGCACGAAATGGCATTTTCGTGCCTAATCGTGCCGTGCCGGCCCGCGAGCACGGCGGCCCATTTCACCATTTCAGTCCAATAGTGTTGAAAATCTTGAAAATCAGAACAAAAATATGACAAAATGGAGACTTGAACCCCCAACCTCTAGCTTAGAAAGCAAGAGACTTACCACTGGACTACTTCATGCTTGTTGTTCTATATGAAACATAAACTATATTTATATGAAACATAAACTATATTTAATATCGGGCCGTGCCGTGCCGCCCGTCGGGCCGCACCCTCGGCCCAAGCACGGCCCAACGGTCCGTGCCGGGCCAGCCCGGCCCGTAAATATTCCGTGCCGTGCCGGGTTCGTGTCGGGCCAAAAAAAACGTGCTTCGGGCCTGCCCGAATAGCCCGGCCCATTTGGCCATCACTAGCGAGAGCACGCAACAGTCAAAGTGTCACGGGAGCAGGCGAGCAGCGCGTCTACGCGCAAAGCGGCGACAACAGTCAGCGGCCATGCCTCGCCCCTCCGCTCGACGGCGCAGTTGTGCATAGGCTGTAGGCGAGCAAGCGGCGACCAAAGGTGCCCCTCTCCTTTCGTTCGTTGTATCAGCTCCAAATCCTACGATTTTCCATTTTCCCAATCCCCATTAAGACCCTAGTCACAAATCCATGAAATTCAAGATACAAACCATGTATAAGACTAAATTGATCAAACCGCCGTCTTATAGATGTCCTATCGGTTTCATTTGGTAGTTGTTGCTACCCTCCCGTGCAATCCTTGCAGCAGGGGAGCTCCATGGAAAGGAGCGATAGCTCAAGCAAGAAGACAGGGAAAGCGTAGTTCTCTCCTTTTGTCTCGCGAAGGAGCTCCCAGCGCAGTGGCAAAGGCCACTGGCTGGTGACGCTCCCGCCCGGGATCGAGTCCCGGGTGCGGCACGGCACTGTAGCACCATGTAGCTGAAATATGCTACGCTGCAGTGCAGAGTAAAAAAAATCCCCTCGTCTTCCCCGGGTCAAAGCACATGGTAAAGACTCGCGCCGGAGCTCACAACGGCCAGCTGAGTCCCTGTGTAGGATCGGGGAGGGGGTTCGGGGGTTTTCTCGGCCTGCGTGAGAGGTCTTTCTCCTTAAACAAATACCGTCGGGGGCGGTCTTACCCCCGGCAGGTCGAGTTTTTTTTTTCTCCTTTTGTCTCCTTTCTGATAAAATGTATTTTGTGCATTACGTTTTCCAGACGGCGGTTCTATGCAACAAAAAAGGCAGGAGATCTGCATGCCCGATCAGGCAAAAAACAACACAAACTCTCAGTCATATCTCATATCCCAGGAAAGAAAATTAGTTAGGTAATTTGATTAGGGCGGCAACCAAACAACCCCTAAGCGCCTAGAGACTCGAAGGGTGCAATTCGACGCGCTTCGCCTTATCGCCCTAAGATGTGGGGAAAAAAAAGTTCGGCCCACCCTGACTTCAAATCCTAGCTCCGCCACTGGCATCTTTAGGACGTTTTGATTTTGCTTTTTGTGACATGCTTGTGGCTGAACCATCATTTATCATTTACTTCATTCAGACTTGATCCATTTGTTACTGGTATGAGAGATTTTGGCAATTTATCGATGCTCAGCAACTTGAGATGTTTCGAACTCTTCACATTACTTATTGTTCTGAAATATGTTGCTTTACTTATAGTTTGTACAGTTTACAGTGCCATATGTTCAATGTTTGCCTCACACCGGAAATATAAACAACCCTGTCTGACCGCCCTGTCCATTGCATGTTTGTTCAGTGTGCAATCCATGTATAAGACGCTTTTAAACAACGGCAATGTGATCTACAACAGGAATATTTGGAAAATGAAAGCACCTCTCAAAATAAAAAAATTTATGTGGTATTTGCATAAACGTATAGTCTTAACTAAAGACAATCTAGTTAGACGTAATTGGCACGGTAATATAAAATGTTGTTTCTGTTCAAATGATGAAACCATTCAACACTTATTTATCGATTGCCATTATGCTAAATTCATATAGAGACTTGTCTATTTTTGTTTTGACTTAAAACCACCACATAACATTTCACATATGTTTGGAGGCTGGTTGATGGTATACGTGCGAAACTAAAAAAACAACTACTTGTGGATGTTGCAGCTCTATGCTGGGTTTTCTGGTTAAGTAGGAATGATATGATTTTTGATAAAGCACCTATGATTACGTACGTACATGCAGGTACTCTTCAGAGAGACTCATTGCTTCGGTTCTGGTCACAAGTGCAGAATAAAAATGAAGACAAGGAGATGATGAGGGATGCTTGCCGACGTCTAGAAGTGTCGGCCATGGAAATCTACGCACATCATGGATGGAGATTTACTAATAGACTATGTTATTAATAATTCTTATCATCCAAACTTTGTTATGTGTGTGTTTCTTTTTAACATTTGGCAGACGGATGTGCTGCAATTCTGTAATAAGACGGTTGTAACCTCGATGTGAGGCCAATGCTAGGATGCTCTTTTTTCCCATTATCTAAATTTTTTTTGCATGTTTGGTTTCTTTTGAGAATGTCACAGGTTAGCATTAACAATTTCCTTCTCATATTTCAGGGACGAGGTTCCTGGCTGATGGCCTCTTTTTCCTGCAAATTACACGTTGGGGCCTGTGATACGCTTTTCACCTTCAATTGGAATCATGTCGATTTAAACAATTCTGTATATTGCTTTTTATAGCAGCTAAGAATGTGACTACATGTAGTTGAGATAATGCTGTATATTGTTGTTCAGATTGTTAGGGCCCGTGATGCAGTCCAGATTGTTGTTCCTGATTTTTTTCTAAATATTGTTAAGCTATTTTTTGCTTCCTGGAATTGATATTCTTTTTTTTGATACATGGAATTAATTTTCTATTGGCTATAGGTCTGGAAGGCTGCAAGGCCGAAACTGTAGTTCAAGGGCTAGGCTGAAACTGTGTAAGAGCTTACAAGATCTGCTTTGAAAGGCTAGGCTAAAATTGTATAAGAGCCCACGGACCGAAAATGTAGTATAATGAATGGATCGGCCCGAATTCTCGAAACGGGCCAGAATAGGATAAGATCTGCTTTGTTAAAGGGCTAGGCCGGATTGGGCTTTGCAGGCCAAAAATGGATGGGATAAGGATAGGGCCCTAGACAAAACGAAAAGGGCTGGGTTGGGGTTTGGACCGGGCCTCGACCCACTGTCAGGCCTTACTCACAAGGCGGCGGGCAGCTGGGCAGCGCCCCTCGTCCACGAACGCACCACCGTCGACCAAGACGACGCCGCTCGATGAATCTCCGGCGAGGAAGAAAGATGATGCCGAGATATTCGCCGTCATGGGCGCCCAGGCAAGTCGACGATAGCCGGGAGAAAACCTTTCCAACTCCAGGGGCAACTGGTCTCCGCCGGCGCCATGCAGGCCGACCAGTTGCTCATCGTCGCCGGCGAGTTCCGCCCCCCGTCCATACATGTGGTGTCGCCGGACAAGACCGCACACACCATCATTCTGGCCCGCAAATTATACAGTGGGTTTGCTGGATGACCTCTCGCTTAAAACAAAAACAAAAACAAAAAAGAAAGAAAGAAAAAATCGCTTTGCTGAAGACCTGAAACTGTGGCAGCTGCCTTCCTGTACATGCATAGTCACTGATAATTTTTCGCTGCTCGCCTCTTCACGTCCTACGCCTACTGCTAGCAGTTGCCCGCTCCTCTTGTCCCAATCCGTGCTGCCAGCTTCTGCACGATTCCATCACTAGTCCCGTTCTACATTGAACTTTCAATCTTTCATCAGCGAGGAGGCAAAGCATGTAACGTCCCGCCTTTCTGAGGCCGGGCCTGCTTACGCCTGGTAACTCTCTAGGAATCAAGACTAGCCTCACAAACTAATACATGTCTTTTCTGCGCATTTTGTCCTCACTCGTGCGCATCCGGGAACGACTTCCCGGTCGGTCATCCATCCCGAAATTGCTCCCGGCCAAGCACGCTTAACCTCGAAGTTCTTTCAAAATAAACTCCCGAAAAAGAAGTTACAACTTGTTGATATGAGTATTCTATCAATCCTATTAAGCCTTGGGTCGGCATGTCACAAAGCACAAGTCATGAATCAATCCGCCATCAGCATCCTTGTGCTATCGTATGGTCAAGCAGACATAACAGAAACGTGAACACACGGAACAGTACAGATCCATAAAACAGCCAGCCATGCCCATGCTGCCTAGCATCTCAAGTAAGCTTTCTTCAGAAAATACGAAGTAGAAGCAAAGCACAATAGTAACCACAGCATCTCAAGTTGCAACCAAAAAGTGAGATAGTAGCATAATAATCTTAAATCTGTATAATTCACAGGATATTTGGTACCCAACTAACCACTAAATTAAGAACAAGGCAGCTAATTTGTTTTGCTTAGCATTGGTTAGAAAAAGGGAGACAAACAGCAAAAGGTAACCAAAGTTTCCTGCATTTGTTTTCTGTATTGGATAGTTTGCTATGTAATAAACATCCTTTATGGATGATCTTTACATGATCAGAACAAATCGATCAAATTAGTCACTGAGGATTGAATTGATGTCAGCTTGTTACTCGCCCTTCAGCTTCTTTGACGCCCTCTTGGGACTTGAAGGGCTCATACACCTGCCCACAAACTTGAGAACCTCGTCGATGAGCACCACTGGGAACGCAACCAGCAAAACCAGCAGCCACTCGTTCAAGCTCAGTGGCACGATGCCAAACACTTGGGCAAGGAACGGCACATAAAGGATCAAGAAATGGAGGCCAAATGACACCGACATTGCAACAAGCAGCCACGGGTTCACCCACGGAGGCATACTCAGCAGGCTGGCGTCTTCAGAGAGAGCGTTGAGCGAGTTAAACATCTCAATTGCCACCAGGACAGACAGAGAGAGCGTTGTTGCCTTCACTTTGCCCTCCGAGAAGTACTCACAGGGGCTATCGAAGGTGAATGTTCTAGTTCCAGCAGTGAAAGGTGCAACTGTGAAGTTTTCCCAAGTTGGGCATTGTCCCCAGTTCGAGAGCTGTGAGTAACTGACAAGAGAGTGACCATCTCCAGTGAGATCAATGCCCATGAAAGATCCATGTGTGTACCATATGACAAAGATGCCAACAGTTGCAACCCCAACATAAAGGCCAATGATCTGCAAGAGAAGTTGTTACTCATGAGGCATTGTCTTGAAAGATAAGATTCAGCAAAATCAAGCGTCTCAAAGGGTATGATACAAAATCAGAGATCACGTACCAGGTAACGGAACAAAATCCAAGGAGTGATCAGTGAGTCATCGCTCCTTCTTGGTGGCTTCTTCATGATGTCCTTGTCAGGTGGGTTGAAACCTAAAGCAGTTGCAGGCGGGCCATCTGTGACAAGATTGACCCATAGAAGCTGAACAGGTATCAGACCCTCAGGAATACCCAGAGCAGAAGTTAGAAAAATTGAGGCAACTTCTCCAATGTTTGAGGAAATCATGTATCTGCATCAACCAAATAGGACAGTCAGAAACTCAAAAGTAGAACTAATATCATCATAAAAGGTCCAACTACAGAACGATGTGTGCACTAGCAGTCAACAGTGATACGTGAGTTCGCATCCTTTTGGCCAAAATAAAAGACTCAAAATGAACTGACAAGAACAATTACAATGCATGCATGAAAAACACTGCTGGGCATTAAACATAGAAACAGCAAATTCCCAGAATACACACCTTATGAAAGCTTTCATATTGTTGTAGATAGATCTTCCTTCACCGACTGCAGCAACAATAGTACTAAAATTGTCATCAGCCAGCACCATGTCAGAAGCTTCTTTGGCAACCTGAAACATATAGGTTTTGTCAAAATAAATAAATAAATAAATCAAACAATATCATAACTAAGTCATAGTTTTGCAGATGTGACTCTGTTTCCTGTCCCTTTCAATAAAAACAGTCATCAAAACCCTTTGTCCAAGAAAAAAAAAATCGTTTGCATGTTCCCTGGAGCAGAAATAGCAGCTCGATTCAAAGAACCTAGTTTTCTATTCAGGAGTCAAAGAAAAGCACTTTGAGCACAATCGATGATGAAGGATTCAGTATATACCTCTGTTCCCGTGATACCCATTGCAACACCAATGTCAGCCAGTTTAAGAGCAGGGGCATCATTAACTCCATCTCCAGTCATAGCAACGACTTCACCATCTTCTTTCAACAGCCTTACAATCTCTTGTTTGTGCCTAGGCTCCGCCCTGGAGAACAGAAGGCCACCCTTCCTTCGCAGCAGTGACTTCTTGTCCTCAAATGCCATGAACTGTTTCCCTGTAAGGCTCTTTAGGCTGATATCTTCACCAGGTGAGAACACCCCTATTTCCCGGCATATTGCCTCAGCAGTTTCTTTGTTGTCTCCTGTTATCACCATAACACGGATGCCTGCAGCTCTGCAATCTTCAATAGCATCAAAAACCTCTTCCCTGGGAGGATCCTGGCATCCAAGAAAAAGAAATTGTTAATGCTTTAGAAAATTGGGGTCCTACAAGAGGGTTTTGGCACACTTTGCATTTATCTTGGAAAAAATCAAGGTCCATAAAGAATATATTTTGTAGATCAGTGTTAAAAGCACAGACAAAATTTCTTCAAAATAACTCAAACCCAAAGTAGGAGCATCATCTCACCCTTAGGCCAACAAGACCAGCAAATACTAGGTCGGTCTCAATTCCTGCGTAATTGGCAGGGTCCAGCAGAAGTTTATGAGCAGGATGGTTTTCACCATCATATGTTGCAAAGTCAGATAGATCCTCCTTGTATGCAAAACCAAGGCAGCGTAAAGCTTTGGTTGACATTTCCTCGAGGCTGGCCAAAATAGATTTCCTTGATTTTTCATCTATTGGCACCACTGAACCATCCTTCAGTTGAATGTGGCTACTTCGCTCGAGCAGTGTTTCAACAGCACCCTGTAATAAACGATACAACATCAAGTACTATAAATACCAATCCAAAACAAATGTGATCCGATAAAATTACATGTAGTAAAAGGGGGAAACGTATGTACTGGTAAACCTTTCTTTCAGCTGAAATAGAACAATGCAAAATGCCAGTGGCATGAAATTGGGAACCATACCTTCACGAGTAGAGCATTGCTACCCGAACTGGTCTTGACAATGACACCCATTGATTTCCTTGTGCGATCAAACTCAAGAGTGGCAATCCTTTTGGCGACATTGTTCCACCAGTTGCAGCAGACTGTCATAAGCAAACAACATCGATTCACTTGTGTGAGTACCACTGCAAGTATTGGTTAAGTAGCAAGTTTACTAGTACTAGGAAGGAAATTAGAGTTAAATAAAATTCAGGTGCAAAACAATGTAGTTATGGTTACCTAATGCATCCGAGGGGTCCAGTGACAGTCCATTCTTTCCTCCAGGCAGGCCCATTTTCTCAACCAGAACCTAGAAGAAACCAACAAAACAGAGGAAGTTAGCATAAGCGCTAAACAACACAGTATTCACCAATAGCATTCTTGTCACGTTTGGCATTGGACCAACACATGCATGTGACAACACTATTTTCAGTTGTCACTGTGCCTAGACTGTTGCAATTGCGTGATTATTGTATTTGCAACAACTGTTGAATTACGTGCCGCATTGGTGTGTTATTATTTAACAGAAAGATACTAGTACGAACAAAGAGCAGAAATCCTGACTGACCTTCAAAGCTGCCTCGGTCGGCATTCCGGTGGCGACGTACTGATGCGAGGAATGTGCAACGGTGGCATCGTTGCAGACAGCTGCAACCTTTGCGATGGTCTCAAGGTTGGCATCCATGCTCCCCGCCGGCCAATCGTGAATCTTCCCGTCTTGGGGATCATAGGTTGTCCCGTCGACCTTGAAGTCCCTGACTTGTTCCGCAGAGTCACCGATCGCCACGAGCTTGGCCACGGACATTTTGTTGGTGGTGAGTGTTCCGGTCTTGTCCGAACAAATGACGGTGGTGCAGCCGAGTGTCTCGACGCTGGGGAGCTTCCTGACGAGCGCATTCTTGGCCGCCATCTTCCTGGTTCCGAGCGCAAGGCAGGTGGTGATGACGGCGGGCAGGCCCTCGGGTATGGCGGCGACGGCGAGCGCGACGGCGATCTCAAAGTAGTATGTGCACTTGCCGAAGGAGAATCGCACGTTCCTGGGCACCCAGTTGTCGTCGAGGTCGAAGGTGAGGAAGTACTTGACATTGATGAGCCAGACGAGGGCGCAGATGAGCCCGATGATCTTGGTGAGCGCCTCGCCGAACTCGTTGAGCTTCTTCTTGAGCGGGGTGTCGTCGTCCTCCTGGGAGGCCTCGTGGATCTGCGCGTGGATCTTCCCGATCTCGGTGGCCATCCCGGTGTGCACGACGAGGCAGACGGCGCTGCCGTTGACGACGGTGGTCCCCGCGAAGACCATGCACTCCTTGGCCTGGATGTCGGCGTCGTCGAGCGGCACGGCGCGCGAGGTCTTGTTGACGGAGGCGGTCTCGCCGGTGAGGGAGCCTTGCTCGACGCGGAGCGTGGAGGTGACGAGGCGGAGCACGCGCATGTCGGCGGGCACCTTGTCGCCGACGCGGAGCTGGACGACGTCGCCGGGGACGAGGTCCTTGGCGGGGAGGGCGGGGACCCAGCGGCCGTCGCGGAGCACGGCGGCGTGGTCGGACTGGATCTCCCGCAGCGCCTCGAGCGCCTTCTCGGCGTTGGTCTCCTGCCAGATTCCGACGGCGGCGTTGACGACGAGGATGAGGAAGATGACGAGCGGCTCGACGAAGGCGGAGAGCGTGAGCTCCCCCGCGGACGTGGAGAGCGCGAGGAGGAAGGAGACGGCGGCGGCCGCCAGGAGGATGCGGACCAGCGTGTCCTCGAACTGCTGGAGGAGGAGCTGCAGCAGCGTCGGGCCCGGGTGCTCGGCGAGCTCGTTGGGGCCGTGGGTGCGCAGCCGCTCCGCCGCGTCCGCGGAGGAGAGGCCCCGCGAGGCGGAGACGCCGAGGCGCGCCTCGCAGTCCGCCACCGACCGCGCCCACGCCGGGAACTCGGCGTCCGCCGCCGGCGCCGCCTCGCCCATCGTCGAAGGAGTCAGTTGAAGCCGCGGTCTTTGCGAGGGCAAAACTTCCCGCGGCGAGCGGGATTCCGGTGCAAGACGCGACTTTGGCGGCGGGCGGCGGCGAATTCCCAAACTCCCAACAAGTTTATGTATGGGATGATGGGATGGGAGTTGTATCGCCCGGCCACAAAAGCCGCGCGGAAGTTGTATCGCCTGATGGCGTGCAGAGGCTGGACTCCGGAGTCCGGACTCGGCAACCAACCAATAATTCCCCCGCGAGACCCGAAGGCGCACGAAACCCCGGCTGCGATGCGGCAGCGGCGGCGGTTCTCGACTCGGTCCCTCCCTGCCGCCTCGGGGGTGCAGCGGAAGAGGAAGGAGGTTGTTGGGTGTGGGTCCTAGGACGCGAGGTGGTGGTGGGGAAGTGGGAACCGCATGCGCCGCTCGAGTCTCTGATGCTGCTGCTTCGATTGCAATGGAGTGCGGTCGGGGGAGGAGGGGGTTCAAATGGACCCGACCCGGGGGGGAAGAGGAAGGTTCGCGCGAAGCTTCCTTGGGGATGCGGCCGCTCTCAACCGCTGCAGCCCTTCGTCTTCCGTGGGCTGCTGCTGCCGCTGTGGGGGGGAGTGAATGCGTTCGGCGCCGGGATGCCGGATGCAAGATGTCGTTTTTTTCACTGATGATTTGTCAACGCGTCACCCCTACTCTTCTCTCTTCGTTTTTCAGCTTCTTCATTCATGAAACCAAACAAAAGAAAAGGAGAAGGATTCCATTCTTTTTTTTTTTTTAAGATGAGGATTCCATTGAATTGATGGAATGTATACTCCCTATTCCCACAAGGCAGGCATGCCTTCCTACAACGGATTCCATTGAATTGATGGGATGTACTCCTGCTCCTGCAAAGGATTCCATTCAATTGATGGGTTGTATCTGCTCTCCAATTTCGGACCATGATGGGCGTGCAATGCATTCTCACGCTAGCATTGCACACCGCGTATGAATGAATCATGAATGAACGCACCCGTGCTTCCTCTGTAGCGCAGTCGGAGTACAGTCCAACCACTACCAATGTCAATTGATTATCAGTCCAACAATCGATATTCAGCCAACAATTAGTCTGAACAAACAATCCCGCAAAGATATTGGAAAACAATAATCATACCGTAAATTTTTCATATCTTCAAGCTTTTTTCCCCTACTATAAATGTGGGAGTATCTTTCTACCACGAATGCAATATAAAACTAGCTAGTTATAAATACTTGCACATTATATATACAGCAAGTATATAGAGTACTCGATTATTAATGAACCTTTGCATGGAATATGCCCCAAACCCGAGATTTGATCCACTACTGTACTAAACGAAAGTTCCTGGAGGCTTCGTTCATGACGTCTGCTCACCTATCAACGTCATTAGCAGCCACCGCGATGATAACTTAAAGCCCGTCCTCCACTTGGCACTATCATAGAATTGACCACGGAATTTAAATTGCTGCCTTTTCCCTGCATTGACCTGGACTGGACCCCTCTTTTTTTTTTTTCTCTCTCTACCTGCCACTGACCCATGCAGGATTTTTCCGTGGGCACGCTCCTTTCTTTTGGGATCCCGGGTGGAGCCCGCAGGCAGGCGGCACGCCAAAGGTGTTGCTGCCTCCTCCTCTGTGAGTTGTGACTTGGCGGATCGGTCCAGGGGTGCATGCCCGTTTTGTTGGAAGGGCATACTCCTACAGAAAAGCCAGCGCTGTGAATTGTGTATTTCTCGTATTTTTCTTGTCACATTGTTGGGGTAGTGGGTGTGCGGACCCACGAATAATGGATTGTGTTGCGCACGTATCGTGGACCACAGCCACTTTGTTTTCGTGTTCCGACCCTATAATTGGTAGGAATACCATTCATTTCAGGTGTAATACCAGTTGTTTTCTGTGGTGTTCTTTCTCCCTTGGTAGGAGTGTTTTTTTTTTTCTTTTGGTTGATGGAAAATTCGCTTGTAGGAAAAAATATGTATTGATGATCTGTTTTAGAACGAGAGAGATAAAATCACCCAACTTGATGGTGACACAAAATCAGTAGGTTGGGTTTTGCAAACTGACAACGCTTTGCTTTTGCATACGAGGACACTTTTTTCAACTCCATGGAGAAAAAAAATTTGGTGTTGAGAATGAATGTATGAATGTGCCCATATATTTGTCTACCAGTGCGTCTCAGGTATCATTACTCATTTGACGGAAAAAATGATATTATGATATATCAAACTAAAATACTTCTATTTATTTTTCCCCTCGCAAAAGAAAATATTTTTGTAGAGAGTCAAACTAAAATATTACTGTACTCTACCCTCCCAGGGACAGAGGAGTACTTTTCCCTTTGAAGACCAGCGGCGACTGCAGATACGATTATCACGTCCCGAGAAGCAAACACAGCATTGGCGTTCGGCGTTTTAGAGGCTAAAATTTAGAGGGGTCTAAATAAAAATAATATTATCTTAAATAAAGTTTAATTACAAAATTAACTGCAGAACTCCCCTCTAAATCGCGAAACGAATTTAACGAGGGTAGTTAAGCCGTGATTAGACGATATTTACTGTAGCATTACTGTAGCATCACTGTAACAAAACATAGATTAATTAGGCTCATTAAATTCGTCTCGTAAAGATGTACCCATCTGTAAAAAGATTTTGTCATTAAATTTTATTTAATACTCCTAAATAATAAGATTTTCTTTATAGCTAAATTTTAGAGGGTTCTCCAGAGGGCACCGAACGCCGCTGAACATCATTTTTTGTACACGTTTGACTTGTCTCCGGGCACGCAACCGTGACAAGACATCTCTCTCCATCTGCCCGTCCGTATTCCTGCATGCATCTTTTTCCCCTGCTGCTGGCAGCAGCGAGAGCCAGGCCTGGCCAGAGCGCAGCACGCACGCACGCATCTCTTTCAAGTTTCAAGTCGTCGTCGTCGTGGTCCTGCTCGTCTCCAAACAAATTTCTTTCTTCTCCAAACAAGTCCTCAAATCAATCAAACAAACAAAAGACTTGATGAGTAAAGCAAGACCAGTTGGACTCGGAACGCATCCGCCATTGTTTCTCTGTCTGCCACCAGTACAGCCTCTCTGCGTGCGGACAAGGAACAGAGTATGCACACGCCACGCATGCATCGTCGTCTCCAACTCTTGCTTCGGACTTGGGAGTCTGGACGCAAGAGAAACTGCAACCAGGAGGAGGAGAAGGCGGCCATGGACTGTGGAGGAGTCAAGGCCGGTAGCTTCGCCTCAACTCCTAGCTGACGACGACAAGGATAGAGAGGTCCCGCTTCCCGAGGCATCTAAAGTCAATGAGACGCTGGCTCTTGCTTGTCTTCTCATCACAAGTCCAGTGTCCCGTCCTTTCATCTTGACAGACGTCCGTGTCGTTACCGGTAACGAAACAAGCTTTTCTTTTCCTTTTTTTTTTCTGTAACGATAAAAAGGAACAACGCAACACAAGCTTTGAACCCGCGTTCATACTCATCTGTCGTCTCGGTGGTTTCAATCATGAGCACATACAGATTACTTGTAGTAATCTTTTTGGTGATTGTTTGCAGCCACGCACAAATGATTGAAACCTTTGTTTGTATTGTACTCAACGACGTCGCAAGTGCGTGTGTACATGTATGCATGCCGTATGTTTGGAGCTTTCTTGACGATGATCCTTCTGTGTTAAGTAAAGCACAGAGCATACATACAACCAAGCCAACGTGGCACCATAAGAACTACTACTCCTACAATCAACAGCGCGAATTTCTGTGAGTTGCACATTGTTTAAGCGCCGCTACATGAAGCTCGCTACAGGAATTTTCTTTCTTCTTCCGCAAGATGATGATCCTTCTTTATCTTTGTCTTCCCTGGTTCCTCGTCCTCTCCGCATCATCTCCGACCATAACAAGCAGTCGATTCAAAAGTTTATTGTGTGAATGGCTTCAGTGTATGCTGCCACATTTTAAAATTTTGAAAGTTGAACTACGGTGCAGAATACTTAAATTATAAGCCCCGTGCCAACCAATCAGTCTTGTTTTGGTGATTTCCCAACCAGGCGTGCTTTTGAAATCACTAGAATATTCATCGTCCATCAATCGCTGTTTCTTGGAAAGCTCGGGCGAACAAAAGCATCCATCCTCGATCTAATAAGCGGGCTTGCTAAATTAACAAATGGCGGAGTAGTTTAATTAAGACTCGATCATGTCCAAATGGAGGACAAGACATGCTTTATTTTGCTTGTTTAATCAATTCTCTGTAAGCCCATTCTTTCATCTCTTCTTGCATATACATGCTACTTTGTGGGATTTGGACATATGAAATCAGTACTAGCTGCCTTGAACATCCAGCCCTGTCTTGGAAATGCTAAAACTAGCTAAAAACTGCAGCAGAAACATGGACGGATAAAGGAGAGACAAGTGTATGAAACATTTGCAAGTTGGAGCATCTTAAATACGCAAAGCTGGCAACCGGAGCCTAATTTCCGGATAATGAAATGGATGGCATTGTCTCCTATCCTTGTCCAAGTAGAGACAACGTAAGCAACAAGTTGATCCATCATCCAAGACTATTTTGCTTAATTACTTCAGAGTTCAGGCGCCTGTTTTTTCATCACTATATGACAAATGGAAAAACCTTCTGCAAGTAGCTTTCACTACTGGAAATTTTACAGAAATTTACACTTCAATACCACATACATTTTCTATGCCTAAAAGCAAAGCAATTTGGAAGGATTGAGATGGAATCAACAAAGCCTCTGCTGATGTTAACATCTATTAATAGGGTAGGATTTGAGAAAGTAGAAGCATATTTTAGTTCCACATAAATCCAAAGGTGTTGCCGTGACGGCCTCTCTCTTACCAAGAAATCGGCCTCTCCGGTGGAGTTGCTTGTGGAAGAACGAATCGTTTTTTATTTGGACGTGATGGTTTACAACTTGTAATCAAACTAAGCCACCAAATTTGGTGAGCGATTCACCAAAGGTAAACGAATGCCTTTTCGTACGGACGGCCGTAGGGACCGTACGGATGGTGAAACATGAACCGCAGCTGCTACCATTTCAGTTTTCGTGATTTTGTTTGCGAGGGCACGCGAAAGCGATGTATCCGACGGCAACAAGAGGACTCGGAGTCTGATTGGACGGTCCAGCTTCCCCGTTACCCTGGCTTAATTAATCTTAACCGTCCATCCGGCGTACTTGCATGCCATCCTTTCAGAAGTTCCACATTACAAAGAGGCTACAAAAGTTAAAGGGACAATGACGTTTTAACTATTATTTTGAAGTCTAATTGCGGTTTCACCATCGCTTTTAAAATTTTGCGTTTTCACCATCGTGTTTGAGGAAGGAACTCTCCGTTAACCATCGGAACTGAGCGGCGTCAGGTAAAAGAGAATTAATGAAATAAAAAAAATGAAAAACCCTTGGGTGAAATTGCCACCGGACTTTTTTGCCCTTCCATCTCTCTGGCCCGACTCCTCTCTGCTCCGACTCCCTCTCTCTGTTCTCGCTGTTCCAGGGGCGGCGGCGGGAAACTCTAATCCTAGGGCGAGGTCCGGCGGCGGCAGGTGGGATGGAGGTTCTGGGCGGGCCACGCGCGCGCACGGGCAGGCTCGATTGAAGGGTCTGGGGCCGCCGGGAGCGGGCACAGGCAGGCGCGCGCGCGAGCTGCGCTGCAGAGGGAGCAGTAGGGGCACGCTCTACGCAAGGAGGGAGCAGGACGGTGATGATTTTTGCGACACCTTCTTCCCCCACCTCAGTTCAATCCTCTAGCCAGCGTTCAGTTCGTCAGGGAGCTTTGCTTTGATGACCTACGACCGTCACTTGATTGAGTCTGGCATTGGATCTTGCTTCCTCTCTTGGTCTTCTGCCCATTTTACTACTGTATTTGTCAAGGATTTCCAGTGCTTCCGCCGATGGAGGCGAGCTCAACGAGAGCAGCAATGGCATTGTGTTTATCTGTTCGTTTGTCTTGTGTGTGGTGGAGAAGAAGATCAGTGTGATACTTACAAGTGGGTCCAAAATGATAGGAACAAATTTACTAGGGGCACATGATTAGCCTACACATGCGGCCAAAATTGTGTCCAAATTTTTTCTGTCCAGATTTCAAATTTCGATGAAATTTGATCAAAACTCTTTATTCATATCAAATTCTATTCAGATTTTGAAATTACAATGAATTCAAATGTCTCATGTCAAATTTATGGTTGATTCACACAACAAAGAGCAAAACAATGGTAAAAACACAAAGGGGTAATTTAGTATTTGTGCAAGCAAATTAACACCGTTAGAGGCTCCTAACGGACCGATGGTCAAATTGTTGTTCAAATTCAAAAACAGATGGTGAAATCGCAAAATCTGAAAATGGATGGTGAAAACGCAATTAGTGTCCGAACCGATGGTTGTCTTGCAATTGGCCCAAAGTTAAAAGAATTATTCTGTTACTTTTTCCCCCAAGCATTTTCTTGCGCAAGATCTAGACGAGCACCGCCCAAGTCCAACCAGGATGGAAGAAGTTAACTGGAAAGGAGAAGTAACATGAGTCCATGACGATCTAGGTTAAAGGTAATTAAAGGTGATGGTAATCATGCTAAAGGAAGCTAATAAAGTTGACGGACCGATCTGAGGGCTGGCGAGTAGTGATGGGTAAGTATTCTAGTCTATGATGAGCACATTGAACAGAGAGACAGAAGGCTAGATCTGGTTAATTAGCCGATTAACTGGGTGATTAAAGTGATGATGGCCAGGCATGTGATGGGCAAAGAAGTTCCGCGGTTGGATGCTGTCTCCTGGCTGCAGTTCCTTCCACTGAGCTTCCTGACTGCCACTTGACTTGGCGAGCCCAGAACGACCTGGTCTATCAACTGACAAGCACGCATGCACACACAGGTTGGCTTAAGCACTGGTTTGTGTTAACAAAATAGCTACTAGCAATTGTTAAATGGCTTCATTACAGGCTGTTTAATGTTTTTGAGGAACACAAGCTGGCTTCATTACGGTCTGTGTGTAAATTACAGTACAGATCCGATCAAGGAACGACCACGCACGAACAGGATAATAGCACACAGTACTGGCTGTACGGAGTTCATACGGAGGACAGCTGGAATTACGCCAAAACAATTAGTAGAAGCAGCACGTAATGGTATACCTACCACTGATTTCATGGTCGTGCACACGTGAGTGGAGCGTCGTTACCTGACGCGACCAGCTCAACTCTAATCTGGCCTGCTGGGAGTGAAACGAACAGGGCGAACAGTCCCTGGTAAACTGTTGTCGAAGATCCTGATGTCCGACCTCACCCTTGTAAACAGCTGATGTTTAGTAGTACTATACGTATACGAACAAATGGGGACACGGCCTCCCGCACGAGCACGGTGCTGGGAGAATAAACACATGTGCCCGGATCTGATCTGAGATCGTGGTAACTACTAGTATACAGAGGGGGCGCGTTCGTTGCGCCTCCCTCTAAACTTTAGAAGGTTTAAACTAAAAGAATCTTATTTTAAATAAAGTTTAATTACAAAACTAACTACAGAACTCTGGTCTAATTCGCGAGACGAATCTAATAAGGGTAGTTAAGCCGTGATTAGACGATAGTTACTGTAGCATTACTGTAGCAAAACATAGCTTAATTAGGCTTATTAGATTCGTCTCGTAAAGATGTACCCATCTGTAAAAAGGTTTTATTAGTAGACTTTATTAGTACTAGATTCTATTTGTTTAGAGCCTCTAAAACAACGAATGCGTCCATATATTAATTTGTACATAATATGCAGCTTGTTCGGCTGGCTGCATTGCAGAAGTTGTGATTCAAAAGCTACAATATTTCAGTTATTTGTTAAACATCCGTTAAAGTATTTACAGTTATTTTTTCAGCAGTTACTACAATATAACAGCTACAATTCAGCTTACCGAACAGATCCATAATTAACAAAGGACATGGTCGTAGGTCGTCATCAGCAGCCGCCATGGGAGGACGATCTCCGATCGATCGGTGTCCAGCCATGGCGAGACGTGCGTGCATGCCGGGGAGGATGATGATGGGGTGGCAAAACAACTTGTCCCTGCTAGCTGTTGTGTTGGTGGTGGTGCGGTACAGCATCCGAGGCACTCGTTCTCTTGCAACCTTGTTTGTCTCTAGCTTTTTTCTGGCCGATTGGTTTTTGTCTTGTCTTGTATCCATCCACAGGAGAAGATTGGATGGATGGGGTCGATCGATAGGGGAGTAAAAGCAAAGCGTTCTCCTACTCCACAGAGTGGAATCAGATCCGGCTCTAGTTCAATCGACCACCACCAGGTTACTCCAGTGCCTGTCTACATCCCTTGTCGCCGTTCATGGACAGGAGAGACCGTGTCTTGAAAAAATTAGCACTAGTGGAGACCATAGGTATATGTACCTTCTTTGTGCCAGTGAAAAACAGACGACGCGTGCCGTGGCAGCGTACAAGCCGTACAGTACGAGCTTCATATGTTTGCTGTACGATTGAGAGATCTCTTCGTTAATGCCAAAGATTTGGGCATGGCGGGTCCAAAGTACGCAGGTACAGAACTCGTCAATTACAGGTAGGACGAGCTAGCCCAACCGTAAAGCGGCCCGACGAGCCGTAGCTGCTCTAGCAAAGCCCACCTAGCCCAATTCACCCAAACCACCAATGTCCACCTGCTCGCCTAGTATTCCAACTTCATCATTTATTGCGCCCAGCATCAGACTTGGCTGAACTTTTTGTAGTCTGATTCTCAAAATGAAAGAAGTAAATAAACACATTCGATTGTAAATATTGTCAATGTAACAAAGAAATACACATGAATAGTATATTGCTTACACGTAGGCAAAAAATGAGCAGTACCATGAGTTACTCTTCGGGCCTGTTTGTTTAGGCTCCGGCTGTGCCGGCTCCGGCTGTGGCTGTGGCTTCTCTAAAAAACAGCTGTGTCGGCTCCGGCTCTGGCTGTGTCTGAAATCGTTTGGTAGAACAGCTTCTCCTGCAGTTTCATATGCACCTTCATGAATGAAAAAAAAACAATTGTCTATAGTGCCTCTGGACATAAATTTTTACTATACAGAAATAGTTCATGTTTCACCGGTAATTAGTATTATCTAAAATTTGCATGTTATTTCATAAACATGAATTAATATGAGAAATCATTTTTTATTATTTTATATACATGGCCTAGTTAGCCGAATTAGCAAGTACCGTGTCCTGTTCCTTTCTTATCCACTCATCTTCCTCACCGTCGCCTCTCTGTTCTTCTCTCTCTTATCTCCAAGCGATCAAATCGAACCCATCTCTCTCCAATCCACCTTGGCGTGATTAATCCCCAGCTCAGCAGGACCGCCTTTTCTCTAATCTACCTTGGCCTGATTAATCCCCAGCTCAGCAGGCAGCCCAAGCTTCATCTTTCGTCGTTCTCGTCTCCTGCACGCAAGCAATCAGCGATGCAAGCAAGCAGCTGCAGACAGCCTGTTCGTAGCTGCAGCTGCAGAAAAATAACTGCGAACACTGTAGCTGCTGTTGAAACACTGTAGCTGTTGCTGAAGAAATAACTGCGAACACTGTAGCTGCTGCAAAGCAGCCGCTGCAAAGCAGCGAGACGAACACGCTGTCTGAGCGCCGGCGACGACCTTCGCGAGCGTGAGCGGGCCTTCAACGACGCCTCGCCCGGGACACTCGCCCAGCTGCGCGACTCGCGCTGTCGGAATTCTTCGCGTGGTCACAGAGAAGTATTTTTGGATGCTGCTGATGTGGACGACGAGAGAGCCGGCGAAGCTGCCCTTTCGCGGCTCCCCGCTTCGCGTCGATTCGGGGCACGGCTCCCTCCGGTTTTTCCGGAGAAGCGGGGCACGGAGCACCTCGTTTGGTCGCCAACAAGAGGAGCCGCTCCCGGAGCTGCCCACGGAGCCGAAACAAACGGACCCTTCATGTTCAGCATCTTTCAGCTCATTTCGCTTCAGGCGACTTAAAATGTACTCACTTGCTCGATCGTGAACTTATTCGCTAGTCCCAGAACACGGATGGATCACCAGCAACAAAAGGCTGCACAACCACAAACTCTTCACCATGACTTGAGTCTATTTGTTGGCTCCAATATCTCACAACCAATAATTTGGGTGGTTCCTTTTCATATACATCAGCCTGTTCGCCTCGTTGCGATGCAACCGTTTTACTGTAGCGACTGCTGAAGAAATAACTACGAACACTGTAATTGCTGCTGAAGAAATAACTGAAACACTGTAACTGCTGCAAACAAGGTGCATATAGTGTGCAAGCAGTTTCTCAGCAATGGGCATGCTCTATGTATAGCGGTTGTGTGTGTTCAGAGTGTCTTGAGCATGCCCTTAATTATGAGCCTCCAAAATACTTTTAAGCCCATGACCAATACCCTTATGGCCTTGTCCGGTAAATGGGCCCTTAATTATGAGCCTCCAAAATACTTTTAAGCCCATGACCAATACCCCAATTGGTCCTATACATAACGACGAGGAAAAGAATAGCAATAGCTAAATGATGATGCGCAATATCGCTCAACCATAGGCCGCCAATTATTGGATCTAGTCCTCCGTGAAAAGTAAGAAATTCTGCGTATTTAGACCAATTCAAGGTGAAAGCATTTCACTCATTAGTGTGAGTTGCTACCTAGTGGGGGACCTCCTCTGTCATGCATCTTCTTACTCCCTCCTGGTATTTACAAAATACTAGATGAAACAAAAGGAGAATCATACATCTTCTTCACATGACCAACTAAACGGCAGATGCATGACAGCTGCTAGTTTTTTTTTTTAGCACAATGACAGCTGCTAGTACCTTGCTTGAACAATTGAAGTAAGATTTGGGCCTGGCGGGTCCAAAGTACAGTACCTACAACCCATATGACGAGCTAGCACAACAGTACGGCGGCACGACAACACGCAAGGCCCAGCAAGCCAAACTTACAGGGACGTCAGACAGGGTTGTACCTTTTTTTAAGGAAGACTGAACTTTCTGAACTCCAATATCTCAAAATGAATCGGTAGAACAAATTACAATTGATTGTAAAATGTTGTCAATGTCAACAAAGAAATGTACATGAATAATGTATTGCTGTCATGCGTGCAATTCAGAAGTACCATGCGTTACGCTGCATGTTCAGTAGTAGCATACAACATGACCTTTCATCTCATTTCTACGAGCGACTACTTGTTATTCCCCGAACACGAATTGGTCACCAGCGCCGCTCACAAAATGCTGGCTGAGTAGACACAGATATACAAACTCTAGATCATGGCTTGAGGATTCTGTTGGGCTCTAATATCTCTCAGCCAATAATTGATGATTATATACTGCTATTTGACGTGTATGCAAAATGGCGATGCACTGCTGGGCACGCCATGAGTTACCATTCATGTCAGTTGTACCGACCTGGTTTCCATCAAACAACGCAGAGCCAACGATACGGAACCTGTTCGTGGAAACGACGAATAGGGCATCACCCTGACCAGACCGCTAAAATCTTGTGGCAGAGACATGGTGTTATGCAGCGAGTGACAGATGGCAGCACAAGGACAAACTCGTACTTACGGCTTCAGTCTATTTGTTGGGCTCCAATATCTCACGACCAATAACTTTCCATATGTATATAGTGTGAAGTTTCTCAGCAACGGGATCGCTCTATATATAACGGTTGTGTGTGCACAGTGTCTTCACTCATTTCATTAGTGTGATGAGTCGCTAGCTAGTGGGTCTCCTCTCTGTCATGCACCTTCGACCTCCTGGTAATTTGCAAAGTAGGTGAAAGTGTGAAACAGACAAATCATGCATCTTCTTCACATGACCAACTGAGCGGGAGATGCATGACAGCTGCTACCACCGTGCTTGAACAAGTGTAAGAATCGTAAAACTTGGAGGGTATAATACGACGACATGCTGACGTGGAGATAGTCTACTCGGAGGCTGATCGCAAACGGTTTCCAAGATCCAACTCGGACTCGAAATGGACGGTGATATATTTGATAAACGGTGTACAAGGCAGGAGGGTGCACTGCGCTCCACGCAAGACAAATCATCGAAGAAGCAGCCGTGTTTCTCAAACCCGTTGAGCAACCGTCACCAAACGGCACGGTGGATGGCCGAGACGGCGCCGGCGGCGGTGGGCACCGGCTGCACAACAAAAAGGAGGGCGCACGCGGGGAAGATCGACGTGCACGCGGAGACGAAGAAGAGGGTGAAGGCCAACTGCTGGGAGCGGTCGGAGGACGAGGTTGTGGAGGCGATCCGGGAAATACGCCGTGAGAGCTCGCTCCAGGTGCAGGCGCTCATCGCCATGGTCGACACGGTCTGCACCAGAACCCGCGACCTGCTCCGCCATCTACCTAAATTACCATGTACGAGACGATGATGCAGGCATCTCTATTCTTCTAAAACGCGTGCGTTTTCTCGCAAAATAGCCATTCCACGTCAGCTATAGGCCATTCAACCGTTCGATCTTGCCAACAGAAAATACTGACCGTCGGATTTCTCTATCGGATCGATACATCTAGGTCCTTCCGGAAGTTTTGAATCACGGACACTTGCAATCAAGTCCTCACCCCGAACTCCCCTCTGTTGTCTTCCTCGATGGATCGTCGACGCGGCCGCGCAGCCTGGCCAGCCCCGCCTGACGTCGCCATGGTCGCCGGTCCCCCGCCTTCCTCCTCCAGTCCTCCTGCCCACTCATCCGTCCTCTTCCTACCTCTTCGGCGCGCAGGTCCACCTTATCCTCAGCGAAAGGTGCCCACTCATCGATCTGTGATGGCTGCAGACTGCAGTGGAATCTCTATCTTCGTCTCAATTGGTGTGATCCTGATTCCTTTCCATGACGCCTCCATGCTGGACGCCGGCTTCAGCATCCAATCCCACCTGCATATTCAGCGGTAGCGTCCGCCGCCGTCCGCCGATGCCCTCTCATCTGCCTGCACACGATTGATCATCCCCCTTCGCGGCATTTGTCAACGATTGGGATGACATGGTAGTGAAGTTGATCGAATCCAACTCAGACCCATGGAAAAAGCTACCGGGGCAGCAAAAGCAGATACAACCTTCTCGCCTGCCCTGTTCTTCAGTCCATCCCATTGTGCTCCTCCTTTTTTTTTTTTTTTTTTGGGAAAACCCATTGTGCTCCTCCTGAATAGCCTGAACGTCACCAAAAAAATTCCATGGCAATGGATATCATGATGCAAGGGAAGCACAAATCAACCATGCAAGCAATTTGAGATTCAAACTGCCAATGCACAGTAGCTTTCTCCATTCAGCTTCTTGCACTCTAACTGTTGGATGAAATGCAAACATAGCAGAAAGTTTACCTTTAATATCACTTTGACATATTTAACTGGAAGCAAGCAACAAATTTGTTGTTGTTGTTAAGAAAATTATTGTAGTAGTTTTTGGATATATAAGAGACAACACAATTGCTACAAGCTGGCAAGCCATTCAATAGTTTCTGCTGTGAATAATCTCAATGATGGAAATATAGAAATTCTGAAGCATTGCCCATGATACCCATAACAATTTTGTAATCTCTTGCCCAGTTTTGTTACAAATGGAGGAGAAGCTAGGAAGTCATTTGTTAATGGCACAAGCTATGTCAACCAACTGACATGTATCTGCCTATTCTAATTGTTTATTTATGACACCATGTAGATTAGTATATGAAATATTTGAACATAATAGGTATTGCGATCTCGAAATATGACCCAAATGGGAGTCTTATTCATTTGCTTATTAGCAGAGCATTGGTTATCTGCCTTCCTACAGCTAATCCATCACTTTCACGGATAGGTTACTTATCAGAGAATAAAAAATTGATGCTGACCCTGATTACGGGCAACTATTGAAGGTCATCAAAATTTAATCATGATACCTAGCACGTTGCCTGATTCTCTTATCAAGAACAGGTTATTGCTGTAGTACTAGGTTCACACATATATAATGCTGCAATCTCCTACATGCATTTAAACCGACTGAGGTTCTGGTTTTCATAATCCTGATGACTAAATTGTTATATTTGAATTACAAATTCAAGATTGAATGAACAAAAGCAGATTTTACAACGAAGCTTCTATTCCAGGACTCTCTTCAAAGTTCTGAATTTATTTGCAGGCTTGAACTGTGGCACAGCTCAAAAATGTTCAGTCTATTATCTGTCATAAGTCTTTCACATGGCAATATGTCGATCATTTCTATACATATACATTATTATCTACTCTGGTGCAATTTTATTTGCATGTCAATCCCCAATCTCCACATCTGAGCTCCAATGACCAAAAACTAAAAGCCTACTCTATTAGTCTTTGTGCAATTTTTTAGCATAAAAATACTACTGATATTTACGGTCATATCCAGCAATTTTTGCTTTGTTTTGAATTAGAATATGTATGGACATTGAATTTCATAAATATAATGCACTGTTCATCAAGTTTCTTTGACAATAGCAAAGTTAGTTCTTACACAGCTAGCACAAAGGAGAATGAAGATGATTCATCAATGGATTTAGCCTAAATTTGAATCGTAACAAGCTGAGAAGAGTGACGAGTACATAGTGCATCATGATACGGTGATTTTCAGGAATAAGCTGTATGTATAGTCTTTTTAGCCATACATGGTATTTTGGTTACATGGTTGATTTTAAAAAATTGTACACATGGTACCGATTTTGATATTACTATAGCTATGAAGTATTTCTGGCTCCACATACCTTGCAGATCATTTGGTAGTGTTTTTCCTTGGCAAGGTAGCAATCAGCTCGTATAAAAAAATAAAAAAAAGGTAGCAATCAGCTGTGCTAGCAGGCAAATCAATATTGTTGATTCTGTTCTGCTTGATTAATTTATTGCTTTCTATTTCGTAAACTACGAACATAGAGCTAGCCGTAATTCCAAGAGTCTCTTATTTAGTCTCGACGGATGATTTGTAGTCCAACAATTCATTCATTTACCATTGCACACTTTGCAGTTTGCACGCAACCATTTGTGTTATGTCTGCAGTTTATATAAGACTGACTTGAGACATTTGGCAGCAATAGATGCTTCCTTATTTTCTTCAAACTTGCTATAGAAAAATTTGGATCTCTTGTATTAACAGATCGATCCAAATTTCTAAAACTACGAAGCAAGGGCCACCAATAGAATATTTTTATGATAAAAATGCATGAACCCCAAGCGGAGAGCTGGGTGTGGGTCCAATTTTTATTTTTCACGGCATGATCTTTGCACCAACCTAGACAGATGAGATGACACAGCGCTCAGCGATAATGCCAACGAACAAACAATGTACACGATCCATATGTTATATTACCTCTAATTCACAACTGGTTTACAACGTAATAGGCAACGCGGCGCGCAAACTGCGCGCCATTTTTCTAGTGTTTCTTGAATTGCGTGATGGGTGGGTAAATATGTTTGAGGATACCACAGATTTGTACGATTGCAAGTTTAAAAACAATAGAATGATAGCAGTGTCTTAGAACGCCAAGCAGGCATGCATATTTCTGCTCTATTGTCATCTGACTATTCAATCCAAACCCCGAGATCAAATGACAACATGTCGCCGTTCCAGAACCATATTTCTGCTTGACGCCATGACACCATGCCAAGCAGGCATGCATATTTCTGCTATAATGACTCACATCAGAATATGAGCAAAGAGTCTTCGTTCATGGCACCGCGTCGCCGTTCCAGAACCAAAAAACAGTTTGTCTGCACCTCACAGGAGTGCCGATGCTACACCCAGTGTTCCAGAGCACAAAACGTGGGGAACCGTCGCACCCAGATAACCGCAACTCTGTCGCAATGACACACTGCTGTGGAAGCAATGGATGGGTGGCTGCGCACGCCCTTTGATCATGACTTGGGTGGATTTGTTGGCCTCCAATGTCTCACACCAGTAATTTGTGTAGTTCCTAAATGCCATGGCTGGACGCTGCTCTGCCTTGTCTCCTTCAAGTGTCAGTAACTATGCGGCTCCTGCTTCTAGCACCATGCAAATGCATATATACTTCTTGCTTGCTCGGCATTTGCAACAATCAGTAACTGTATGACCTATCATTCCTTTTCTATGAGCTGCTAGTCAGCACCGTCATGCATTTCTACCCGCACTAGTATTAGTTTGGAAAAAGTTTCAGGCTGGCTTCATGCACGCTTTAAACTTGTGTAATGCATTCCATGATGGTCAAACTGGCCAATTCTAACGAAGTGCCTGGCTAGTTATTGTGAGAGGAGGCGACATCGGCGCAGCCGCTCATGAAGATAATGTCTGGCGGTGCGGGAAGGCGAACTGAGACGCGAGGAACGAGATCTTGAGGCAGTGTTGCCCAAATGAAACAACGGCGGCCGGGCGGCGAGCAGTTGCCGAAAGAGATGCAGGCGTGACCTCGCCACATGAGGCATCAGCCATATCACGTACTGATCGAGATACAGGAAAACGAAGGTCGACAAGGGAACCGGATCAGTTGTGCGAGCGTAGAAGCTCGTTCGAGTTCCTGTGGCTTGGAGTTCAGCCACCTAGCAAGAACGGGGCAAGGGGGGAGCGACGGCGTCGGCGGCAGTTAGCATCGAGGGCACGCTTGATGGGCCTGAGCCCAGTGCTCAAAAGTTTAACTACGGTGCTTAACTGAGTAGTTAACGGTCGCTCAAACGAAAAACTAAGTAGTTAACGGAAGTGCTTTGAGATAAGTTGTTTCCTCCTTTGGATGAATCCTTTCCTTTGCTGAGCTGGGGAGCGAGGAAAGTGGGCTTAGCACCAGCTACAACAGAGTTGACATCTCCGTTGCCCAGAGAAGAGTTGAGCAATTGAAGAAGCTACCTTTTGTTCACCAGACGAGAATGGCGCCGCAAGAGAGACTGGAGCGAAGCCATGGGCCGTCGCAGGCGAAAATCGGGATCTCTGGTTGCACCGTGGGCTTGTTGTCGTGGCGGCGGGTATGGAGCCCTTTCTTCCCATCGCACGAAAGCGATGCTGGAGCAGTGATTGGGGCCATACACCATGAGCTGGACGACGAGCGTAGCACTTGTGATCCTTCATCCTCATGGCCACTGCCGTACCCCGTGTTCCATGGGGCGACCAATGCAGGTTCAGCAGAGGAACTCGTGTTCCGGCCAAGGTTGGCAATTTCGTTTTGACCGGAAAAACCGGACCGGACCAAGATGTCCGGTTACCGCGAAAACCGGAAAAACCGGTCGAAAACAGGATCAAAATACAAATAACAAAATTTGAACAAAAAAGTGTCGAAATTTTTGGTAAACCGGTCCGGTTCACGGGTAAACCGGACGAAATTTCCGGTAAACCGGACTAGAATTCAGAAAACCGGTTTAAAGAGAAAAAATGAAAAAAAAAATTACAAAAAATGAAACATTGAAACAAATGGAAACAAAAAATATGTTAAAAAACTAGATCAAATTTACAGCCCAATGGTGGAAACGGAACACGTAAATTCGATCGTTTGGTTTGTCAAAAAAATCAAGGAAGGTTGCTAGTTTGAATTTTTCTCCTTTTTCAACTCAGAAAATTTGCGTGATTTTTTTGACCTATCAAACGATTGAATTTTTGTGTTCTTGTTCCACCATTGTGCTTAAAATTTCATCTAGTTTTTTTTACATATTTTTGTTTCAAATTTTGTCAAATTTTCAAAAAAAAATTAATTTTGAATTCGAAAACCGGAGAACCGGATAAACCGGACCGGTTTTTCTGGTTTTCGCGGTAACCGGTCCGGTTTACCGCGGTTTTGTAAACCCTGGTTCCGGCTCGACTTGCGCAGTGACCCTTGTTTCGGAGCGGCGAGCTTGGTGGACAACCTCTGCGAGCACCGAGTACCACCTCTGCGGCCTTTCGCTCTGCCATTGCCTACAACGACGAATCCCCCAGTCCTGCTCTCGGTTGGAGTAACGTGCAAAGAGTAAAGGATGTCCGTGAACACTCTTCATCATGGATTGAGTGGATTTGTTGGCCTCCAATATCTCACAATGATAATGTGGGTTTACCATGGCTGGGCTCCGGTACATAGATCTGCCTCGTTGCCAGGTTTATCTGCAAAGAGCAAACTCTCTCTCTCTCTCTATATATATAGGGCAGCGCTAATTCACACCCAGGGTGTGAATTTCACACCCCGGACCTGTCTGGCTGCAGCCCGCCCAACCTGCTGCCGAACCAGCATGCAAACCGGACCCGCCCATGCGGCAGTAAAAAAACCTTGCTGAGCTGCCGGTTTTCTCTCCTTGTTTCCAGGTTGGTCCACGTTTAATGTTTTCTTAAACATGCTGAGCTGCCGGTTTTGGGAGCAGATTGAGCCACGTGTTGAGGCAAATTTGGAAGGCATTATAATATAGAATGCCCAACCGCAAATTGTTCTGGTAGTGTCGTAGTAACCATAGTACGTTGAAATATTTTGAGAAAGTTGAGAGCTCCTAATTTCGTGATGACAAGCGTGTGCATTAAAATAAATATTTACAATTGGGATAAATAGGAATTGGGACACTAATTTGCCGGCACATCTGATCATATAATATACAAAAATAGTTGGGTTGAATTTTACAACCTCGTGAGAGTAAAAACGTGAAAGACTATTGATGAGATGAATATTAGAACCTTGATGTTAGAGGTACATCTGTGAACGTAAAACATGAGTGAATCTAATAGTAAAAAAAACATATGAACGAATTGTAATTGTTTTTCAATCCAAAACAACGAAATTCATATGAATTTGGCAATAGTAAATAGTTTTTTATGATCACAAAATTTTGGTAATAAAAACTTGCTCAGATACTAGTTTTGCAAGGTTTACTTTTACAACCTTAGTGAGTGTAAAAACGTGAAAGACTTTTGATGAGATGAATATTAGAACCTTGGTGTTAGGTAAACATCTGTAAATGTAAAACATGAGTGACTATAATTGTCAAAAAAAACATATGAACGAATTGTTATTTTTTTTTCAATCCGAAACAACGACATTCAATAGTAAATAGTTTTTATGATCATATTATTTTGGTAATAAAAAACTGCTAGCTCAGATCATAAAAACTTCAAATGCATTTAAGAATTATCTTTGTGTTCCTACCTGATGACACCCTCTTAGTTTTCTTCTTTTGACCATCAGCTCACTATACAACTCTTCCCGCCACTCCAAAGGTGCTTGTTCGTATGTCAAATAACTCCCTGATTTTAATAGTCAATCAGTCAATCGTTGTGATCGTAAAATGTTTACTAATTGGTTTAGATATCTAGGGAGCAAAGGAAAAGGACATGGCTTTAGCATGCAGCAACCAGCTGAATTCAAAACCAATCCGTATGACTTATATGATCATAAATTATAACGAGTAGGATTGCAAAAACTATCAAAATGTGATCATAAAAAATCTTCATCAGACTTTGTGGCTGTTAGAGAGCTAAAAATATGCATGGCCAACAAGATAAATTATTGAGATGAAAAATATATGCAAATATTTACAGGAAGGACATAGTTTGAAATTAGTCTTCCATTGTGTATGATAAAAAAATCCACCCCACAAAAACAATATATTTCTTTTACAAATTCTATAGAAAGATATTCCTTTCATAAAATTGTATCAAAAAAATTTAGTGAGGCTTTGTTCTTGTCTTCGAGAAAAAAAATGCAAGTCGAAGATGATAAATTATTCAGATGGCAACTTGTTTCAAACATTTACAGTTTGGAAAGATTTGGTTTGTAATTAGTCTTCTGCCATGCGTGATCATAAAATGTTACCCCATGAGATCACAAAAATAAATGCATTGTTTCAAAAACAAAATGTATCCAAAAAGTATATTTTTCATATCATAATGTTTTTGTGCCAAGAAGACAAGCTATTGAGACCAACTAGTATTTTTTTCTTGGAGGATCCAGAGCATTCAACCCTATTATCCATCATAGCTTATTTATGTATTTTACACTATGGGAAATTGAATTAATCCCATCCTTGACCTTCAAGATCCATCATATCCTTGTATGGTTCCAATTTTCTCTCTTCTTCTAGTTCGTCAAAGCCCTCTCCTAATTTGCGACCAATGTTCTATTTGATAAGCCATGTATTTACTCCCGCAATGGTAGATCAATGCTGGACCACAACCGATGTTCTATTTGCGACCAATGTTCTATTTGATAAGCCATGTTCTATTTGATAAACCAATGTTCTATTTGATAAGCCATGTATTCAACATGTAGAGGAAGCCACTAGAAGGAGGGAGGATTTGAGAGCTTATGTCTGCTGGACTTTCTGCATGAATCCTTCAAATATACCACAGATTGTGTACCTAACCATTGCAGTTCCAGGTGATGATCCCACTGCAACTGCTCAAGTTCATTTGGTCAGGCCTAGATCCATCAAGAAAGGATACATATTTACGATTTACATCCATATTGACTCAGTGGAAGACCTTATCTTCCATCATTATCCTCCTGATGAACTAGAGGCAGAAGGCAGGGTACAACTGAGAGAGTTCAACTGGCAGTATGGCAGGCCTGATGGTGACTTAGATGAGGACGATGCAGTTTGAGGTGTGCAACAATGCAGGCCTCCTAACAGAGACTGGAGATGGTTCAGAAGGGATAGAGAAGATGAAGACAGGGATAGGGAGCACAGAGGTAGGAGGTCAAGGGACATCATCAATAGGGTATCCAGGTGGATGGAGAGGGGCAAGCAAAGGGTTAGTGAAGGAGACAGGGGCAGTGGTTAATTACTACAGAGGTGAATCCTCAAGGAGAAGGGCCATCAGGGAGAGGTCTCCCACCCCCTCTCCAAACCCCAAAGGGAAGAAGTCCCAGTTCCAGATCACTAAACCTCTTCCACCTGGAGGGTGTTGGCGGTTGTTATGCGTTTAATTAATATTCATTAATTTCGCAAGCGCACGGATCACCATTGTAGCATTTCACCTTGAAGTATTCCAGGATTATCGTATTTATATCTCCGCAAGGAGGCAGAGTGATAGGAAAATTGAATTGTAACAAAGTATATGCTTGTTGTGTAAAATAACATAACATTACCTAAGACGGGGGTAAGAGGTACATGATATATATGGGTGGCACTCACCGTATAATCCAAGATAGATAAAAGTAGGGCAGAAGTTACGTTGGGAGAACAACAAGATAGAGACAAGGATTCCTATATGTTAAACTTATATCTATTTACTTCTAGTAATTAGTCTACAAGATTATACACTCTAACTAAGGTCATGTACATACAAGTCATGACATTTTGGGGCATGGCTATGCCAAGGCTTACTGAACCCCAGAAGAGCAATATTCATCGATATTGCTCAATATTTCAACTCTTCCTTGTCTGGAAATCATATAAGAATAATCCCTAGCTGAGAAATTTATTTTAACCATTACATTCTTACTAACTGTTTCCATGCCATGTTACTCTTTACTTTGCAGGAGAGTGATGAGAACAACCTAGAGTGGCTCTCTGGCTATGTGGAGGACTGTTTTTCTAGCTCTGCAACCTACACAAATCATGTCTTCGCAAGATCTGCTCCTACAATGCCAAACCAAAGCACTAGAAAACCAAAGTTACTGCCACCTTCATCTCAAATGGCAGGAGAAACAAAAAGGAGCCTGGCCTCTGTTATGGGCAATGACGATGATGAAAGTATATCATCCCATTGTATGTTGAGCCACCGCTACTTCTAATTGATCAGAAACATTGGATGGCTGAGAGTGAGCTGATACTACCCAAGAAAGACAAAGAGCAAGAAGTTTGCCAGCAACTAAAGCAAGAACAGGAGAAAGAGAAGTGTGAAAAGGGTGTTTTGATGCAGTTCCGGCAAGAGTGGCTGGTGAAGAGGTGTAGCAATTGTTTGTCCTGCGAAACACCGCGATGGAGGAATGGGCCATCAGGGATTCAGATGTTGTGCAATGCGTGTGGCCTGAGGCTTAAGCCAGAGAATAGGTTCCCCACCATTTCTGAGGAGCATTATGACCAAGAAACCAAGAAAGAACAAAAACCAGGAAAACAGTGAGATAAGAAGAAGATGATCAAGAAGACATATGTGAGTAAGGACATGTCATTAGAGCAGAGAGGTGCACCCATTGCATGTCCTCCAAGACCCCACAGTGGAGGACCGGTCCTTTGGGTTCGAAGACCCTATGCAATGCCTGCGGTGTGAGGTACAAGTCAGGCAGGCTTCTGCCAGAGTATAGACTTGCCAACAGCCCAACTTTTGTGAGCTGCTGACACTCCAACTCCCACAAGAAGGTCATGGAGATGCGGCAGGCCATTGCATACAAGGAGTGAAACGAGGCCAATACTGCATTACATACAAGGAGTGAAACGAGGCCAATACTGCATTACATACAAGGAGTGAAACGATGGCCAAGAATATCTCCTGAATCTGTCGTAGAGTCTCTCTTAGATTGTAGTTTAGTCAGTGCTCAGAGATGAGAGTAGAGTCAGTCAGTAGGCCTTTTTGTTAGCTCTAGTGGTGCCCTATTTCAGAGACCGATTTGCTAGATGTTTTAGACATTGAATTCAATACCATCTGGTGGTTGCTGCTATATATCATCTGAACCGTGCTATGTTTCTTGGCCATCTGGAATGTTTGTAAGGTTGAAATTGTTTCTTTTTCTTTCTCTCTTTTTTTGGAACTGGATCCATGTTGAGGAGTGGTTTATCCCAAGTATTTCATGTCTTGTGCAAGAGCCTTGCTAGAGAAGAGAAGTCAGAACTGCAAGACACATCAGACCTGGTAACTGAAGCCAGGTGTTGTGTATCCCAATGTCTTGTCTGGTTTCCTGATTGCTTGTGCGGAGGTGTAAACAAGCCATCAGTTCCTGGTAGATCTGGGAATTATTGCCTGTTACAATCCCATCCCAATTGAATGGACTTTCTGGCAGCAAAGAACTTCGGGTGCAGTGGTTTGCTTTGAATCAATGGCCTGCAAGTCCCAGCAGGTTGACAACACTGCTTTTGGGGTTAGAGACAAGATCATTATGTTCACTCGTTATGATAGCTGCCTTTTGGACTGTTGTGTTGCACATGGAGGCATGTCTTTTAGGTCAAATGCAACAATGGGTTATGAGATTCAAAGTACAATGCCAACAAAGCATCGTCAGCATCTTCTCTTTTCTTTTTCACTAATTGAGTGCTTGTGCGATGCCACGGGAGTCAAAGATTGCTCAAAGACAAGATGTAGTTGCGCCGTGTATAGCAAAAAACATTTCTCTATTCGGTTTCTAGATAGGCATTCATCTATGTTTGAACTCGCACCAATTCGTATCTCATTCTTAAATCAATCCAAAAGTAGTACAAACATGAATAAACATGACAACTATTGCATAGATGCCATCATTCAATGCGACAAGATCTCAAACATGCAAAAACATTCTCACAACTATGATGCATGACTCTAACAAAAATCGGCATGTTTAAAAAGACGACAACTCAATGAACAACCTATATCTCTACTACTTGATACATACTACTTATTAGAACGAACATCTTCGTAAGACAGGTTTGTATCTCCTTAATTTTATCATAGTGGCTCAAAATGTTGTGAATCAAGACGTTCATGGCATGCCTTATCACCGGCTAGTCATCATTTTTCTGTAGAGAAATATTGAGCTAAAGATTGTGTACCATTACATGGTATCAAGCGGGTGCATGGTTGTACGGGGCTGTTGGCATACGAAGTCCTATGTAGCCAAGCAAAATGTGGTTGTTCAAAACTGGGAGTTTTTATACATCGAGTCGAGCGATCTATCATTGTTTGAGATTCATGCGTGTGTAATCGGATGGCCCTGACTCATCTTCCTTCCCGTCACCGCTCGCGAATCGTCGCTTCCGCCCACCGCAACACCAGGCCTCTCTCCGCCCACCCCCTGGTTTTCTGTATTTTCCTTCTAGTTGCTCGCGGCCCAGCGGGTCCAGCCCATGACGCGACTAAGGAGGCCCATCCGGTGGCTTCTACTTCCTCCCAGGCTTCCCAGCTGATGCGCCGCCTTGCTAATCTCATGCGTGCCGCTCCTTGCTCGCAGTGGTGCCGACGCTCTCTCGACGTGGAGGTACCCCAGATGGCCAGATCTGGTGAGGCCGCCGCCATTTGCGAAGATTCCTGACCCCATCTTCTTTGTTTTAGGCCATCAATCATCTTCCTATTATCAGCCATGTCGTCTCTTTCATGCCTCCTCGGTGTCTCAATGATTGGTAACAGGAACAATCGAGTCTCAAGGCTAGAACATTTGGTTTTTACCGGTAGAACATTTGAGTCTCAAGGCTAGAACATTTGACTTTTACCCGTGGAACAATTGAGTCTCAATGCTAGAACATTTGGTTCTTACGGATGGAACAATTGAGTCTAAATGCTAGAACATTTGTTTTTTAGGGATAGAACATTTAGCTTTTACGGGTGCAACATTCGATTTCCGGCGTTGCGCCCTCGCACCCGAGGTTGACGATGACCGCCGCGCCCACGAGGCTTGTTGTGCGTGTCTGCGGCTCGCGTTGGGCCGCGCGCTTGCTCCTCTTTGATGGGCCTGCTGGGCTATGTGCCCTCCACGGAAGGGGGGTGGGCGGAGACCGTGCGCTGGTTGCTCAGGGTGGAAGCGACGCTGCCCGCCGCCAATGCTCCCGCTGCCGTTGCTCCTCCTGTGCTCCCGTTGCGATCCTCCCGTGCTGCTCGCCGCTGCTCCTCCCCACGACGTCGTCGTGCGCCGCCGCTCCCCTGAACCCTGCCCTTGCTCGGCGCCGCTCCTCGCCGTGCGCCACCGTGCCCGGCCCCTGCTTCCCGCCGCGTCTCGCCCTGCTCCCGCAGCTGCTCGTCGACGCTCCCCGCCCCTGCTCGCCGTCGCTCCCTGCCGTGCGCCGCCGCACCCGGCCCCTGCTTCGGCGTCGCACCTCGCCCTGCTCCGTCGCGCCCTGCCTCCCCTCCGTGCAGCCGCTGCGCTCCGCCCTGCTCCCGCGGCGTGAGGTAGAAGACGCTGAATTTGTTCATGGGCCGGCTTCGTGTGGGCCGTGGGCCGATCTGCAGGTAGCATCCTATCGATTGATCTTGTATAGGAGATCCCTTCAAATTTCCTCAAAAAAAAAAAAAAAGGAGATCCCTTCAAAGCTAACAATAGCCCTATGTCACGAACTATGGATAGACGAAAACCACGTCTAACTTACATATCTCACGAACTATGGATAGAAAAATGGAGGGACATCTTTTATGTGTGCATATGAAGGTGTTTTGGCACGTACTATGGATAGAAAATTTTTGGCACGATATCTTCTTCCTTATGGACACAATATTGGCAAGAAAAATTTTAGGCATTGAAAGTCCAGCTGACAGCCATACTTCGAGCTCGGTTACTTACTGAAAGCAATGCAAATTCAACGTGTTCGTCTCGCTGCTTTGTAGCAGCTACAGTGTTCGCAGTTATTTCTTCTGCAGTAGTTACAGTGTTTCTGCAGCTGCTACAGTGTTCGCAGTTATTTTTCTGAAGCCGCAGCCGCAGCTGCAGCGAAACGAACAGGCATTACTTGTTGCCTATCAGGTTGCAATTCCTGCAACACCTCCGCCCATGTGCACGCCTCTGCACCGCAACACCTCCGCTGCAATACCCCGACCCCTGCTACCTGCAACACCTCCGAACCCTCCGAACCTAAATGCAACACCTCCGCTCGTGCGTGCACGCCCCTGCAGGCTGCACCTGCAACACCTCCGCTACCCAATCCTACTTCCACATGGCTGCGACAGATAGGATGGGACAAATTTAAACATCCATGTATCTTGTAGTGACATACCAGCAATGGAAGGAAATGTCTATGTAGCCAAAACATAAAATAACACATGGGATTATTTTGAGACCAATAATACAAGGGATAGAGCAAGTAATATCCGTCATTTCCTCCAGAACCAGGTCAAACGAAGTTATCAACTCTTCTTTATGTTCAAAAATATCCTTGAGCACTGCCATTGATTTATGAATAAATTATTATCAAATGATTTCAATCACGTCCCAACACACAGGTAAGGAATAGCCATCGCACCAGAGTCTACATTCTTCATGAAACATGCCGCAACAAGCAGAACAAAGCTATAAAAAAAAAACACTTGCTAAACTTGGTCACAAAATTTTGCAGTTGCCTAGAGTGAAGTCCCAGGATATACTCATTCTTCCGGGGAAAATGTAAATTAGCATTTATTTGTACAGAATTTCCCCAACTGTTAATTCCTTGATGTACTGGGAACCAAACATGGCTCATATTGAATAGCTGCATGCAACAAATGGCATTAGAATGGCAACATCATCAGGTATCAATCAAGCATGAATGTGCAATTTCATTGCGAATTGTTCACAGAACTCAAAGAATGATTTGTTATTCAACATAGATATAAAAGTCACAACACCCAAAGAATGTCATGTATGTAAAGATTAAATGGCTAGGTCAAGCATGGTTAAAACAATGCAGTGTTGTAGAAACTGCAGAGACATAGACAAAATAGAGCATATGTGATAGCTGAAAATAAAAGATATTGTTTAACTATTAATAAAAATTTCACAGTGAAGAAAACGGTGTCATAAATTGATTACCTTGTGACTGCTTATCAAATAATTTACTGAGTATGCCATGTCTCTGTTATCTGGATTGAATTTCACAATAAGACGGTACCATAAATTGATTACCTGGTGACTGCTTATCAAAGAAGAGACTCAGTAAACATGACAATGGGCATCCACTATATATATATACACTACAGAGAAAGAGTATGACAAGACAATATGTTGTTTATCACTATTTTCGTTGCAGAATTTATATTTACAAGATGAAGCATAGCTGTTATAATCCATAATATAGCTATCACTAAAATGTATGACCTTGACAGATGATGTTAGTTCTTAAATTAACATTTTTTTCTTAGCTTCCAAAAACAAAAGGGGATAAAGGATGTAACTGGTAGAATTTTATGAGACTTGGGTTCTGATGGCTTGTAAAATGTAATTTTCGACAATTACATTGGAAAATCCAGCTTGCTATAACCCATATATGAGCAAGCAGTTAGTACAAAATCCTTTGCTCAATATATAGACATTATCCTGTCAATGATGAAGCTGACACCATAAATAAAGCACAAATGATGTGGATATTATCTAGACCCTCATGGTTCACTTTGTCAAAATGAACCAATAACTGATTCATAGAATAAAGAGGGCACGCACCACCCACTATGCATACAAAAAATATTTCATGACACTCAGAAAACGTACTCACTCATCAGGGCCTTGAACGCCCATGTTATTCAGTGCCTACTGAAGCAAGAAACTATTTGTAGCATTTCATCACCTATTCACCTAGGAAAAGAAGGGATTCAGCACCTTGACATCAGTCATTTGAAAATATTTGGAACTGGTAGTTCTACTATCCTGGTTGATAATCAAACTATGGTTCAAGCACCACCACCAACTGTACAGAAAAATAAGTAGATCCATGAGTAGATGGAGCAAGACATGTATAGAAATTGACTTCATGAAGCTACAGGGGGAGTGGAAGCAAGTGCATGTGTGCATACCTTTTCGATTTTCCTCAAGGACTCGGAGTGGCGTGGAGTTTAGGACCCGTGACGGCAGAGAGCCAGGCAGGCCATTAGGAACCAGATGACGGAAACCTACTTCGCACGGACAGTTCGCAATGCCGTCCTGCCTTCCGTTGTGCCTCCCTTTTCAGTCCACCGTCCTTTCTGTCAAGCGCAACTGATCATTTGATCAACAGCCAGCCAACAGTAGCAACGTTTGATGAAACATTAGATCAAAAATGTGAAGGTAGAATCAGAAGATGTGGATGTTATTGAATCATTCACTAAAAAAATATGAAAGCAACTAAATCATTCAGCTGAAACTGCATTTATGAAACTCAATCTGCCAGGACATAATGTATATTATTTGGAGTATCAAAGCAGAATACAGGGACACTATTCAATATTTTTCACAAAAAACCATGCATGCTATTCACCCAATTGACCTGAAACATCACAGTTAGAAAACCCACCTTGGTATGAGCATAATTCAATTTTCTAGAATTCTTCAGAACAAGCACACCTACTCAAATTCTTCTGATGTCAGTATTGTTGGAGGTATAAGTCTGCTCAACCTTGCTTTATCTCAGTTCAACTGACGGATAACACAAAAAGTCTAACTACAGGTGTTCCAAAGGGAAAAACGCAAACATTAGTTAGCACAAATTCAGTCTAGAACTTTAGAAGAAAAAAACATCACTCGAAATCATAGCCACGTTAATAAAGGAAAGCATACATCACGTTGTAAGTTTACTGACTGCTGATCCAACATATTCTAACAACATCGTCTGGAAGATAATATGTGTGAATAAATGAGAACAAAAATAGCTAAACTGATAATTTGGCTAATTCAAAATTATAAATGCAGGAATCTGCTGCTTAGCATTAGAATCAGGTCTGTCTAG
>CM017445.1:16185428-16373731 GCA_007726485.1 Eragrostis curvula
CTTCGTTTCTTATAACGGACATATTTTTAGTCAATTTAGTTTGAAACCGAAACCAAAAAATGGGAGAGACCGCAAAGTGGTTACAAATCCTTCTCACAGGAGATCTAGACTCCTCCGGAGTCCAAAAACAGAGGGCAAGGAAAACTAGAGCCAAAATGGCAAGGTCCTTATATATCGTCAACCAGAGCAACAGGCCCGGAGCCTATCACCTCAGTGATGAGGATGGAAACGAACTCCCGATCCATGGAATGCGGACAACCTCAAGAGATATTTTGCATAGCAAATGTATCAGGGCTTCGCGGAAATATAAGCGAAGTCCTTCTGCTTTTCGCCGTAGCCAAGATTTAAATTCTGCAACTAAGGGCTTCATACTCTTTTCCTCACAGGGGAAACCCCATCCAGGGGGTGAGGTTTTTTAACGAGGTGAGACCCAATGTAATCCATGCAAATTAACGCAACTCCTTTCCCCTATCTGTCTCTCAGCATCGCAACTTCGATGCAAACTCCATCGAGAGTTCGCCACATCTCAAGGGCAAAAACGCCCGAAGCGTAAACCTACGCTATTACGCAGAAACGCGTATCTCTCCGGCTTATCAGGGTAAAGAAATCCTGAGTCATTCCTCAAGAAGGAAAACTTACATTCGCCCAGTAAAGCGAGAACATTCTTCGAGAAGAATGAAATGCCCAAGCGGCAAAAAATCTCCGACACACAGTAGTGCGCCTCATGACTCCATGGCCCATCATGTACGAAGAATCTAGCTCATCAGAAACAGCAGCCTACGACTAAAGCTAGCACAGATCCAACACTACCGACTGTACCCACAGTAAGAGCCACCTGACTCTTCGGCACCGCGAAGAGCAACAACAACCCCTATATAAACCACACCTCAAGCAAATTAACAAAGCACACCGGCAACATCACAAAATGAGCGACGAAGGTACAACCAGAAAGAACATAGAAAAATACCTGCAAGCAATGAAGAACCTGAGGGTATCTGAGAGCTATTCGCAGCGAAACCAAAGCCAAAACCAGCACCCGCAAAACCAAAACTCGGAGCAAAGGCTAGAGATTCAACAATGAAAACAAGACCCGGAGCCGCTGGAGGTCGCGCCGCCAAACGAAGAGGCGTTACCAGAATTCATCAATATCTCTTCAGGCGAAGAAGAACAAGGCCGCCCAAGAAAGAGGTACCTACCCAACAATAGGCAGCCTTGGGAACCAGCAAACGCCGGAGTCGCAAGCAGGACCAGGAGCCGCACCCGCAGAGACGAAGCATAACAAAGCCGAACCACGCTTGTAGCAACCAACGTCCCAGATTAATAAAGGAGGGAAGTTTTTCCGAAGCGAAAAGCTTCGCGTTAGCAACCTCGCCCTCGTTTGCTAGGGGGGAGGGAAGTTTTTCCGAAGCGAAAAGCATCGCGTTAGCAACCTCGCCCTCGTTTGCTAGGGGGAAAGGAAGTTTTTCCGAAGCGAAAAGCTTCGCGTTAGCAACCTCGCCCTCGTTTGCTAGGGGGGAGGGAAGTTTTTCCGAATCGAAAAGCTTCGCGTTAGCAACCTCGCCCTCGTTTGCTAGGGGGGAGGGGAGTTTTTCCGAAGCGAAAAGCTTCGCGTTAGCAACCTCGCCCTCGTTTGCTAGGGAGGGAAATTTTTCCGAAGGCTCACAACAAATACAAGAAATGCATCATCGGTAACAATTAAGAAACAAAACGACCAATACTTAATCAAGTCTAAAGCTCTAAAACGACAACAGAAATTCAGAGTTCAAGAAACATCCCAGGTAGCCCATCACCGCGGCTATCGTCGTACACCCACGGAACATCATAAATCTCTTCAGACTCCGTAGTCTCGACCTTCGGGACGACCAGCGGAGGCCCGCGAAGCATCCGGCGCCTACCCCTCTGAAACAACTGAGTCACTTTGGCCCGAGCGCCAAAGTACTCATTGAAAACGAAACCCCAGAAGCGACCAAGATCGTCATTGCCAACAATCTTCGTAACCAAACGATAGGCAGCGCGCGTAGCACAAATCCTACCGTTTTGATAGCATAAAGGTTCAACAACAGCCCCCTCTTCGGAGACCTGCACACAGTATTACGTCTCTGAATTACAGACCATTAAAGTTACAAAACAAAAGCAAAATCCAGTAGCCCCGAGGATCTAAGCATCTTCGCTTGCGGCAACCTTCGCGGCAGGCTCCGACGGGGTAGTAGAGTGAGGAGCAGCGGAGGAAGCTTCGGCAACGACAGCGCTCTTGGCCTTCTTCGCTTTCCCCTGATCGTCGGCCGAAGAAGGATTCGAAGACGAAGCAGGACCTCCAGCCTCTTTCCTCTTCTTCTCCTTAGCCTGTAAAAGGTCAATGGTTCCTCAATAAAATAAAAAAATAAAAATAAAAAAAACGTCCGAAGCCCTTACCTCATGCGCGCGAGAAACGGCGCTAGCACAAGCGGCCGCGGAGCCGTGGTTGTTCCAGTAAAACCTCCAAAAGCGTTTCGCAACAACGCTAACGCCTTTGTCCGAGGTGTTAGGATCAGCACCCTCTATGGCTTCGCAAGGGAAGGCGGAATAACCAAGTTCATGGAAGTCGCCAACCTTCTTCTTCGCCAAGATGTCCAGAAGCGCACAGAGACAAGTCTTCGCCCCATGATCACACATGTTGTTCACCAAGCTGGGCACAGACTGGAGCTCTTTCTCAACCCAAGTCAAAAAAGAATCGAGGTTCAGCTCATCTCCGGCGGGAAGTGGGCGAGGCTGACGGCCGTAGCGAGCAAAAAGCTCCGAATAAGACCGAAATAAGGCCGAAGCCCCCGACCTTAGCCGTTCGGTTTCCGCTCTCAAAGTCTCCTCCAGAGCGGCCTTTCTATCCTCCACTTTCTCCAACGCCACAGCGTGTTTCCTTTCGGAATCCTTCTTATAGGCGGCAAACGAGTCAGTTTTCTCCTGGAGATCCCTCTTCAAGCGCGCGATCTCCTCTTCGAAGCTGATTTCCTTCGCCTCCCAGCAACTTTTCTCCTCGCGAAGCGCGACGAGTTCTGGGGGGACACCCCCGAAGCCCACCTCAGTCTCCAACTTCTTCCGAAGTACCTGAGATGCCTACGTGATCTGACAAAGAAGCGAAGTTTTAACAAAGACCAACAGGTCAACAAAACAAACGAAGAGAAATCCTTCAATCCAATTACCATTTGGCCTTGCCGGAGCAGTAAATCGGCGAGGTTAGGAGCGGAGTTTGCCTCCAGCGTGGCCCGAAGCTCTACGCAAGACAATTTCGACGTGAGAACAAAAAACATATATAAAAGGATAACGCGAAGAAAACTAAAGCCATAAGTCTAAAGACCTTCGGGATTGTACTCCCTTAAGCCACTCATCACCGCCAGCGAAACATCGAGAGAGTTATCGTCCTTCGTAGTCCCATACGAGCTCCCCGTGTCGGAGCTCGAGTCAGAGTCACCGCCCGAAGACGACGAACCATCAGAGCTCTCGGAAGCACTGGAGCTTTCGGTGTCCTCAGACCGTCCTACGCCGGTCGAGCCCAATACATCATCTCCAACCATGTCCCCGGCGCTCCGGCCCAGCTCCATGCCCTGCATCTCCTCAACATCTACCGGAAGACTGCTGGCGCCATCCAGCAACTCTTCTGTATCTGACAGCTCAATCACGGGAACCCTGTCCCGGCGTTCGGAAAGCGCCTCCAAGCCAGGAGAAACAGGCGCATTCCCAGAACCAACCAACCTGGCACCACCAGCCACAGACTCATCCTCACCGCGAGAACCTGAGGCAAATTCAGTCTGCCCCGAAGCCAAGCGGGAACTCGACCCGCCTCGAACTGCATCCGTGATTCCGGAGCCTTTCGAACCTCGAGAACACGACCCTCTTGCGCTTCCGGCGCTCGGCCTGCACGGTGCTCGTCGTAGCGACAGTGCTAGTCTTCTGCGGACGCGAAGCCGCTCGAGCCCGACCTCGTCCAGCACCTGAACCCGAAGACCCAGCGCCGCCGGCGGGAGCTTCGGTTTTCTTTTCCCAGCCCCTCATCTTGATATAGCAAGTCGTCGTAATCTCGGGCGTCTCCCCTTTCTTGAGCCGTTTTCTGCCTAAGGGCACGACGTGATTACCATAGCTGATCTTCAGCGAATCGAAGATCCGATTGATACGGCGCTTCGGGAGAAGACCGTTTCCCACGTCATACTCTTCGGCGGCACTGAACGGGTCGCAGAACAGATTAGCGCATTCTTCGACCATCTCAACAAACTGTAATGGCCGAAGACCTTCAGGCCTTCTAAGCCCATTGAACTTCGGGCGGCGGTAAGTGACCTTGCGCTCCTCGAGCTTAACTTTCTCGGTGCCATCCGGCCTCCAGCCACCCTCCACAGGCCAAATGCCAGCGGCAATAAACTCCCCTACAACGGTACGGCCGCTAATGATCTTGCAGGCTTTCTTGAAAGCATCGCAACAAGGCTGGAAGGTCTTGCCGCGGCCAGTGAAATCAGGAGAGAAAATGGGCTCCGCTGGAACCAGCAAACTGGCTAGCGGCTAACACAAAGACCCATCATCATTCTCCCCTTCGGGTACCTCGGCGTAGAACCAGTAGTCCACCCAATCATTGTCCCAGCGATTCCTCGAAGCGGGAACCAAAGCAATCTTCTCGAGCTTCGACCTCTTACTGAAGCTTCGCGGCTGGAAAGTGCAGACCCCATACTGAAGAAGAAGAACGTCGTTGTCATAGTTCACCTTCTTGTTCTGCAAGTGACAACTGAAGAAGCGCAAAAAGGCTTCGTAGTTAACCTTCGCATTGAATGTTCTTACGGCCCAGATGAACTTCGACAGTTGCACGAAGGCATTTGGCGTCAAGTGATGTATCTGAATGCCGTACGCTGTAAGCACTCGCTGGAGGATGAAAAGGGCAGGAAGCCGAAGCCCGGCCTCGAAATAATCCCGAAACACAACCGCCTCATTAGCCTTGGGCAGCGGAATTTCCTCGTCGCCTGGATAGCGGACCCTTCCAGCTTCGAAGTACCCCCCTTTCAACATACATGGCGAGCTCGGCTTCGCCAACCCGAGAGCGGTTCAAGCGATAAGTCTTGTCAATAACTGCAGGTGTCCGAATCCGGGCATCAGTAACCTTCGAAGAATGACCATAACCAGAATTACCCTGCCCCTCTGCAGCCGAAGATCCAGCGTCAACGCCGGCTTTAAAGCGTTTTCTCCTGAAGTCCCCAGCATAAGCGCTCTCGATATAAATCTCATAATCCCTATTAGCCTCAAAATCCTTACCTTTAACCGGAGCCGAAGCCTCCGCGTCGTATGCCGAGGGTTTTTCAACCGGAACGTCTTCCGGAGATTTTTGGCCTCCGTACCCGCCTCCAGCGGCAGCCTCCGGGACTTCGGGCTCGCGCCTACCGGAGACATCCTCCGGATCACGAGCACCAGTTTCGCCTTGGGGCAAGGAGTCCAGCAACTCCTCTGAACCGTCACCATCAAGGGACATAGCCCCCTCCTGGCTGAAAGCTGCCTCTTCGCCTGACATCGCCGGTTCCTCGTCGACGAGATCAACAGTCTGCTTCGTCGCAGCCATCAAAAGAGCCTACAGCTGCACGAAGACAAAGCTTACAGTGAGAATCATCGTGCACCCATCCAGAAACCCGAAGAGCGACCAACTACAAACCTTAAGAAGATCACGAAGACTAAAAGGGAGAAGCGATGAAAATCGAAATAGCGAAAACAACAGCGAAAACCCGAAGATCACAAAGGAAATGAGGTGAGCGCGGAAAATGACCGGCCCCCTCCCCTCCTTATATAGGGGGGTAAAATCCGGGCAGTTAATGCGCCCTCGAAAACCGCGAGTGCGGATAAGATTGTTGACGGTCCTTACGACCCATTTTTACCGTCAACTTTATGCACCTTTTGGACCTAAAACCATCACCAAGGGTAGACATAGGGCTTATTTCTAACAAATTCCACTAGTCTTGGTGAAATTATGAGTGCAGGTGCAATTCGTATAAAAACAAGGGAAAACAGGCTCCAAGCATGAACTTTTGCAATCAACAGATTTTCCCGGACTAAAGAACTTAGTCCAAAAGCCCAAAACCACAGAATCAAGTGTCAAGATCAAATAATGCAAGTGGATTGGGCCTGTACACAGCCAAGGGAGGAAGCCAGAGGAAGATGAGGCCCAGTGGGGCCCAGGCCAGGTCGGCCGACCCCCCCTGGCCAGGTCGGCCGACCTGACAGGGAGGCCCCCCTGGCCCATCTTTTTATGGCGGTTCACAACCGACCTCTGGAGGTCGGTTCCATCTGCATTAATTGTCACCGACCTCGGGAACCGCCTCAAAGTTGCCGACCTTCCAAGGCTATAAATAAAGGGGTACCCCCCCTCTCTCAAGACAACAACACACCACAAGACACAAGACTCTCCTCATTTCCAATCCACAGGCCGAGAGCCTCTTGTATATTAGTAGAATAGGAGAGAGGGCAAGGAAGAGATAGGAGTTCTCCTCCTCTTTTCGTTGGAGGTTTAGTTCCTATTCTTGTACCTTGGCGTGTAAACACTTCTAGTGATTATACGTGGTGATTATCTATCTATTGAGCTTTATCATTCGTTTAGGCATAATTCTTGTTATACTCGTTCAACGGGATCGTCGCTCCGCAAGGAGTGCTCTAGTTCTCTGAATCAGTATTAGGTCGGGACTAGAGTAGTGATCGATAGCATAGACGTGGTGTCTAGGCTGGAGGTTGCCTTTGACCGCTGTGTGCTCCACGGTTTGTAGAGGTAGGTGGCAGGAAGTGACAGCCCTGTCCATCCAAAGGAACCCTCCACGTTCGGGTACATAGTAGAGCCTTAGCCGGAGGGGCTTGGCAGACCAAAGCCTAAGCCGGTGCTCGAAGTAGACGAGTAGAACCTGAGTTCGTCTAACCTTAGAAATATCTAGATAATAATCACCCTCTCAATCCTAGGCTGCTAGTTGTCTTGGTTGTCCTTGGGTAAAACTTGCCCTGCGGTAGAATAACTCCGTTCATTGGGGAAAACAAATACGATACCTTGGAATACTCCCGGGTGAAGTGCTACAACGGTATTCCGTGCGCTTGCGGATTTATCTGTGACGTAAGAAATACCAACAAGCATTTCTGGCGCCGTTGCCGGGGAACGGTTGATATCTCTATTGCAAATTAAGTTTGCCCTCGTAATCTATCTTACTTACCATTCTGTTTTTATTTCCCTTAAATTCAAAAACTCACAAAAACATTTCATGGAGTCACAACCCACCATCCAATCATTCTCTACTCCACGGGGCGAGCTCTTAGAGCCACCATCATCATAACAACCTATTTCTTCATCTGGCTATGAGTTTTCCCCCGATTACATTTTGATGATAAGAAGTTTATCCTTTTCGGGTTCTAAACATGAAAATCCTTACGAACACTTGCGAGAGTTTGAGCATTTGTGTTCATGCCGATCAATCCATGGCATGACACAAGAAACATTGAAATGGAAATTGTTTCCCTTCTCTCTCAATGAGAAGGCGAGGCAATAGTACATTTACACCGCTAAGAGAGTAAACGGTGATTGGAAAGAATTGTGAGACAAATTTTGTCTAGCATTCTTCCCCGTATCTCGTATTACTTCTCTACGAGCGGAAATAATTAACTTTCGTCAAGAAGAGGAGGAAATTTTAAGTGCATCTTGGATCAGATTCTGTTCATTAACAGACTCTGGACCAGAATTGTTGCTCCCCGAACCAGTGTTATTGCAACATTTTTATTCGGGATTGAGCAGCGATACCGCACTTTATCTTGACACGGCCGCTGGTGGATCTTTTTCTCATAAGACCATAGCGGAAGCACACGAACTTTTGGATCGAATTGTGGAAAACACGCCTTTTTCCGCTGATTTACTAGTTGAGCCGGAGTCAATAGATGAGGAACTCGTTGTGCAAGAAACACAACAATTGGTGCCTACATTGGTAGAGCCGACACCCGAGTTCTCATCTAACATAAGGACCATGATAGAGGAAGATGAACCTCTTGAGTTCCCATTTGAGTTCGAGGAAGAGATTTTCGAAAATTTTGGAAACACCTTGAAATACTCTTGTCAAAAGAAACCTCAGATCTGTGCATCAACCCCCGAACCTTTAGAAAAAGATTTTCTCTTAAAAACTATTCGGGAGTTAACGGCGATCATGAGCGATGAATGGTTGAAGGAGAATGAGCTTTCTTCCGATATAATTCAACTTGTCCTCCCCACCTCTACCATTCAAAGCTTAATTCGGGACTCCCAAGTTGACGTTCTCTACAACCCTCTAGTAGGAGCCAACATCATGTCCGAATCCTTTGCTTTAACCATGTTCGGCAGCGAAGCATGGGAACCCACTAGCAAACTCCTTAGAACCTCTCCTGGGCATATCTTTGAGGGTTTGGGGATCGTTAGAGGCGTTCGCATCAAGCACGATGAAGCGGAGGTATCCTTGGACTTCCATGTCTTCGGAATCTCGGATTTCGATGTCCTTGTAGGATATCCCATTCTTGGGGACGTCACCTTTTGGAACCATCGACTTCACCCTCGGCGATGAACCTTTCTCTATTCCTATCACTCAAGCACGAAATTCCTTCGCCGAGGAACTACCTAAGGAAGATGATTGCATAGAGGAGGTTATGGCGATTTTTCTTCATAAAACCCCCGAATCATCTTTGGATGAAGATGCTCTTGATTTTGTTCTAGAAGAAGATGATTCGGAGGAAGTTTTAGAGCTACCTGAAACCCTTGCACCGCCACCACCTCCAATAGAACTTAAACCACTTCCACCAGGCTTGCGCTACGCTTTTCTTCACGGAAACCCCGAAACCCCTGTCATTTTAAGTGACAAGCTTTCGGAGGGAGAAAGCACTAAACTCTTAGCCGTGTTAGAAAAGCATCGCTCCGTTCTTGGCTATTCGCTAGGAGACCTCAAAGGAATCAGCCCTGCTCTTTGCACCCATCGCATTCCCATAGATCCTGAAAGTACACCTTCTAGGGAACCTCAAAGGAGGTTAAATAATGCGATGAGAGAGGTTGTTAAGAAAGAGGTCTTAAAACTCTTGCATGCTGGTATTATCTATCCTGTTCCACACAGCGAGTGGGTGAGTCCAGTGCAGGTTGTGCCCAAGAAGGGAGGAATGACGGTCGTCCATAATGACAAAGATGAGTTAATCCCTCAACGAACCGTCACGGGATGGAGGATATGCATTGATTACCGAAAACTTAACAAGGCCACAAAGAAAGATCATTTTCCGCTGCCCTTCATCGATGAGATGTTGGAACGGCTGGCAAATCATTCTTTCTTTTGTTTCCTTGATGGGTATTCGGGATATCATCAAATCCCCATCCATCCCGACGATCAAAGTAAGACCACTTTTACATGCCCTTACGGAACTTATGCTTATCGACGAATGTCTTTCGGGCTATGTAATGCTCCTGCTTCTTTTCAACGATGCATGATGTCTATCTTTTCTGACATGATCGAGGAAATTATGGAAGTTTTCATGGATGATTTCTCTGTTTATGGAAAAACCTTCGATCATTGTTTAGAAAATTTAGACAAAGTCCTGCAACGTTGCCAAGAAAAGGATTTAGTGCTCAATTGGGAAAAGTGCCACTTCATGGTTAGAGAAGGCATAGTCCTTGGGCACTTAATCTCTGAAAGAGGGATAGAGGTGGACAAAGCTAAATTAGAAGTAATAGAAAAACTTCCACCTCCTGTTAATATTAAGGGTGTTCGCAGTTTTCTTGGACATGCGGGGTTCTATCGTCGTTTCATTAAAGATTTTTCTCAAATTGCTAGACCCCTTACAAATCTGCTCGCAAAAGATGCACCCTTTGAGTTTTCTGATGATTGCATGATTGCCTTTACTACTCTCAAAAATGCACTCATCTCAGCTCCAATTATCCAACCCCCTGATTGGACGCTGCCTTTTGAAATTATGTGTGATGCTAGTGACTATGCTATGGGGGCTGTTCTTGGTCAAACTAGAGATAGAAAGCATCATGCAATTTCTTATGCAAGCAAAACGCTGACAGGAGCTCAATTAAATTACACTACCACTGAAAAAGAGCTCCTTGCTGTTGTGTTTGCCTTTGACAAGTTTAGATCTTACTTAGCCGGAGCAAAAGTTATTGTTTACACTGATCATGCCGCTTTAAAATTTTTGCTCTCTAAGAAAGATGCTAAACCTCGTTTGATAAGATGGATTCTTCTGCTCCAAGAGTTTGATTTAGAAATTCGTGATAAGAAAGGAGTAGAAAATTCTGTAGCGGATCATTTGTCGCGCATGCAATTCACTAACCCGCAGGAACTACCCATCAATGACTTCTTGCACGACGACATGCTGCTCCAAGTGAGGGACGCGCACCCATGGTACGCCAACATCGTGAACTTCATCGTGACGGGGTACGTACCGCCTGGAGAAAACAAGAAACGACTCATCTACGAGAGTCGCCGTCACTTATGGAATGATCCCTACCTGTACCGTGTCTGCGCCGATGGACTGCTCAGACGATGTGTGCCAACACCAAAGAGCACACAAATCATCACAAAATGCCATGCAGCTCCATACGGGGGACACCATGGAGTGTTTCGTACTCAGGCTAAGATATGGCAAAGCGGATTCTTTTGGCCAACAATGTACGAAGACACAAAAGAATTCATCAGACGATGCCCACAATGCCAAAGATTTGGAGGCATCACAGCAAGGGATGCTATGCCCCTCAACTTCAATCTACAAGTCGAAATCTTCGACGTATGGGGCATCGACTTCATGGGGCCATTCCCCAAATCCCAAGGCTATGAATACATCTTGGTGGCAGTTGACTACGTATCCAAATGGGTAGAAGCAATGCCTTGCAGAGCCGCTGACTCCAAGCATGCTCGCCAGATGTTCCACGAGATTATCTTCCCAAGATTTGGAACACCGAGGCTAGTGATAAGCGACGGAGGGTCTCATTTCATCGATAAGACCTTCCGTAGCTTCCTTAGAGAGCTTGGAGCACGACACAACATTGCCACTCCGTACCATCCCCAAACAAGTGGGCAGGCCGAGACATCAAACAAACAAATCAAACGGATCCTGCAAAAGACCGTACTAGAGATGGGGAATTCATGGAGAAGCAAGCTACCCGATGCACTATGGGCATACCGAACAGCATACAAGACGCCCATAGGCATGTCACCATACCAACTCGTATATGGAAAAACATGTCATTTACCCATCGAGTTGGAGCACCGAGCATATTGGGCCATCCGAACATGGAAAATGGACCTAAGGGAGATAGCTGAGTTGGAAGAATGGAGAGACAAAGCATATCACAACTCAGCTATATACAAAGAGAGGACTAAACGGTGGCACGATCAAAGGATAAGAAGAAAAGAATTCAAAGTTGGAGACAAAGTCTTGCTATTCAACTCACGGGTGAAGCTCTTCGGGCACGGAAAATTACGAAGCAAATGGGACGGGCCATATACAGTTATTGACACTTCGCCGCACGGAGCAATCACACTCCAAGACGACGAAGGTAAGATATTCAAGGTAAATGGCCAGCGTCTAAAAATTTATCTTGAGCCCGATACAAACAAAGAATTTGATGTCATGCACTTAATTGAGTTAAAATCTTTATCATGATATCCTCTGATTTGTTTTATCACCCGTAGTAGCCCTTTCCTTAAAATAAATATAGCAAGAAATCAACCAGAAAAAGAAGGGAGCCAGAGGGGCCCACAGCAGGTCGGCCGACCCCTCTTTTGCAGGTCGGCCGACCCCTGGTGGGTCCCACTGGGCCTCTGCTTTCCCGTGCTACTCAAGTTTGTTTCCCACACTCCCTTTTTGCCTACCATACCTGTCAAGTTCATTCTGAGATACGAAAATAAAACTTGACCAATTAAAACTTGGGAAAATTTCTTTTTAGCACATCTTTATAAAACCCAATACTCTCCCTTTTGCTCTCAACATAATCATGCACACTTGTTATTACTCGCTCCATCACCACCTGCTTGTGAACAATCTATCCATAGGACCCATGTTTTTCTAGATAATTGGCGAGTGTGATATGGTTCGATGAAATGATCCTTTGTTTAAATCTACGAAGTCCTTGGGAGTTTTATTTTCAAAAAGCTAAAATATCATGGCTTGCTGCTCCTCTTTTGATACATGAATTCCTACCAATGCCATATGTTAATCGCAACTATCAAACATACATACATATGCTACTTGTTTTTTGCAATGAGCTTTTCCAAAATTTTGCGACCCTAGTGAGAAACCTGTCATGCTCTCTTGATCAAGATCACGTACACGATCCACCAAAAATGCTAAACTCCTACACCGGGAGTTAGCACATCCACCCATCCAAATAAAGACACTCCTCACTTTATCCCATTTTACCTCTCTCTCTCAAATAAACAAAAGAGGGACATGGCTATGCAAAAGAAAAAGAAGGCTCCCAAAAGATGAGCAAGATAAAGAAAGAGGAAAAAAAAATGCTCATGTACAGAGCATGAAAAGAAAAGAAAGAAAAATGATAGCCATGTCTCGGAAATACAAAACAAAGAGAGGTAAAATCCAATAAAGGAGTCGTCACATATAAACATCCACACATCCATCCACACATGCACTTCTTGATCAAGGTTGTATTACTTGAATTCTCCGTGGATCCTTTCTTTTGGTTCAGCAATATTTGTGATACAAGTATGCCTCTTCTATCCCTACCTTGAGCTCCACATACAAGCCTTAGAAGTAGGACAAAAGAGGCAAGATAATGCTTTGGTAAGGAAAATACACTTTTTGAGCGATCCGAGAGAATCAATAGAGGAGCAAGAGCTATGTTGTTTATTTTTTTTCAAAACTCTTTCAAAAACCCAAGGTACTTAGTAGGTGAAGGCAAGGTGACTTAAGTCATGAATCGTTCCACTTTTCAATCATCCAAGAATACATGTTAGCTACCATCATGTTCACAGGTGGAAAGGTGTGGCTTGTAATAGCTTGTGTGCAGATTTCACTTACCTAAGGGAAGAGTTCCTCTCAGTTTCCACTCACAGCTTTACTCGAGGACGAGCAAAGAGATAAGTGTGGGGGATCTTGATGACGGTCCTTACGACCCATTTTTACCGTCAACTTTATGCACCTTTTGGACCTAAAACCATCACCAAGGGTAGACATAGGGCTTATTTCTAACAAATTCCACTAGTCTTGGTGAAATTATGAGTGCAGGTGCAATTCGTATAAAAACAAGGGAAAACAGGCTCCAAGCATGAACTTTTGCAATCAACAGATTTTCCCGGACTAAAGAACTTAGTCCAAAAGCCCAAAACCACATAATCAAGTGTCAAGATCAAATAATGCAAGTGGATTGGGCCTGTACACAGCCAAGGGAGGAAGCCAGAGGAAGATGAGGCCCAGTGGGGCCCAGGCCAGGTCGGTCGACGCCCCCTGGCCAGGTCGGCCGACCTGACAGGGAGGCCCCCCCTGGCCCATCTTTTTATGGCGGTTCACAACCGACCTCTGGAGGTCGGTTCCCCCTGCATTAATTGTCACCAACCTCGGGAACCGCCTCAAAGTTGCCGACCTTCCAAGGCTATAAATAAAGGGGTACCCCCCCTCTCTCAAGACAACAACACACCACAAGATACAAGACTCTCCTCATTTCCAATCCACAGGCCGAGAGCCTCTTGTATATTAGTAGAATAGGAGAGAGGGCAAGGAAGAGATAGGAGTTCTCCTCCTCTTTTCGTTGGAGGTTTAGTTCCTATTCTTGTACCTTGGCGTGTAAACACTTCTAGTGATTATACGTGGTGATTATCTATCTATTGAGCTTTATCATTCGTTTAGGCATAATTCTTGTTATACTCGTTCAACGGGATCGTCGCTCCGCAAGGAGTGCTCTAGTTCTCTGAATCAGTATTAGGCCGGGACTAGAGTAGTGATCGATAGCATAGACGTGGTGTCTAGGCTGGAGGTTGCCTTTGACCGCTGTGTGCTCCACGGTTTGTAGAGGTAGGTGGCAGGAAGTGACAGCCCTGTCCATCCAAAGGAACCCTCCACGTTCGGGTACATAGTAGAGCCTTAGCCGGAGGGGCTTGGCAGACCAAAGCCTAAGCCGGTGCTCGAAGTAGACGAGTAGATCCTGAGTTCGTCTAACCTTAGAAATATCTAGATAATAATCACCCTCTCAATCCTAGGCTGCTAGTTGTCTTGGTTGTCCTTGGGTAAAACTTGCCCTGCGGTAGAATAACTCCGTTCCTTGGGGAAAACAAATACGATACCTTGGAATACTCCCGGGTGAAGTGCTACAACGGTATTCCGTGCGCTTGCGGATTTATCTGTGACGTAAGAAATACCAACAAAGATCAATATTTTCACCGCGTTCTCGACCTTCGGACAACACAAAATCATCTTCGCACTCTACAGCCAGCATCAACCCCAATGAGCGAGGGAAGTTTTTCCGGGATCGGCTCCGGCCACATCCGATTGTTCTTCGAGGGTTCGGCTCATCGGCGTTGAACCTCGCACACGAGGGGCTACTGTTGGGGATCCGCGGAGCAGGATTCGATCCCGGACAGCCCTCTCCTTGAAATCGGAGGGTTTAACCAGGCTAACCAAATTACCCTTCGTGTGTCGTTTGTCTTTCCTTCCGCAGGGATTGATGCTGAGCGCGAAGGGCGTACCGAGCGCCCGAAGGGTCTCCGTCATCCGAAGGCTCAGGGCTTCGGGCGAAGCTCGGAGGGGCGCCTCGCGCATGTCCGAAGATCCGCGGGACCTGACGCGGGGCGCGAAGGGCAGATTCATCGTCCGAAGGGTCGCTACCACGCGAAGGATATGGACTTCAGACGAGGCTCGGCTGGGAGCCTCGTGTGCAACCGAAGACCCATGGGTGGGCCCGGAGCGGCACGGAGGGCAAGTACGTCAGCAACTAGGGTTTCTGGTGTACCCTCGACGGGAAGATGGCAAAAGTCTATTGTGCCCTCCGGACATTTTTGTACCGAATATCCTGTACATTATTCTCCGTGATCAGGGGTAGTTTAGGCATTGATTTGTAATCCCTGATCACGGTATAAATACCCCCTCCCGTGCACTAGAGAGGGGGTCGACTCCTTGCTATGTAACATGATTGTGAATGCAATGGCCTAGGCTTCGTGTTGCGCAGATTCTCTTCGAAGCACGCGAAGCCGTTTCCTTTTCTCTCACGCTTTCTCTCCGTGCTTCACCCGGTGCTGGGTTTTCTTCACGAAGAATCCCAACAGACGCCCTGATGCTAATTGTTGACCGTCCCGCTTGCCCATGCGCCTCTACGTAGCCGTGCTAGAGTTATCCGCGGCGCGATTGCCTTACGCTGAACGTTGCCAACGAAGTCACCACGCGCCACGCCAGCTTGTTCCCTGGTCTCACCGTTGTTCCTCCGGCCAGAGATATTCAGGCCTGTCGACGCGAAGACGAAGAAATTTACAGAATACTTGAGCGCTAGCCTTGCCTTGATAGGCATCATGAGCTTTAATGTCTGGGGATATGAACAACGGCAAGCTGAGGACAGAACAGACAAGGGTGCACGTCATTTTTTTTGCTGACCATAATATGCTTGCATGCAACAGTTTTTCAAATATCAGAACAATGAAACCGGTCTAGAATAATAGTGACCATTACATATGGAAGAGATAAATGTTGCAGAGAACAATTTATGTCTGAACATCATGACGAGTTACAACAAAGATAATTTTGCAATGAAGTTTAGAAGCACTACCGAAGTCATCTTGGAAACTCTGTAAACGATTTCCTGATAAAAAGGTAAATACGAAAACATCAATATATAGTTGATACTAATTATTCACCACACACTTTTCTCCATAGAATACAAAGAAAATTGCAGGATTTCACAAACGACCTGGTAGTGGTGCACTGCTTAAGTCGCATAGGATCTCTTCAACATGAGAAGACGCATCGGTCATCTCTGGTCTTTGATCGACATCAAGTTGAAGACATTCCACCGCGATCCCTGCAAGGCACTCAAGAACCTCAATGTCTTTTGTTGATGTGGTAATTTCCTTATCAAAAAACTCAGTTGTTATGCTCTTTGTCTTGTGAGCATCAACAAAATTCGTAACTAACTTATTGTTATCAGTATATGTTGCTTTCTTCCTGCTAATGAGTTCCAAGAGCACAACCCCAAAGCTGTAGACATCACTTTTGTTGGTTAATAAGCCTGTCTGTAGATATATCGGATCCATATAACTCTTGTCACCAATAACATAATTGGTGTGCTGTGCCTTGTCTATGGCAATCAGTCTTGATATTCCAAAGTCAGAAATCTTGGGCACATACTCATCATCCAACAATATGTTAGCTGGTTTCACGTCACCATGCATAATTGTAACGTTGGCTTTTGAATGCATATAAGCCAAGCCCTCTGCTGATTCTGCAGCAATACTTAGACATTGACCCAAACTCAATAACTTCTCGTTGTCGCCATGAAGAATGTTATCCAGGCTACCTTTGGAGATAAACTCATAAACCAGCATAGGTACATCAACTTCTAAGCAACAACCTATCAGCTTGACAATGTTCTTGTGGATGACACATGACTGGATGATGACCTCATTTGCAAACTGTTCCTTTTGTGCTACATCAACATTAATGGGCTTCTTTACTGCAACTTGTTGGTCACTGAGTAGCCCCTTATAAACTTCACCAAAGCCTCCCTTTCCAATAATATTGAAGGCTTTTAAAATTGGTTTGAGCTCATCCTTTTTGAATATCTTTATATTGTTTACATCTTTTAAAATTGGGCCACCATTCTTGTCAAAATATTCTTTCATCCTTCTCTTCTCTCTTCGAATAAGCATCAGGAACACAACAATCGCGACAACAAAGAAACCGCCAATAACACCTACAATGATAATGCAACAATGAAATTACACACCCACACACACTTCAAAATAAACACCGATATATTGTTTGAGAAATCCCCTATACCATTGTAAAATACTAGAAACTGACAATGACATTATAAAAAGAAAGTCAAAGTACCTTTATATTGACTTGTTAATTACCCAACTATGAAATCATTAAAAAGTTACCCTATTTTTTAATACATGTCTAGTTAGCATGTGACATAAATTCATTAATAAATAGAGGTCATAAATGCGTGCTCATTAATTTATCTAATCTATACTGCTTAACCCCCCCCCCCCCCCCTCCCCCCCAATTTTATTTTACTAATAAGTCATTTGTGTGTTTGGTTGATGAGCATTTGAACCCTAGACACTAGTGACCATTGTATCTTCATAAAACCGTCGCTGTTGCAGCCCTCGGACGTGAGGGTGGATTTAGGTCTCTTAGGACATGATAATAACATTGGCTGCTTCGTTCTTCCCACTCACACAGTTTGCATCCTACTACTTTTTTTGGTAGCCTTTTAGGCTTTTACAATCGTGCAATTTTGCTAGATCTATTGTGTTGTTGATGATAGTGGCTTATTGGCGAGACAATGATTTAAATTTGCGGAGTTCTAGTGTGCTATACTAACAATTCTATTAGAATGTTTACCCTTTGAATTGCCTCTACTATTTGTTTGTTTATCCTAAAGTAGATTTTATTTGATTAACCCCTAGGAAAACACATAAATTGCTTAAGTATTTTAACTACAGAAATGATTTTATCCATATATATGATGTAATTTCAATGTGGTAAATATGAAATGAAGTGGGTCTTCATGATTTCATACCACTAGTACAAAACGCGCCTTTAGTGACGAAGGTAAAAAACTAGCAGTGGCGGGCACACCTTCTTCCGTCACTATAGGCTCCCGTGAGTTACTGTAGCAGCTAACAGTGGCGGACAAGATGACATCAGCGAAACTACGATACCTGAAACACTTATCAGTGGTGGAAATCGTGACGTCAGCGGTGTTCGCCATTGAAAATACACAGTAGTGGTGGGCATAGTGAGGGTATGCCTGCAGTGGAGGACAGGCCCATTTTGGCCTAGTTCGGCCCGGATGTGGACATAAAAAAAAAAAACACTCACCCTGCACCGCATACTCAACCCCGCCGCACACACTCGACCCTCTCCACCATTATCCTCTTTTTCCCGTCTTCATTTTCCCCACGCGCTCTCTCTCCCCGTGCACATCGCCGACAGCCACTCCATCCCGTACCGCGCAGCTGCACAGCGCCCCTGACCCTCTCTCTCCCCTACCGCACACGGCTCCCTGACCCTCTCCCTCTCCTTCCCCGCATGGCGACGGTCTCCGCTCTCCCCTGCCGCGGACCTCGCAAGGCGGCGCGTGGAATTGGTGACGACGTCCTCCCTCCCCTTTCCCCTTCATCCAGCGGCGGATCTCACAAGGCAGCGCGCGGATCCGGCGACCTCGGGGACTACAGTGACCTCGGTGAGGCTTCCCTCCCCTTCCCGTTCATCCAACGGTGGATCTCGCGATGCGGCGCACGGATCCGGCGACCTCGGTGCGGCCTCCCTCTCCTTCCCCTTCATCCAATGGCGGATCTCGTGAGGTGACATGCGGATTCGACGACCTCGGCGATGACCTCAGCACGGCCTCCCTCTCCTTTCCCTTTCAGTGCCCTTCCTCCACGAGGGCGGCGACGGTGGCGCTTCAAGGCGAGGTGGCTAGGGTTTCGGTCGCGGCTGGATTCTGGTGGTGGCGGGTCATGGCGGGCTGGTCCGGGCCTGCCATGGCCCAGGCGCCTTCTTTTTTCCTTTTTGAAATGGCTTTCCAGTGGCGGACGGTGTTGTCCATCACTGCACTCTTTCTTTAGCAGTGGCGGAGGCGCTGTGGTGGCCGGTTTGTCTGACACCGCAGGCCAAAATCGTCTGCCATTAAAGGCCTCTATTGTAGTACTAGTATATGTTTATTTGCTTATTTTTAATTCATTTACTTATAAATACATATTACTTATTTGGAACTTTCATGAAGATAAGATTATTTACAGATTCTTAAAATCACTACAGGGATGTATGAGAAAGGCACTACTTTGAATTTGATTAGCCTTTGGATTGTAACCTATTCGACAGATTTCACGCAGTCATGTTGCTGTAGTTTTAACTGCAAGGACTTTCAAAATGCTTCGCGTAAGGTTTACTTGTCGGTACTTTAATGAACAGCTTCTGAAGTTTATTTCTGATCATCATTATTTATTTATTTTTCCAGGTGACACGCGCGGGGGGGGGGGGGGGGGGGGTGTCCCTACCTAAAATTTCCATTTTCTATAAACAAAAGTCTTTGTTACAAAAGCCGTGGGCCCAATCAACCTTATTTCCTGCTGCATGATCACTGCGGTTATGTATAACAGTTGTGTCATGGGGCAAACGGACCATCAGAAATGAGTCGATCTTAGGAGTAAATCAACCCTTGGGTCACAATAGTGTAAAACGAGTTCATGCATAAATCAAATTATCTTAAATAGACAATATTGATGGCATCAAATTTGTATAATTAGATCCATATCATGAAATATATTTTTCGTTGTTTACTTATTTGGGACCATAGATGTTTGCATTTTTCTCTATAAAGTTGACCAATTTTGATACAGGTTGACTTAAGACAAAACTAGAGATGAATTTATGCTGTGACATATATGTGTAAAAGGCTGCAACTGGTGGTAATAGTAGGCAGTTACTTACCCACAGCCACCTTTGCCGGCGGTGAAAATATTTCAGTGCATGTTCCAGTTTTGCCGTCGCCTTTCATTCCGAATTTGCATGGACAATCATATCCTTCATTCCTGTTCTTACAGATTCCGCCACTCGCACAAGTATAGTTGTTTTGGAGCTCAGGATACTCATTGCGAAGCGCACACTCATCGATGTCTGCAGAAGCAAATAAATGTCAAGGCTTTTCTCTTATTTAATGAAATGAAAGGAAATTATATTTATACGTACGTACCTTTGCATCCATTAGGGATGTAAGGGTTGCCATGGTAGTACTCCAAGCACTTGCATATGTAGCCTGGGCCGTTGTTTGCTTTGGCACATGTGCTTTTGTCGCTGCGGCACGCATAGTCTGGTGGCACCGGTTCTCCTTCTAAAGGGCAGGAACCACTCCGGATGGCGAAGTCGAGGACCAACGGAACGCCCCTGGGGAATTTCTTGGGCAGCACATCGTAACCGGACATGTCTTCTGTAGTAAAGTTGTACCAGGAAGTCTCCACCACCATGCCATAAGAGCAATTCGGCATGTTATTTTCCACTTCCCTGAATACAACTCCAAAATTCTGAAAGTCACGAAGTGCTGGTCTCACGATGGATTGGCAACATCCCATCCCCGAGCACAGCCCATTTCTTGCCGTTTCCGGATTGAACATGGTATCTGAGAGACAGCGGAGCATGGTTCCTGATGTTGTCTCCGTTGAGCACTCCACCATGTTTACCATGATACTTCTGCCGACGCCAACCAGGGCATTACGGATGGGGGTGAGCATGAATGGATCTATCAGATTGGTAACCTGAGCCGTGCGGATCCTGGCGGTTCCCGTGTAGCAATTGGATCTGATCATACCGTAGGCACGAGCCTCAGCACGAGTCAAAGATATGTCCAATAGCTCAACCGGCAAAGGTTGTCTCTTCCCCACTTCACCGCAGTCTGTTCCTCCTCCAGATGGACAGCTGACATTGACAACCAGGTGTCTATTAAATTTCCCGGTGTCACCGAATGCAAGGAATAAGCGGGGAGGCTCGAAGGAATAGTTGCAAGTGACATGGAAGCCAGGAAGGAAGCAACCGGGTTCCATTCCAAAGGGATAGGGAATGGAGATGTTCCCGCACTTATCCAGGCAGCCTGGAAGTGTGGCAGGATTCGGGTTGTTCCAAGGCTCTTCCTCGGCGATGGCTGCCACCAGGAAGAGCATGATGACGCTTACTGGCAGGAGCATTAGTTTGGATAGCAGGCGCCAGCAGCAGGGTGAGCACTTCATACCCATCAACAGATCAACTAGAGTGGTGGCTGGCTACTGGCAAGGTGTAAGGTTTCTATTATATAGCAGTAGATTTACTGTTCCCTAATTGAGCGATATTGTCTGCGTACAAACGCAAGGAGATTAGTGCATTGACATGATTATAACTTTATAAAAACGGCAAATCAATGTCAGGGCCTTCCTGAAACGAGAACATTAACAGCATGCATGCGAATCACCTCTTCAGACAATCCACGGCAACGAGGTTGGGACCGGCGCTGCAGTTGGCGAAACAGCGCCTACTGTCAAGCAAGCAGCAGCAGCCAGCTGGAGTCGTAGACTACCTCGATGATGGTTTCAAGACGGGGGGAGCCTACTCCCATTTAGGCCTCCTTTGGGCCTCCTTTGGCAGCCCAATTCCCAGCGAGGAACCCCGCCATTTCCCGGGCCACGCGAGCCACGCGGGAATTGACCCCGGGCTAAATTCCTCAGCCTTTGAAAAGCCCGTTGACAGGGTAAGATCGCCCCGGTGACGGCCGGTTTCGACGGGGCAGGGATCCACGACGTGGGACTCGTGGCCACCAACCCCGTCTAGGGATGGCAATTCGGGGCGGGTACCCGCCTACCCGCCGGGTACCCGACCCGATGGGGCCAGGGATGGGGGCCATTTCCCACCCATGGGTGGCACCCGTACCCGCCCCGACATGAGTCGGGTACGGGGCGGGGAATAAAATCCACCCATGGGGACCCGGCGGGGACCCGACTATTTAAATTTTAGTCTTTGAATTGCATAGCCCAGCCCACATGGCCTACAGCCCAGCCCAACTTCCATAGAGTAGTAAAACCTAACCTTATCCCCTCTCCCTCCCAGCCTCCCACCGCCCACGCCCGCCACTCCCGCTCCCGCACGCGCACGCCGCCGCCACGCCACGCCCTCCCGCAACGCACGCCGCGCCCACCGCCCTCCCGCACGCGCGCCGCCACCCGCCACTCCTGCTCGACGCCGACGATGCGTCCTCCGTCACTGAAGCCGCGCGCCGCCACCCGCATCGACGCAGTCACGCAGCGTCGCCGCCCTGCTGCACGACGCCACCTCGACGCAGCCCCGGCGACGCACGAGCACGATGCCGCACCCGCATCGACGCAGCGTTGCCGCCCTGCTGCACGACGCCACCTCGACGCAGCCCCGGCGCACGACGATGCCCGCTTCCCCGTCTCGTCGCGCCTGGCCTGGATCTGGCCGTCCCCCGTCCTGCGGCACGACGACGCCCCGACGACCAGCACGACGCGGCATCGACGGATTTCATCACCACATCAGCAGCTGCAGGAACGCCGTCTCCCCGTCTCGCCGCCAGCACGTCGCACGGCGCACGCCGCCAGTCGCCACCAGCCGGGCGCAACGGATCCGTTTGCAAGCAGTGCTCGGGACCATCATCGCCGCGGTGGCCCGCTTAGGCTGCCGTGGTTCCTCACCGCATCTCGGGGTCGCGGTCGAGGTCGCGGGCGCGGCAGCATGGCGGCTGGCTCTGCGTCTGGCACCGGCACACGAGCTCCTCCGTCTCGGCCACCACGGTCTTCTACAACCGCACCGTCCACTGCTTCAGTGAGGAGGCCGAGCACAACCCCGTCGTCGAGTGACGCTGCTGCTCCTGCTGGTGCTCGCACGCCGCCGTCGAGTGGTGCTGCTGGTGGTGCGGCGCCATCACCCGGCACGACTGCAAGTGTTCATGATCAATCTCAATCAACTCCAGCAGGTTCGGTTGATGGTAATGCTCCAGCTGCTCCTGTTATCAATGTCGATGAGTATGATAATGCTCCTGTTGGGGTGAAGAGGAAGCGCACATCTGATGTGTGGCTAGAATTTGAAGAGGTTGTAGTGGCGGGAAAACCTAAAGCTAGGTGCATTTGGTGTAAAAGGGAGCTAGTTGGAGGAGCTAAAGATAGGGATGGCAATGGGGCGGGTTCGGGGCGGGTAGAGGATCCCCATGCCCGCCCCGCTAAGCCTGTCGGGTAAAAATTCGTACCCGCCCCGTCCCCATGGGTTGAATTCGATCCCTGTCCCCGTCCCCATCGGGTATCGGGGCGGGTATCGGGTACCCACCGGGTAATACACTGTAAACACATTTCAGAACAGTTTGACAACATATTTGCATTACCAAAGTGCCATCCAAGCTTAACAAACATGCATCTCACACTTTCAGTCATCAAGAATAACAAATGGCGTCAAAAGGGCCATAGTACCATACAAAATTAACACTAAAACACACATGACACATGCATGTCAAAAGGGCCATAGTGCCATCCAGAATTAACACCAACAGAACAGATAGTCATACAGAAGCTTGAAATTCAGTCTCACACATGACACATTCAGATGAACAATTAAGAAAGGGCGTCCAAAACAGCATCACACTCTCACATAGTTCCACACTCACATAGACATAGTCTCATACGACCAGATTACACAAATTGAGTCTCACAAGTCACAAATAAAATCAGAGAAGGCGCCAAGCACAAGCAGCAAGCAAGTCATCTTCACATCTTGTCGAAAATGATCCCATCACCCCAAGCTTCTTGTATCCTATTCAACAAGTCACAAAACCAAACATGTTCTGTTTTAGTGCCATACAAACTTAAACGCTATTACTTACTGCAGGTTACAACTTACAAAAAACAGAAAAAGTCGACATTGGCAAGTAACATAATAACTCACCTTCTCTAATCTCTTCACACTCTTGACCTTGGACAAGATTTCAGTCAGTGATGGTTGATTCGGAATCATCCTAGCAATACAAAGAGACAATCCCATTAAACAATATTTAAAATTCAGCAAATAGAAATTATGAGCTGCAAAGGTAAAGGAGGGGCTTATTACCATTTTTTCTTCTTCTTCTTCCATACAAGTCATAAGAGCATTCACAAAGCACGACTGATCGCCTAACATATTAGCACGGGACCAAGCTTGCATACGCATCAACCCTTCAGCTGTTTTTAGAGCAAGCCTACTTCGATGTGGGCTGATAGTCCTTCCTCCAGTGCTAAAGACAGACTCGGAAGCCACGGTTGTAACTGGAATTGCCATTATATCCCGAGCTATCTTTCTCAATGTAGGGTACTTAACACCTGCAAACTCCCACCACTGAATTATGTTGAGTTCTTGAGTTCTTGGCAAAGTAGGCTCCTCCAAATACAAATCCAACTCGGTCCTCACATAGGTAGAACTCTCTTCTGGTTCCTCCGACAAGAACTTGTCAAATAAGCCAAATACAAGATCATCTCCTTCATTTGGATGGACACTTGTACTTGCTGCCCCAACACCGTCGGTTGTTGCCATTCCTTCCATACAACCTTGGTATTCTAGCACAAGATCATACAACAAGCCTCTAACTCTATCAACCTCTTTCTCTGTAAATGGACTGTTTTCCCCATAAACGGTGCTGTAGAAAGCCTTCATGAATTTTAACTTGTACCTAGGATCTAGAACAGTTGCTACTTCCATAAGACCATGCACATCAGCCCAATATTTCTGAAACTTTTCCTTCATATTTTTTGACATGTCTTGTACTTTAGCATCTTTACTAGTCCTCCATTTATCAATTGCCAATGATATACCACAGATTTTGGGGGAAAAAAGGTTGGCTGTAACATAATGCTGCCCTGACAATACCTCAGTTGCATCATAAAACATTTTTAACCTACCACAAAGTTCTATAGCAAAATCCCAATCTTATTTAGTTGGCTTGAATTCAACACAAAGGTGTTCTTTTCCAGCAAGCTTATCAAAAACAGAACGATATTCTAGGGCAGTGCTAAGCATGAGATATGTTGAATTCCATCTGGTTGGACAATCTAAAGCTATTTTTTTAGTGTACTTAAGGTGACATTGGGCTATTGCACGCTCAAATCTTTCATGCCTTTTAGGAGTAGCACACCAAAAACCAACAGATTGTCTAACCCTTTCTATTCCTTCTTCCATAACAGCCATGCCATCTTTCACAATCAGATTTATGATATGAGCAGCACAACGCATATGCAATAATTTACCCTTAAGCATTAGAGAGGGCAAAGGCAACTTATCATTCATCTTAGCCATGGTTTTATCATTGGTGGTGCAATTATCTAGGGTGACCGTAGATATCTTCTTCTCAAGCTGCCATTCATGTAGCACATCCTGCAGCACATCACTTATCACCTCAGCCGTATGTGGAGCTGGAACATATATGAACCTACAAGGAAGATGACAAGTATAGGACATTAGGAAAATAAAGAAAAAATGTACAGCAAACAAAATGAAGAAGCAATCAAGCAAAACAATGGAACAAGCATTAGTACCTCAAAAGGAAACTTTTCAGCTTCCACTCATCATCAAGATAATGGACTGTCACAGCCATATAGCCCCTATTTTGATGATTGGCTGTCCACATATCTGTAGTTATAGCAATTCTGGATTGCACCTTTTGCAACTGCCCCATCAATTCTTGCTTATGAGCCTCATACATAGCCAATATGTCACTTTTGATGGTGTTTCTGGACACATGTTTAAACAATGGTTGCAATGCTGAACAAAAATTCCTAAAGCTATATGGTCGACCATGGAAAGTGGGTATTCATGCAAGCATATCATTAGTGCAAGTTCTTTTCTAGCCACTTGTTGATCAAACACATATTTCTCTACAACCACAGCCCCATGCTTATCTTTCCCTAGCTTCAAAGTTGATTGCTTCAATCCTTTTTGAGCCTGTCTAGAACCACAAGTATTAAGGTGACTTCTCAAGTGATTAGTTCCATCTTTAGGCCCGTCTCTCTTCCCCGTCTCTCGTTCTCGCTCGCTCGACGCCCGCCGCCAACCCGTCGACGCCGTGGCCGCCTCCTCCCCGCGACGCCGCGGTCCCCTCTTCCTCCTCCTTCCTGGACGCCGCCGCGGCTCCCTCTTCCTCCTCCTTTCCGGATGATGCCGCAGCCACTCCCCGACGACGCCGCAGCCTCCTCCTCATCAACGAACGGACAACGGCCGCTGCCTCCTCCCCGACGTGACGCCGCGGCCTCCTCCTCATCGACCTCGACGACGTATACATTGCTGTGAGCTCTCACTCCCTCCCTCACCCTGTCTCTTCTTCTTTCCTTACCTAGGGTTACGAGCAAGAAGCAGCTGCCGTGCCAGAGTTGTTGTAGGAATTGAGGAACTCGTTCAGTTGGTTTCTTCTTTCTTGTTCTGTGATTTGTGAGAGGATCTATCTATCCATATGAATTCCTAGACGATTTTGCATGCACGGTAATGGATTAAGTACTTTTCTTCTCGCTGACCAAGCAAGGCCTCTTTTTCTTGTTGATTAGCTGCCTCAAAACAGATTAAATGTGCGGCTTCTTGTTAATTATTTAGATATTCAGTCTTGTTGGGATTCTCACAATCAGAGTTTGCTGGGGTTTGTAAGAAAAGCAGATTAGGAAGCAAACAACGTGCTTATTAATTTTGTGCTTTAAAGAGTAGGCATAATCAGGCAACAAGAGAATAAGCTCATTATTTTGTTTAAGAACTTCTTTGTTCAGTGACTGAAACTAAAGATGGTGTAGATTGAGCGTTTTTTCAGTGACTGAAACTTTTCATCCTGAAACGCGATGTTTTTTTATTCAGCATTATTGGCAAATTTTCTGAAATTTATGTTGTTTCCCTTGTGAAGTTTGAGCAGGAATAGATGAAGAAGCATGCCTTCATTTGCTTGTACTCTCCCACGTTTTCTTGGTGTCATCTCTGCAGGTGAGCACATCCCTCTCGTTCTATCTACTTCAGAACTTATACATTTTAACATGCACCTGTAACTTGCCCTTTTAAAAATAACTTCCTAACTTGATGCATGATGCTCTGGCAACTTTCAGTCTACTGGTAGCAATTTAGAGTTTGATGCACGATGTTCTCATCTGCTAGTTCAAGCACATGGTAATTAGCTCAATACTTTTCTGCCCATAGGTTTTGTTTGTTCAGTAGTCCTGTTCTGCGTTTTGGTTGGAGGTACAAAGAAAAGTGAATGGAGGATGAGTTACAGAACTCATGCCGTTGGTATTTCCTTGCTATCAAAGAGTGAATCTTGATTCATTATTCTTTCTATTTTTCAGACGAAGAGTGAATCTTGATCAGGGGAGTGCGCCGGCGTAACTATGTTAATATACTGTAATCGGGCTAGTTGATAAGGTCAGTAGGTGCTCAGTAAAATGAAAAGTGACAATTGATGTTCTATGGAAATGGTAGCTGTTCCAATACATGATTGCTGTTGCATGAGGATCCATAGTAGTTCTATTTTCTTTTTAATTCTAGATTGTTGTCATTGTCATTTTCTGTCGGTAGCATAAGATGCGATAACATTTACAGCATTCACAACTTGTCATTCATACATGTTTCAGGGCTGGTAGCATCCTGGACTTCAATTAAAATATAAAACAATTTAGCATTATTTTCATACTGCTACTTATGTGATGATAGAATGCATGTTGCAGGCTGAGCTCAAGAAGTGCCTCGCGAAAGTATACAATGCATAATTTCCTTTGGAGGCCTTTAACTAATTCTCAACTTACATAATGCAGTATCCTTTGAATGGTAGTGTCCATTTCGATTTGATTCCAAAATGCAGTTTTTTGTTTCAACTATGCACTGGTTTTATCTGCACCTTGCAATCCGTACGTCATGTTTAGTATTATATCTGCACGATGCTCTGTAGAATTCTGATGTGTAATGATTTTTAATTCCGATGTTTATGATATCTACATGATGCTCTCACAAGAAGCATAAACCTTATCTCTCATTTCTGAACCGTTGGTAACAGGTTCTATCAGGATTCAGGATAAACATGTGTGTGCAGTCAGTGGTGTCCTGTCTTAGTTTCAGTTTAGAGTTCAGTCTAGTAGTTTCAGTTTAGAGTTCAGTCTAGAGTAGTTTCAATTCAGAGTTCAGTCTAGTGGTGCAAGTGGAGTGGAAAGCATAGACATACTTCTTTTCTTAAACATTTTAAGTGTTTTTGGCTCATACTGTGGCTTTTAACATAGACATACTTCTTTTCTTAAACATGTTAATTTCATATATTTATAGTTTTTATTGCAGTTCAGCTCTGAATCTTAATTCATGATTGATAAAACTGTTAGGAGCTATGAGCAGTGGCAGTTTTGCTTATGAAAATTCACATTGCAGAGCCAATTGTTGCATGGATAGTGTAGGATCGTTGTTGGCCGCACCGGGGTGTTGCAGTTGCTACTCCTCACAACTCTGTTGGTAGGCAAGTAAAGTGAGGCAATTCAGTTGGTAGCGCTTCCTTACATGAGATGGATATGTACTATATCTTGACAAGCAATGTAATAATCATGTGTTATTGGTAGTCTGGTGGCATAAAGTCAGAGATTTGGTTGTGCTTTTTATTTGTTTAGGAACCTTGCATGTCAACCTTGGATATATGTACTGACGGAACAAATAGTTTATGTGAAATTCTTGTGTTTATGGCTCCTGTTATTTCTTATAAAAAAATCTGAATTTTTCGGTATTTTTCAGGAATTTTTAGTGCGCATTATTGAGTTTACCAAAAGTTTTAACACACATTTTCGTTTTTTTCCGAATTTTCCTGCATTTTCTCGAATTTCTAAATCATTCCCTGGGTTGGTTTCCTGTGGCTCCCAAAGGCAGGCGGGGCCAGCGCACCGGAGGGGACGTGCACACGGGGTGAGGGCGTGCAGGGATTGGCCCCGCAGGGGCATCCAGCCCCGGGAGCATGGCCTTTTGCTGCCAAAGGAAGCCTAGTCCATCACCCCTTGTGGGATACGACTAGCAATTTTCGGTCCATATATTTAAATTTGAGCACCCGGTTTTGTTGCTTGGCACGATCTTTTATCTAAGGAGCAAGTGGAATATATATAGATGGGCCATTTCAATAATTCAATTATATGTGATGGAACTGATCAAGGTCTTTCCATTACAACGGTGTATCTCTATAATGTAGTTTTTTATCTATGCAAACCATATGATAATACTATGCCTGACTCCGAACAGGAATATCCAATATAGGGCATGTACTGCAAAACAATTACCGATCGAACATCCTGAAATTGCATGTAGATCAAAGGGCCCAAAAGTGATTTTCTCCAATAGAGAACTACTATGCACGTCTCTACATCTCTTATAATATACACCACTAAAATATGTTGACCTATCATCGTCTTGCTTATATATTGTACATAGTCAGTCGTATTTCTGGCGATGGCCCAACAATGACGATGTTGACCTACACGTATACGCATGTGTTGCACCCCGTTCTCCGTTTGCCAGTTGTGTCTAAGCTAGATCTAAAAGTTGTTTAATCTTTACGAATTCTGCTCTGCACGGTATCTCAAGTCTTATTTTTTCTCATATACAATATATTGTACACAGTCAGTCGTAGTTTTCGTTTCATTTACAGCAATGATCCAACAATGAAGAATTCGACCTGTGATGCACTCCCGTTTCCCGAAGTCTGCTTTTGCATGGTTGATCAAGTCTTCCTATTCCTCAACTACACGGACAAAATGGAAGCGTCTACTCGCAACTATATGGACAAGCTGACGCTATGTATTTGGCACTCAACATCATGAAAGTGTAGCTCTCAAATGTGATGCACTTACGTTTCGTAAATACAAATATCGTAATTTTGTTAGACTGTACTAGATATTAGTACAAGCCATATCGGGAAAATAGTCATTGGTACATGAATGTGGCCACATATGCACCAAGCTAGGACCATTTCATACTAGTAATCTACGAGGAACTAAGTAACACATAGATCCAGTTGTTCGGAAACAACTTGGCAAAAGGTAACTAATAAAAATAATGTTCTAGTCATGGCCACCAATAATCATCTCTGACTTTGAGGAAACTAATAAACATAATGTTCATACTTCTTACAAAATTCTCTTGTTACATATATAATGTTCGAATTACATAATATAATGTTCATACTTGTTAATAAAAATAATGTTCATACTTGTTACATAATGGCCACCCATAGTCATGTGGTAATTATATATCTCTCCATGGCCATTGGTGTCCCCCAATGCTGAAGTTGACCTTCCAAAGATTAGAAAGGGTATAGATCCGGCTATTGCACGTACTAGTGGAGGTGGCATGCAGCATAAGACAATGGCTTCGGGGCTTAACAATGAGTCTTGCAATGTCAGCAAAAGTCTACGCTTGCGGAAACCTAAGGACATGCATTTGACACATAAATATATTCATAAAAGACAGTGAAATGCATAGGGGGAAATAGAAGGTAGCTACAGATTGAAATCGCGTTACAACTTATATACGATATGGTCGTCACAATGACGGGTAATATGGAAGGGATTACACCATGAAAAATAAGGCATGCATAAAAATAATCGTCACAGAAAGAATCATTTCATAAAGCATGTATAAGGAGCACGTAATAACCCACCTTGCAGCAGCTGCGCTACAACAAAAGCCTCTTATAGCGATAGTGTCCAAAATCCCGTAGCGGCGGTTTTGAAAGCTGACCGTCGCTACAGTAGATTGGGGGAGGGGGGACACTGTACAAGTGAACCGCCGCTAAAAATGATTTGTAGCGGCGGGTGACGGCTTTTTAATGTTTAAAGACCGTGGAGATCTAGCACTGACACAACTGGCAAAAAGAAAATGAAAAGTGGACCAGGCTCTCAAATTAGCATTTGGCATTACGGGGATCATCATGGTAGTATCCACGATAATTACATTTCTTCTTCTTCTTCTTCTTTTAACATCTTAAAGCAATAATTCAGATAAAAGCTGGAGGGATATGCAAGTTTCATATGTATCGTCATCATGAAAGCAAACCTGGGAATTGTTGAGAATAGTTTTGTTCAACGTTGACATTTTACCAAAACTTCAATTCAGGTAGCCGGTTTGTTCCCTTTTAAGATTTTAAAAATAGTATGGACGCTATTTGGTAGTGTAGCATCCCACTTCTATGTGGTCTTGGTTGTTAGCTTCTAATTCTGCACTTGTTTTCAATGGCGTCAGGGGCATGGTTCGCTCTCAACCAGCCAAATCTGATAATTCGAGCAACTTAACGACATGGCTAACTTTGACGATTTTTAGTTTAAACTCTCTATAGAATATTTTTTTCCTGATTCTAATCAAAATAAATTAGTGAAAGGGGTCTTGGCCTAGTGGTTAAGGTATCTGAGTAGCACTTTTGAGGTCTTGAGTTCGACTCCCCGTGGGAGCGAATTTTCTTGGATTTAACAGCTTTGTGCTTTCAGCGGTAGGCGACGTGGCCGTCGATAGCGGAGCGCCAGTGATGACTTCGTCAATCTCGGGGATTTATCGGCTCAGTCTTCGAAGATGCTTATAGGGGTAGGGTTTGTGTATGTGCGTTCATAGGGGTGAGTGTGTGTGCATTGTGAGTGTCTGCGTTGTATTGTGTAATAAAAAAATCAAAATAAATTATTTGTTATCTGGTTTGTCTGATTCCTCAAATCAACATGATCACCTTTGAATTTTTTAAACATGGAAGAAAGGATGATTTTTTAAGCAAAGCTGGGACGTGCTCTCTGTTCCATGGGGACTCGGGTAGTCAGGGTTGTGTTGACATGTTCCATGAGGACTGTACACCTCGAATCTGGCGCCGTGGGAAGGAGGGAGTATTCACCCTCAACTTCGCATGACCATCTCGCGCCCTCGCTGTAAAGGTTCTGGAAGCTTCCGTACTGCCGGGGACGAGACGACGGAGCGGCGGCGCGAGACCCTAGAACAAAAACCGTTCATAGCCACACCGGTCCGATATATCCAACGGTTTATGAGACACCCTGGGGCAGTCGCCAAATGACATGGCGACCACCCTTGTCGCTCTAACATTTCGTTCATCATGCCGGGAGGGAGGCCCTGAACATGACCATTACGCTGAACCGCGTGGCATGCTGAGCGGCCCCTGTGTCCCCTGATTGGAGGTGGTCTTCCTCCTTTGGAGCGTAGAAGGCCGGGAGCTGCTCCTGATCACTGAGAAGCATGCAATCAGCATGTTCGCCTCGCTGCGAAGCAGTCGTTTTACTGTAGCGGCTGCAGAAGAAATAATTGCGAATACTGTCGCGACTGCTGGAGAAATAACTGCGAACACTGTAACTGCTGCCAGGGCCGGCCCTGGAGGGGGGCGAGCGGGGCAGCCGCCCAGGGCCCCCGAATCTGAGGGGCCCCTCCCCTGGCTTTTGTATACATAGGAGTACGTTGGTGGTATAAGCAGGAGGCCCATGGTCTTGGCCAGCAGGCAGCAAACGGGTTGTAGGCTGTAGCGTAGGGTAAAAAAACTTCTGCTTTGCGTCTGTCAAAGAACGCCCACACTCGTGATGTTTGCCTTTGTTTGTGCATGTCATCCCAGGCTAAACGGCAATCAGCATGAGCATGGGGCCGATTCCGGAGCTTGTATGACCATGGTTATCATCCTTTGTGCTATAACATGGAGTTTCCCCCGCTTCCAAGTTTGACTAATGGATAATCTTACGGAAATAGTTTTCTTCGGTGTCCTGTTATCTCTTTTCTCATGTGATCTAAAAATACGTTGTGTGATGGTTGAATGTACTTTGTAAGATGCATGTGTAACTTTAGCGAGCAAAAATACATGCATATGAGTGGTTAGATTTTGATCCGATGTGATGATTGAGCTGAGCAAATTTATTTCTTCAATACATTAGCTTCGAAATCGTGTCTCCTACTTTAACTGCGGGATTGGCTAACATGTCCTCTAATGCGATATATTGCCATCTCACGAAAACAAAATCACCAGTTACCTCGTAGCAATCCAACCTCTGCTCCATACGTGCAAGGTGCCCATCTTTTTTACCTGAAGCACCTCTTTCTTCCTTCAGGCACCTTTTAGTGGTTGCATTTGCACATGAGATTTCATCTCTACTACATAAAAAGGCTGAAAGAGGTCGTTAGCCAGATTTTCAGCTTCAGATTTCAGACCTCTGCCCGTTTAAATTCGTGTCGAATTCGAGTTGAATTCGAGTTCAACTCAAATCCGAGTTTGTTATATAGAAAAATAACTGAATCACCTTCAAATGCCAACAAGTGCTTGGTCCAGTGGTAGTTCTATTTCCTTCCACTCAGCATTCCAGAGTTTGAATGTCCCCAAAAAAAAAATGCATTCCAGAGTTCGAAGCCGGCCATCCTCCACTTTTTGTTTTCTTATTTAAATATTTTTTGTCATCGTTTAAGTCTATCACTCTTCATTGATGTTCAAGAATTATTTTTTATGTTCAAAATTCATCAAAATTTGTGTGGTTACAGTTTGACATGAGTAGAATATGATGGTTGAAATTGCAATTAAAAATTATACCACGAATTATGAATTACAATTTAGCTAAAATAGGTAGTTAAGCATTGTTTGGATTACTTAAAATACTTCAAGTTTGATAAATCCTTAGGATTTTTACAAAACGCTATTTTCATTTATAGAATAAAGTAAAATTATTATTATATTCATGAGACAAACATTTAGGTACTCAGAATAAAAAAGGTTATATTATCACTTCCGTAGCAACGCACGAGCAAAATGCTAGTATATACATATGCTAGTAAATTTTAATTTTTCTAACATAGAGGGGGCCTCAATTATTTTATCCGCCCCGGGCCCCCAAATTCTCAGGACCGGCCCTGGCTGCTGCAAAACAGCTGATGCAAAGCAGCGAGCCAAACAGGCTGAATGGCTACAACGCCCTGATGCTACCTGTCGACCGTACCGCTTGGCCATGCGTCTGTACATAGCTGTGCTTGAGTTGATCAGTAGTGTTATGGTCTTGGCCCTTGGAACGTATTGTTATGAATAGCACTTGTATTATAATGTAGCCCTAAAGAGGCTATATATAAGGGTACATGAGAGAGTCTTAGAAGGACAAGAGTATAATATAAAATAGAAAAATGACTCGATAATGACACGAAGAGGAGAGGAAGTATGGCATCGTGCGGCGGCTCGTCCGTTAGCTCAACTGTTGTGACAAAGGAAGACAGCCGCCGCAGACGAAGTGGGTTGCAATGAGTGGCTAACAAAGCCACCACGCGCCACGCCAGCTTGTTCCGTGGTCTCGCCGTTGTTCCTCCGGGCAAAGATATCCAAGCCTGACGAAGGAAGAAGAAATTTACAGAACCCTTGAGCTTGCCTCGCGTTGACAGGTATCGTGAGCTTAATTGTCAGCACATATGAACAATGGCAAGCTGGGGACAGAACAGGCGAGAAGGTACGTCATGTTTTTTTTTTTAAAAAAGGCACTTCTTGCTGGCCATAATAGAGTTGCAAGCAGAAAAAAAAAAATCACATTTGAGAACAACGAAACTGGTTTAGAACCAATACTGATCATTACATATGGAAGAGCTAAATGTCCCAAAGAACAATATATGTCTGAACATCATGACGAGTTACAACAAATACAAATTTGCATTGAATTTTGGAAGCACTACCAAAGTTCATAATGGAAAGTCTGTAGACGATTTCCTGATACTAATTATTCACCACACTTTTCTCCATAGAATACAAAGGAAACTGCAGGATTTCACAAACTACCTGGTAGCAGTGCGCAGCTTAATTTGCCTAGGATCTCTTTAACATGAGAAGACGCTCTGCTACCTCAGTCATCTCTGGTCTTTGATCCACATCAAGTTGAAGACATTCCACCGCGATCCCTGCTAGGTACTCAAGAACCTCAATGTCTTTTGTTGTTGTGGTAATTTCCTTGTCAAATAACTCAGTTGTTATGCTCTTTGTCTTGTGAGCATCAACAAAACTCGTAATTAACTTATTGTTATCAACATATGTTGCTTTCGTTCTGCTAATGAGTTCCAAGAGCACAGCCCCAAAACTGTAGACATCACTTTTTTTGGTCAATAAACCTGTCTGTAGATATACTAGATCCATATAACTCCGGTCACCAATGACATAATTGGTGTGTTGTGCCTTGTCTATGGCGACCAGTCTTGATATTCCAAAATCTGAGATCTTTGGCACATACCTACCATCCAACAATATATTAGCTGGGTTTTACGTCACCGTGCATAATTGTAATGTTTGCTTTTGAATGCATATAAGCCAAGCCCTCTGCTGATTCTGCAGCAATACTTAGACGTTGACCCAAACTCAATAACTTCTCGTTGTCGCCATGAAGAATGTTATCCAGGCTACCTTTGGAGATAAACTCATAAACCAACAAGGGTACATCAACTTCTAAGCAACAACCTATCAGCATGACAATGTTCTTGTGGATGACGCGTGACTGGATGATGACCTCATTTGCAAACTATTCCTTTTGTGCTACACCAACATTAACGGGCTTCTTGACTGCAACTTGTTAGGCACCAAGTAGCTCCTTATAAACTTCACCAAAGGCACCATTCCAACAATATTAGAGTTTTTTAAAATTGGCTTGAGCTCATCCTTTTTTAATATCTTTATATTGTTTACATCTTTCAAAATTGGGCCACCATTCTTGTCAAAATATTCTTTCATTCTCCTCTTCTCTCTAAACCAGCATCAGGAACACAACAATCGCGATAACAAAAAGACCACCAATAATAGCACCTACAATGACAATACAACAATGAAACCATATGATACAACCAGAATGTTGAGAAACATGAGTTCAACTATCGAATGAATGGAAACAATCTTACAGTATCTAGTGTTAATATATCAAACTACAAGTTGGTGTCCAAGGCACCCAACAATTCCTAAAATTTAGAAAGTATATGGCAAAAATAAATAAAAAACCATTAAGAGTCCATAAAAAGAAAGCAAAATTGCTGGTGATTAAATTTACATCTTATCATCATTAACAAAAGTTCTGAAAGTCAAGACAATCTATGAAGAAAAATCTATGAAACCTCATAACCCAAAATATCTTGCCATAGATTTGATGGACTCCGATCATCATTGACAATAGTTGACATTGGATAACAAGAACCTATATGGTGTTTGAAAATTGCCACTCAGTCAATGTAAAATATTAAGCCAATGTTGTTATGTGGGGTCTAACATATGAGCGGCGACGCAAGAAGGTTCCAAAGGCGGCAACAGAGTAGGTTGCCAGATAGAGTTCGGCTTGCCTAGATTAGTTTGAGTCGTGTTTAGTTAAGATTTGGTTAGTTCAGGAGATTCAGGAGTCTGTTAGTTGTGTGTTAGTCGAACACTTGTAATCCGATCGTCTCTACATAAGGAGACGTGGTCAATTCAATAAAGGCAAGCAATTTAAGTCCAACTCTTCCTCTCAACTCCTTCTTAAGCTGATGAGCGGGCAACAGCTCTAGTTACCCCAATTCCCAAGTTCGCACATTACATCTGGTATCAGCTTCCACCGATCTTCCACGCCTGTGCCATGGTTAACGACAAGAAACCTGGCGACTCCGCCTCCGACGACGATGACACCAATGTGATGCTCAAAGCCGTGCTCTCCAAGCTTGATCGCCTCCAGGTGGTCGAGGACAAGCTGACGGAGATCGATCGCCGCCAGCAAGAACAACAGGCGTCCATCACGCGCCTGGAAGCCAACCCGCAGCCTCGCGGCTTCGCCCAATTCGCCAGCAACAACGACAACCGCGCCACCCCCAAGTTCCACAAGTTCGACTTCCCCAAGTTCGACGGCCGCGGTGATCCCCTACCCTTCATCCACCACTGTGAATCCTACTTCTGCGGGTTCTGGGTGCTGGAAGAAGAAAAGACTTGGATGGCTTCCATCCACTTGCTAGATCACGCGCAGCTGTGGTACATGCGCATCGAGCATGATCAAGGCACACTGTCTTGGCGGCGCTTCACCGAGTTACTCAATCAGCGGTTTGGGCCTCCTCTACGCGCCAATCCCCTCGACAATCTGGCGGCTTGCCGCCGCACCGGTGCGGTCGCAGGCTACATCGAGCAATTCTTGTCACTGCTCTCCCGTGCTGGCACCTTGAGGAGTCCCAGCAAGCACAACTCTTCACGGTGGGCCTCCAACCTCGACGTCCAGATGCGAGGCCCTAACACACTGGAGGTTGCCATGAACCTGGCGCGCTCCTTTGAGCTTCGCGAACAGGTCGTCACGTCGCAGTCCCGACCCGCGCGCCCCAGTCGCAACTTTGCCAGCACGTTGACGCCATTGCCCCTGACTGCACCGCCACAAGCCACAACACCAGCAACTGCTTCGACGGCATTGGTCGCTGGCCACACGGTTCGCAGCCTCACGCAGGCCGAGATGGACGAACGCCACCACAAAGGGCAGTGTTTCAACTGCGACGAGAAGTTCGTCAAGGGACACAACGACGTCTGCAAGCGCCTCTTCGTTCTCGAGTCACATGAGGGGGACGCCGTAGACGAGACCGCCGCGGAGGCGGACGACGCGCCGCAGATATCCCTGCACACCATCGTCGGGATCAAGACAAGCAAATCCATGCAGGTTGAGGTGCGGATGGGATCGGTGCTGCTCCGGGCCCTGCTCGACTCCTGTTCCACTCACAACTTCATCTCCTAGTCGGCCGCCGCGCGCTGCAAGCTGTCGCCATTAAGCCGACCCAACATGTCTGTGACGGTGGCCAACGCCGCGCGCTGCAAGCTGTCGCCATCCGTGCGCCGGGGTGCTCCGCGACACGGCGTTCTCCATCGACAAAGGAACACTTCCGGGCGGACATCTTCATCCTTGACCTCAGCACGTACGACATCGTCCTCGGCACACATTGTGTCGCCACATTGGGGCCCATCCTGTGGGACTTCAACACCCTGTCCATATTCTTCTGGCACGACGGCCATCCTGTCGTGTGGCGTGGCCTGGGTGCAAGCCCTAGCACTCCATCGGCGTCCCCCATCATCGACATTCTGGGCGCGCTCCTTGCTGAATTTGCCAATGTCTTCGCCAAGCCCCGCGGTCTTCCTCCCCAATGCACCAGAGACCATCGCATCCACCTGCTGCCCAAGACCGGCCCTATTGCTGTCCAGCCTTACCGCTACACGGCGGCCCAGAAAGATGAGCTCGAGAAGCAGTGCCGCGCCATGGAGGAACAAGGCCTCATCCGCCGCAGCAGTTCAGCGTTCTTCGCCCCTGTTCTGCTCATCAAGAAGCATGATGGCACCTGGCGCTTCTGCATGGACTACCGCGCGCTGAACGAAAGGACCGTGAAGGACAAGTTTCCGATCCCTGTCGTCGATGAGCTGCTGGACGAGCTGCACAGTGCCAAGTTCTTCACCAAGCTCGACCTCCGTTCCGGCTACCACCAGGTGCACATGTCCCGGGCGATGTCGAGAAGACGGCGTTCCGCACCCACGACGACCTCTACGAGTTCCTCGTCATGCCGTTCGGCCTCACCAACGTGCCGGCCACCTTCCAGGTGCTGATGAACGATGTCTTGCGGCCCTTCCTCCGGCAGTTCGTCCTCGTCTTCTTCGACGACGTCCGCATCTACAGCCTGACTTGGTCGTCTCACTTGGTGCACTTGCGTCTTGTGCTTGAGGTCATGCGTGCCAACAATTTGTTCCTCAAGCGATCCAAGTGCGCTTTCAGAACAGAGGAGGTGGCATACTTGGGCCATGTGGTGTCAGCCGCGCGAGTCTCCGTCGACGATGGCATGGTGCAGGCTATCCGTGACTGGCCCACGCCGCGTTCTACACGCACGGTCCGAGGCTTCCTCGGTCTCGCCGGCTACTACTGGAAATTCATCCGGAACTTTGGCGCCATGGCTGCTCCCCTCACCCAGCTGTTGAAGAAGGACGGTTTCCTCTGGTCGGACGACGCCGACGTCGCGTTCCAGCAGTTGAAGACCGCACTCACCACGGCGCCGGTGCTGACCCTACCGGACTTCACCAAGCCTTTCACCGTCGAGTGCGACGCATCTGGCTCTGGTTTCGGGGCGGTACTTCATCAAGGTGGTGGCCCGATCGCGTTCTTCAGCAAGCCCATCGCACCGCGCCATCGATCCCTCGCGGCCTACGAATGGGAGCTGATTGACCTCGTCTACGCCGTGCGCCATTTGAGGCCGTACTTGTGGGGGCGACAATTCGTGGTGAAGACGGACCACTACAGCCTCAAATTTCTCCTTGATCAGAGGCTCACAACCATCCCTCAACACCATTGGGTAAGCAAATTATTGGGTTTTGATTTCTCTGTTGAGTACAAGCCAGGGCGCACCAACATCGTGGCCGATGCCTTGTCGCGTCGCGACGTCGAGGAAGGCGAGTTGTGCGCCATGTTATCCTCAAGCTTTGACGTCATGGCGGACATCAAGATGGCAGCCACCACAGATCCCGCTCTGGTGGCGCTTCGGGACCAGAATATGGCGGGCGAGTTGGGCACGCCTTGGTCTCTCAAGGACGACATCGTCACCTTCCAGGACCGCATCTACATCCCTCCAACATCGCCGCTCCTCCCAACTCGCCGCGGTGCATGACGACGGCCATGAAGGTATCCAGCGCACAATGCAATGGTTCCGCCGTGACTTCCACACGCCCAACATGCGTGTAGCCATTCAAGACTACATCCGCAGCTGCTTCACCTTTCAATGCAACAAGACGGACCACCTCAGCCTGCACACATCTTCTACTGCCTCTGCCCGTGCCGTCGCACGTCTCGAGCGACATCTCCCTCAACTTCATTGAAGGTCTTCCCAAGGTAGGCGACAAATCAGTGATTCTGACTTGTCATCGATCGCCTGTCGAAGTATGCTCACTTCATTCCATTGGCGCATCCATACACGGCCGAGTCAGTGGCGCGGGTGTTCTTCGCGGAGATCGTTCGCCTCCATGGAATTCCGGCGTCCATAGTATCGGATCGTGATCCAGTTTTTACTTCGGCGTTTTGGCAGGCGCTGTTCAGTGCATCGGGCTCCAAGCTGCACATGAGCTCCGCATTCCATCCTCAGTCTGATGGGCAGTCCGAAGCAGTGAACAAGATGAATGGCATGTATCTGCGCTGGTGATCATCCCCGTAATTGGATTTGTTGGCTCCCTTGGGCGGAATACCTGTACAACACGACGTATCATACGGCTTTGCAGGAGACGTCGTTCAAGCTGGTGTACGGCCGTGATCCGCCAACCATTCGCTCTTACGAGCATGGCGATGCGCGTGTCGTGGCAGTGGCTCAGACCATGGCGGAACGCGATGCTTTTCTTGAAGATGTGCGCTACCGATTGGAACAAGCTCAGCAGCATGCCAAGAGGGCCTATGATAAGAATAGATGTGTCCTTTCAAGTTGGTGATTGGGTTTGGCTTCGCCTTCATCATCGTCCATTGGCTTCTGTTTCTGATCAGCAGCGTGGCAAGTTACAGGCTCGGTTCTATGGACCGTATCAGGTGGAGGAGCAGATTAATGAGGTTGCCTATCGCCTCGCTCTACCAGCTCGCGCTCGGCTTCACAATGTGTTTCATGTTGGCCTGCTGAAGAAGTTCAATGGCACTCCTCCGGAGGCTCCGCCGTCATTGCCGGTTATTCAGAACGGGGCTGTCGTGCCTGCGCCTGCTGCTGCTTTGGTGTGCGTCAGGTGCTTGTTCAATGGGAAGGCCAGCCTGCGTCGTCAGCATCTTGGGTGGATTTGTCAGAGTTTCAACAGTGCTATCCGGCATTTCAGCTTGAGGACAAGCTGCTTCTCGAGGAGGGGAGAGATGTTATGTGGGGCCTAACATATGAGTGGCGACGCAAGAAGGTTCCAAAGGCGGCAACAGAGTAGGTTGCCAGATAGAGTTCGGCTTGCCTAGATTAGTTTGAGTCGTGTTTAGTTAAGATTTGATTAGTTCAGGAGATTCAGGAGTCTGTTAGTTGTGTGTTAGTCGAACACTTGTAATCCGATCGTCTCTATATAAGGAGACGTGATCAATTCAATAAAGGCAAGCAATTTGAGTCCAACTCTTCCTCTCAACCCCTTCTTAAGCTGATGAGCGGGCAACAGCTCTAGTTACCCCAATTCTCAAGTTCGCACATTACAAATGTAATCCTATAAAAGCATCTAAATTGCATACCCATGATAAATAATTCATTTGAAGTAATTTTAAAATACTTATAGATCACCCAACTATGATATCATTATTAAAAGGATTTCCCAATTTTAAAATCATATATAAACGGCGTATGAAATAAAATGTCTTAAATAGATGACACAATTGTTACGCCAATTTTATAATCTATTTATATATTGCTTTAAAAAAATGTCCACTTTTAAGTACATTATTGGTCCTTGATCTGCCTAGCGTCATGATTTTCATCCCGCCTATTCAGATTGCGATCAAGAACGTTTCTCAATGATGACACCAGTGACCCATCTATATATATCTTCGTAAAACTCCCCACTGTTGCAGAGCCCTTGGATGTGAGGGCGGGTCTAGGTAATTTCCTAGGACAGGATAATGATATTGTCTTCTATAGTTCTATGTCCATCCCATTCACACAATTTGCATCTTACCAGTTTCATGTTGCCTTCTAGATTTTTACACTCATGCAATTTGCTACATATAATTTATCTCTAGAGTAACATAGAATTGTTTCTGTATTGGAACTGGTTAATTATAACATTGGTTTCGCAAGTATCCCCTCTGTCCCAACAATTGCAATATAGTTCAAGCCAACACTATTGCGTCAAGTTCAGATCAGCTTCCCATGAAACTGGACGTTGTAATACAATCTTTAGCAGCTAAAAGTCAGAAAAAGAACAATAAATAGGCACAAATAAATCACTTGAATTTCTCATTACAATGTGACAGGAAAAGTCTTCGTCTAATTTCTTGCAGCACTTATCCTAGGCATGATCTAGTAACCTTTGCATCAGCCCAATGAGGAAAGAAATAACACATCTGCTCCAATGAATTTGAACATGTGATGTTTGCCTATCGTGTTATGTGGGCTGTAGACCTCCACATTCATTTTGTGATGTTAAATGCCATCTGGATGCTCCAATCCTGCAAAAGGAATACCACGTAACTCGCATAAGAAAACGGCTTTGAAACAAAAGAATGAAACTTGAAATAACTGGGTATCATAATCATTTCCAGCTTTGTAGCAACAGCGTAATGAGATACACTTACATCAATCTGTTCATAAACTTTTGGTAGCTTTTCTCATCAATTCATATAGTGCAAAACCACCATTGTGGCAACCGGGCATTCTTTGGCTCATTCCTCTCAACTCATCCTGTCATATAACAACTTAAATGATTGGAGGCAGCCAAAACCAAGCTAAAGTTCAGATCAGAGAGTTGCAAGCGCAAGTAAACTAACCACTGAAACTGCATATAATTTAGTGGATTCAAAGCCATCTTGAGCTCTAGAATAAAGTTCATTTACACCACTAGAGTCAATGCCACATTTTGTAAAAAAGAATGCAGTTGGCCGAACATTCATTTCTCGGCGTGAAACTCCAATGAAGACTGGATCTGTCTACAAAGCCAAATGCTCATGGTTAATGAACATACCAAGAAAGTCTGTAGTGAAGGGAAGACATCTTCCTTGCACAGCAATTTCAAACAACTTAAAACATTCCCAGGAGTCTTGAACATCACAAAAGTGGCATGAATTTAGAGGCCTCCAATTACCAGGGAACTAGCAGGAACTCCAGTTTCCTCAACCACTTCACGGATGATCCCCTCAAACATCTCTTGTGAAACTCTTTCGCTGACACATGCAAGGTCTTCTTCATCAGCTTGATGACCCATGATTCCAATTTCTTGAGGCTGATACAAAAATATATGCATGTTACTGATCAAAGACTCAGATCTATAATCCTTTCAGACTGTATAAACAAAATATCTTTGACTTCCAGAACTAAAATTTCAAAAAATGTCTCAGCTGAAGTCATTTCCAAGATATAAGCTGGATACCTCTAAAAGACTAAAAATCACTTCAAAGTCAGCATGCTAACTGACATGGACAAACACTTTCAAGTCATAAAGAAGCCAATAGTAGTGCCTGATTTATGATTGCCATAAATGAACTTGGACCATTTTCTCAACTGAAATTTCTCATTCTTATTTATTATCAGGAATTATCATTTATAAATCATTTCAAAGTCAGCACGCTAACTAACAGAGGAAACCATGCTACTGTCTTCACCATCTCACACCATAAGCGATTAAAGCGAAGCTACACCTAGATCTATATTTGTACATTAATTCTTCAAATAAATATTTTTATAATGCTTCTTTCAACTTTCATCAACTATGCCCAATACTATGAAAGCATCTTAAGAATATACCTCTGAATGTCCTCCTGGGAAAACATAGTATCCAGGAAACTCCCCCACATTGTAGCTTCTTTGCAATACGATAATCTTTTCATCAGAAGTTTCAACAATTGCGCCATTTCCCAGTGGATTCGACATATGTTGGCAATGTACAGAATCATCTAAGCCGATCAGATTGAAAGAGGAACTGTTTTGGTCAAGACAGATCATTCTTACAATTCGGTACAAAGATTCACACCTTATTGTCAAACTGTTTTTGGTCAAGACAGATCATCATTCTTATAATTCTGTACATTCACATTTTGGTTTGAGCACACCGCTAAGATAAACTATCTAATGAACAGTCATTTACTAGCTAAAAGTTCATCTTCATAATGGAGGCAAAACATAGGGAGCAAAATTTACTTATTATGATTCCAAAAGCTGAGGCAGTGGAGTAGTCATAGATACAATGCAGTAAAAGGTCGAGACTAGAAGACCAAAAGCTTCAATATGCAATTGGCTGATAAACAGAGACAGGTGTTATTAAGTTATCTAAGATTACATACTACCTTCAGATGGAATCAAAAACTTCTCCCATAATGGATTGAGATTTGTTCCAACAAATGTCCTGTTGTGTGTTAATAAACACCGTTGTTAGATAGATGCATTACATTGAAATACCACATGGAAAATCATGGTTGAAGAGACCAAAGCTAAAGACTAACACATTTTGGTTCAAGAAAAACTGCTAAACTAGAACAATAATAGTCAAATTAACCTGTAGTCTGTGAGACCCAAATGAAGTGATGCACAATAATCCTGATTCGAGTCATCTTTGTAGTGCAAGGCATTTCCTGAGTACTGAAATTTGCGAATGGTCAATGTTTATATTAAGATTTTTCGTACTTGATGAATAGTGAATATACTGTAAAGGGGAAGGTACATGGAGCATCAGTAGAAAAGACGGCTATGTGACATTCAATCTATAGCAGTTCCACATAGAGTTAATACAAACGAAGATGCAAGTTGATTTGGATGATGAGGATATCTGGAATTGACTAGGAATAGTCCTCAGGTATTAGGTGCACACAACATGCCTGTAACCAAAGGCTTGAACAGATCATATCAAGTATGTTCCATTTTTAAAAGAGCATGCTCCAAATCAGTAACACTTAGGAAAATTTTGTTTCATGACTTTAATGGGAGACGCGCATCAATAGTTGATTGCATCTCCATGGATGATTGGAGCAGCATAATAGCTCACAAAAACACAACTAAAAGTACATACCCGAAACTTTGTACCATTGTACAGAGACGGGTTCCGCTCAAGCCTTTGGTTCCAAATCTGTGAGATAGAAACAAATGAATCAAATTCCCAGATGAATGTATTGAATAAACCATGGTAACAGGGCACATTGATGGGCATATTACCTCACTTATTGATTCCTCTAATGCTGTGTCTGGATGTGGAATCCTATCGAATATATTGTCAAACTTCACCGAAACCTTCAGTTCACAGCATCAATTACATCACGTGGTGTTACTAGTAAGATGCTTACTCCTGATAATGTCACAAAGGTAAAGGACTCCCACACAATCTGCACCTCATTTTTCTAGTTGCAGAATTCTACATAGCTACCTCAAATCAAATCGATCGTGCATAAATTGGGAAATGAAAAATGAGATCATATGTTTGCGCCGAGCGGCAACCCGAAACGGAAAACAGCATGATCCAATAACCAAGAGTTGGGCATGTGGCCGTGCTGTCGTCTGATGGGTAAACTACTGCAACCGCCATGTCATGCAATCAGAGGGAGGGAGAGGACGAGGGAGTGTGGCAGAGCGGGTGCTTACGCGGGCTCGTGGGAGGCCGGTGGGACAGGAGAGGAGGAGCTTGTACGCCGTCCCGGGATCTGCTGCCGCGGCAGAGGCCGTTGCCGGGGCCGGGGCGGCCATCCGGCTGCTGAAGCGGGTGGACTGGGGGAGAGAGGCGGCGAGGGGGCAGAGGTGGCGCGTAGCCGCCGCTCGCATACGACTCAAGCGAGCGCCGCGGCGGCGAGGTCCGTCAGAGGCGGCCGGCAGGTTCAGATTCCGGGAAAGGATGCAGAACGTGCTCAGCCTGAGGAAGACGAAGGATGCTTTACCCTTCACCGTCCGATCCTAAATTCAGTGCCGTGGACGACTTGCAAGTGACCGTCTCGAATGGACAATGTTGAATTGCCAAAGTGCAAGGCATTTAACAAGTTCATGAATTTCGTTCGGCAAAATTCGTTCACACTTTGTCCAGATTTAGGCACTTAGTCAAAGTCAAACTACTATGAACTCGATCAGTCATGACTCCTAAGCTGCTTTTGATCATTTCTATTCGACTCCTAAGCTATCGGTTTGTCTTTCAACTTTAATAATTCATTTATCTATATCATATCATCCGAATTTATATTGTTTTAGATGATGTCAACGCCTCTATCGTGTACTACTAGATAGCACCTATTTTTTTTAGAGTAAATAGCACCTATATTTTGGTCTCAAAGGAAACTATATATAGAGAACATATATGTGAACCGTGTTTGCATCTGTCTTTTTCATTTATTTATTGGTTCCACCTCTGCAATTCGATCGATGGTGTGCTGATCTAGCTTCACAAAACCTCCTTCCACCTCCTCTCGCTTTGAAACATGACTATTTGTCAAATTCTGCTATGTAGGATCTAGCAAGCGTTGGAGTAACATGATGTTTGAGGTTTTTCTTAGGTAGTGCTAGCTTGGTAAGTGGCAGAAGTTACTTGGTAGGAAGTACATGAAAAAAAAAAAACTATTGCACACGTTGAAGAAAAACCTGGTGACTCAGTTTTGGTCGGGGTTAATGAAAATTGAAAATCGGTTCTTAAGTCTGGGTTTGGGAGATAGATGGATAGGTAACTTCACCTCACTGCAACGTTATCCGTCTTTATTCAAAATTGTGAGAAGAAAGAATGTCTCTATTACTAGTGTTTCTGAATATGTGCCTTTAAATATTTCCTTTGACGACGTCTTGTAGAAAACAATTTGGTTTTGTGACATAACTTAGTAGCAAGCATAGCGCATATTAGGTTGAATAACGTGGAAGATACTTTTAGATGGAGTCTAGCTACATCATAGTGGTGTTTTTCTGTGAGTTCAATGTATACCGCTTTTAGGGTTAAAGGTACCCCTGAAAATCAAGATTTTTTATGTGGTACTTAAGGAATAAAGATTTTTTTTAACAAAACATAATCTAGCTAGACGGAACTCGAATGGTAATAATTTGTTTGACTTTTGCTCTCTCCCTCAAACTATTCAACACCTTTTTTCGACTGCCATTTTGCTAAATTTCTGTGGAGAGCTTTGCATTTTACTTTTGGTTTAGAAATTCCTACAAGTGTGCAACATATGTTCCATGATTGGCTGAGATGAATAGGATCTAAACTGAAGGGTCAATTACTTGTTGGTGCTTCTGCTTTATGTTGGGTTTTATGGCTTAGCAGATATGATATAGTCTTTGATAAATGTTTGATGAAAACATACATGCAGGTCCTCATTAGGGGAACACATTAGTACCGGTTCCAGGCGCACCTACAGAAGTGTAACGAGGATGCCAACATGATGAGGGAGGGTTTAGGGAGGCGTATCGTTCATAGAGACAACGGTTATGCAGATTTCACCAACCATGGATGTAGATTTAGTAATAAAATTTTGTACTAATAGTTTCATTCAAACTATGTTGGCATTTCTTTGGATTCTTCTAATGCATTGGGTGTGCGTGATGGCAGTCTTCTTACTGCAAATTTGATGTAATAATCGACGGTGGGACGTCTTATCCCATTATCTAAAAAAACAAAGCTTGGTCGTGCCATGGTGCATGAATGCAATATCTAGAGGCAGGCTGGGGAAAGAACATGGATACAACATGGCAGGACACGTACATATGGTCATTCGGATGTGTGTGGTGCGAACCACATACACTAGTACACTAGTATTCGAGTCATCCGTATAAAATCCGTATAAACCGACGACACGGGACCATACTGTTTATCGATTTATACGGATTTTCGTCACAAATGAGGCTTGTTAGTGACGGATCGAGAAAAACGTCATAAAGTTAGCCGAAAACGGGAAAAACCCCCAAAATAGTGACGGATCTATAGTAAAATCGTCATTAATCAGCAGATCTGTACTAGTGCTTCAACCGGTGGAAGTAAATCTGGAGAAATCTATGGCTATGATTCAAGCAAATAGGCCATCAACGCAAGTTGGGGGAACGCACCACACAGCGGAAAAGATCACTGAGAGCACTCCATGTGAGTTGTACATCCCATATGGCTCTAAGGGGAAGAAATTGCTAGTCGCGAGAGGCATGGCACTTCCAGGTGGCACAGTACACCACCGAGCAATTCCCGATGGCTACGCCAGGGTAAGTGTCTCAGATATATATAGTACCTGGGCATGAGAACTATGATATCGAAGTCCCATTTGTTGAGGAGGGGATAGAAACTCTCCAGGAAGCTCTCAACACTTTCATCATGTGGAACCAACAATTCATTGTGTGCGGCAGCTCAACGCCACAGCCGTATCCAAAGTCCTGTCACGATTCTCACCATGCTAGCCAAACTGGTGTGGGCGAGGCCAAGGATGGCGGGCACCAGTCTCCTATTTCCGGGGCAGCTTCTAGAACCAAAACTAGTCATGATGATGACTGGAGCCCTCGACTGGACAACGAAAATATCGATGATGAGTGTGCAAAGCCACCCAGTCGTAAGGGCGATGACAAAGGAGTTGAGGTTGATGGTCCAAACGGAACCAGTACGAATGAAGGTTACAAAGGAGACAAGGTTGCAGGTGCTAAGGCACCTATTACTGATGAAGCAAACGAAAGGGACGACGTTGCAGCTGCTAAGGCACCTATTACTGATGAAGCAGAGGAAAGGGCCGATGTTGCAGCTGCTAAGGCACCTATTACTGATGAAGCAGACGAAATGGCCAATGTTGCAGCTGCTAAGGCACCTATTACTGATGAAGCAGACGAAAGGGACGACGTTGCAGCTGCTAAGGGGCCTATTACTGATGAAGCAGGCAAAAGGGCCCAGGTTAAACGTGCAAAGGCTCAGAGGAGTAATGAAGCTGACAACATGCCCGAGGTTGATGCTGCTAAGGCGCGCAAAAACGCAGAAGTTGACAGGCCGGCCTTGACGGGTCAACAAGAGCACCAAAGGAATAACGGCGAAGTGAAGAATTCACTAGTACAGATCTGCTGATTAATGACGATTTTACTGTAGATCCGTCACTATTTTGGGGGTTTTTCCCGTTTTCGGCCAACTTTATGACGTTTTTCGCGGTCTGTCACTAACAAGCCTCATTTGTGACGAAAATCCGTATAAATTGATGAACAGTATTGTCCCGTGTTGCTGGTTTACTGTTCTGGGCAGGTTCTGGATGGCCGATTCGTCACTAATATCCCGTTTCGAGCACGGCGACCAACGGGGACCCACAAAACGACAGGGTGCCCACATGTCACGGTCCATGGGTCCCCAGATTTTTCGTCGCTTATTTCGTTTGCCCGCGCGTTGTGCCACGTGGCGCACCACGTAGGACAAAGCGGGGCCACGTGGGGCCCACCGTCAGGTAATGTTTCGCCGCTGATTTCGTTCGCCTGTGTGTATGCCACGTGGCTCTCGTGGGCCCACATGTCAATGGCGTTGGACCACGGTCAAGTAATTTTCGACACTGCTTTGGTTCACCTGCGTGTGGTGCCCTAGCGCTCGGCGGGCCCGCGTGTCGTACACCGTGGGGCGCAGGGTCAAGTAATTTTTTACACTCCCTCGCAAAAAAAAAAGTAATTTTTGACACTGTTTTTGCTGGCCCACATGTCAAGCGCACCGACGTGGCTTGTGAGCCAACACGCCATGGGCCGAATCTTCCCCAGAACCAAAGCCCTACTGCTCGCTCTGTTTAACGGGCTCATATTCGATCGCAGGCGCATTCCTCGGCCTGCTGCCGTCCTTTATACTTTTGCGTGGCCCACCTGTTTGTGAAAGAAGCTTTAGAATTTCGGTACTTGGCGCGAATATTCGTGGCGGGAAACTCAATTTGGATGCCGTGCGGCTCAGTCCCTCGAAATGAAAACTCGTTTTGGCGGCAGCATTGCCCTGGCCAGCTGCAAAATTACTTTAGAGTTCAGACCGCAAGGTAACCCCATCCAGGAGGACACCGGTGTCGCGATGAATGCATCTCGGCAGAGGCCTAACGCCGGTGGAGAATTACCGCCGGCTACAGCAACGGATCCCCCGAAGGTACGGATGTCCTCCACACTCCAATAAATTATGCGCTACGATGACCTGTCAACTTTTCGCTTATCAGATTCAAATTTTGTATAGATGGACAGAAGTTGGATACGTAAATCTAGACGATTTAGCGAGGAACATATTCTGGGGGTCAATGATTTCATGGGATTTGTTCTGGCCACAAAAGGGGGTGATTCAGTCATACTTTGCCCATGTGCTCAGTGCCTGAATCATAAAGAGCTAGATCTTGTTGGAGTGAGAGATCACTTACTAATGTACGGGATGCAAAGCTCGTATGATCGGTGGATATACATTGTAGGGGATCTTGGTTTGTTTTGATCTGTTATTTTGGGCAGTCAACAGGCAAGGATGAAGACTCAGTTGAGGAAGGTCGGGCGTATCCTTCACTGTGTAATTGGTACAAGGATGAAGACTCAGATGAGGAAGGTTGGGTGTCTCTTTCATGCTATAATTGGTACAAGGATCGAGACTCAGATGAGGAAGTTTGGGTGTCTCCTTTACGCTTTAATTGGTGCAAGGATTAACAGCCTACGAGCAAATAAGCAGAAGGCTTAGGTGACGAAGACCAGGTGCATCCTTTTGCTGACCTGTGTGTTGGTTTGAGGGGGCACCATTTTGTAATGTGGCAGTATTTTGGGATCTGGCTGGAATGTGTGCAATTGTGGCCTAGTTTCTGTGTTGTCCATGCTGAACTTTGGCATGTCTGCATGAGAATACATTTGGTTTATGTCATGTATAGTTGATTAATATATATATATATATATATATAATTATGATTTAGTTTTTTTGAGGGCCTGTTAATTATGATTTGTGTAAATGGGTCAGGCCCAGCCTGAAAAGGGCCCGCGAAAAGCCTTTTATAAGCTGGAAAACGATTTGTGACGAATCAAATATGGACCAAAACGGGCCGGGCATATTTAACGGTAGGCCCACTATTGGCCTTTTTTGACGAAATATATGGGCCCGGCCCATCTGGAAACTAGCCGGACCCACGACAGTGGGACCCACAACCATGCGGGCCCCACGCCCAACCCGGGTGGGACCCACCGTGGGCTGAAAGTGTTGGAAGCCCACTAAGAAGTGGGCCCCGGCCCATCAAAGGTGGGCCTTCCATTCCGTACAGCCTAGCAAAAGCTGGACCCATAACAGGCCGATGGCTGCCACGTCGGATTCCACGTCGGATGCCACGATGTGTGTTGTGTGCTACGGGGATCACGGAAACAGTATTGTTCAGCCGGGAACGGGCAGGCTGCCCGCCCGGGCAGCCCGAGCCCAAAAAGATCATAAATCATGACTGACCACGCTCGACTGCTGACGGTCCCTAAAAGGTCATAGATCGCGATTTATGACAAAAAATTCGTCAGTACAAGCAGTCGGTGACGCGTTAAAAACGTCACTAATCAGCAAATCTGTTCTAGTGATTACTTGGAGTTATTAAGGACGAAATGGAATGTGCCTCCCAAGCATTCGATTGAAAACGTGGTTAAACCAATGGACTGTCGCGAGAAGATCTCCTATGAGGACTTGCACGACGACGACTATCCCAAATTTGAACTGGGCAAGCCTCTTCTGCCAAGTCACCGCTTCAACAATGAACTTCCCTAGGAGATGCACAAGATTTATGAATGGTACATGACGGCTAGAAAGGAAGGATTGAGCTACATCACTTTGAAGTTCCCCGGGAAATCTTCAACACCGACCCTTTTACGTTGCACATAATGTTTTCCGATTTGCACGATATGTATCGTCTTAGTAAGGTTGACGTCAACTTCGTAACCCTATGGTACATGTAAGTGTCTCCATCGTTTTCGTATTTCTTCATTTCGTATTCCTTGCAAGTAAATCATAGGTATCGGTCTGTGTAGATTGAACAGTACAGACCAACAGCGGCAATGGTTTCATACGAAGAAGAGGTGGAAGACCGGCTACCTAAGCCCTATACTGGTTTCTCAATCCGCTATCAACCCAAAGGTTCATGGCAAATTACAGCACGCAAATAAGACTCCAAAAGAGCTAGAGCAGATCAAGAAGAAGCTGACAACTGAAAGGAGGAGTGCTGTCGCGTCGTATATTTATGATTGTTTCATCAAATGGCAAGACAGAGAAATCATTGTTTGCCCCTACAACTTGAAGTGACCTCTTCACTATTATTCATCTCTCTTCTTGAATATGATGAAATAGTAAATGACTTACTAACGTCCCACATATTTTTTTTAGCGACCATTGGATATGTTTTTTGCTAGTGCCAACAAATGGGTGGTGTCAAGTGTTGGATAGTGCATACACGCACCCAGATAGCTACAAGGATATCGTTAGTGTCTTCAACTGGTACGAAGCTTCTTCAAATTTTGTACAACTAGCCCGCTCAATTTTGTCTAACAACACTTGTTTCCATTTCCATAGCGCTTACAAAAACTATGTGAAGGACGGAGGTGTAGGCAGCCCAAAACGGCCGAAAAATATCTACTTTTGTAACAATTTCCCATGGGTAAGATACCAAACGCACCCCTCCATCTCTTATTTACATATATCGATCTAACATGTTTTTGGCTATTTGCTGTGCTACAAGCAACCTGTGGATAGTGTCCATTGTGGATACTACACATGCTGGTTTGCCCGAAGTCATTCTAAGTACTTGGATCGCGTTGTTGAACTTTCTAAGATAGAGCAGGAAGATATTGTAAGCATTTCATGTTCCTTACTCAGTTTTACTTTTCATATTCATTTCATTGTTCAAAAATAAAACACTACTCTTACACAACTCTTTGTCATGCAGAAAAAGAAGAGGCAGCAAAAAAAGGTCTTGCCGTCAGGAACTTCTCAACTCAGTGAAGCCCATTTGTTGGTAATTGTCGCTAACATGTGTCGCTTCCTTTTAAGAGAGGTCATTCATCCTGAAGGTAAGTACTTCAATGATTTGGATGACCTAGCCATTTTCACCGAGAACTTTGTCTTTGGTGTGGTTCAAGGCAACCATATGAGCCAGAAAATGACAACAATGCTGTACAACTTGAGGACTTAGATGAGGACCTCCCGCCCATTGATTCATAGTTAGGCTACTTCAATTCAAAGTTTTGTAATATTGTAACACTTTGTGTATGTGGACCTCCAAATTTTTGCTGGTTTAACATTTCTTGATATGTTATGATATTCGGCTGAAGTTGTCTGTAATCAGTATATTGTATCTGTGATCTGGTATTTCTGGACATGTTATTTGAATTATTTGTTTTCATTTTTTTTTTTACAAACCCTGTAGCGGCGGACTGTAATGCCACCCGCCACAACAATATGGTCAAACCGCCGCTAAAGATAGCTTTGTTGCGGCGATTTCGTCGCAGACCGCCGCCACAAACGCTCTGTAGTGGCGGCTTAAGTTGCAGGCCGCCTCTATAGATGAAGTTAGTAGCGGCGGATGACATTACGAACCGCCGCTAAAAACAAGTTAATAGCGGCGGATTGTGAAAAAAACCGCCGCTGAAGATGCATTTAGTAGCGGCGGCTTCTTCGATCCCCACTATAAACCCGATTTGTAACGGCACTCGCGTAGCGGCGGACCAGCGGAACCGCCGCTATAGTGGGTTTTGGTCCGCCTCTATAGTTACTTTGTGTTGTTGTGACGGCATCGTGCGGCGGCTCGTGCGTTAGCTCAACTGTCGTGACAATGAAGATAGCCGCCACAACAGAAGTGGGTTGCAACTTGCAATGAGTTGCCAACAAAGCCACCACGCGCCATGCCAACTTGTTCCCTGGTCTTGCCGTTGTTCCTCCGGGCAAATATATCCAAGCCTGACGAAGGAAGAAGAAATTTACAGAACCCTTGAGCTTGCCTCGCGTCCACAGGCATCGTGAGCTTTAATGTCAGCACATATGAACAACGGCAAGTTGGGGACAGAACAGGCGAGAGTGTACGTCATGTTTTTTATTTTTATTTATTGCTGTCCATAATAGAGTTGCAATATGAGAACAACGAAACTGGTCTAGAACCAATACTGACCATTACATATGGAAGAGCTAAATGTCGCAAAAAACAATATATGTCTGAACAACATGACGAGTTACAAGTACAACAAAGACAAATTTGAATTGAATTTTGGAAGCACTTCCAAAGTTCATCTTAGAAAGTCTATAGACGATTTCCTGATTAAAAAGTAAATATGAAAAAATCGATATCTAGTCGATACTAATTATTCACCACACACTTTTCTCCATAGAATACAAAGAACACTGCAGGATTTCACAAACAACCTGGTAGCGGTGCACAGCTTAATTCGCATATGATCTCTTCAACATGAGAAGACGCTCTGCAACCTCAGTCATCTCTGGTCCTTGATCCACATCAAGTTGAAGACATTCCACCGCGATCCTTGCCAGGCACTCAAGAACCTCAATGTATTTTGTTGTTGTGGTAATTTCCTTGTCAAATAACTCAGTTGTTATGCTCTTTATCTTGTGAGCATCAACAAAACTCGAAAATAACTTATTGTTATCAACATATGTTGCTTTCTTTCTGCTAATGACTTCCAAGAGCACAACCCCAAAGCTGTAGACATCACCTTTTTTGGTCAGTAAGACTGTCTGTAGATATACTGGATCCATATAATTAACTCCGGTCACCAATGACATAATTGATGTGTTGTGCCTTGTCTATGGTGATCAGTCTTGATATTCCAAAATCTGAGATCTTCGGCACACACCCACCATCCAACAATATATTAGCTGGTTTTACGTCACCGTGCATAATTGTAACGTTTGCTTTTGAATTCATATAAGCCAAACCCTCTGCTGATTCTGCAACAATATGTAGAAGTTGACCCAAAAATAATGGTTTCTTGTTTTCGCCATGAAGAATGTCATGCAGGCTACCTTTGGAGATAAACTCATAAACCAAGTACATCAAGTTCTAAGCAACAACCTATCAGCATGACAATGTTCTTGTGGATGACACGTGACTGGATGATGACCTCATTTGCAAATTGTTCCTTTTGTGCTACACCAACATTAATGGGCTTCTTGACTGCAACTTGTTTGTCAGCAAGTAGCCCCTTATAAACTTCACCAAAGGCACCATTTCCAACAATATTGAAGTTTTTTAAAAAAACATTCTTGGGCTCATCCTTTTTAATATCTTTATATTGTTTACATCTTTCAAAATTGGGCCACCATTCTGGTCAAAATATACTTTCATCCTCCTCTTCTCTCTACGAAAAGCAGCATCAGGAACACAACACTTGCGATAACAAAAAGACCACCAATAGCATCTACAATGACAATACAACAATGAAATGATATGATACAACCAGAATGTTGAGAAACATGAGTTCAACTATCGAAAGTATGTAGAATGAATGGAAACAATCTTGCAGTATCTTGTGTATTACATATCAAACTACAAGTTGGTGTCCCAGGCAACCAACAGTTCCTAAAGTTTAGAAAGTATATGACAAAAGTAAATAAAAAACCATTGAGAGTCCATAAAAAGAAAGCAAAGTTGCTGGTGATTAAATTTAAATTCTTATCATCAGTAACAAAAGTTCTCAAAGTCAAGACAATCTATGAAACTTCATAACGCAAAATATCTTGCCATCGATTTAATGGACTCCGATCATCACTGACAATAGTTGACATAGGGCAACAATAACCTATACAGTGTTTGAAAAGTCCAGCTTAGTCCACGTAAAATATTAAGCCAATGTAATCCTATAAAAGCATCTATATAAATTGCTTGCCCATGATAAATAATTAATTTGAAGGAATTTTAAATACACTTATAGATCACCCAACTATAATATCATTATTAAACGGATTTCCCAATTTTAAAATCATATATAAACGACATACAAAATAAAAATGTCTTAAATAGATGACAGTTGTTAAGCCATCTTTCTAATCTGTTTATTTGTTAAAAATATCCACTTTTAAGTAAATTATTGGTGCTTGATCTGCCCTAGCACTGGAGTAATAACGTCCCCAGCGAGCGGTCGCTGTCGGTGGTCTGCCTCGGCCAGCGCCCCGCCGAGAACAAGGCGCTGGAGTACAAGGTGGAGGTGAGCGCTGGCGGCACTGCGGCGGCGCTCTCGATGTTGGCATCGGGGCCCGTGCCGTGCACCCACCGCTGGGCCGGGCATTACCTGACCGACGGGTTCATGTTCGTCCTGGACGCGTACTGGAGCTCCTCCCGCAGCGTCTTCGTCACATTCGAGGTGCGGAAGCCCACGGTCGACAAGTCCTAAACAGAACTGCTTAGGTGAGAAGTGCGCCGAGCAGGCCGGCACACATGCAGCAGTGTGGTTTGGTTCATGATTTTGTACTACTAATACTTGGAACTCGTAGCTCTGACAGTTTGTATATCCAGTTTTAAAAATATCCACTTTTAAGGAAAAATATCCACTTTTAAGGAACTGGACATAGTATTGCCTTCTGGGACTATTTGTGGTCAGGTGTGGTTCCTAAAAACAGTTACCTAAAACTATACTCCTTCACAACAAAGAAGCTGTTATCTCTTCATGAAGCGCGACATATCAATGATCTCTCATGTATCTTCCAGCTTCCATTGTCTGAGGAATCATATGCACAGTTCCAGATTTTGCAGCATGCCCTTCAACAAATTGAATTCACTGAGGAGAGCGATCAATGGCACTATATCTGGGGTACACAGATGTTCTCATCATCAAAAAATTATAAAAGAATGATTGGGCATGCCCAGGTACATCCATCCATACAGTGGCTGTGGCAATCTTGCTGCCAAATGAAGCACAAAATTTAGAACTGTCTACGTGTTCTAAATTGGTCCGACATATCCTGGTTACATCAGACAGTTATCTATAAGCGATGAACTTTTAATGTCATCATGAACTTTCAGAAGCATAAAACAATGGTTATACGAAGTATCAAATCAAACTTCAACCAAGTAATGAGTTTCTGGTGAGCATGGATAGTTAAATACATCAATTTAATAGGAGGAACAACAAAAATTCCGGAAATGAACATGACATTCAGCTTTTGCAATTGCAAGTACAAAGAAAGATCCGGAGGAACTGGTCACAAGTGTATAGAGTAGCACTCAACAACTACTAATAGTAGGACACATTTCATTGTACATTGAATTGGAAAATATCAGTGCCTGCTCTGAGTGTCTTCTCATCCTATATTACTATCCTATCTTTCATTCATGGAACTGTCTCCAAGCTAGTATATATATGTGCACCCTTCTATAGTTTTCTTCTCTATAATAGACTAGTTAGTTCAACAACATTGTAACAAGATCATCCAATGATGCTTCTATCTATAACTAGAACAGAGTAAATGGTCATCCGGGAGTATCTCAGAATGAACTTGATACTTCTTTTGTGAGGACTATAAGATCATTTCAACCTTAGTCTCGCTTACCAATTGAACCACAATGTCATTTTCTTTAGTTTCTTCTGCTTCTTAAACAGTAACAAAGGAACCTGAGCAAGAGGGAGCATAATATGTAACATAGCAAAGCTAATAACATGAGAAAAGAATAAATTCACAAAATTTGAAGGAAGATAATTAAACTAATAGTTCAAACAATGAATGTCATGTAGATAGCCAACTATAAAGGATAGATCCATTTTGATCTCCGTAGGTGTGAATAGCCGAAATACCCACCATCAAATCGCATAGGAACAATAAAATGACTATTCTTCGGGGTGATACTGAAGTCGTCTAATCTGACATCACTAGAGAAAAACCACACATTACGGTAAAGAAATCCCATGAAGTATAAATTGATGAAGTTGAATACTATTTGGATTGGGTTGGCAACATCTCTCTAGTCCTCTGCCAATTCCTAATGTGGTTTTCGTAATACTTTTTAAACTTACTTGGGGTCTCTAGAATTTTTGGTCTCTAGAAGTTTGTGACATTACCCAATGTGCTCATGAATATTAGGGTCTTCCACGGCTACCGCCACGATGAATTTTATATTCTTTCTAAACTTACTTGCAGATTGTTCTGTCATCCTAGTCCTTGTCTCATTGATAAGCCGTTGAAAACATATAATCATTCTTTTTTGGTTTTGTTGCATCTTGTAAAAAAAAAAGAAGCAACCCAAATAGCTAAGAGGAAAAAAAATTTAATTTGACACCTGATAGAAAAGAATCAATTAATGTAAAAGCTTAACAACAAATAGAGATTAACACAACCACATTGTAAAAGGGCCCAATGGAATCCGAAGACTTGTAAATGCTAATATTTTCCATACAACAAAAGTTCAATACTTTACTACTATCGAGTTGTGGAAGGGATGTTGAGTTGCTAGATCCTATTCATATTATTCTTCCTAGTGTGCACTAACCCATTAATTTTACCCATATCAGCTCTTTTCCCAACCTTGAGAATCACATAGCTTTCCAATCCATCAGTTCCATCCCTAACCCAAAAGCATGTAGTAGCAGCAGTCCTCGCGAGGCAACGACAAAAATCATGCAAGCAGCAGCACAACACGCAATGATTGCTGCATCTAAGCCACCGGATTTGAGTTCTGATTTTTTCGATCAGTCCCATTTATATAATACACAGAACAAGGAATATTTAGCTGAAATAAAATGTCTTTATCCAAACAACACTCTAGCCCACAATTGTGTCATGAGCACAAGTACCAAGCTAACATGACTGCATCACTAAACATTGTAATACAATCTTGATCAGCTCAAGTCAGAAAAACAACTAGTATAAATCAGACACAAACACATCACTCGAATTTCTCATTACAAACTTACAGTGTGCCAGGAATTTTTTTTTTTTTGTCTAATTTCTTTCAGCACTTCTGCTAGGAAGGATCTACTCAATAATAACACTTGTCGCAAGGTAACCCAATGAATTTGGATATGTTATGTTGCCCATCGTGTTTATGTGGGTTGTAGATCTCCACACTCATTTTGTGATGCTAAATGATATCTGAATGATCAAATCCTGCAAATTAAATACCAGATAACCCACAAAACAAAATGGCTTTAATTTGAAACAAGAGAAGATTTATAAACTTGAAATGACTGAGTTCCATAATCATTTCCAGCTTTGTGGCATCAGCGTAATGAGATACATCAATCTGTTCACAGACTTTTGCAAGCTTTTCTCATCAATTCATATAGTGCAAAACCACCATTGTGGCAACCAGGCATTCTTTGGCTCATTCCTTGCAGCTCGTCCTGTAATACAAAAACAACTTAAATAATTGGAGGCAGCCAAAAGCAAGATAAGGGTCAGATCAGACAATTGCAACACAAGTAATCTACCACTGAGACGGCATATAATTTAGTGGATTCATAGCCATCTTGAGCTCTAGAATAAAGTTCATTTACACCACTGGAGTCAATGTCACATTTTGTAAAAAAGAATGCAGTTGGCCTGACATTCATTTCTCGGTGTGAAACTCCAATGAAGACTGGATCTGTCTGCAACGCCAAATTTTTCATAGTTAATGAACATACCAAGAAAAGTCTGAAGTGAAGACATCTTCCTTGCACAGCAATTTCAAAAACCATAAAACATCATTTCCCATGTCTATCACAAAACTGGCATGAATTATAGGCCTCCAATTACCAGGGAACCAGCAGGAACTCCAGTTTCCTCAACCACTTCACGGATGATCCCCTCAAACATCTCTTGTGAAACTCTTTTGTTGAGATGTGCAAGGTCATCTTCATGGGCTTGATGACCGATGATTCCAATTTCTTGAGGCTGATATAAACAAATGGAGCTCAACAATAGGGAATATGTATGTTACTGATCAAACAATAAGATCAAACCTTTTACTTCGAGAACTAATATTTCAAAATTGTCTCAGCTGATATCATTTTTCCAAGTTATAAGCTAGATACTTCTAAACGTCACTTCAAATCCAGCATGGCAACTGACATGGAAAACACTTTCAAGCCATAAACAACCCAACAGTGATTCCTGATTTATGGTTGCCAGCAATGACCTTCAACTATTGTCTCAACTGAAAGTTCTCATTGTTATTCATTATCAGGTGTTAGCTTTTATAAATCACTTCATCAGTCAGCAGAAACCATTCTACTGTCTTCACCATCTCACGCATTAAGTGAAGCTACACCTAGGTCTATATTTGCACATTAAGTCTTTAAATAAATCTTTGTACAGTATTCTTTTAAAAATCTAAACCTTCATCAACTGTGCCTAGTACTGTGAAAGCATGCGAATTTACCTCCGAATGTCCTCCTGGGAAAACAAAGTATCCAGGAAACTCCCCCACATTGTAGCTTCTTTGCAATACGATAATCTTCTCATAAGATGTTTCAACAATTGCGCCATTTCCCAGTGGATTGGACATGTGTTGGCAATGTACAGAATCATCTACACCGATCAGATTGAAAGAGGAACTGTTTTCGTCAAGACAGACCATTCTGACAGTTCAGTACGAAGTATCATACCTTATTGTCGAACTGTTTTGGTCAAGACAGATCATTCTTATAATTCTGTGCAAAGATTCACACTTTGGTTTGAGCACACCACTAAGATAAACTACCAAATGACAGCCATTTACTGACTAGAAGTTCAGCTTCATAATGGAGGCAAAACGGAGGGAGCAAAATTTACTTATTACGATTCCAAAAGCTGAAGCAATGGAATGACAGGTATAATGCAGTGAAAGGTTGAGAAACTAGAAGACTCAAAGCTTCAAGATGAAATTGGCTGATAAACAGAGCCAGGTGTGATTGAGTTATCTAAGATTACATACTACCTTCAGAAGGGACTAAAAACTTCTCCCACAATGGGTTGAGATTTGTTCCAACAAATGTCCTGTGTGTTAGTAAACACAGTTGTTAGATAGAGGCATTACATTGAAATGCCACAGGGAAAAATATACTGCCACCTTTTTGTTATATATCACGTCGGTTAGTTAAAATTTGAGCTAAACCAAAGTCATATATAAAAGAATGGAGGGAGTAATTGAAGAGACCAGGGCCGAACAAATTTTACTACCATCATTTTGGTTCGAGAAAAACAACTAAACTAGATCAAAAATGGTCATACTAACCTGTAGTCGGTGAGACCCAGATGAAGTGATGCACAATACTCCTGATCCAGGTCATCTTTGTAGTGTAAGGCACTTCCTCCGTACTGAAATTTGCGAATGGTCAATGTTTATATTCAGATTTTCCGTACATGATGAATACTGTAAAGGGGAAGGTAAAGAGAGAACATATCAATTACTACATGCCTGCATGTATAAAATGATCCTCCGTCCATTCTCTTTTATATGATGTTGGTTAGTTTAATTTTGAGCTAACCAATGATATATAAAAGAGAACGGACAGAGTACAAGTTTATCTATAAATTAAAACAAGATATACTAACAAAAGCCAGTAGGCTGCACAACATTCAATGCATAGCAGTTCGTTCCACATAGAGGTAACAAAAACGAAGATGCAAGTTCATTTGGATGATGAAGATAACTGGAGTTAACTAGGAATAGCTCTCAGGTATTCCGTGGACAGAACATGCCTGTAACGTAGACATGAATAGCTATTTTGAACAGATCATGTTAAGTATATTCCATTTTTGTATAGAACATGTCACTTTAACACTCAGGAAACATTTGTTTCATGGCTTTAATAGGAGGTGCATGTCACTAGTGGACGACATCTCTACGGATGATTAGAGCAGAAAAACAGCATAGTAGCTTACAAAGACACAACTAAAAGTACATACCCGAAACTTTGTACCATTGTACAGCGTCGGGTTTTGCTCAATCCTTTGGTTCCAAATCTGTGAGATCAAAACAGAAGAACAAATCCCCCAGATGAATGTACTGAATAAACCATCATGACAGGGCACATCACATTGATGGACATATTACCTCACTTATTGATTCCTCTAATGCTGCGTCTGGATGTGGAATCCTATCGAATATCTTGTCAAACTTCACAGAAACCTTCAGTTGTTCACAGCAACAATTCCATCAAAATGACGTGGTGTTACTAGTAAGATGCTACTCCTGATAATGCCACAAAGAAATAAGACTACCACTCTGCACCTCATTTTTTCGGTTGAAGAATTCTACATAGCAACCTCAAATCCCCGTGCATAAATTGGGGAAATGACAATTGAAATCATATATTTGCGCTGACGCGGAACCCCAAAACGGAAAACACTACGATCCAACAACCAAGAGTTGGACTTGTGGCCGTGCGGTCGTCCGATGGGTAAACTGCGGCAAGCGCCATGCCATGCAATCAGAGGGAGGGAGGGAGAGGACGAGGGAGTGTGGCAGAAAGGGTACTTACGCGGGATCGTGGGAGGCCGGTGGGACAGGAGAGGAGGAGCTTGTACGCCGTCCCGGGATCTGCTGCCGCGGCGGAGGCCGTTGCCGGGCCCGGGGCGGCCATCCGGCTGCTGAAGCGGGTGGACTGGGGGAGAGAGGCGGCGAGGAGGCAGAGGTGGCGCGCGGCCGTCGCTCGCATACGACTCAAGCGAGCGCCGCGGCGGGGAGGCCCGTCAGCGCTTAACAGAGGTGGCCGGCAGGTTCAGATTCCGGGAAAGGATGCAGAACAGGTGCTCGGCCTGAGGAAGACGAAGGATGCTTGCCCTTCACCGTCCGATCCTAAATTCGGTGCCGTGGACGACTTGCAATTGACCGTCACAAGTGGAACAATGTTGAATTGGCAAAGTGCAAGGCATTTAATATGTTCATGAATTTCGTCAGCAAAATTCGTTCACGCTTTGTCCAGATTTAGGCACGTAGTCAAACTACTATGAACTCGATCAGTCATGACTCCTAATCTGCTTTTGTATCATTTCTATTCGACTCCTAAGCCATTGGTTTGTCTTCCAACTTTAATAATTCATTTACTATATCATATCATCAGGTTTTGGGAAGATAGATGGATAGGTTACTTCACCTCACAGCAATCTTTATTTAAAGTTGTGAGAAGAAAGAATGTCTCTATTGCTAGTGTTTTTTAATATGTGCCTTTAAATATTTTTTTTGATGATGTCTTGTAGAAAACAATTTGGTTTTGTGGATAACTTAGTAGCAAGCATAGCGCATATTAGGTCACACTTTTAGATGGAGTCTACATCAAAGTGGTGGCTTTTTTTTGTGAGTTCAATGTATACTGCTTTGATCAATAATGTTAATGTTAGACTGAACAAGTTGCTGTGGAAGTTAAAGGTACTCTTGAAAATCAAGATTTTTATGTGGTACTTAAAGAATAAAGGTGTTGTTTAACAAAAGATAATCTAGCTAGACAGAACTAGAATGGTAGTAATTTGTTTGCTTTTTTGCTCTCCCCTGAAACTATTCAACACCTTTTTTCGACTGTCATTTTGCTACATTTCTGTGGACAGCGGTGCATTTTATTTTTAGTTTAGAAATTCCTACAAGTGTGCAACATATGTTAGACGATTGGCTGAGAGGAATATAATCTAAACTGAAGGGTCAATTACTTGTTGGTGCTTCCGCTTTATGGAACATTGATGATTGGAACATCGATGAATTAATCAGTAATGTTCTACATGAGTTCAGTCGGTATAATTCTTATTTGATACAAAAGGTTTATCTGACACTATAAGGTTGCATGATTGAAGTGATGAAAAGAAATGGCGGCAATCGATACAAGATACCACACATGAACAAGAATGGGTATATGATAGGCTACCAGCTAGTCTCACAATTGAGAAAGAAATTCGTGACAGTGCTTTTCAGAAACTTGCAGAGTGGTAGTTGCAGTTTCATTGGATTAACAGTTGATATTTTGGAAACATGGCATCAAGTATTTTGTTAATAGCATGGCAGATAGTATTTTGTAATTGCCTAGTGCTGGACATGAAGGTAGCATTTTGTAAATAGCATAGCAGGTAGTATTTTGTAATTGACTAGTGCTGGACATGCATGTAACATGGCAATAAGTATTTTTAATTGCCTTCTCTTAGACATGCAGGAAGCATTTTGTAAATGAAAGAAGTTGCTATTTCAGCATCAACATTTTGTTACAATGTCACATTTCATCACTAAAATAGCACCAACAACACTACTCCTACGTTACAGCAACAAAATAGCACCACAGTCCACCACCACTACATTTCAGCAACAAACTAGCACCACAGTCCACCACCACTACATTTCAGCAGCAAAATACGACCACCACTACATTACAATAGCTAAATATGACCACCACAAGTCGAAGTCAGCACCATCATCACTTAGGGAGGAAGTCAGTTACTAATTCGTCTAGCTGGAGTTTTTCGCACAGTCAGCCAACCCTCTTCCTGCACAGCCAACTTGCCTCCGGCACCCTCTTCCTGCACAGCCAACTCGCCTCCACCACCCTCTTCCTGCCCAACCAAGTTGCCTCCGGTGCCATCTGTGCAAACAACAAAACATAGAAAAATTCCTTTAGGAATCACAAAGCAAGAAAGCCCAGTATGGCTATGCCATCATGCAAGCTCATACCTTTGGACGGCTTGATGATCTGTTTACAAAGAGGGCAAACGGTAGTACTCGACTCATGCACGGACTCCTCATCAACCCAAGTTTCATCTGAATCCCAACTTAATTGGTCATCAGAATCAGAGATCACCGGCACATAATCGGGGTACATTTTCATGAACTCCGCCGTCGCCTGCTCGCGCCGGATCCACTCTCTTTTCAGCCATGCCGAGTCTCTTCTGCTTGATTCATACAGAGTAAGAGGCCGACGCCGCTTCTTGCCACTATTGGACCCGTCGCCTGCGCCGCTCGTCTGCTCCTCCATGGCGCCGAGGCCGGCGTCGCTACTCGCGTCCTCCGTCCTGGCATAGACGAGGCCGCTACTCGCCTCGAACATGGGCTTGACCTCGGTGCCCCTCGTTGTCTTCTTCATGGCGGCGAGCCCGACGACCACCGCCTCTTCCATGGCGCCAGGGCCGCTGCCCCTGCTGGACTCCACCCTGCCGTCGGGCCCGCCGCACCTTGGCGCCGGTACACCTTTAGGATTGTCCACGGCGTCTGGGGCGCCGCACCCCTTGCCGCCTCCATGTGCGATGCGAGCACCACCCGCATCCCGCTGTGATGGGAGGGCGCGCGAGATGCGGAGCGGGAGGCGCCACGGGCGAGCGCGATTGGAGGGCGGCGGCGCGGGCGATGAGCTGCGGACCGAAGCAGGAGGCGGCGCTGTCACGGCTACGCGGAGCGGGAGGCGGCGCCGGCGAGCGAGATGCGGAGTTTCTGCGATGCGGAAGGAGGGAGCATTGTTTCTGCGATGCGGAAGGAGGCGGATGCGGTGATTGCGGTCACGGGCACGCGTGTGGGGCCCGCGGGGATGGGCAGCGCATCTAGGGTGTGTTTGGTTACTCGCATGAGCCCAGCTTGCATCGGTGGATCCGTATAAACTCACAGTGAAGAGCGTTTGGTTGCCTGCATGAGCGGATGCAGCCTGCATGAGTGGATGCAAAAATACCCTTTCATCCTGGCTCGTGGATACGCCCAGATTGGCCTGCTCTACTCATGCAGGCTCAGTGGATGCACTGCTTCTGCTTCGGGCCCACTCGTCAGTCTCACAAGCAGAGTTACTTGCATCCGTTCATGCAACCAACCAAACATCTTCACAAGATTCACTGCGTCCGCTCATGCAACCAACCAAACACTCTCATTTTATAGTCACTGCATTCACCTAGCCTGCTTCCCCTTATCCAGGATATACGATGCAACTCTACAAAAGCTTATGCAAGCAACCAAACACATCCCTAGTTGTTGGGAGGATTCGACGTGTGGGACTCACGGATGGCTAGAAGGCCCTACATTTAGGGACGGAGGGAGTATAAAACTGAATACCCAAATGAGGCTAGCGCACTTTTTGCTCTGCAGTGAGCCGGTGATTGTTTCTTCACGGGGAATCAAGAGACATGCATGTGAGGACAAGCCACCCCAGCAGGGACTGGTCTCTTCGTTTCCTGCCTTCTAAACTTTAGACCTGTCATATCAAAGAAAATTTTATCATTTAGGAGCATTAAATAAAGTTTAATGACAATTTTTTTTGACAGATAGGTTCTAATTTACATGATGAATCTAATGAGCCTAATTAATCCATGTTTTGCTACAGTGATGCTACAATAATCAACGTCTAATCACAATTTAATTACCCTTATTAGATTCGTCTCGTGAATTAGACCAGGGTTCTCCAATTAATTTTATAATTAGACTTTATTTAATACTTTTAAATGACAAAAATTTTTTTGATGTGACAGATTTAAAATTTACAACAGCTAAAGGTTGAGACGGATCAAATACAAAAAGGCCGCATGATGTAGCCTGCAATGGTAGACGCATTGGCTACTTTTTCTCTCATCACGATTCTTTAGATCATTAGCAAAATGAAACACATATAAGAATGTTGTTACGTTAAAAGACTCCATTGCAAAACAAGGCTATCATCAAAGAATCCAAAAAAAAAAAGACTTCATTACAAAACAAGGCTATCATCAAAGAATAGGAGATTATCTAGAAAGAAATATGTAAATTTAGCTGGTTTGTCTGCTAGAATAACTTGAGTTCATTCCTGCTGTCGAAATTAAACATCATCTGTGCTGTGCATTCTCCACTGGATAATTGTATCTAGACAGTAGTATTCATTAGGTAAGAACCTATAAGTTCGTGCAAGGAAGCAAAGCCTGAGTAATTTGAACGCCCAAACATAGTACAATATTCCATCAATTTAAAGAAGCAACGCATGCACCATCATTTTTCTATTTGGAAAATTCCATACATATACACGCATAAGATGGCTTCCAAGTAGTGCAACTAAGTTATCACAAGCAGCTCCAGAAGTCCTGTGATGTTTAATTTCGACAGCAGCAGCAAGACGCGGGGGACTGGGGGAGGGAGAACGCGAGCAGCAGCGGGGCTGATTGGTTCTCGTATCTGCCCAGCTTGCATCGTATTAGGGAGCCAGGCTCCCAGCATCCAGGTTCTGGAGATGCAACACACCCATGTTTGGTTCATGTATGCAGCCGGCCAGGCTCAATGGAGACAGTGATTGGTTTACAGGATGCATGAAAAAATATGAATCTGAGATGCAAGTTCATGTGATTGGTTATCAGGATAAAGTTTGGTGGAGTTACCTCTTGCATGAAGTGGTGAGGTTACCATCCAACAAGTTACATACATAACTGATCACACATAACAGAAAATGATCCAAACTAACAAAGCAATAACTACAGCCTGAGCACAAATTAATACATCTTTCCATGAACTAGGAGCTAACAATTTTTCCTGACCATGAAAGGCTGCCAAAGCATCCTCTTTTGACATGAACTTTTCATAGCACGCACCCGCGTACCCATGAACTTGCGCATGACATTCCTTCCAATTGGCGAACACTCCTGTTTGGCGTCCATGATGAACTACATACCAAGTCATAGCTGACTAACAGAACAAACATTAGAAAATTCAGAGAGAATTAGTAAGATGAATGGACATATGCTCAGATATAAGTGACAGACATTAGCAAATTCAATTGCACCAACACAATCCTACATGATGCAAGCATAAGTCACAGATTGTCTAAATCATGGATGCACATTATATACTGATTATGACTTATGTTACCTTAAAATATGGAAACCATCTGTGGCTGTTCCTGATCTTAAGTGGTGTGTCATTAGAGGGAGCCTTAATCATCTCAGATCTTTAGTTCCCCAATAGCATACAAAACCTCCTTAAAATGTCTGCTGATAGTCTCAACAGAACGCCTCCAATAGTTGTGTATCACCCTAAAACGCTGGTTGTGGCCAACAACATGCAAAAACATAGCAACTTGCTCCTCCACACAACTATGTATGCTGTCTGTAAGCAAGTTCCTCTCTCTAAGCAGGTTACAAAGATGGAAAAATGGTGCTCTCCTCATTCTAAGCATGTTAACACACTGGACATCATCACAGTTGTAAATTTTATTTAAGATCTTTTGCCTTTCTTCATCCATTACACTCATTGGGGCATAACTGATCCTAGGCCGTGACTGTTCAGCATATGCTCTAAACCTAGAAAATATAAATGCACACATAGTAGTGACTAGGGCAGCAGCCTGCATGATGAGCATTTTTCTCTTCTCTTCTTCAGACATCTATGCAAATGAACAGAACAAATAACAGCAGCTCAGGTGAATACTCAGATTTAGTTACTAGCTACAAAAGTGTATCACAGGCATGGACACATATGCTCAAATCACATCAACAACTACAAGAACTATCATTGGCATGGGCAATATGCTCACATTTATACAAACAGCAAGTAATATATATGACAGGCATGGGCACATATGCTCAGATTAAAGCAACAACAGCAAGAACTATCATTGGCATGGGCAAATATGCTCAGATTAAAGCACCAAACAGCAAGAACTATCATTGGCATGGGCAAATATGCTCAGATTAAAGAACCAAACAACGAGTATTATATCACAAGCATGGGCTAATAAGGTCAGATCAATTCGACAGCAAGTTCATGCCTTATTGGCAGTGCCCAATAAAACTAGGATTTCATCACCGACTTCATATTCATCACACAAACAAGCAACAACAACAGAGAAAATAGGGGGGCAAGGGTACATTCGGTGTTACCTTCACCGAAAGAAACCAACACAGCAAATCGAAAAGGGAGAGGAGAGGAACTCAGGACCTGCACACATCAAACAAGCACACATCATGCCATATGAGGCCACGACCTTAACAAAATTGAATCAAAGCGAAGGGAATCGAAAGGGGAAAAACGAATCACTTACCAGGCTCCACAGATTTGCCAAGATCTACTAGCTCCTAAGCAAATCACAAAGGCCCAAGATCTAGATCCTGCAAAACAAAGAACAGAGGGGAGGGGAGAGGTCAGGACGACGGATCCAAGCCATCAAACAGAGGAGAGCAGTGAGGGAGAGGAGAGGAACTCGAGTTCACCTCTGGATGAGGGAGAGCAATGGCGAGTGAAGGGCGCGGGGGGACGGCCGGGGGGGGGGGGGGGGGTTTATTAGCGGCGAAAAGGGCTGGGAAACCCTTACGCTTCGCGCGCGCGCACCGTTCGCGCCTTGTCGTCCCGCGCGCGCTGCTCAAGATTTCCGGCGAATGGCGCGAAAGGGGGCGGTGACCCTAGCCCTTCCCGCCTGCACGCGCTTCGCTTCCTGCCTGCACGCGGCGGCGCTCGCGCTCGCACCTCACGAGCCTGCATCTGGAGTTACGACCAAAATTTCTGCACCCCGGGATCCAGGCTGCGGGGGGGGGGGGGGGGGGGGGGGGGGGGGGGTCTTGCACCCGCCGGGCCAGGCCCACTAGGCCATGCAGGCATCCAAACATGGCCACCTTGCATCTCGCGGGCCTGGTTCTCCCAGATGCGCGTAACCAATCAGCCCCAGCAGGGGACCTGGAGCCCAGGCCGCGCGTGGCGGGGGAGGCGGCGGAGCTCGCGCTGGCGGGGACGGCGACGGATCTCGCGCGGATGGGGCGGCGGCGGACCTCGCGCTGCGGTGCTCGTGGAGAAGGGCCGCGTAGCTAGCCCAGCCTCCAAGCCTCACTAGAGCTGTTGCCCGCGGCCAGCGTGGAGGGCGCCGCCGTGCTGCGTCGTGCGAGACCTCGAATGTGAAATAAAAACGAACCTGTATCTCCTACTTACGGGTGGCAGGCGGGTAAATAAATCAAACTTTCTCCTCCCACAGCCGCTGAAAGCAGTTCCGAGCGGCTGTGAGTTTTCCATTGGAAAAAAGCCGGCTTTCACTCACAGCTGTTGGCTACAGCTGGGCCTTTGGTTTAGCTACGGGCTTTTTTGAAAAGCTACAGCCCCAAAAAGCTCAACCAAACGGAGCCATACAGATTGTCGGTTAGTACATGGTAGAAACAGATGACGAGGATGCTGGCTCATGAAAATTGAAAACATCTTAAAAGAGGATAACTGGCGCATACTATCCAAAAAGAAACACACCATGCAGGGGTACGATGTATAAAGCAACTAGTATGAGCTATTTATATATAGATTGTCAGTGGTACAGATTGCCAGTGATACATGTTGAGAGGACACGTGCTTATTATGAAATGAAAAAACATCTTAATCTTACAAAGGGGACATCTTGGATCTACTATCCAGAAAGAAATAGTCAAGGCTCACAAGGAGCTCGCGTTAGCCTGATAACAATCTGCATACATTAACACAAAATATTATAAAAGGTAATCATTAAGTGAGCAAGTATTTGCACTACATACCAATATTACCTTTGTTTTGTCATTAACACCTACAGAGTCACATAGCCTCTGGCCGATGGCTAGCTTTTTTCCAGCCCACCAAAGCTCTATCTCCCCATGCTTGTTGTCTTGGTATTTGCTTACAAGAAAGAGTTGACAGTTAGTCCAGGCCATCCAATTCCCATGTAAAGCTGTAACTATTGCTTGTCAAATGAAAACATTGCCGGCTGCAAGTTGGAACTAGTACTTAACTAGGTTAATAAACTTTGTAACAGGATCAAACATCAAAGATAGGAACAAAAATACTGCAAAAGAAAAATAAAAGTTTTCTCCTGACTGTATCTGCATTTTTTTCTTTCAAAGAAACTCTCTATTTAAATTCATGTTACCTGATGATGGCTGTTGCAGGCAAAATGTCTCAGGAGATTCTTGTAAAGCAGTAACACATTTCTTCTCAATGTTCTTGATATGTTCTCTTAAAGCACGAGGGGACAGGAATCTGTTATGTTGCACTTGCTCCTGCAATAATATTCAGAGGCCACTCAAAATCTCATTCAACAGATAGGCCCTAAAAGTTATCACAACTGGTGTACATGTTCTAATTTACATTGACATATCCTGGCGGGCAACCTCAATGTTGCAGCCAAAAGCAGTCCATATGAATGGGTCCCATAGCAGCTGGTCTATAGTTATAGATAGGTTCACAATGTTTGAGCCAAAACCAGTCCATAGAAGCAAGAGAGGTGAGAGTGATAAAATATTTTTTATTCACTATAGCCAGTCCATAAGCATATGGATGACTTTTGCTATTGACTCCTTATAGACTAGTTGCACAATGTTTCATGCAGTCAATAGTGATTATTTTATTCCCCATTTACCACTTTACCATCACATTGTGGTTTCCCTACATGTACAGTCTTGTTGAAGCAGCAATGAATAGAAGGAAAGTGTTATTAACTTTGCTTCCTATTCCCATTCTTGGGCATTAAATTTCATAGGTACAAAAAAATGATTATCCAAAATGCTCAATCAAACTCCAACCCCAAATTGAGATGTTTGTTTTTCAGTTAAAAAAACCAATTGTATAAGAGAACTTATTTGCTAAATGAATACGTCATGTACTATTCAGGTTTTTTTTTGGCAAGTACAAGTAAACAACTGGCCTCTTATATATTAGCACTCAACCAGCAAATAGAGTTGCATGTTATCCCCACCAGTAAAATTAGCACATATTTCAATGTCGATTAAATTCAACATATAAGAGCCTGATGCGAGTGAAATTTTTTTGAGAAATGCACAAGAGAATAGCTTGCATTGTATGAAGAGAAAGAACAGGCTGTTTACAATGCCTTTTTTTTTTTTTTTTGCTATGGGCAGGTTTGTATTGCTAATACAGTTGGCAACGCCTCAGAAAACAGCGAAGAACGACTTGCAGTTATACCCCATACATCACAAGAATAGTGCTCCCAGGGCCAATGAACTGACGCCGGCCAAAGAAAACAGGAAGAACGACTGAGTAATGCAGTCTCTTGTGAATTATTTTGTTATGCGGAAAAATAACTTCATGTAGTACTTATTGTGTTAAGTTTTAATGTTATACCCAACTGTAGAGGAGCAAAAGGTTATGACAATGAAGCTGTTTCTATTCTGCGTACAAGTCTTTGAGCATATCTGACATTCTGGCCAACTAAACTAAAGCGGATTGCGCTGGAAAGATTTTTGTGTCATTCCTACCTGCCATGCCACTGAGCTGATTTGACTACCTTATTGGCACACCACTAAGGTGGCTGGGACTGGAGGTAATCAGGTCATGTTATTGTATTCGTGCACTTTTGTGAACCAGATGATATTGAAAGACACAACTATTTTCAGTTATCAGCACAACATGCCTCAGGTCATTTTCACATGTATATTCTATTGGTGTGCACTTGAAGAATATTGTATCAATATGACAGTTCGGTTCGGGTCTGTTACTTTAGTGCCAAATTATTGATATAAACATTTACTCGCACATAGTCAAAAACAAAGAGAGAAACTCAAATACAAAGCATACACACCCAGGCCACTATATGGTGATGCTTGCCTATGCTCTAGTTTTCATACTTCTATTCCATTCATCCTCCCAGTCCTACCACCAACACATTCTTCTCTTGTCATCCTTTCTTACGCCCTCTGGACGTGCTGGAGGCGTGCAGTGGTGATTCATCTGGTCTAGGATCAGGTACTTTTTTTTTCCGTTGGTAAGTGATCCTAGGTTACTCAATGGCTTGTTACAGGAGTTGGTTTTCCTCTAAAGGATCTTTTGCTATGCTCTGACTGTTACTGAGAACAATCAAAATCCAATTTTTTCCTTCTCCATTTGGTTAGCTATGGATCTGTTTGTTACACAGTGCACTACTAGTCCAATACATCCATCCATGGTTTTGTTATGTTCTTCTCCTCTATTCGGTACTGTGTAAGACTGTACCCATTGTTTCGTCCTAAAATGACGGTACAGTACAGTGCCATTGTTATGCCACAAGAAAAAAGAGAAAAAAGCAAAGGGACTCAATTGACCGAGCGTGTTCTTTTTCTTGCCTACTTGCCTAGTAGTTGAAAGTTTTACAATTGTTTTCTATGTAGAGAGGAGCTTATCAGTTGTGCATGATATTTGAAATTGTAAATATTCTTTGTTACTCAGGTCATCGGCACAATGGCTCCTTTGGGTGTGATTCTTGGTTCAGTCCTTGGAGCCGTTGGGCTACTGATAGTTGTTCTGGTACTTGTTTGCCGCAGGCAAAAGACTCTGGAAAAGCACCATTCAGAGACAGGAAGCAGAACTTCTGATGATGACACTACTATTAAATCAGGGCTGAATGGAACCTATAGAATTGCCTTCCATTTGCTCCAAGAAGCGGCAAACTATTTTCATGAGGACTGGGTGATTGGAACTGGAGGTTTCCGGAAGGTGTACAAGGGAGAGTTGAGGGATGAGACCTAGGTTGCAGTGAAGCGTGGAAGCCCGACATCAGAGCAAGGTATCAATGAGTTCCGTACAGAGATTGAGCTCCTCTCACAGCTACGCCACCGCCATTTGGTGTCTCTGATTGGATACTATGATGAAAAGAACGAAATGATCTTGGTTTATGAATATGTGGAGAATGGGACTCTCAGAAGTCATCTCTATGGTTCCAATAAGCCCTTACTCGATTGGAAGCAGTGGCTGGAGGTTTGCATTGGAGCGGCAAGGGGGCTGCACCATCTCCATACTGGTTCTGAGAAGGGCATCATACACCGTGATGTCAAGTCATCAAACATACTGCTTGATGCGTTCATACACGGGTTACATCGGTTTGCGCTGGTTTTTCAACCCAGGCCGTAGGTTGACGGTTCAGCTGGTTTGGTCCGGTCTTATGTGGTTTGGAGACCGGAGATCGAGCGGGTTGGTCTGCGCCGGTTTCACGGGTTGTCGTTGCAAACCAGAGACAGCGGCAGGCATGGCGGCGGCGTAGTATGGCGGACTGGAAAACGGCCTTGGAGCCTCGAAAGCAAGAGCTGCACGACGGGTAGGAGGGCGAGAAGGTGATTACGAACATACAGAAGCCATTTGTGAAAGGAATGGACTAGGGGTTTACCGGATTGCTCGAATTTGGCCTAGGTTTGAACATGAAGCTGCTGCCGCCGCCGCCAAATAGAGCCTTCCCGTCGTGACCAAGCAGAGCCTTCCCGTCGCCGTGTATGGCTGCGGTCGCCGTGCTTGACCTCCGGTGTTCGTCACGCCAAGGTTCTTCGCCATGATTCTCAGCAGATCGGTCGCCAGTCTCTGCACCTCTACAGAGCAGCGCTCCGTGACCCCCCAAAAAAAAAAGCATAGAGCAGCGCTCCAATGAGTCCCTGGAACATCTATGCCTGCTCTGAATTATTGATGGCCATCTGTCCAAAGGTGCATGGTTTGAAGAGACTGCTCCAACCTCCAAAGAGTATGCTATTTTTTCATTCGATTTCAAGGCAGATGAGTAGTTCGTGGGAGTAAGGCATGCACATGCAAGCCTTGATAGCTTCAACGCGGCTCGAGCATTTCGTGAGTGCGCCAACATTGAACTCGCTGGGGCGTGAACCGCGACAGCGTCGCCTCCGACCCCCGCTCCCTTCCCTCCTGCTCGAACAGCCACGAGGCCGCCTCTCTGGCACCGCCCGCGCCCTTGTTGCCGTGAACGCCATTTCTCCCTCGCGGCGGCAGATCGGCGGCGGATCGCAGTACGGGTTGAAATGGGTTAGCAGATTACTAAACCAGTGTAAACCAACCCGTTGCTCAAGTTGACGGGTTTAGCCCGGAAAGCAGTGAAAACCACCCAACCCGTGCAACAGGTTTGGTTTGGCTCGGTTTGACGGGTTGAGCGGGTTGTAACCAAACCGTGTTCAGAGCTAATGCGAACCACGTTGCAAAGGTTTCTGACTTTGGTCTGTCAAGGATTGGTCCTGAACTGGACCAAAGTCATGTCAGCACAGCAGATGACTAAGAAGTCAGATGTCTACTCTTTCGGTGTTGTTTTGCTTGAGGTCCTATATATGTGCCAAGCCGGCCACACTTCCAACGGGGACGGCTAATTTGGCAGAGTGGGGAATGGGGTTCCTGAAGAGAGGACGGGTGGAACTAATTGTTGATCAGAAAATTGCAGACAAAATCAGACCAGATTCCATGAAGAAGTTTGGAAAAATAGTGGAACAGTGCCTTGCAGATGAGGGTGTGGACCGGCCATCGATGGAAGACGTCCTCAGGGACCGGAACTACGCTCTGCAGCTTCAAGATGGTCTGCAGTTTGAAAATGCAGGTTGTACAGGTTCAGATGATAACAGCATGAACAGTATCGTCAAACTGATCCCGTCCCAAAGCTCCAGAGTCCTTGAGAGCAACATGTGAAAATGGCAGAAGCTGGAAACTGGTCACAAGTATGGTACTAGACTACTAGCACTTAACTGGCAAACACACTTGTAGCTATGATATTCCCTAGTTCCACCAGCAATATCAGCACATAAAATTTCATTGTCAGTTGAATTGGGAAACAAAAGTGCGTGCTTCGGGTGACTGAATACTAATGGCTATGTCTTGACTTGGATCTACGGAGTTCAATACTAATGGCTGGTGAAGTATTTGGACTACCAAATTCGCAAAATGCAACAAACTGATCGAAAGGTCAAAATCAAGGGTAGTAAGCACATCGAACCTAACTCTCGGCAACTCCCGCACAATTAGCAGCAAACAGGATGGAATGGAATGGAACATGAGCCTGCCGCTGGATAACGGGAGGGGGAACTGTGAGATGCTGACCTTGGATGCGTAGGCCTCGGCCTCGTCGAGCGCCCTCACAAGCTCCCCCGCGGCGCTTGAGTCGGCGCACCTCTCTGTAGATTGCAGGAACAGCCACGCAGCGTCAGTTGGAATCAAAATCCGCCAGCTAACTCCATGTCCTCCCCGTCCGCCACGGGCGGCGACGCTGAGGAGGCATTCGCCGCCGACTTCACGTGCAGCAGCACCATCTCGCCCGCGCGTCGCGAAGGTTCTGGAAGCTTCCGCGCGCTCGGGGGGACAACGAGACGACGGAACCGAGCGGAGCGGCGGACGATTGAGCGAGAAGAAACGGGGCCTTGTTGTGCCTTTATTCTTTTCCACGCCGATCGCAGCCGCAAGAGTCCGATCGAACGGTTACGAGACAACCAGGGGTGGTCGCTAAATGAAATAGCGACCGCCCCGTCTCCCCGGCGCACCCGCCGCGTTCCGGCCGATCTTCGCGTTGTACCACCTCGTTCACCAGGGCAGAGCCCAGAGGCCTCCGTCCGAGAGATCCTGGACATGCATCCCCTGATCGGAGGTTGAAGGCTGGGATCGAATCAGTGAAGCATGCAAAGGTTACAACGCTGAACGCCGTAGTTGATTGTGCCGCAAGTTTCTTGTTCCCCAAGATGACGTTGCGCCTGTCAACCTGTTCGTTTCGCTGCAGCTGCGGCTACAGCTGCAGAAAAATAATTGCGAACACTGTAGCAGCTGCAGAAACACTGTAGCAGCTGCAGAAGAAATAACTGCGAACATTGTAGCTGTTGCAAAACAGCCGCTGCAAAGCAGCGAGACGAACACGCTCTGTAGTCCGCCGGTGGCGCGGCTGTTCTCTGTATGCTTGGCAAGCTTAAAAGTAAAAAATCTGTTTATTAACTTTCTCGTTGGTTTTGATAGCGTCGGCTTTAGCGTCTGAACAGAGGAACAAGGGAGTGAAAAGCGAAGAAATAGGTAATGCGATTGGTTGGGGAATTTGGCATCGCTACTCTGCTTTCGGCTCTCTTCTTCCTCCGAGGCATCTGTCCTCCGATCCTCTACCACGGCGATGGAGGGATTATCGAAAGCCGATTCGCCTACGTGGCATTTATTCGGAACGATGGGACTAGGTGACGTCGAAACCAAGGAGAACTTTAGCATTATTGTATTATTATTATTTTAGAGACTTTAGCATTATTACTTGGAAAGTGACCATGTGGACTCTCGACTCCGACGGCAGTGTTGGTTTCTTTATCCTTTTAGGTGCAAATACTGCAGTGTTACTGTGCGCACTCGTACGATTGAAAGTGGCGCGGGCCGGTTCGGTTCTCTCTCTCCGTCCCCAGCGATGGAGGAATGCATGGATAGCCCGTTGTGAGCAAGCCGGGCCGAAGAGACACATGGAAACAGACCAGGCCGAACCTCATGAAGTTATAAGAGAATCGAGCCTGCGCAACGGTCCAAGCAAATTAGCCTGTGCTGAGTGGGCTGGGCTAGCTGCTCCAACAGGAGTAGTACGTAATTGGAACGGATTCAGAATTACATTACATTATATATCGCACAGCGTCCTAACGGGAAAAGGACGGGCGCGAATTTCTTTTGCTACCATAGTAAAATAGAAAAACGATTCACGAACCCTAGCTAGACCAGATCGGCACGGCGGCGGCGGCGGCGTATTCATGGCGGACGTCGGCGACGTTCTGGCTCAGCAGGTCGAGATTCTCGATTTCTTTGGCTCACCTGGGCCCTTGGATGAGGGATACGAGGATGAGGAAGAGGAGGCGGATTTGGAACCCTTCTTCTTCGATGAGGCGGAGGCGGTGGCTGACCATCAGAGGCGGTTGCTGAGGGAGGAGGAGGCGTTTCGCCAGGAGCAACTCGTCAAGTATCGCTTCGATCGGGTAACCAGTTACGATCCCAAGCAGGGGGGGCTCTACTACACCCGATTCGGCTTCTACGACCTCGCCACCTTCGACCCCGAGGAGGAGTGTAAGTAGCCATAAAATTCTCGTTTGCATCCGTCCATAAATAATTGCATCATGCAACTCTGGCTGATTGACTGATGTATTGTACAGCCTCGGTACTGAAACAATTGTGCTCTTAACTGATCAATTACCCCTGCATGCCCACTTGACTTCAGGCATTTACATTATTATTATATTCAATTGTCATGAATCTGATTTGTAGGGAACCTTAATTTCTTTGTTTTCGTTTTCCCACAACGCAGCGCCCCTTGGTCCGATGAGACACACTGATGCAGTCTACGAAGGGGGGAATGATGCTGAGGTCTACCTGTATCCTGGGATAAACATCCTCTCCGTGAAGATTGTTACCTTGGATGATCTCAAGTTCCCAATACATGTCTATGGCACTGTCGTCGCCAGGGACAGTGTTGATTGCAAGTGTGTGTACCTCTTCCGCCGTGATGAAGACCATTGTCAAGTCATCAACTCTGAGGTATGAGTACAACCTTCTTTGTTTTTTGTTTTTTCTTTACATAGAGATGCTATCTTGCATCATGTGGGGGCGAATCTCACACTTCCCTTATATCAAGCATCTATACGGACATGCAATTGATCGACTATGCAACCACTATCGTCTATGAATTATCTCGTAGGTTCTGAATTTGTATGGTGCTGAGCCAATTTGATTTATCTCAGTTTTGAAATATTGGTTGACTATTCCTGTGATGCTAATAAAATAGAAATTCAACAAAGTGAAGCGTGTGTTTTTAGTGCTTGTTTATAGGCCATAAGATGGGCATTCTTCTGCTGTTTGGAGTAGACTAAGATAATTTGTTCTGGGACTAAACTAATAGCAAACGCATATGGCTTGGATATGATATGCAGAAGAGTAATTGTAAACTTTTGTCAAACTAAATTGGATCCTATGATAAAATCTCTTTCTATATTAGAAATTGGAAGCTTACCAAATCACTTTGTTAGCGCACCTGTTTATTAACTATGTCATTGCAGTCTATCTTCTGATCAATCTTCATAATAAAATAGAGTACACTGATATCATTTGTACCTATAACACACTTTTACACACAACAGTGCACCATAACCAGTTTCATCTATGGTAACAACTTCCATGTGCTGCATGGATGCAGTATCTTGTACTTCAGCTGCAGCTCTCTTTAGAGAAGTATGACACTAACCTACAATGAAAATCTGTTTGCAGTCCGAATCGCTTATCTTGGATGGCCCAAAACGAGGACTCGTGTTGGTAGATGATGCACATGTTGAGATTGATCTGAAGATCAAGGATCCTCAATGGGGGAGTGATATAGAACTTAGCAAAGGATTTGTATTGGTCAGGAGCATTAATCGCAGACTGAAGAACGTGGTTGAAAGCAAATCTCTTGAAAGCAGGCTCAGTACTGTGGAGGTGACGTATGCAGTTGTGAAGGATGCAGTGGAGGCTACTATTGCCATTGAAGTTCTAGGGGGGAAATTTAATGGAGAAATCACTGCTTACACCACCAGCATCCCGGATAGGCTTGTGCTTCATGATGGCAAAGTGGCTGGTAAAAGGGGTGGCTATGGTAAAGGTACCATACAGCTTTCGCGGTCTGTTGTGACTGTCGACATCAAGGATATGCTGAAAATATCTGCTGAGACTGGTGATGGGAAGTTTGAACGCACCATTGATTTTACTCCAAGGGTCAACAGTTGGGATGAGGATGTCATTACTGTTGGTGCCACAAGGATGCATGTGAAAGTTACTTGGTCAATAATTTATTGAAATGTGTCCTGATTGTCATTGACACTAGATATGTGTGCATCTTTTGTATATCCTTCGGCTTGTGATGTTGACTAATATCAACCTTGTTTAGTTTGGGCCCTTGCTTTGTTGAACTAAAGTCTATGTACAACAGTATAGTGTCCATCTAGAGATTTCTATTTGTCCAACAATATAGTGTCTATTTGAATGGGCCCCATGATGTCACAGATTACAACGAGTCCTTGTCATTAAACGGGTACAATTCCCATGCCGTTTCGTTCACATCTCATTAAAAAATTCTGTTTTGAAGGCTGTGAATGGATTAATTGTATCGGTGGGAGCAAAAAAAATTAATACGGCAGCTGGGTGGCCAGTTTGGGTGCTGTGAATGGTTAATGAGCAATCGGTGTTAATAGGGGCAACAAGGACTTTTGCCATCTCAGCTAATCTGTCTTAAAATTTCTAGATAGACACTATATTGTTGGACGGAGGGAGTACGAGATTATGTAGTAATACCAGTGAATGCATGGAATATTGTGCTTCAGTTTATGATTGCCTTTTTAATGTTCATGTTAATTTATGCAGCTCATTATCAAGTTAATTTGAGCTCCTGATGAGCCTTGACTATGCTTTTCTACCTTGAATGATCATGCAGCTTAAGTTTCTTTTTGGATAGTCCATACAAACTGCCCCCGTGTTAGACTTCTTTTTTTTGTTAGCAGGTATCCTCTACACATTTATCATTGTCAAGTACCCACTGCAATCTAAATAAATGCAACATATTTCAGTTGCTTGTACGTTGTAACCTTGCACATTTTGTTACTGTGCCAATAATCTGGGCATCTTGCATCCTATTTGTCTGTATCTCTGGAAGTAAATCTTATAACACATGGAGCAGCTTATGATAACTTCAGTTGCCAGACTTAGGGAAGCATTATGCATAAATAAGAAATTTCACTAATAGGAAATATATGGTGCATGCATTACTCGTTAACTTGCTAATTGTTTTACTTTGCTGACAAGAGGCTGTCTGTTATGATATATAGTTATTATTGTTGCTTCTCTTGCTACATAAATCATATACCTTTCACATGTAAGTATATAAATTTGTCACAAGATTCTATTTTGGGTGCTGTGCTGCTACAACATCTGCATTCTTCCCAGAATATGTTCTGTTGTTCGATCTGTTCGTTCAGACATCCTTTGTTGTGATGAAAACGTGCGAGATTTTTAGTGGTGGATCAGTTGTGCAGGGAGCATAACGGGATTCTTGTATGGCGGGGACATGGTAATTTTGTGGAACTAGCTTTACCATGGCTTTGTGGGTCGGTGGTGCCTGTGACGTTAGTAGAATTACATTCATTTTTTTATAAAATCATGCTTCCGTTTAAAGAAAGACGATAAGCAGAGTTGGTTATTTGTGGAGATTTATGTGATCTTGCTACTCCTGACAGTTATGAAATACTAACTCTAACAGTTGTAAAGAAACAATGATCCGGGGTGTTCGGCTGCGTAGCCTCAATCAATTTTCTAGCCACTCCGATGACCAGTCACTTGTCATGAACTCATAGCAACTAACACTAACTACTCCTACCACTCAGCCATGAGGCTACGTACAGATATTAAAAGACACATATGCCCCTGTGGGATCCTCCACGTTGCCCAATAAACAGTGATCAATTGTTGTTCTTCGATCCCTTTGCGGTGCCTAGGACCACCGACAGTGTCCGAAGCGACGTCTCAAGTGTCTCACCACCTGTCCCTGCCGGAGGGCCGCTGCTTTCGGACAGCTGCTTCTTCCGACCGTCGATGGCGACGCTGACAGCTGCTTCTTCCGACCGTCAATGGCGACGCTGCTTCTGGACAGCTGCTGCTTCCCACCGTCGATGGTGCCACTACTTCCGGATGGATGCTTCGTATCGTTGATGCCACCACTGATATTGCCCCATTGGTTGAAGTACCATGAATATTTTGTGTCTGGTTCATCTTCCGGGTTGTCAACCGTGACCAACAGCTTCTTCATGTAGATCCTGAGCATCCTTGCCAATCCGGGAAGCGCTCAGGCTCGCATTTGGAAACAATGATCCGGTACAGTGCACACCGAACTTCGAACTGACTGCGTTGAACTGCATTCAGTAGGGTGTCATACGTCCAGCAGATCCCCTGAAAGCCAATCTTGATCCGAGTATGGCAACAACCGAAGTAACCACCATCAAAATCCATGATAACAATAAAGTGGTTGTTCTCCGGAGTAATATTGAGCCCACTCAACCTAGCGTCTTTATAGAGATACCAAATATTGCGATAGAGAATATAGGTTGGCAAAATCAAACGCTAGTTCAATGGGCTTGGCCGCATCCCCCAGTTCATCTACCAATTCTCTATGTGGAATGAGTACGACCTTGAAATATCCAGACTCTGGTGTCACCACAAGCTTGTAGCAATACCCAATCTGCTCACGTGTCTCAGGGTCTTCCATAGCCATCTCCAGAATGAACTTTGCGATCCCTTTGTTTTCACTTGCTGACTGTTTTGTCATCCCAGCCCGGATCTCATTGATTAGCCATTTGAACCAGATTGCCATCCTCTTCGGGTTGCTCTGCATCCTAAACGGGAAGGAAGGTGCCTAGGAGAAGTCAAGAAAGAGATGAATCAATATCACAGAAAAGGATGCAGTACATGTGATAGACGAACACACTTAAAATAACCTCGCTTCCATTTACTTGGCAATTCGGATTGGCCCAAAATCCAATGCACTCATTTGATTGTACCATCACCCCCCCCCCCCCCCCCCCCCCCTTTCCCAAAATGTAAGGATTTCTAACATCCCGAGGTAAGAATTATCAAGAAAAAAAAACCACTATACCCGTCATTTTACCCACCCACCCACTAACCCTCAAATTTTGTCCTATCCCTAGAATTCCTGACATCTTGAAACAAATTGTGAATCTCTCAATACCTACATTTTTAGTATAGAGGGAGTGGTGCAAATAACCAAAATACCATTTATATATGTTTCTAGTAGCTACCCCTCTAGGACCTCCTTAGTAGAGCCCACTAGATTCTCGCCAAAAAAAGAAAAAGAAAATAGTAGAGCCGACTAAAGGTAAGCTGGAAATAATATTTTGATAAACGTGAAGTGAAGTATTTGTGAACTCAAAAAGTGGTCAAAGTAGAGTATTCTACATCTTGGAAGAAGGGGTTGATGCCTTCTGGTTCCTCCGGCTTCTTCATCAGGTCTTTGAAGCCTTTGTGGAGGGCACCCTTCGAAGACGGGGGTTCGACATGCTTCGGAATCTGGTACATGGTTGCTGTCGTCGCCTCCAACCAAAGAGAGCTCTTCACGGGACTAGGTCCTAGAAAATGGGGGAGCCAAGATTCAAAAATTAAGGTGGGCTGATCATTTGTTTTTTGGCGACACAATAAAATTTGAATGCAAACTTGCAATTGAAGTTATATATCTTAGTTAAACGTCTTCGACACATAGGAAAACAGAATAATAATTTAACACAAGTTAAATTATACAATGATTAAAGAGTAATTTCACAAACCTACAACTATTTGTTCTCTTGTACCACAAAACTACAACTTTCAAAGTTTATTTAACAAAATCACAATCATTCAAGCCTTTAATAACACAAACCTACAACGTTTGTAGCTCGGTCCCACATATCATTCAGAAGTGTCACATTGCCAGGTATCACTTGTCAATCACACATTGCCATAAAACTTTGTTTCTTGTTACTATGGGTCAAAAGAATTGTTGTTTTGTGAAATAGACTTCACAAAGGGATGTAAATACTTGTGTAGTTTTTTGAAATACTCTCATTTGCCACACTAACAAGGAGACTGCTCTAAGAATGTTTTGTCTCTTATGTGCAAGTACAATGGAAAATCATTTGTATCAAAAAACGAGAGTACAGATACAATCGCAGAGTGGATACAGAAAGCAATCACCAGATCGCATGTGTCATTGTAGAAATGTTTCGGACCTTCCACGCAGTAAATTGAAATCGAGGCATGGCTAAACCCTCTGATACGAATACACCAAAGCACACGAACGGATCAACCGAATCACGGTTCACAAGCAAATCAGAAACCTGCTAGCGATGAGAAGAGGATGGAACTCGAGCTACTTGCGGGAGGGTAGAGAGCGATGAGGGAGCAGTGAGGAGCCCGTACAGAGGAAGCGGAGCTCGCTGAAAAGGATTTCGATGAGGCAGTCCTCGCCTATCGCCGCCGACGCCATTACCGGCCACGCGAGTGACAGGAGAGAGAGGGAGCGATGTCGCCGCTACTGCTGTGCAGCGGCAGGCCGCAGGCGGACTCGCTCGCGGTCGGTGCTAGTGTCGTCGTAACCGCCGCCGCCGCCTCCGATCAAGGGGAGATCTGCCCGTCCGCCGCCGCCGCCGCCGACCACCACGGGCCTAGGTCAAGTGGAGTGACTGGACTCTCCAGTGGGAGTGGGGGACCTGCGGGTGCTGCTGGCTTCTGATGTCGACAAGTGTCTTTTTTTTTAGGCGATTAGTGTGTCCATATTCTATTGGAGCGGAGCGGTATCAAACTAGTACTATCAAAATGCTACTACTCCGCTTTAGTGGCGGCTTTCTTCTCCGCTTTCTTGTATCCAAGAGATCCAGGGTACTCCTTTCTTTATTCGGGTATATCCGAATTTTATTTGAGAGTTTTTGAAGCATGTTTTGTAAACTATGGTGCAACTTATACTCTGTTTTTCTTCTTCTATGCCAGAAATCGCAACCTGACATTGTATGATAGTTTCATCAGGTGGATCGTTAATGCATTCATTGGTCCTTAGTTCAGTTCTTGATTGTTGCATTTCTTCACCCTCTACATTTCATTTCAGTTTTGATTTCTGACCGACATTGCAGGGCGGCCAGGGAATCACCCCCATATTAAATAATCAGGAGAGCCAACAATATGTTTTCCATTTTTTCCAACATGTTAAAAATCAGAAGAAGACAAACGGAATATACTATGGTTAAAGACTTATAGTCATGGGCAAGCAACACGACGGCATCAAGTTCGGATCAGCTTACCTTGAAACGGAAAATTGTAATACAATCTTGAGCAGCTCAAGTCAGAAAAACGACAATAGATCAGACACAAACACATCACTAGAATTTCTCGTTATAGTGTGACAGAAAAAAAAAGTCTTTCTCTAATTTCTTTCTAGGAAGGATCTAGTAAGCTTTGCATTAGCCCAATGAGGAAAGAAACCACACGTCTGCTCTAAGGTAAGTATTCCAAAAATTTTAATGTGTGATGTTGCCCATTTTGTTTATGTGGGCTGTGAAGATCTCCACACTCATTTTGTGATGTTAAACATGGTCTGAATGCTCTAATCGTGCAAAAGAAATACTCCACCAGATAAATCACCTAAAAAAATGACTTTGAAACAAGAGAAGATTCAAACTTGAAATGACTAGGTCCCATAATCATTTCCAGCTTTGTGGCAACAGTGTGATGAGGTACACTTACGTCAATCTGTTCTCAAACTTTTGGTAGCTTCTCTTATCAATTCGAATAGAGCGAAACCACCATTGTGGCAACCAGGCATTCTTTGGCTCATTCCTCGTAGCTCATCCTGTAATACCCAAAAAAAAAAAACCCCTTAAATTATTGGAGGCAGTCAAAAGCAAGCTAAGGGTCAGATCAGACAGTTGCAAGCGCAAGAAAACTAACCACTGAAACTGCATATAATTTAGTGGATTCAAGCCATCTTGAGCTCTAGAATAAAGTTCATTTACAGCACTGGAGTTAATGTCACATTTTGCGAAAAAGTATGCAGTCGGTCTAACATTTATTTCTCGGAGTGAAACTCCAATGAAGACAGGATCTGTCTGCACAGCCAAATGTTCATAGTTAGTGGACATAACATGATAATTCTGGAGGGAAGAAGTCTTCCTTGCACAGCAATTTCAAACAACTTAAAATATCATTTCTCAGGAATCCTGTTCATCACAAAAGGGGCATGATTTATAGGCCTACAATTACCAGGGAACTAGCAGGAATTCCAGTTTCGTCAACCACTTCACGGATGATCCCCTCAAACATCAGTTGTGAAACTCTTTCGCTGAGACAAGCAAAGTCTTCTTCATCAGCTTGATGACCCATGATTCCAATTTCTTGAGGCTGATATAAACAAATGGAGTTCAACACCATGGCACATGTACGCTACTGATCAAACACTCAGATCTATAATCTTTTCAGACTGTATAAACAAAATACCTTTAACTTCCAGAACTAAAATTTCAAAAAAATGACTCAGCTTAAGTCATTTCCAAGTCCCTCTAAAACACAAGTCACTTTGAGGTCAACATGCTAACTGACAGGGACAAAACACTTTCAAGTCATAAACAAGGCAATAGTAATGCCTGGTTTATTGTTGCCAATGGTGAACTTCAATTATTTTCTCAACTGAAATTTCTCTTTGTTATTCATTATCATGTGTTACCTTCCATAAATCAGTTCAAAGTCAGCATGCTAACTAACAGAAGAAACTAAGCCTATATTATATTTTAATAAATATACGCATAATATTTCTTTTTGAAAAATATTAATGTTCATCAAATGTGCCCAATAGTGAAAGTGTCTTAAGAATTTACCTCCGAATGTCCTTCTGGGAAAACATAGTATCCAGGAAACTGCCCCACATTGTAGCTTCTTTGCAATACGATAATCTTTTCATCAGATGTTTCAACAATTGCACCATTTCCCAGTGGATTCGACATGTGTTGCCAATGTACAGAATCATCTAAGCCGATCAGATTAAGAGAGGAACTGTTTTGGTCAAGACAAATCGTTCTTACAATTTTATGTACAAAGATTCAAACTCTATTGTCCAACTGTTGTGGTCAAGATAGATCATTCTTACAATTCTGTACAAAGATTCACACTTTAGTTGTAGAAAATAAAGCACTAAGACAAACTATCTAATGAACATATTCACCGACTAAAAGTTCAGCTTCATAATGGAGGCGAAACAGAGAGAACAAAATTTACTTATTACAATTCCGAAAGCTGAAGAATGGAGTAGTGATAAGTATTAAGTACAATGCAGTGAAAGGTCGATAAACTTGAAGATTACATATTACCTTCATATGGGACTAAAAATTTCTCCCATAATGAATTGAGATTTGTTCCAACAAATGTCCTGTTGTGTGTCAATAAATACAGTTGTTAGATAGAGGCTAGTGAAATAGAAACACCACCTAGAAAGTTATAACTGAAGAGATAACAGTTGATATCATCAGTGTGATTCAAGAAAAGACCAGTAAATTAGAATAGAAATGGACAAACCAACTTGTAATCTGTGAGACCCTCCTGATTTGGGCCATCTTTGTAGTGCAAAGCCTTTCCTCCATACTGAAATTTGTGACTGGTCAATGACTACATTGTAGACTTTAGTACTTGATGTAAACAGTAATGGGCATAATAAAGAATATAACATATCAAATATAATATCCCCAAACTGAAAAATGGTACATGCTTACCTCTAAAGTAAAATGAGAAATACTAGCAGTGGCTAATACACAGAAGTCATGGGTACATTCATTTTTAGCAGTTCCATCGAGGTATAGAAAATTAGAGATGAAAGCGGTCGGGAAACGGTCGGAAAAAGGCTAAATCGTTTTCAGTTTCATATTTTTTTCTCGGTAGTGAAATCGGTAGCGGTACTTGCGGAAACAAATACGGCATCGGTATTACGGGAATATCGAAAATGAAATTACCACGACAGAAATGTGCGGTATCGATCGGAAATCGATATTAATTATCGGTAACACAAATCACAGTCGTGTATTAGCCGTATCACATCATGTATAAAAATATCAAATGTGAATATATTTGAACTAGCTATAAATGTATCATAAAAGACGCGAGACATTTGAAATAGGAAGAAGCCTTGAATTTTCCTCCCATTATATTCAGCTTTCTTGGTGAAGCCGATTTTTTCTAGCATGCAGGGAGGGAATGCTAAGATTAGGCGTAGACCACTCTTGATTTATTGCTTAGTTGGAATGTAATATATATTTGGTTGGCTAGACTAATATAAAACGGTAAAATATCCACGGTAATTTTCGGTATAAAACGGAAATTGTCGGAAACGATCGATAAAGTCTAAAATCATTTCCATTTTTGTTTCCACCAAATACTTCCACTTTTGTTTTCATTTTTTTGATATTTCATTTCCAACAACTACGGTCGGGAGAAGTTGAAAACGAGCCTCGATTATACGATAAATGCCATTTTTGCTTTCATCTCCGTGGATCATTAGAGCCAGTCGCAAAGCCACATGGAGCAAGCACTAATTAACCTTATTTTCACCACTTGTGAACCCATTTTAGCATAAGTTGTATATCTGGCAGCACCCTCTCCCTAATTCTAGCTTTGCCACTGATTAGAGCAGGAAACCAATATAGTAGATTACAAAGACAACTAAAAGTAGATACCCGAAACTTTGTACCATTGTACAGTGACGGATTCTGCTGTAGCCTTTGGTTCCAAATCTGTGAGATCAATACATAAGAATAAAAATCATCGATAATGTAATGAATAAACGGTTGCGGGCGGGCGGGCTCCCCTGTTACATCAGATCTTTTTTTTTTGGATCAAACATACCTGTATTAATAGTTAAGGAAAGAGTACAAACTACAAACGTACACAGGTATGTTATACAAGGATACGGAGTACAGCTGCACCACCCAGAGTGCAAAAAGGCCCTTCAGAAAACTAAGAATTACAAGGAAGTCCCTGGACCTCAAGCACACCGTCGACGCCGAGATCCACCGACGCCAGCGACCGCCGGCGCCTGCAACTCCCGCCGCCTCCACGAACCCAACGCCGGGAAGGGCTCCATCGCACCAAGGCTTTGAATTGAGCCGGGAAAGACACTCGCAGCGCGAGATGAGCAAGAGCTGACCGCCCGTCCTGCCGGGGACGCGCCCCGAGCACCTTCCCGCCTGGTCCGCCGCTCGCCGACGGCGACGACAGCCGCCACGGGACACCCGAGCACGAACCATCCACCCTTCTTCCTCAGATCCGCAGCAACCTCCACCTCCTTGAAGCAAAAAACCGGTTTCCTCCCCGCCTTGCTGACGAAGGCGAAGATCCGCCAGCCGACTCCTAAAAAGGAGCCCCTCGACGAGGGCCTCACCCCCACGAGCTCACCGCCGGCACCGGAGTGAAGCACCAGCGGGGCGCGGCCGAGCTCGGAGGGACCACATCGGACTGGAAGCCGTCGCCGCCACGACCTCGTCGACGACCGCCGATGACCTAACCCTAGATCTAGAAAAAACTAAACTAGGACCTAAACTACCCCCAGCCGGCGGGAGGCCAGCGGTCTCCGCCACCTCGCGACGCCCCGGAGGGCAACGGAGGCGGAGGAGACCGCCAGATCCGCCGGCGGGGACGCGCTCACTCCCTGTCGCCTCTCTCAAGCTGCCTGGAGAGGCAAAAGCAGCTTGCAACTTCTCCTCTCAGATCTTGATCGAACGATCCATGACAAAGCGGGCGGGCTCCCCTGTTCCACTTTGCGGAAACCCCCCTGGACATTTCAGCGTTTGGGCGAGAAAAAAACTCCCCATAAGAACACTAACTCTGCTTCATCTTCCGACACCGTCTCCACGGACAAATCGATGCTTGTGGACGGCCAAGCAACAAATCAATCAAAAGCTTGACTGTTCGAGGAATATGACCACGGACAGCTCGAATGGGCCATAGGTGTGGGGACATGTAGCAAACTTTGTAGTATAAATTGAGGCGGCCATCCACCCAAGGGGAAATTGAAACAATAGCATGCCTAAAGGCTGGAGTCCAAAGAATAGCATTAGTAAACGCAGGGTCCTAAAAACGCCACTCATATGCTCCCTTTTGCTGCACAGCATAGCATTATCTTTTTTTTCTTTTTTTTTCGCAGCTAAAGGACATTTTCCCTGACCCTTTTGCCCCTGAGAAGAAAACAACACATCGCGCGGTTGGATCGAATCGAAATCGAAATCGAAATCGAAAGAAGCCTAACCCTAGAGGCGCGCGGCGGGCGGCTGCAGGCGGGCACGTGGCGGGCGGGCGCGCGGCGGGCCAGCGGCAGTCGAGGTGCGGGCGGCAGTGGAGCTGCAGGGCCAGGGCGGCGCGCGGCAGTGGAGCTGCAGGCTGCTTCTGTGTTGCCAGGAGGAAGAAGCTCAGCTGCACGCGCGGCAGTGGAGCTGCAGGCTGCTTCTGTGTTGCCAGGAGGAAGAAGCTCAGCTGCACGCGCGGCAGTGGAACTGCAGGCTGCTTCTGTGTTGCCAGGAGGAAGAAGCTCAGCGCTGCGATGGAGGAAGAAGCTCTGAGCTCTTTACGGGCCAGCACAAATGAAGCAGGCAGCAACACTGTGTTGCCAGGGTGAGTATTTTTGATCCAAATCGATGCATTACAGTTTAGAATTCTTAGAATTTACAATTATTTTACTAAATTCAGTCACATTGCTCTCAACTATAGGAATGATTCAGAGTCAAAGTTTACTATGAAACTAAATATTCCGGGATATACGGCTGTTATGGATGATGGAAGTAGGAAGTTTTTTGATAATTCAGACCATGGTGTAGAAGTGATTGCAAATGGTTATTCGATGGAAAATCTTTTGGCTCATGTGGCAACTATAAGAAAATGGGGGACATGTCAGGAGGCTACATTTTGGTACTGGAATGTTGAGAAAAAAAGCATGGTATGTTGCGCCACAGATGCTGATTTGAAATCTGTATTTGAGCAATTTTCTGCTAGCAAGGTTGCATGTTTTGTTGTTGAATTTGCAATGAAACCTGTATATAAGTGTAACATTGCTCTGGATCACAAGTTGGAGAAATTGCCTATTAGGAGAAATCCTAATGTCTCTCAGGAGTCAACTAGTTCAGGAGACTCTGATGATGAAAGTGTGGAGGCGGAGGACAATGTGGACCCTGCTTTGATGGATAATGAGGACATATTCTTGGATGATGAAGAGGTGTTTGTTTCCTTAGGTTTGAGAGCTGAGGAAGTGGCAGCCAGGAATAACTTGGAGCAGGATGGATTTGGGACATACTATGATCTCACACCATGGAGGCATGTAGTAGAACTGAACACTCAAACATGCAGTTGTGGGGAGTGGCAAATGACAGGGAAGCCATGTCTTCATGCATTGGCTTTTCTCCAGATGATACCTGATGTTGACAAAGGTTGCTATGTGCATGAGTACTACTTGGTGGAGAGGTTTAAGGCAGCATACAGTGGCACCATTCCACCCATGACAGACAAGTCACAGTGGCCTCAAGTGGACATGGGTTTCAAACTGCTGCCACCTCCATTGAAAAGAGCCCCTGGACGACAAAGAAAGAATAGATTTAAAGCTAGCCATGAACCGGGTGCCACAAAGCAGAAAAGATGCAACAAATGTGAAGAATTTGGACATAGGGAGAATGGAAACTGCCCTTTGAATGAAGATCCTCCCAAAAAGAGGCAAGTGAAGTCCTTAACTTATCTTTTTACTTATCACCTATTGTTCATGCAAAAACCCTTGTTATCTAATAAAGGATAATTTCTCATGCAGGAAGAGAGTGTCTAAACCAAAGAGGAAACCACAAAGGCCAAAAATAGTGGCGGGTGAAACCATTTCGCCGGGTTCCATTACAAGAAGGCTTTCTAACTTGGTTGAAGAAGGGCAAATCCATGAAGTTGGTTCAACCTCTACCTCTACCTCTACCAATTCAGCTAGGCGCTCTCTCAACATCTCTCAAGAAGATGGTAGCACAAGCAACACCTAAATAAATGGAGCTATTTTTATGTGTTCTTATTCCATTATGATGTATTGTTATGTTGTTGTTGAGCCATAGTGCAAACTATGAACCTTTACTGTTGGACAAATGTGTTTAAATGGCTCTTTTTGTGTGGCTGGACATATAAGTGAAATTTTTCTTCATGTGATATATTGTGATGTGGAATCTATAAATATATCAAAAGGTCATGCCGAAATTTTTATGTTTCCATGGATGATTTGGTTTGATTCATTTTTTCAATTTTCGTCTGATTTATTTTGTAATTTTTGGGCCAAAAGTATTGTTTCAATCTATTATTATGATCATTTCTGTTTTTTAAATAATTAAAAAATTAATTACGAATTTTTCTAGCTCAAATGTCTCCTGTATGTGCCTGTATAACACTCAGGGGTAAAACTGTCCAGAAAAATATGTTTCAAAGGGTAGTGCTATGCTGTGCAGCAAAAGGGAGCATATGAGTGGCGTTTTTGGAACCCTACGTTTACTAATGCTATTCTTTGGACTCCAGCCTTTAGGCATGCTATTGTTTCAATTTCCCCTCCACCCATTGAACCATCTCCATTGATACTTTAGCTAGTACGATAGAATAAAATTCCGATTCACAATTGGACCATCTGCAGCAGTTACCATCAAATATCAGTGCAAAACCTTGTCGCCATAGAGGATCTCCATACTGGCTGTGGCGCGGCGGGACACAGATGGGCAGGAACGGGATGAGAAAGCAGCGGAGCACCGGCGGGTTGCCTAGGCAATTGGCTTGGACGCAGAAAAATAGGAGAGGGGCATAGTTGAGGCGAGGCAAGCAGCCGGAAACCTCAGCGGCCGCCAGGCCATACTACCTCGCCGCCTCAGTTGTTGCTCTGCTCAGAGATCTCTATGGGACGGGAGACCTGTCAAGGGAGTTTCTCGCGAGAACGATGATCCTGTTAGGGGGTTCTATGCTAAGTTTTGTACGTGTAATTAAGGGAGCCCGCCCGCCTGATCGTGGATCGTCCGATCCGAATCTGATGGTCACGGGCAGATGTTTGCACGTTTTCACCTAATATGTTGTTTGCACTCAAAATTTCCCCCACTTACACCCAAAATAGATCACAAAAGGGTTAAAACCAGCCTCTAACAAATAACCCATAGCCTCACCTACAAATGAGGAGTCCGCGCGGTGACCCGATCCCTCGTCCGCCCTCTCCCTCCCACCTTCCCTCCTCTCCCCGGCGAAACAGGTTGCCGGTGGCGAGCTCGCCTGCGCGGGCCACGGTGGCGCGGGCGAGGGCCACGGTGGCGTGGAAGGCCGCCGCCTAGCCCAGGGAGAAGGAGACCGTCGTGACCTCCATGGATGGAGCGTAGAGGAGGAGAAGAAGGCGGGGAAGCATTGGAGCACGGGCTAGGTCGAGTCAGCGCGTCGGCGTAAGGCGCGGGCCGGCGGCGACGCTGTAAGAACCGTGTGACCGAGAGGGGAGGGGGGGGGGGGTGAATCGGTGCACACTATCGATTTTTCTCCTAACACAAATCACCCACTCAACTCCTAGCAAGTAGTTCTAGTATAACTAAAGAGGCACACTAAGGAGGGTCCTTAACCTAGTGAACTAGAGATAGCATAAGATACAAGCACAAGATATGAACTAGTTCACTAGGCAAGAGCAAACCTAAGATAGGCTACAAGCTAGGCAACCAAACACAAGGCACTAGAAGATCTACTAGATGATAAGCACACTAAGGAAGAGTTCTTAGATCAACTAGCAAGCAAGCTACGCATGAAGTCAACAAGCAAGCATATGATAGAAGTAACTAGAGAGCATATGGAAGAACCAAAGGAAAAACTAGAGCAACAAGTAAACAAGGCAATCTCAAGTACTACTAGCAAGCAAGATAGAGGCAATAAGTAAATGTAAGTAGTAAAGAGAAAGGGATAGAAATGCTCATGATTTTTCCCGTGGTATCGGGAGGATGACGCCTCCCCCTACTCCACGTTGGGTCACTCCCGCCGGAGTCTCGACCCCTCCCTCCGCTCGATGGCGATCCCTTCTAGAGCATTCTTCACCCTCCGAGTGAAGATGCGGGCACGTCCCGCCGGCAACTCCGGATGCTCTTCCGAAGGTAAGGATGCGCACGTGATGCGGTCTAAAGGGCGCTCTCTTCACGTAGTTCACACGGGAAGCCCAAAGACCGTGTACAAACTTGCGGCGGCTTCCACACTCTTGGCATGCTCACCACCAACGCCTATCCGGTCTAGGTCTTGCCATAGACCAAGAGTAACAACCCAAGTCAGTCCTCTGAAGCACTCACTAGCCTAGAGATCATAGGATGCACATGGTGTCACTCTTCTCAAGCACTTGGATCACTCAAATCCCTCAAAAGTGCTTCTTCTTCCTTCACTTGGCTTCTTGATAGCACCTCCCCTCCTTTGGACTGTCCAAGAGCACCTCAAAGAGGCAAGCAACCAGCTATTTATAGGCTCCACCCACGAAACTAGCCGTTGCAACAAAACTGCCCAAATTTCTCTGGTCACCGTATCAAACGGTGACTACAGCCACCGTATCATACGGTGACTATCCAACGGTCGACTGGGACTTCACTTTCCTGCGAGAGGCACTGTTCTCTTAGTCACCGTATCATACGGTGATCAGCACCGTATTATACGGTGACTACTTCTTCCCAGCTTCAGCAACTCTTCCAAATTGCACTTCCCCTAAAAACCATACGGTGACCCACCGTATCATACGGTGACTCTACCAGTGACTCTCCTTTCACTGGATTTTCCTGTCCGTAGCCACCGTATCATACGGTGACTACCACCGTATCATACGGTGACTCTTTTTCCTTCTTCTCTTCAACTTCGATGATTTTGCAGTTCCCCTGGAAACCATATGGTGACCCACCGTATCATACGGTGGCCATAATACGGTGACTCTACCAGTGACTCTCCTTTCACTGGATTTTCCTGTCCATAGTCACCGTATCATACGCTGACTACCACCGTATTATACGCTGACTGCTTCTCCTGTAACTTCTGCTGAGATGATCTTCACTGATCTTCTTCCTGCAGTCACCGTATCATACGGTGGCTTCTTCTTCAGCTGGAACTTGATCTTCTCCTTTGATCCTCGCTTCCAACACCTTCTTCCTTGGTTCCTGCACTCTTCCTCTGCAACCCTAGCGCTTGAGAGACACACCATGCATCCAAACGATCTCTACACTAGTGTTTACCGAAGAGTACCAACTCGAACCCTCTTGATAGTCCGGATTTTCCAATGGACTCAAGCTAACATCTAACCAAGCCAACACTTGCTTGAGTCTAGCATGTCCTTAGCCTTGATCCATCTCCTCGACCGTGACTCTATCAAGTCCGTCCATGAGTTGACGAGGCAACCAATCATCCTTGACTTGAGGTAAGAGGTTGGTTTGTGTCGTACTTGCTTCCATGTGACCTAAGGATAAGATACTCAAAGTATATGTTAGTCACATGCATGGTTCTCATCCATTCACTAAAACATTCATACCTTGGGGTTTCCAACTCCAATGGCCATGAAGCTTATAGACACGTCGGCGTGGGAGGAGACGCGACGGCGATTCGGGGCAAGCTGGCCGCGCGTCGCCGAGCTCGCGGAGGGGCCGGAGCTCACGGCCGGGGCCGAGCTCGCCCCCTCGCGGAGCGGCCGGGCCTCGAGCTCGCGGCCGGGGCTGAGCTCGCCCCCGCGCCGAGCTCGCCGAGGGACGGGTCAGCACCTCCTGCGTAGCGGCGCGGAGCTCGCGGCGGGCCAGTGCCTGCCCTCTCCCCCTCCGTCGCTGCGGGCGACGAGCTCCGCATTGGGGGGGGGGGGGCATGGCTGCGTGGCGGAGCGGGTGGTGGCTATGGCTGCGCGGCGGAGTGGATGGGGGCCATGGCGGGCGGAGCCGGAGTTGGGAAGGGCGCTGAGGGAGGGGACGCAGCGCGGCGGCGAAGCGGGGACAGCGGCGCGGCACCAAAGCCTGCTTCGGCGCAGGTGACTCACCATTTGGGTTTGGGAATGGCCGTTCTGTTGGAGATGCAAGAAATTTGGAATCTTGTTTTCACTCTTTTCAACACCTTATTTGGGTATAGGTGTGACCCATGCACAAAATAAGTTTTAAAACATGAAAAAATATTCTTCAACGGAGCCCGTTCCCCCTAGACCTACAAATGGAGCGGAGAGCGCCATAGACCCATTGCTTCCGCCGCCCTCGCGGGCGTGCGCTTGGCCTCCGCCCCTGCCCTCTCTAACGATCCGGAGGACGACAAGGAGGCACTGGTGAAGGGGAAGAGCAGCGGGGACGAGAAGGACGCGCTGGAGGAGAGCGAGGATGACGAGGGGCAAGCGGTGGAGGGGAGCAAGGACAACCACCCTTGCTGCCGTCATGCCCTGCTCAGCGAGCTTGACGTCCAGCTCAGAGCTCGAGGGGCACAGCGGCTCTTGCGGTGGCCAGCAGCTGGCTTGCGGGGCGTGGCGCGGCCCTTGCGGTGTCTAGCAGCTGGCTGCGGGGGAAGGAAGGGAGGACAGGCGCGGCGCTCGGAGCATGAGGATTCCGCCATGGCCGCGGCCGTTGCTTGGTTGGGATGCTCCTGCTTCAAATTCGCACAAGCAGAGTGACGATTCAGGAAGAAGAAGTAGCTAGAAGAATATGGAGAAATCGTGCTGCAGTAGGTAGGGGAAGAAAAATTCGAGGAATGCCGTTGGGATTGGGGATTTGATTTCGAGCCTACCAGGAGAGTATTTTGTGCTCGCAGTAATGGCGGATGGCTGGGAGTCCGTGGCGAGGCGACGGTGCGAGGGCACGGCGGAGCCGTGGCAGGGGCGGCGGCCCGCAAGGTCGCGGCGGGGATGGCGGAGCTGCGGCGAGGCAAGGGCGCACGGGCACAGCGTCGCGGCGAGGACGGCGGAGCGCGGGGCCGCGGCACGATGGCGCGCGGACACGGCGGCAAGGGCGGAGGAGGAAGAAATAAGGAATATGAGTTTTGGGTCAGCTCCACCGTTGGAGTCAGTCTTATACTAACTCCAACCCAACACATAAAGGGTACCTTATACTCAAAATAAGTCTTAAAACAAAGAAAAACTGTCTCCAATCGAACACCCAAAGTCACACTTATTTTTTTGGAGCGTGCCCCATCTCTCTGCGCCCTCACCCGCCACCGCGTCCCTCCCCCGCACGCCTGACAGCCTCGCCCCGACCTGGTCGCCGCCTTCGCCGTGCCGCCAGCTCCCCTCCTCCTCCAGTCCGTCGCCTCCTCTTCCTCCGTCGCGCATCCCCTCCTCCTCCAGTCGTCGGGTCCCGTGCTGCGCCATTGCGAGGCGGCTTCTTCCTCGGTGGCGTGTGGCCACGTGGGGGCGCAGCGCCGGGTGAGGCGGCTACCTCGGTGGTGCGCGAGGCGTCTTCCTCGGAGGTGCACGCGGCGGCATGGCAGAGGCGCGTGGCGGCGCGAGTCGGAGAAAAGGTCTCCGGTTGGAGATTTTGAAGATTTTTTATGTAGATTCTTTGATCTCATGATGTGAACTAAGGTCACGATATTCCAAAAGGTTCAGATAAACAACGATTTGGCGGAGACTTGACACACTTCGATCCGGCTTCTGAACAACACGTTCTGAACCCCGCAATCGTAGCACCACGTCTCCTCTGGTTATCAACCGGTGTTGCACGGTCGACCTCGCCGAGAAGGCTAATCCTTGCCTGCGAATCAAAGAACACAAGCAATAACAAGAAAGAATGCAATCAAATTGCAGATATATGATTAAACTCACAAGTTGAGGTCTCACAAACCGATGAACGGCGAAACTGTTCTTGACAGAATAATCTAAGGAAAACCCAACCCTAACTTGGGCGGCGGCTACTGATGATATAGGGTTTAGGGGCGTGCAACACCCCTGGACGCGCACCTATTGGGCTCCAACACGATACAAAGCCCAAAACCAAATTACGGTGGCACAACACCAAGACAGAATCTAGATGTCAAATTGTTTCGATGATTCCCGATGATTCCGGATGCATTTTGCAATGAGACCTGTTCCATTGAAAAGGTGATCAAACTAGCTTTCCGTGTATTGGTAGAACGTATCGAAGTCGACTTGGATTGGGCCTTCAACTATACATGGACGTCCTTGGTGGCCCTCTCACGCCTCCAAGATCCTCTCCAGCTATATCATCATCATCACCATGGTTTCTAACAATAATTAAATTATTCAGTAGCATTTTATTCTTGAAACCATGCAAACAAAGCATTAGGAACGAGCTCACCCGTAAATTCAATTCCTGTGCATGAGCTCTAGTGATTGGACCATGCAAGTACAGCGGAGGAGCGTTGGTTGTATCCGACGGAGTGATGTCCTCATCATATCAGGTACACCTATTTTGGTTTCTAGGTGCTTCCTTGGGTTGGAGTCAATCTTAGAGCAACTCCAAGATGTTAGACTGACTCCAACAACACAATGCAAACCTAAATATGCACGTCTTTCAACACTATGCATCATCAAAACCTTCTCCAACAGCATGTGCCCAATAGTGAAAGTGTCTTAAGAATTTACCTCCGAATGTCCTTCTGGGAAAACATAGTATCCAGGAAACTGCCCCACATTGTAGCTTCTTTGCAATACGATAATCTTTTCATCAGATGTTTCAACAATTGCACCATTTCCCAGTGGATTCGACATGTGTTGCCAATGTACAGAATCATCTAAGCCGATCAGATTAAGAGAGGAACTGTTTTGGTCAAGACAAATCGTTCTTACAATTTTATGTACAAAGATTCAAACTCTATTGTCCAACTGTTGTGGTCAAGATAGATCATTCTTACAATTCTGTACAAAGATTCACACTTTAGTTGTAGAAAATAAAGCACTAAGACAAACTATCTAATGAACATATTCACCGACTAAAAGTTCAGCTTCATAATGGAGGCGAAACAGAGAGAACAAAATTTACTTATTACAATTCCGAAAGCTGAAGAATGGAGTAGTGATAAGTATTAAGTACAATGCAGTGAAAGGTCGATAAACTTGAAGATTACATATTACCTTCATATGGGACTAAAAATTTCTCCCATAATGAATTGAGATTTGTTCCAACAAATGTCCTGTTGTGTGTCAATAAATACAGTTGTTAGATAGAGGCTAGTGAAATAGAAACACCACCTAGAAAGTTATAACTGAAGAGATAACAGTTGATATCATCAGTGTGATTCAAGAAAAGACCAGTAAATTAGAATAGAAATGGACAAACCAACTTGTAATCTGTGAGACCCAAATGAAGTGAGGCAGAACACTCCTGATTTGGTTTCAATGACTACATTGTAGACTTTAGTACTTGATGTAAACAGTAATGGGCATAATAAAGAATATAACATATCAAATATAATATCCCCAAACTAAAAAATGGTACATGCTTACCTCTAAAGTAAAATGAGAAATACTAGCAGTGGCTAATTGTGACACCCAGATTTTTGAAACAATATAAATTAATTCCAATATAATATAGTTCCATGTTTCTCTGACTAAAATTTGACTAAGTTCAACGTGCATCATGTTGTTTGTTTGCATTTGTGTGAAAAATGAATTTCAAACTGGATAGAAGTTCGTGTGCAGCAACAACAGCAGGAAGGCCACTCGTCCAAACAAAAATCCAACCGTTTCTTTCCTTCTCTTTGGCATGCAGACCGTGCAATAATATATGGCAAAACTGCCATATTCTTCATTGTCGTAATCAATTGTATTGATTTGCTCATTAGAGCGTGTCCTTATTTCCATCAAACACGCCACACCTATTCCTTCCATACTTCCACCAAAACAGCACTGCTGCCTCCATGTTCCACCCAGATTTTAAGAATCCAGATTTTAAAAGATATAGGGGATCCAAACAGCGCAGATTATGCGTCAGATTCTAGAATCTAGATTATGAGATTTTAAAAATCCTATAATCTACTCTAGCCCAGCTTTTAGGTGATTTTGTTTGCCAAAAGACCCACTACCCTTGAATGTTTTTGGATAATTACAGTTTGTGCCACAGTTTTATCCTAATATAGAAAGGGTAGGCTGGTCATTAACTACCTCAAAAACTGGTTTCTAGATTTTAAGAATCCGGGATTCAAACACCTTCACCTAGATTTTTTTTAGAAGCCAGATTATAGAAACTATACCTAAAATCTAGATTCTTAAAAGCTGATGGGGATCCAAACACCACCTTACTGTTCCTCATTTGCCCAGGAGAAAAACCAGCCGCCGCTGTCTCTGGCAAATCAACGCCGCACACTTCGTCGCTGAGAGCCGCCATCAACCACTCAAGATCCATTGCCTAACATCGCAGAGCCCATCCCCATCGTCTTCTCTGCCCAGAAAACATGTCATCGATGAGCACCTGACTGCCACGGCACCTCGACGATCCGAAGGAAGAACTCGCCTCTGAAGCTGCAGCCTCGTCCTTGACGAACACGCCGGCAACCATGACATGTTGTCACAGTCGCCTCGCCGCCCGGGAAATCGCATCTCCGACGAGCTCCGGACGACCACGACATCTCGACCTGATGCATCTCGCCTCCAACAGTGCAGCCTGGTCCCAGACGATCGCCGGCAACAACAACCAGCCGTCACTGTGGCAAGAACGGTGAGAACCGCTCCCTGCCGTCGAAGATGCGGTGAGCACTCCAGCCTCCGGGGCATTGTCTTTTGTTTGCGCTTCCTTTCGATCATCGAGTTCGTGACTGTAGGACAAGTTAGTAAGTCTCCTGGAGCTTTACGTCAGTTAGACTTGCTTTTGAAATTGATCAATCTCGTCAGTTAGGCTTGCTAGGATTGGTTAGGATTATATTCTGCATACTCTTTGTTGCCAATCAGGTCAGGCAGCGTTCTTTGTTTCTAGTATATATAAATACGTTACCTTTGGTTGATCACCTCATCCTGACATCAATCTTGTACCTTATATCATGTTCTCTGTATTTACAAACTGAATTCTGTAAGCTTTTTCCTTGCGTACAATCTCATCAGTTAAGCCTGATAGTATGGCTAGGACTAGACTTTTTCATGCCCTTCATGTTCCTTATCAGATCAAGCGACGTCCTTCTTTTAAATCTCAGTTGGCCCTTTCCTGTATAAAAATATGCTAGCCACTGTAGCTCATCAGCATTATGCCGGACGCTCTGTTTTCTGTACAAAACAGAGTATCACTTTGTCGTTGCAGAATTTTCAGGAAAACAATGTTACTTCATTTTCTTATATCTTTTGCATACGAAATTCAATTTGGACGATTCTTGCGCTCATGCGACCATTACGACGTAGGCTTTCTGGTGGTATGATTGTTTTACTGTGTTTTTACTGTTTGGTTATGTTTTCTTAGTGTGTTTGTTGATTGCTTGTCGTTATGATTGCGCGGGCAGATTCTACTCAAAAGAGCCGGCGCTACTGAACCTCCAAGATCAGAATTTCGAAGGATTTGAGCAGCAACCAAGCAAGTGCCATTGACCATATTGAACCCATCTTAGGATTGTTTAGTTTTTATTTATGCATGCATGTCTAAACTGGAATCCCATGTTATGGTTTACTAGTTATTTCGTTATCATTCCTTGAAGCCTGTTGATGAGTAGTATATAGGTCTGGGTAGAACTTTGCTAGTGCTGTCAGTGGCGGGTCATGGGGTATCTTAATTTGACTAATTTGTATATTGAACCTAATTCATGGGATGGTAATGGTTTATAGAGACATGGAGATTAGGGAACCTTGGCAGGATGGGATGTTTGGTTTGGTGCCGTCGTGCACGAGAGTTCGGTTTGTGCTAGTGCCTGCCATAGGTTCTAAGGACCGGATCATGGAGCATGTAACCCGGCTTAACAGCGCAGCCATGAGACGTATATGGGTACAGCCTGTCTAATTACTTGGATATCCTCTTCTTCTCTGTACACACCATCCGGCGGTCTAGTGGCGCCAGAGGGGGCTTCTGCAGCAGAGGTAAAATGGACTCCATATGCTGTTAGCGGTGGAACCTTAGCGGGTGTCTACAGGATGAGAGGAGCCTTGGAAAAGCCTTGTAGTGTGACCCTGGCTGCACACCCTGGAAGTGTGAAGCAAAACGGGAAACATGACTCATGGGGAACGTGCACGAACTCTGCAGAGATATAAACTATCATGACAGCCGTGCTCACGGTTAAGAGCGTCCTGGACTTATTCATGATTAGTGGGGGCTTGGCAGATTGGTTCGTTGGTAGCTAGGTGGTGGGAACCTGGTGGGTCGGTAGTCGGATTAGGAATCCGATGAGCTTTTCCTTGTTGGTTCAGTTTTGTTGGAGAGTTGACACCTAGTAATTAGGATGCTTTGAGTCTAGGTTGTTTGTCTTGCATAATGCAGTAAACCCGAGTCAAGCCTTTCTTGCTTATAGCTAACATGTCATCCTTTCCCACACTTGCTGAGTACTTTATGTACTCACGTGAGCTATTTCCCTCTTTTTGTCATATATTGCTGCTCAGACGATGGAGGAGAAGTGGAGTACAATGACGACGACTTCGACCCGGACGCTCGTACTAGGTCGGACAATGCCTGTGGAGATGGAAGACATGCTTCGCTTTATTGCTGCATTTGTAATTTTTTTAGACCTACGGGTCCTTATGTATCGAATATTTAACGTTTACTTGGCTTGTAATAATGATATTTCACAATTTGTCGACTACATGTATGATTAACTAATCCTGGCATACATGTAGAGTACATTCGGTTATTTTCTTTGAACCGGGTGTGACACTAATACACAGAAGTCATGGGTACATTCATTTTTAGCAGTTCCATCGAGGTATAGAAAATGAATATACGAGTTAATTTAGATGAAGAAGTATTCGAAAGACTGGAATGGAGTATGAATAGCCCTTGGGTACCAGAAATGCACAACATGCCTATGTATATTTTAACAAATCCATGAACAATTATTTTGAAAAGATCATGTGAAGTATACTGTATGCACCATTTTCATATGGAACATGCTCCAAATCACTCTAACACATGAATGTTTCGTGACCATAATAGGAAGAGTCCTTAACAACACTAGTATACAGCATCTCCGTGGATCATTAGAGCCAGTCGCAAAGCCACATGGAGCAAGCACTAATTAACCTTATTTTCACCACTTGTGAACCCATTTTAGCATAAGTTGTATATCTGGCAGCACCCTCTCCCTAATTCTAGCTTTGCCACTGATTAGAGCAGGAAACCAATATAGTAGATTACAAAGACAACTAAAAAGTAGATACCCGAAACTTTGTACCATTGTACAGTGACGGATTCTGCTGTAGCCTTTGGTTCCAAATCTGTGAGATCAATACATAAGAATAAAAATCATCGATGATGTAATGAATAAACGGTTGCGGGCGGGTGGGCGGGCTCCTCTGTTCCATCAGATCTGGATCGAACGATCCATGACAAAGCGGGGGGCTCCCCTGTTCCACTTTGCGGAAACCCCCCCCCCCCCCCCCCCCCTGGACATTTCAGCGTTTGGGTGAGAAAAAAACTCCCCATAAGAACACTAATCTCTGCTTCATCTTCCGGCACCGTCTCCACGGACAAATGGATGCATGTGGACGGCCAAGCAACAAATCAATCAAAAGCTTGACTGTTCGAGGAATATGACCACGGACAGCTCGAATGGGCCATAGGTGTGGGGACATGTAGCAAACTTTGTAGTATAAATTGAGGCAGGCCATCCACCCATTGAACCATCTCCATTGATACTCTAGCTAGTACGATAGAATAAAATTCCGATTCACAATTGGACCATCTGCAGTAGTTACCATCAATATCAGTGCAAAACCTTGTCGCCATAGAGGATCTCCATACTGGCTGTGGCGCGGCGGGACACAGATGGGAAGGAACGGGATGAGAAAGCAGCGGAGCACCGGCGGGTTGCCTAGGCAATTGGCTTGGACGCAGAAAAATAGGAGAGGGGCATGGTTGAGGCGAGGCAAGCAGCCGGAAACCTCAGCGGCCGCCAGGCCATACTACCTCGCCGCCTCAGTTGTTGCTCTGCTCAGAGATCTCTACGGGACGGGAGACCTGTCAAGGGAGTTTCTCGTGAGAACGATGATTTTGTTAGGGGGTTCTATGCTAAGTTTTGTACGTGTAATTAAGGGAGACCGCCCGCCTGATCGTGGATCGTCCGATCCGAATCTGATGGTCACGGGCAGTTGTTTGCACGTTTTCACCTAATATGTTGTTTGCACTCAAAATTTCCCCCACTTACACCCAAATAGATCACAAAAGGGTTAAAACCAGCCTCCAACAAATAACCCATAGCCTCACCCCATTTTGCGCAACGAGCACGCCGTCACCTACAAATGAGGCGTCCGCGCGGCGACCCCATCCCTCGTCCGCCCTCTCCCTCCCACCTTCCCTCCTCTCCCCGGCGAAACAGGTTGCCGGTGGCGAGCTCGCCTGCGCGGGCCATGGTGGCGCGGGCGAGGGCCACGGTGGCGTGGAAGGCCGCCGCCAAGCCTAGGGAGGAGGAGACCGTCGTGACCTCCATGGATGGAGCGTAGAGGAGGAGAAGAAGGCGGGGAAGCACTGGGGCGCGGGCCAGGGCGAGTCAGCGCATCGGCGTAAGGCGCGGGCCGGCGACGACGCGTCGGTGCGGGAGGAGACGCGACGGCAATTCGGGGCAACCTGGCCGCGCGTCGCCGAGCTCGCCCCTGCGCCGAGCTCGCGGAGGGACGGGTCAGCACCTCCTGCGCAGCGGCGCGAAGCTAGCGGCGGGCCAGTGCTTGCCCCCTCCCCCTCCTTTGCTGCGGGTGACGAGCTCCGCATGGGGGGGGGGGGGGGGGTCATGGCTGCGTGGCGGAGCGGGTGGTGGCTATGGCTGCGTGGTAGAGTGGGTGGTGGCCATGGCTGGCGGAGCCGGAGATGGGAAGGGCGCCTAGGGAGGGGACGCGGCGCGGCGCCATAGCCTGCTCCGGCGCGGGTGACTCACCATTTGGGTTTGGGAATGGCCGTTCTGGTGGAGATGCAAGAAATTTAGAATCCTGTTTTCACTCTTTTCAACACCTTATTTGGGTATAGGTGTGACCCATGCACAAAATAAGTTATAAAACATGAAAAAATATTCTTCAACAGAGCCCGTTCCCCCTAGACCTACAAATGGAGCGGAGAGCGCCATAGACCCATTGCTTCCGCCGCCCTCACGGGCGTGCGCTTGGCCTCCGCCCCTGCCCTATCTGACGATCCGGAGGATGACAAGGAGGCGCTGGTGAAGGGGAAGAGCAGCGGGGACGAGAAGGACGCGCTGGAGGAGAGCGAGGATGACGAGGAGCAAGCGGTGGAGGGGAGCGAGGACAACCACCCTTGCTGCCGTCATGCCCAGCTCGGTTCGACGGCGCGGCAAGCTTGACGTCCAGCTCAGAGCTCGAGGGGCGCAGCGGCTCTCGCGGTGGCCAGCAGCTGGCTTGCGGGGCGTGGCGCGGCCCATGCGGTGTCTAGTAGCTGGCTGCGGGGGAAGGAGGGGAGGACAGGCGCGGCGCTCGGAGCATGAGGATTCCGCCATGGCCGCGGCCGTTGCTTGGTTGGGATGCTCCTGCTTCAAATTCGCACAAGCAGAGTGACGATTCAGGAAGAAGAAGTAGCTAGAACATCCAAACTAGCTTTCCGTGCATTGGTAGAACATCCAAAACCTAGCCCGTATGCGACCTGGGAAACTGTTTTAGTGTAGACTGCTTCTGGACTCCGAAACAGACTCGAAGTCGACTTAGATTGGGCGTTCAACTATACATGGACGTCCTTGCTGGCCCTCTCACGCCTCCAAGATCCTCTCCAGCTATATCATCATCATCACCATGGTTTCTAACAATAATTAAATCATTCGGTAGCATTTTATTCATGAAACCATGCAAACAAAGCATTAGGAACGAGCTCACCTGTAAATTCAATTCCCTTGCATGAGCTCTAGTGATTGGACCATGCAAGTACAGCGGAGGAGCGTTGGTTGTATCCAATGGAGTGATGTCCTCATCATACCAGGTACACCTATTTTGGTTTCTAGGTGCTTCCTTGGGTTGGAGTCAATCTTAGAGCAACTCCAAGATGTTAGACTGACTCCAACAACACAATGCAAACCTAAATATGCATGTCTTTCAACACTGTGCATCATCAAAACCTTCTCCAACAGCATGTGCAAACGAGGAGGCAATTAATACATCGCCTCTCTCCTCGAATGCATTCCTGCGAGCGGCGCGGGCGAGCGGCAGGCGAGCGGGATGGGAGGCCGTCGAGTACCGGTGCCTCTGTCGCGTGTCGTCGAAGAAGCTGTGGTGGATGGTGACCCGGACACACCGGTACTCGACGTGGGCACCTCTGGCCCCGACCAGCACGGCCTTGGGCGCCGGCGCATGTGCGGGCGTTCGCGCCGCGTTTGGTTGTCATCTGCCCGTTCACGGCGGCGCAGCGGTGCGGGTGGAGGCGACGGCACGGACGGAGGCAGCAGGGGTGGAGGAAGAAGAAATGCAATTACTCTGTTGGAGATGGTGCTTTGCGATGGCGATGTAAACTACTGTAGATGCAAGGTATATGTCCTTTTGCCTCTAAAATTTGGGTCTCCTTGTTGGAGTTAGCCTTAGGTAAAAATGTAAAATGTATTCGAATTCTTTGTTTTTAGCTAGTCTTTAAACTAAAACACACTCAAAAAAGTTGAAGTTAAAAAAGACTCTCTAAAGCACCACAGGCCCGCGGAAAGAAGGAATAGAGAGTGAATGCCCCTAGTTAAATATAGCTAGCTAGAAAGGTAGAACAAAGAGTTAGCTATTTTGAAAATGGTTTGGATAGGCTATTGGAGAGCCATTTTTAATAATGCTAGCTATATTGAAAGAAAAAAACTTGTTTTAGCTTGCTCTTACCTTTCACAGTCTGATCCTAAATTCAGTGCGGTGGATGACTTGCAAGTGACCGTCTCGAATCGACAAAAGTTAAACAGGCTACAATGTTGGGTGTGCAGTAGTGCGTTCAGAAGCGGCAGAAAAGAAAGAGAAATTAAAAATAACTTCATGAGGAACACTACATGAAGCAAATTCATGGAGTTCCAGACTGGCAGGCATCACGAGTATATGCAGAAGCAAAAGAATAGACATATACACAGAACCATCAGGGTTGCCGGACACGCTACAGGACCGTTCAGGCGTCCTCTTGCTGATGCACCACCTCTAACCTCTCGATGCACCTTCTGTAACCGTTTTCTATGTTCTACATCTTTCTTCACGATTCGAGTGATGAAGACTCACCAATATTTGTCTTGATGAGTGATCTGCTATTCAAAAGCAAGATTCCCGTTAATTAAAAATACTCGGAATTGTATATCTGTTAAAAGTCACCAATATTGTATTAAAAAAAAGTATCATTAGATGAGATTTGTTGTTGAATATCAATTCGCTTAATAATTCCAATATACTCTTAATTCTTAGTAATATGGATATACTCTTAACTTTTTGTGAGTGTTTTAACAAATGTGTCCCCATCACATATATTTGTTGGGTTTAATTAAATTTTTCCATCAACTTTAAAAATAAATTAAGAGCTACATTTTAAATATATTGATAAGCTTTTTAGACATGTGATGGCGCATATGCATTGGTGCTTAGTATGGAAATAAACAAAGACTTGGTCAGTCCGGTCCAGAGGCAACAAGGACGTCGATGGCAACAGGTAATATCGCGGCCGAATGACGGGTCAAGCATGTTAGGCCGGTGCAACAAAGAGAAAAGGAAAAAATAAACCAATTAGGCAATTAATCAAACCATGACACCGAAGGACAATACCTCATGCCGTCCACATATTGTTCCACGGCATCTTCCGCTTTTAGTTGACGAGCTAAGGGCAGGTACAAAGGTGTTGTTTCATAGACGGTCTCATACATGACACATAATCATAAGACGATTTATGAGACCACATATATAATGGATGGTTATTTTAGTTGTCTCATATAAATACCATACTTACTATATTTGTGGGTGAAAAAAGCAATATTTATGAGTTGCATGGCAACCACAACTCGTACAATGGTGTGAAAGCCTGTCTTATACTCCTAAATTTTAGCATATGGGGTGGTTGCCTCGCGAAACAACCGCCTCTTTCTCTCACCTCCCTCTCTCTCTTCCATGTCATCAAAAATCCTATGTGGCAATGCATGAGACGGGCTATGAGACCGCTTACGTGTAGTGTTGTACTTGCCATAAAGCATTTCATTGACCATGCCAGAAACTAATTAAAGCATGCATCTCATTCTGGAGGCACTAGCTTAGCAACCATGCACATACATGTATGGTGTAGAATTTAAAGGTTATATTATATGAATAAGTTAGAGTTTTTGAAAGCATGAAAGTTCTTAATTTACTGTATTTCATATTTTGTTATATTAAAATCTTGAAATTATTGATTTACTTTTTATCTTCACCTATGCTTGTTTATTGTTCCCATCCCCCATTTATACTAGCATATGGAAAGTGGATATGGGAAATGATTACCCCACTCATTTACTTATATACATTTGCAATAACCATTGTTAAAGGACTGCATTTTATAGATAAAAATAGAGGAAATTCCCTGTATGGCCTCAAAAAAAATGAACTTGCCTCTCATGGCCCTTTTATGATTGAACTTCCTACTAAGGCCCAAAACTAATTTAGAGTTCCCTCTATGGCCTTCTGTCACTTTTGCCGTCAAAATTCACTCCCACACCATTGCGAATGGGGGAGGGCGGCGCCGCCATCGGCCTCACGGGCGCAGGCCGGGGCTCGCCCCCGCCGCCTCAACGACGCTCGCCGCGGCCACGGCCATAGCCAGCCTCGCCGCGGCCGTGGCCTTCGGCTGCGATGCGGCTCTCGCCCCGGTCGCCGAGGGGCTCTCGCCGCGCCCGCGAGATGCGTCGCCGGCGGCGCCTCGACGGGCGTCCCCGCGGCTGCGGCCTTCTTCCACTTCGCCAGTGCGGCGGGCTGCGGCAGGCTCGCCGGCGCCGCCAGTAGGGGATCCCAGCGCGGATGGCGCCCCCAAACTGCTTCGACACGCATCGACGCCTCGCCGTCGGCTGCAGCCACGGTCGCCCATGCCTCCACGCAATGGTGATGCTGCGCAGGTCGCCGCTGTTCGTGATGGAATGGAAGAGGGCTCAACCAGCCAAGGTGCAGCCTCACAGGGACTTCAGAACGGCAACGACTGGCAGGAAGGGTGAGTTAGAACTACTGAATTTTTCATTCACAAAGACTGAATGCAACAATTGCGTGCAACAACTGAATGGCTTAGATTGGTATGTAGCACTATTTCTGAAATGCAACATTGAATGTGTCACAGGTTGGATGATACATGTTTTTTGCGAGAAATGGGACTGAATCCATATGTTCCGGGCACGGACGGGGATTTTGTTTTTGATGTGCAGCAAAAGAACAACACTGAAAACGATGACGATGATTATCTTAGGAATCCATTACACATCGAGCAACCTATGAAGGCGAAGCAAAGAAAAAAGGCCAAACTCACAAAGAAGGCAGCAAACAATCCTAAAGTCCCACTTGATAGCCCCTCAATGTGTACAAGAAGCAAAAGAGCTCCTGCTAGCCCCGCAATGAGCATAAGAAGCAAAAGAAGACTTAGCATCTAAATTCTATCATGATTTGATCCCTACTATGTATGCGGCTATATGTGTGTATCCCTCAATGTTGTATGTGGCTGTATGTGCGCACACTATGTTTCTTTTGTGAACCTATGCTATGCACTTGTGAAACTTTGCATTGGACAAGTTAATCCTATTGTGATGTATTCTGTTCTTGCAACTTGTGCAGTTAACTTTTTTTTTGGTGCAAATAGAGAACTCTTTGTCCAATTACAAAATTAAAGTATGAAAATAATGCTAATTTCAGATAAAACAAGCCAAGATATACAATTTCAAAACAAAATACACTTGTAAATTAATACTCACATCCAGAGAAATTTTTTGAATATAAATGATGTCCATTTCGAATCAGGGGTAAAATTGTACTTTTACCCTCTATTTAACACCGTTAAGTCTCAAAAGTAACGGAAGGGCCATGGAGGAAGGCAAAATTGGTTTTGGGCCTCAAGAGGAACTTCAAATCTGGGTTGCCATAGAAGGCATGGCCATTTCTTTTGAGGCCATAGGAGGAATTTCCTCATGAAAATATCTGTAGGGGTGCCTGACTGAACCCATGTTTCTGTAACGGAAATGCTTCACACACGACCGGGTCGGCCGACCCGGCCATAGGAGGAATTTTGAACGTTGATTGTTGGTCGTACTGCCGGGTCCGATGACCCGGACGTACGTATAGCATTGTTCTTTCTGTAAGTACCGAAATTAATAGGAAAATCATGGATGGACACACTAGTAGAATTCACGAGTTTCACAAGGCCTCAAATTAGTAGGGAAAAGGAAAAAAAAAACCTAGGGAAAGACTTTTCCTACAAATTTTCTTAGGGAACGATTCCTAGGGGAGATTTCGATGCGAAAGAAGTAGTGTCCTACAGGTTTTTTTGTTGAGATCGTAGGGAAACCATCCTTTTTCCCTCTAGGAACTCTTCGTCGTAGGGAAATATTTCACATGGCAGGCCAAACCTATGTATAAAGCTCCTTTCTTCCCTACAATTTGGTTACAAGGGAAAGAATGTGCGAGGCATTTTTTTCATTTAAGGTACATTGGCAGAACATTACAGTTTTGATTTAAGGTGACTAATGCAAACTTAACAATGTCTCATGTAAAAAGAACTGTCTCCCTCACCACTCTTGCATTGCATATGTTGCATAAATTTTCACCTTATAATCGACGGGTTTGATACCGAGACCCAGCTGATGTAAGTATTGAAAAAATGTTAATTATTTCCTTTGGTAATCTTTTGTTTAAGTGAGACGTGAGAATTATTTCTGCTCTATTTTCCTTCTAGAATTTGTTCAAGCCTATGCTGAAGAAATAAGAGTTTCATTCCGATATTGCACATCACAACTTTCATCATGATTTTTCCAATACGTTGTTGCTTCCATATCCTTTTTAGATAAATTATAAGATTTTTCTTAGATTAACTTGGATGCTAAAAAATAAGCATCTAGTGAATGATACGCGCACGTCCCTAGGCTGTGGTACCACCCTCACGCCATAAAGCTTCTGAAAGAAGTGGTAAGGAGCATCAGGACAGGTATAATTACGCCGTCTTCAAATAAAATTCCTTACAATTGACTTTATAGATATGATTGAAAAGAACGAGTTTCACGTTTACGTTCCTGAATTCAATGCAAGACATTCGAATACTATAAATGGTACATATAGCAGCATGCACGTAGCAACCATTAATTCCTGCAGAACCAAGCATTTGGAGCAAGCAGCAATCCAGCCTAAGTGCAATCAAGCAACAACACTTCTGACAATGCATTCAAGCAGGAGTGCTCCGACTACTCTGGACGCTGGCGCCGACATCGCCGTCGACCTGTATCCGTTCCTATGGAAGTTCAAGGACGGGTGCATCGAGCGGTTCGTCGGCAGCACCTTCGTTCCGGCGTCCGAGGCGCCAGCTGGGGCGACCGGTGTGGCAACGAGGGACGTCGTCATTAACCCCGTCACCGGCGTGTCCGCGCGCCTTTTTCTTAGCCCCGGCGCAGCGGCGACGAGCAAGAGGAGGCTCCCACTCATGCGCCTTCTCCAAGCTGTTCCACCGCTACGCGGAGTCCCTCTCGGCACGCGCCGGCGCTCTCGTCGTCTCCGTCGACTACCGGCTGGCGCCGGAGCACCCCATCCCGCCGGCGGCCTACGACCAGTGGCGGAGCTAGAGCTTGATGAAGGGGGGTGCGGCACTGTAATTTAGGCTGTTTGTTCTTTGATTTATTGGCCTGTGGGTGCAGATTCGTGAGCAGAGAGGGTGCGGATGTGGTGAATACAAGGGTGATAACACTGAACTTCTCTTGAGGACTGGGTGCGGCCGCACCCAGCGAGCTACAAGTAGCTCCGCCCCTGCCTACGACGACGCGTTCGTAAACAAGAGTACTACTCCGTCGGCGGTCGTCCGCCGTCGTTTGGTCCAGCACTACCGGGGAGCAGTGTGTTGGCCCGTGCATAGCCCGCATGTCATGCGTGAAAATGGAGAGAGATGTCCCTCTGATCTCCTCCTCCCCTCACCACACTTGTTTAACTCTTTGTTTTTTGCCTAGAGTCAGAATGACAGCTAATTTGCAACGAGAGATTATTATTCTTTATCTCTCTGCGGGGACTTTTTTCAGCATAGATAGTTGTCCTATGAAAATACGTTTGTACTCCAATAATAGTAAACTATCTATGCTGAATAGTTCACGTGAGGAACTCTTGCTGCAGTAAGACATCGAGGACTTTAGACAAGCAGTAGCTGGTTTTCATTCTTGCTGCAGTACATGCAAGAGTGGACTGGATAAGATGTGTGTTTCATTCGTTTCAATTATAGGTGCTTACTTTCCTTGTAAATTTAAATGTTTTGACTACCACCATATATAGCCACATCATTTTCCATCCACAAGAAGCAGAAGGTAACAAATTTCAAGGTACCATGCCTTTAGACATGTTGAATATATGTTCAGAGATTATACAACATAATGAACAAACTCTTGCCCCCATTTCAACACGTAACGCGTCAGGATGTAGCACATGGACGGGCAAATCCGATGGAACTTTTATTATTTTACATCTTGCTTGATGAAATCCATTGGTTTAATAAAGACAACAATTCTAGATGTTGAAATAACATAAATGCCAAATGTGGTTTGATTGTAGGGTCCAATGCATTATACGTGTGGTGTTATTATGTAAAAATGATATACGGGGCTGGTGATCATTGGCACGCGAGAGTGCATTATGCCAATTATGTTTCTACATTATAATATTTTCCAACTTAATTAGATATTATTTAATTTGAAACCTATGCTACGAAGATAATTTGGTCAAGTATATCATAATGCTCATGTTCTTACCAAGTGATGATTTTCAGACATGTGTGTGGCGCACGTGCATTGGTACTAGTACTCCAATAAGCCTTCTATGGTACCAAAATATCCGAGTTCACTACAAGATAATCGATCTTTCCAAACAGTTTTAAAGGGGTGGCCTACAATTTTAGCCTCTTTATTCAATTTTTTTTCCTAATGGCTGACAATTTTCTAGTACAAGAGAGTGTATTTCCCTATAGATTTTGCCATTTACCAACAAACTCATCGCCCACAAACTCATTACCTACAGTGTTGTATACACTTAGCAAAATACATTAGAAACCGTTAGCCACTTGCAATAGACTGTCGGGAAAGGTTGCTGATCCTGTAGTGGTTACCCTCCTACGGTAACAAATTATAATCATATACCAAGATAGCATTGCCAAGGATTGCAAAACCGTGGTAAACCGGACCAGAAAGCGGAAATAACGGTCCAGCCGGTTTACCCGGTACATCGGTTTTCGTTTTCAAATTTCAATAAAATTGAAAATTTGAAAAAGTTTGTAACAAAAAATATATAAAAAAATAGATGCAATTTGTAGATTAATGGTGCAACAAAAACAAGAACATTCCATCGTTTGATAGGTCAAAAAAGCCACTAAAGATTTCAGCTACAAAAAAGCGTAAAAAAATTTAGGGCCTCTTTGGTAGGGCTTTGGCTGTGCCGGCTTCGGCTGTGGCTGGGGCTTCTTTATAAAAACGGCTGTGTTGGCTATGTCGGCGGCTGTGCCTAAAATGTTTGGCAAAACGGCTTTTTCTACAGCTTCTCCATATTTTTAGTGACAAATATAGAAAGATGAGGGAACTGTAGAGAAAAGAAGCCGGTGAAGCTACCATTTTGTGGCTTCATGCTTCACCTTATTTTTGGATACGGCTTCCTCCTTTTTTTAAGGAGAAGTACCTGAAGAAGCACCCCTTTGGTTGGAAAACATGTGAAGCCGCTGGAAAAGCTATTGGAGAAGCCCTACCAAAGGGGGGGCTTAGAAAACTACCTTATCTTGTGCAAGGAAGATCTCCAGGTGCTCGCCATTGCCGCCCCAAACAAGATCTTGCGCTCCGCCGCCTTCAGATGCTCCCTACCCAAACCGACAACACCAATTGAGGCGCAAGGAGCCACTACAGACTATCCCCATCTTCTTTCCCTCCCTGGCAAACCCTAGCCCAAGATCGATGCAATTCTTCCTCCATGGCCGTCACATGGGCAACCTCGACATTGCCATCAAATTCCTTCTCACTCGGTGAGCTTCCTTTCCATTACTTTCTCCCAGATCTTCGTCTCTACCAAATTATCCGTCTTTATTCAAAATTGTGAGAAGAAACAATGTCTCTGTTGCTAGTGTTTTTGAATATGTGCCTTTAAATATTTCCTTTGACGAGGTCTTGTAGAAAACAATTTGGTTTTGTGGCATCACTTTAGTAGAAAGAATAGCGCATATTAGGTTGAATAACGTGGAAGACACTTTTAGATGGAGTCTACATCAAAGTGGTGTTTTACTCTGAGTTCAATGTATACCGCTTTGATCAATAATGTTAATGTTAGACAGAACAAGTTGCTGTGGAAGTTAAAGGTACCCCTGGAAATCAAAGATTTTTATGTGGTACTTAAAGAATAAAGGTGTTGTTTAACAAAACATAATCTAGCTAGACGGAATTGGAATGGTAGTAATTTGTTTGCTTTTTGCTCTCTCCCTGAAACTATGCAACACCTTTTCTCAACTGTCATTTTGCTAAATTTCTGTGGAGAGCGGTGCATTTTACTTTTGTTTAGAAATTTCTACAAGTGTGCAACACATGTTTGACGATTGGCTGAGAGGAATAGGATCTAAACTGAAGGGTCAATTACTTGTTGGTGCTTCCGCTTTATATTGGGCTTTATGGCTTAGTAGAAATGATATAGTCTTTGATAAATATCAAATAAAAACATATATGCAGTCCCCATTAGAGGAACACACTAGTTCCAATTTTAGGCACACCTACAGAAATGTGACGAGGATGCCAGCATGCTAAGAGAGACGTATCGTTCACTAGAGACAACGGTTGTGCAGATTTCGCCAACCATAGATGTAGATTTTGTAATAAAATTTTGTACTAATAGTTTCATTCAAACTATATTGGCGTTTTTTTGGATTCTTGTAATACATTGGGTGTCCGTGATGGCAGTCTTCGTACTGCGTATTTGATGTAATAATCGGCAGTCGTAGCCTTTCGTCAGGTCAAGGTTGGGACGTTTCTTCCCATTATCTAAAAAAAAGAAAGAGAAAAGCTTGGTCGTGCCATGGTGCATGAATGCAATATCTAGAGGCATGTCGGGGAAAGAGCATGGATACAACATGGCAGGACACGTACATATGGTCATTCGGATGTGTGTGGTGCGATCCACATACTACCTCTACTTGTATTCATATTATGATAAAAAGATTTGCACTAAAATTGATGTTAATTTCATGTATAAAACGTCATCTAAATTAAAAGGGAGGTAGTATATGGATATGTTCTCGCTTATCCATATATGGAAATAAAGAAAGACTTCACTATGGGTAATTCATGCTGCCGAGCACTCGACAAAGACTAAAATACACACAGCAAAGTGTTTACCGAGTGTAACACATGGCAAGCAACACTAGGTCAAAAAAGACTCGGCAAAGAATGTTGGGCACTCGGCAAAATTGCCGAAGCACTCGGCAAAGTGTAAATCGGAAAAAAGCACGAAAAAATAGCCAAGTTTTTTTAAACGGGAAGAGGCCCCCACCGGCTAGCCTGCCCATCCCCGTCATTTTTTGCAGGTCGCGTCATTTTTCGTGCGCTACATAGACGGTAGGATTCGAACCCGCGATCTCTTCTTCACATGTGTCTATACTCCATTTGAATTCCTCACATATTATACTTAACTGAGTGTAAATTGATTCTTTGAGATCCTAAATGAATTCAATTAAAAAGTTATTAACTACAAAGTTTCATAACTTTTCGAGATCTACAAATTTTATTTTTGTAGTTTCTCCGTCTGAGGTCGTTTACAAAATTTGAATTTAAAATTTGAAAAATTCAAACTTAGTTTTCGTTGACAGGATGATTTCAAATAAAAAAGTTATCAACTACAAAGTTTCATAACTTTTCTATACAACTTTTATTTTTACTGTTTCTCCATCCGAGGTCGTTTGAAAAATTCAAATTTTCAAATATCTGAAATTAAAACGAATTCTTTCATTTGACAAAATTAAATCAAATTATAAATTTTATAACTAAAAGTTGTATAACTTCTGAAGATTTGCCACTTTTATTTTGATCATTTGTTCATCCGACGTAGTGGTAGTAACATTGTTTACAAATCTTATATATGTCTCTTATAGATTTCATGAAACTAGACAAGAGATGTAGATTTTGTGAACAATTTCACTATCACTTTGTTGAATCAAAAAATGATCCAAATAAGAGTTGTATATCTTGAGAAGTTATACAACTTTGTAGTTCAACACTTTTTATTTTGAATTCGTTTAGAGCTTTAAAATGTGGTTTGAATTTCGCTTTGCCGAGTGTCAAAAAAAAATTTTTGCCAAGTGTCTTTGCTGAGTGTATTATTTTTGACACTCGTTAAAATTATTTTGCCGAGTATTTTTTTAGCACTCCGTAAAGACGTTGTTTGCCGAGTGTTGAAAAAAAAAGACTGGGCAAAATTTCAGACACTCAGCAAATTTCAATTTTCCAGTAGTGCTCGGTCAGTCTGCTCTAGAGGCAACAAGGGCGGCGATGGCAACAGGTAATATCGTGGCCGAACGACGGGTCAAGCATGTTAGGCCGGTGCATGGTACAAACAAAGAGAAAAGGAGATATCAACCAATTAATCAAACCATGACACTGAAGGCCAATACCTCATGCCGTCCATATTATTCCACAACATCTTCCGCTTTTAGTTGACGAGCTAAAGCATTTCATTGACCATGCCAGAAACTAATTAAAGCATGCATGCATCTCATTTCTGGAGGTACTAGCTTAGCAACCATGCACATACATGTATGGTAGAATTTAAAGGTTATATTATATGAATAAGTTAGATTTTTTGAAAGCATGAAAGTTCTTAATTTACTGTATTTCATATTTGTTTATATTAAAATCTTGAAATTATTGATTTACTTTTTTTATCTTCACCTATGCTTGTTTATTGTTCCCATTCCCCATTTATACTAGCATATAGAAAGTGGATATGGGAAATGATTACCTCACTCATTTACTTATATATATTTGGAATAACCATTGTTAAATGACTGCATTTTATAGATGAAAATATCTGTAGGGGTAACTGACTGAAACCATATTTCTGTAAGTACCAGAATCAATAGGAAAATCATGGATGGACACACTACTAGAATTCACGAGTTTCCCTAGGCCTCAAATTAGTAGGGAAAAGGCAAAAAAAACGTTGATTATTCAGATATTGTCTGCAAAAAAAAAAATCATGAGACATTATTAAGGTACATTGGCAGAACATCAAATCGAGACCCAGCTGCTGTAAGTATTGAAAAAATGTTAATTATTTCCTTTGGTAATCTTTTGTTTAAGTGAGATGTGAGACTATGCTGAAGAAAGAGTTTCATTCAGATACTGCACATCGCAACTTTTCATCATGATTTGTCCAATAAATTGCTTCGATATCCTTTTTAGATAAATTTTAAGATTTTACTTATATTTTTTTAGATAATAGGAAAAAGAACATTATCCCGGCCTTTTACCTCCAATGGAGGCTACGGCCTGAGATTTGACTTAGATTAATTTGGATGCTAAAAATAAGCATCTAATTGGCAAATAGTGTGGTTCAGAAATGAATGATATATACGCGCACGTCCCTAGTGTACAATACTGTGGTACCACGGCGCCCTCACGCCGTAAAGCTTCTGAAAGAAGTCGTAAGGAGCATCAGGACAGATATAATTATGCCGTGTTCAAATAAAATTCCTTACAATTGACTTTATAGATATGATTGAAAGGAATGAGAATCACACGTACGTTTCTGAATTCATTGTAAGACATTCGAATATACTATAAATTGTACATATAGCAGCATGCAAGTAGCAACCATTGATTCCTGCAGAACCAAGCATTTGGAGCAAGCAGCAATCCAGCCCAAGTGCAACCACAAGCAACAACACTTCTGACAATGCATTCAAGCAGGAGTGCTCCGACTACTCTGGAAGCCAGCGCCGACGTCGCCGTCGACCTGTATCCCTTCCTGCTCAAGTACAAGGACGGGCGCATCGAGCGGTTCGTCGGCAGCACCTTCGTTCCGGCGTCCGAGGTGCCTGCAGGGGCGACCGGTGTGGCAATGAGGGACGTCGTCATTGACCCCGTCACCGGCGTGTCGGCGCGCCTCTTTCTTAGCGCCAGCGCGGCGGCGACGAGCAAGAGGAGGCTCCCAGTCATCGTCTACTTCCATGGCGGTTGCTTCTGCACTGGGAGCGCTTTCTCCAAGCTGTTCCACCGCTACGCGGAGTCCCTCTGCGCTCGCGCCGGCGCTCTCGTCGTCTCCGTCGACTACCGGCTGGCGCTGGAGCATCCCATCCCGGCGGCGTACGACGACGGGTGGGCGGCGCTCCAGTGGGCGGCGGCGCTCTCCGACCCGTGGCTCGCCAGCCACGGCGACCCGAGGCGCGTGTTCCTCGCCGGCGAGAGCGCCGGCGCGAATATCGCGCACAACGTGGCGTCTCGCGCCGGCGGCATCGACGTCGAAGGTTTGGTGCTCTTGCAGCCCCACTTCTGGGGCGTCGAGCGATTGCCGTTCGAGACCGAGTGGCAGTGGCAGCACGACGGGCATGTGTTCGCGCCGGAGAGGGTGGACATGTGCTGGCCGCTTCTGACGGCAGGCCAAGCAGGAAACGATGACCCCTGCCTCGACCCACCGCGGACCTGGTCGCGTCGCTGCCGTGCCGGCGAGCTTTCGTGTCCGTGGCGTCCAAGGACGTGTTTCGGGATCGCGGGCGCCGGTACGCAGCACAGCTGGAGCATGGACGGTGGTGCCGTGAGGTGACGCTGGTAGAGTCGGAGGGCGAGGGCCACGCGTTCCACCTATACCGGCCTGCACGCGCCACCGCTGTCGAGCTCATGGATCGTGTCGTCGAGTTCATCAACAAGAGTACTACTCCGTCCCGGACCGCCGCCACCGACGACCCGGCGATGCACGAAGACGAAGTGTGCTGGGATGAATTGGCCAATGGATCAGGTAAGAAATTCTGCGTGTCCCCAAGATCGATGGCGCAGAACACGTTGGTGATTGGACCTGAACAAGCATCCGCACCAATATTTGGACTGATGATCAGACACCCTTCCAAGCTGGTCCGGAAAGGACCTGTGGTCCTGCAGTATTGGGGAGAAGTATGGCCCGTACGTGCATAGCGCATACATAACTAGCCTGTTCGTTTCGCTGCAGCCGCTGCGGCTGCAGCTGTAGAAAAATAACTGCGAACACTGTAGCAGCTGCAGAAACACTGTAACTGCTGCAGAAAAAATAACTGCGAACACTGTAGCTGCTGCAAAGCAGCGAGACGAACACGCTGAACATGTCATGCGTGAAAATTGAGAGATGCATCAAATAGATGCACAAAATTTGGAGAAAGATAATAAACTAAATATGAATGTCATGTAGATAGCCATTTATTGAACGATAGGTCAATTTTGATCTCCATAAGTGAATACCTGTAACACTCACAATTAAATCCCATCGGAATAATAATGAAATGACAATTCTCCGGGTTGATATTGAAGCTATCTAAGCTGACATCACTATAGAAGTACCACAAATTACGGTATAGAAAGCACATGCAGTATATGTTGATGAATGAATTCTAGATGGAATTGGGTTTGGCAGCATTTCCTAAACCCCTTACCAATTCCTAGGGTAGAATCAGTAGGACTTTGAAATAACTAGAATCTGGGGTCACTAGCAGCTTGTGACAATACCCAGTGTGCTCATGGGTATCGAGGTCCTCAATGGCATCGCCACAATGAACTTCGTGCTCTCAGTCCTAAACTCGTTGATAAACCATTTAAGCCATATATATAATCATTCTTTTGGGTTATGTTGTATCTTGTAGAAAAAAACAGAAGGAACCTAGGAGTAGCTAACACTACCGGCCGGAAATCGGGTCTATTCCGAGTGTCGGCCCCTTTGCCGAGTGTTTTTTATCGGGTGCCCAGCACAGGACACTTGGCAAATATACAACACTTGGCAAAGGTGCCTTTTTCCGAGTGTCACGGAGCACATACACACGGCAACGTCCGAACACTCGGAAAAAATGCCTTTTGTCGAGTGTCCTGCATGCAGACACTCGGCAAAGGAAGCGCACGTGCCCAGCGCGTGCGCGGAGCCATCAGAGCTGACGGCGGGGCTCCCCTTTGCTGAGTGCATCCCTGCTTTGCCGAGTGCAAGCTTTGTGCTGTCAGGTTGACGTCCGTCCACTTTTTTTTTTTTTTGCCGAGGGCCCTTCCCGGCACTCGGCAAAGCATTTGCCGAGTGCCCGACAGAAAACACTCGGCAAAGGGGGGATTTGCCGTGTATCCTCTCCCCGTGTGCACGTTGCCGAACGTTACACTCGGCAAAGGCTTTGCCGAGTGTACTCGGCTCTTTGTCGAGTGCCCAAAAGATGGATTTCTGGTAGTGTAAGGGAGAAAAGAATCAATACGACACAATTGACAAAAAGGAAGCAATGATACAAGCTTAACTACAAGCAACCCTGTTGTAAAAGGGACCAGTGGAATCCGAAGACTAGTAAATGCTAAGGTGTGATTGAGTTATCTAAGATACATACTACCTTCAGATAGGACCCAAAACTTCTCCCTACAACGGATTGAAATTTGTTCCAACAAATGTCCTGTTGTTGTTAGTAAACACAGTTGTTAGATAGAGGCGCCACTCCACGTATAGAACACGCTCCAAACCAATAACAATCAGAAAACATCTCTTTCATGACTTTAAAAGGAGGTGCACATCAATAGTTGATGGCATCTCCATGGAGGCATGGATGAATAGAGCATCAAAACACAATATAGTAGCTTAGACTGACTCCAACCCACACCCTATATCCTCAAAATGGGTTGTTAACTGGAAAAATAGGACTTCAACCTGTCTCCAACCGGTGACCAAGCACGAACCCCATTATTGGCAATGACTGAGGTTGCTACCCACAATTAGATCTTGACGCCTTCACGACGCAGCCACTGTAGCTCTTTCTTTCTCGCCTGGAGTAGCACACGCCGGGGATGCGGAACGCCTGGAATCGCCGGCACCGCTCCTCTTGACCCCAACGACGGCCTGCCTACACCCAAGCTTCGATCTTGGCCGGCAATGGTGGCGCCTCCCACGAGTGCTGCTTCTGCTCGCCCAGCGCGACCAGCAGCAGCTGCCTTGATTTAATCCCCCGTCGATCTGGAGGTGCAGCCCCGGTGAGCTCCGACGTGGGCGCGGCGGCGGGCTTGGCCGCGGTGGGGCGGCGACGCGGTTGGCCGCGAAGGACGGCACCAGGCGCGGCGCGGGGGAGGGGGCCGTCGGGCAGGTGCGGCGTGCAGCCGCGGCTCGGCAGGGGCGACGCGCGCGGAGGAGGCGGGGGCTCTGCAGCACGCGCGAAGGAGGCCGGGGCCGAGCAGCACGCGCCGCGGCGTGCGTGCACGGAGGAGGCGGCAGCCTTTCCCCGTCGCGGCGGACGACGGCGGTGGCGGAGCGTGGCCGCGGCGCTGCGGTACCTCCATGACGACGCCGGCGTGGTGCACGGGGACGTCAAGGGCCGGAATGTGCTCCTGACGGGCTCCTCCGGCGACGGCTGCGGCGGCGCGAAGCTCGCCGACTTCGGCGCGGCGAGGATGGTCTTCGATTTTTGGACTCTCCGTTGGAGACAGCAATTCGTTGGGTAATGACCTTTCAGCTTGAGAGCATCCATTCACATGTTTTGGGCTACCATTTAGGTCTGGTGGGTTGGAGTCAGTCTTACAAAGACAACCAAAAGTACATACCCAAAACTTCGTACCATTCTACAGCGACGGGTTCCGCTCGAGCCTTTGGTTCTAAATCTGTGAGATGGAAATATAAGAATGAAAACCCCTAGATGAATGTATTGAATAAACCATCATGACAGGGCACATTGATGGACATATTACCTCACTTATTGATTCCTCTAATGCTGCATCTGGATGTGGAATCCTATTGAAATCTTGTCAAACTTCACCGAAGCCTTCAGTTTACAACATAATTCCATCAAAATGGCACGGTGGTACTTTTAAGATGCTACGCTTCTGATAATGTCACAAAGAAATAGGACTGACACACAATCTACACCTCATTTTTCTCTTTCAAAAATTCCACAGAGTTACCTCAAATTGGTCACACAAATTGGGGAAATGACAACTGATGTTGTATGTTTGCGCCGAAGCAGGAACCCAGACACAGAAAACAGCACGATCCAACAAGCAAGAGTTGGGTGAACTGCGGCAAGCGCCATGTCATGCAATCAGAGGGAGAGAGAGGATGACGTACTGTGGCAGAACGGGCGTGCTTACGCGGGATCGTGGGAGGCCGGCGGGGCAGGAGAGGAGGAGCTTTTACGTTGTCCAGGGATCTGCAGCTCCGGTGGATCTGTCTCAACATAGTTCAACAAACTGTAATGCTGAATCGACAAAGTGAGTTTTCATCCGTACCATCAATCTTGTCTATGACATATGGGGTCAGGTCCTACATGTCATTGACAAAGAGTTATGGTATTGATGAAAAGTGCATGAAAAATGATGGTATATGGATGGAATTTTTCGATTGATAAACTACAAGGCATCTAAGTTCATGAATTATGTTCGGAAAATTCATTCACATTTTGTCCAGATTTAGGCACATAAGTCAAATCACTTTGAACTCGATTAGTCATGTACGACTCCTAATCTGCTTTTGTATTATTTGCACCACGGATTTGTTTTGTGAATAACGGTCTGTCTTTCAACTTTAATAATTCATTTATCTATATTGTATCATCTGAATTTATCTTATTTTAGATGATGTCAACACCTCTATCATGTACTAGATTATTTTGGTCTCAAGGGAAACAAGTATATATAGAGCTTGTGATCCGTGTTTGCATCGTTCTTTTTCATTCCTTTTTTTTTTTGTTCCGCCTCTGCCTTTTGATGGTGTGCTGATCTAGCTTCACTAAACCTCCTTCCACCTCCTCTGGCTTTGAAACATGAATATTTGTCAAATGTTGATATATAGGATCTAGTGAGCATAGGTGTAAGTTTCATATTATGTAAAAAATATTTGGCTTATGAGCCTAAATCCTTGTCCTTGCCTCCTCCGTGTGTGGTGTGATCCACATACTATGTACCCTTACTTGTATTCATATTGTGTGAAAAATATTTTCACTAAAATTAATGTAAATTTCATGTCTAAAATGTCATCTAAATTAAAAAAAAGGAGGTAGTATATATGAATATGATCTCCCTTCTCCATATGGAAATAACGAAAGACTTGAAAAGGCTGGTCTAGAGGCAACAAGGACGACGGCAGCAACAAGTAATATCACAGCCGAACGACGGGTCAAGCATGTTAGGTTGGTGCATGGTACAAACAAAGAGAAAATGAGAAATCAACCAATCAAACCATGACACTGAAGGCCAACACTGGATATGTGCAATATTACCACAGTTATTGTGCCAGCATCTTCCGCTTTCAGTTGACGAGCTAAAGCATTTCATTGACCATTGCAGAAACTAATTAAAACATGCATCTCATTTCTGGAGGTACTGTACTAGCTTATCAACCCTTCACGTACATGTATGGTGTAGAATTTTTAAAGGTTATATTATATGAATAAGGTAGGGTTACTGAAAGTTCTTAATTTACTGTATTTCACATTTTGATATATAAAATTCTTGAAATTATCTTTTTTTTCTTCAGCTATGCTTATTTATTGTTGCCATCACCCATTTAGAGTAGCACATATGCAAAGTGGATATTTGAAATAATTACTATCAATTTCGATCCGCAATGACAAGAACTGGAGTCCTGATCTTCCGAAAGGTAGGGTAAATTTGATTAGTAGCGCGTTGATGTTAGCTATTTGGGCTTCTAATCCAAAGGATTTGAACCCTGCAACCGTTACACTGCTGCTCCAATTGGTTATCAACCAAGTACAACTCAAATGACCACGCTAAGAAGGCTTTTCCTGCTAGCGAATCAAAGAAAACAAGCAAGAATGATAAGAACGCAATCCGAAATTGCAAATATAGATGAAGAACAGAGATAGGTGAAGGTTCAAGATCTTGATGGAAAGGACTAATCACCACAAATGAGTAGAGACAAGAACAGGGGCCCTAATTCAATTGCCGCCAAGGTAATCCCTCAAGCACAACGAACAACGTCTGTTTCTCAAACAAAACTAGAACTCAACAAATCCCGAACCCTATGTGGTGGCGGCTATTGATAATAGAGTCTAGGTTCGTGCAAAACCCTTAAGACGCGCCCCTAATGGGACATGACACAACACAAAGCCCAAAGGCCAAAAACGGTGACGCGTGCAACACTGTAGCACCCTCAATTTTGTGCTCATTTAAAAACCCTTAAAATTTGACCCCTTTTAAAAATTTTCAACTAAAAGCAATTTTCTAGATTAAGTTAGAACCAAAAATAAAATTTTTGAATTTTAATTCATGCACAAAGCTCATCATATGCATTTTTGGAGTTTATTGTTTTTATTTTAAGTGTTTGTTTGGTTTTTGTTTTTGTCCGAATTTGAATTGCCTTCAAATTCAAATTCCAGAAATATTTGAATCCAAACCAGCCCCAAAAACCGTGTTGGGCCAAATCTCCTACCGGCCCAGTCTTCTTTTCCTTTTTCCCTTTCTTCTTTTTCACCGCGCCAGCCCGTTTTCCCGGCCCATCTTCTTCGGGCCCAGCTCCCTCAGCCCGTCTCTCCTCTGTGTCGCTGACGCGCGGGCCCCACCGCGTCGTCTTCCTCCTGCCGCGCCGGCGAGAAACGCGTCGACGCCCATACCGTGCTGCCGGAATTCGTCATCGCGTCATCTCCGCGCCACAGGAGTCGTCCTCGCCGCTCACGTGAGCCACACCGCCATTTCCCCGTCCCGTCTCGTCGCACAGCGCCGCCCCGTCCAACCTAACCCTAATCCCGGCGAGCTCCCCGACGACGTCCATGCCCTGCCACCCTCTTCCGTCAGCCACAGCGCCATCTCGTCGCCTCCAACCCACTGGAGCCACTCCGCGCCCGCGCCAGCGCCCCCGCACCGCCATAGCGCGTCACATCGACGTCCAGTCCGGCGAGAAATATCTCGCCGGAGCTGGAGATATTTTCTCCGGCGCCAAGTCACCTCCGCGCGGCTATAAAAGGCGCTGAGCCCTTCCTCCTCCTTCTCACCGTCGCTTCGCCCTCACATTCACCCATCTCGCGCAGTCGAGCTCTCTTTTCCCTCTCTCTCCCCCATCTCCGGCCACGCTCCGGTGAACTCCCGCGCTGCTTCTCCATTGCTCCCCGCTCCAATCCAGCTCGAGGTGAGCTTCTTCGCTCTCATCTCCTTCACCTGCGCCCCTCTTCTTCCTCCCCGCGCACCCAAAGCTAGCCCGCATCGAGCGCGGCCGCTCCGCCGCCCCCTTCTCCCTCTCCGGCCGCCGCGGAGCCCTCCCCGGCCTCGCCAAGGCCACGCACAGCCCGCGTGCGCACACGTGCACGTTCACACACCCCCAAGACAGCCCCTGCGCACGCGCGCGTCGTTTTCCCCGCGCACCCCGGCGCGCCGCCGCACTCCGGCGAGCCCGCGCCGTCGCCCTAGCCCTCCCGCATGTCAACACGTTAGCCTCCAAGCTTCGCCACGCCGAGCTGAATCTCCTTGACCACTCCGCGTCGCCCTCCGGCCTCCACAGCCGCCGCCGGTGAGGACTCCGGCGCCGCGCCGCCGCGCCTGACCGCGTCGTGTGGCCATCCGACGTGGCTGCCACGTCGGCGCCACGGGCCCACGACGACCGAGTCGCGCCGCCACGTGGTGCGCTCGGTGCACCGTGGACCTCTCCCTCTCGCGCCCCGGTCCACAGACCCCATAGACCCAGTTCACGAAACAGTATCGCACAGTGATCTGGCCCCTCTGGACCCGCATGTCAGCCTCCCATACACCGAACAAATTGCTAGGTGCACCCGAGATTGTACACAGAAAACAAATTCGAGTACATTTCCAATAGCAGAAAAATTCCCATAAATTCCCAAAAATCATACTTTCCTTTCTAATCATTTTGCAACCTTTGTACACCTCTGGAAAATTAGAATGTTGATTATACTTAATTAAGTTGATCAAATCCTAATCTTTTCCTCTCCTATTCATTCGAAAATTCATAACTATTTCATCTTAACTCCGAATCCAGAAATTCTTTCGCCTAAATTCCTCTAAAATCCTTCTCTACTCGTCTACACCAAAGCCATCTCAATTTGCTATTTATTTGGATTTTATTTTATTTAATGATTGTTATTTGTTTGAGCGGTAGATTTATTCGCCCTTTATTTACTTTTGATCGTTAGATAATCAAGCGTTCGAGGAAGAGCACGAGGACCCCGACTACGAGGAAGGACTAGAGGAAGAATACTTTGAAGGCAAGTCCTAACCCTCTTGATCATATTGCGCCTATGTTTGCAAATAATCCTACTTAGAGCTTATTTACAAATAAACGTGCATAATATTTAAAAATGATTTAAATGCTTAGTATACCCTAATCTCCTTGTTAACCCTAGGTCCCAACATCATTAATCTTTAATGATATGTTGGATGAAAATGCTGCTTAGGACTTCATTACACTGTGTATATAATTAATCTTGCTACACATGTTTTTGTGTTAAAATATGTGAGTGCTTGGTGGTGTGCGTAAATGTGAACTCGGGTGGGATTAGTGATGATATGCAACCCATAGTGGGGTATGTTTTGGCGGGATCAGGCGAGGTAGTCCTCAGTGGGGAGGCTATCTCTGGGACGCCTTTCCTCGTGACGATTGGCTATTGAAGATGCCTGGTTCGGTCGTATAAGGACCGGTTCATGTGCCGCCTTGCTTAGCACCCATCGTGCAACCACATGCCTTGTATGGGAAAGGTTTGGAACCACACCCTGCTATAGTGTCACCCGGTACCCACCAGGAGGCGGGAGTCGCAGCGGAAGCTAGGAGAAGACCTAACGAGATTGGCGTTAGCGTCCGGCGGTTGGTGATGGCCTGTGGCCCTTATTCCTATGGTGAATGGATGCCCCTGGTTGTGGATTTTCCGTGGTGGTGCCGTGGTGACACCAAGTATAGGTACGGAACCATTAGTATGTCAGTCTAAACCATGACGATGGCAAAGGCTGGTATACCTTGTGGATAAAGTGCACAACCTCTGCAGAGTGTTGAATCTATCCGGATAGCCGTGTTCCACGGCATTGGACAATTGCGAAAGCTATGGCCACACAAATGATTAGATTTTTCTGTGTGAGTTATACTTGGCGTGTGTGTTTTGGAATACACCGGTTTGGAGCCGTGTGCTGGTTGTCGGCCAGCGTTAAAACTTGGGAACTGGCGGGATGGATGCATCTCCCCCAGGGCCAACCAACCCCATTAATTCCAGAATCTCACTTGACTTAGTTTGCAAAGCTGTTTTGCTTTTCAAACAAACCCTTGCACAAAAATTGGCTTTTCTGCCGATATGATGAAGCCCCAGCCCTTATCCTTTGATCTTCCCCTTGCATACATTTTAACCCTTGTGTTAGGACTTGTTGAGTACCTTATGTACTCACTCTTGCTTCAATCATTCAGAAGAAGAACCAGAGTACGACTTTCAAGGTGATGGCGATGATGAGTAGGGTTTCGTCCGCGCGCAAGTCTGCCTGTAGAGTGGACCCCGCTTCAGTCTTCCGTTGCAGTAGTTCTAGTGTTGTGTCACTGTCCTCAGTGACGCTCAAGTGTGGTGTTTGTGTCGTGTTGTAATAAGGCTTTTGGCCATTGTATAAAGACCTTTTGTAATATAAAGGTTTGTAATGAGACTTGGTAATATTATCAATGGTATGACTCTGAGATGCCATTCTGTAAAAAGTGTCGTATCAGCTACTGATCCAGGGACTGATACGGTAAGCACTAGTGCTCCAGAAATGGGGTACGACAGAGTGGTATCAGAGCCATGCTTGCCCGTAGGATGGACCCTAAGTCGGAACGAGTAGGCGAGAGAGTGATATTTTTGTAGAAATTATTTTACAAAAATTCTGTTTATCTTACCTCTATTTATAAAACTATTTTATTCCGATACTTACCTATTTTCAAATTTCTGTGTAGCAGATGGAGGACCTTCGTGCAGAGTTAGCTCAGCTGGAGGAGCGTCGTGCTCAGACCGCCCGCGTTCTCGAGGACACCGCTCAGTGTTGGGACGAGGACGTCCGCAGGCTTCGAGAGACTCAGGCTCAGCTAGCAGAGTTTCAGGCACAGCTTGCTGCGTCCCAGTTCGTGAGGGGACTTTGGGAGGAGGATGCCCTGTACCTGATCAGAGAGGTGGACCGCTGCTACGTGAGACTCCACGAGGTTGGAGCAGGACCCCGCCGCAGGATGACCCCGAGGATTGGAGGATCAGCACGTCACCTTCACTACGCTTGCTCGACTGACTCGGACCCTGACATTGAGCCGACTGGAGACTCCTGGTCTTCTGGAGGTTCGGACCCGTCTGGAGGCGACTCAGGGTTAGGATCCGACGGCCAGAGGCACACCGACTCTGAGGACTCTGAGGACCTTATGGAGTGGGCCGCCGAGTTAGAGGCCGCACTCATGAGGGAGGAGTCCACCGAGGAGGACTGTTACGGAGTTGCCCCCACTTAGGAGTCAGTGGCGGAGAACTTCGTGGACCTTCCTGGAGACGACGACGAGGTTATGGGCGAGGAGCAGCCCGCACAGATGGACGTACCAGCAGAGCAGGAGCAGCCAGCGCCGTTCGTCGCCCCAGCGGAGCAGGAGCAGCCAGCACTGTTCGTCGCCCCAGCAGAGCAGGAGCTGCCAGGACTTCCGACACCGATGCCCTATGACGAGGAGTACTACCGCCTGCTTAGCACCGACGAGCTGACTGCAGACCCGTTTGACCTCTACGCCGAGTGGCTTCGGGACCGTGGTTTCGACGTCTGAGCAGCAGGAGTTGGCGTTGAGGAGTAGCTTTAGCTAGTAGTAGAGGCAGCTTTTGCCTTGAGTAGTGGAGTCTAGTAGTTGTCAGGTGTGGCAGTAGTGTGGTCTGGTAGTCGTAAGTTAGAGTCGCCCTGTGGTTGAGTCTTGTGTCGAGTCGTAGATCGTCGAGTCCTTGTATATAAATAAAAGGACTTGGGTATGTATGATCGAACCTTGTTATTATGAATAAGTTGCTGTGATGTTGTAATGATGCTGGCTCTTTCTGGTTGCGTGTGCGCAAGATTTCTGGAAATCTTTTTCCATTGATCTTGTTTTGTTATGCCTCGTAGTTCGTAGATCTTTTGAGTGTCCTATCTCACCTTTCTGCTAAACCCGTTAAACAGATGCCTCCCAAAAGATCCGTCAGACTCCAGCAACGCCGTGAGCGTGAAGAACACAATGATGAGGACAACGCCCAGGGTCATGGAAATGGGCGTGGAAGAGGTAGGAACACTGCCCCGCGCGGCAGAGGTGGAGGTAGAGGTAGAGGTGGAGGTAGAATTGGGAATAACAATAACCAAGACCACCAAGAAGATGAAGTGAGTCAAAATCAGGAAGGATATGATGAGATTGGAAACAATAATCAGAACAGAGGTGGAGGAAACCAAAACCATGGTAGAGGTGGTGGACAAGGTGGTGGAATACCAGGACCACCTGTCACCAATCTAGTGGAAGTAATGGACAATCAGACTCGTCTGATGGAAGTGATTGCTCAAGGACTGCTAGATCGTGCTCCAGGTCCCCAGACCAAGATGTCAGAATTCATGAGGCTCAGGCCACCAACTTTTGAAAGTGCTGAGGAAGATCCTTTAGCAGCAGATGATTGGTTGAGAAGTATCACCAAAAAGCTAGAAGTCATCAATGCCAATGATAGAGAAAGAGTTCTTTTGGCATCTCACCAGCTCCTTGGAGCAGCAGGTGAATGGTGGGATAATTATCGTGAAGCGGCTGAAGATGCAGAAGCTATCACTTGGGATGAGTTCCAAGAAGAATTCAGAAGGTACCATATACCCGAGGGTATTATGGAGATGAAGGCCGATGAGTTCCGCTCCTTGAAGCAGGGAGCTATGACTATGAACCAATATATCCAGAAGTTCATGAAGTTGGCACGATATGCACCAGAGGATGTTAACACTGACAAGAAGAAGCAGGATCGCTTCAGGAAAGGACTTAACCCTAGTCTGAAGATGCAGTTGATCACGCACATTTATCCAGATTTTAACACCCTCATGAACCGTGCCATACTTCTGGAAGATGCTCGTTCTCACATCGAGAACGACAGGAAGCGCAAGTTCAATGCACAGAAATTCAAGCAACAAGAGAGGAATCAGAGGCCAAGAGGCAACTTTCCTCATAAACCTAAATATCAGCCAACCATGCAGTATAGGACCTCAGCGTCCAACCAGCAAAATTCTGCACCTTTTTACCGCAATCAGAGCTCAGGCAGTCAGCAGATGAGCAGTGCTAGTGTTGCCCAGCCCAATAACAATGAAAAGAGGACTTGCTTTCACTGCCGCGAGCCAGGCCATATGATTGCTAGATGTCCTTATCTGAACTAGAATAATGCTCCAACTCAGCAGCATCAATCCAATAGTGCCAGAACTGCAGCCTCTGGTAACAGACGTGGTGGACAACAATCCTCAGGACAGCAGCGAAGGAGCAATCAAACCTTTGATCGAGGAAAAGTCAACCACATTAATGCAGAGGAAGTTGAGGACACTCCAGACGTTGTCCTTGGTGAGTACCTCGTCAACTCAACTCTTGCAACAGTTTTGTTTGATTCTGGAGCTTCGCATTCGTTTGTTTCATCGAAGTTTGTTGCTACAAATGGTTTGCCAACTGTCATGCTAAAACAACCCCTAATAATCCGGACTCCCGGGGCCGAGACCAAAAGTTATTTGGGATGCCCACGGGTTAAGATCCTTTTAAGTGGGGTAGAGTTCCTAGCGAACTTAGTAGTCCTAGAATCTCAGGGGATAGATGTCATCCTCGGAATGGACTGGTTAAGTAAGCACCAAGGCAATATAGCCTGTGACACCCGGAAAGTTACCCTGGTAAACCACAAAGGAATTAAAGTGGTATGTGAACCAAAAAGGTCAAAAGTTATACCAATGGTTCACAATATGGAAGCAAAGTCATTGGAAGAAGTGCCAGTGGTTTGTGAATACCCAGATGTATTTCCAGATGAGTTACCAGGCATGCCACCTGACAGGGATATAGAGTTCATCATTGACCTTATCCCCGGAACATCTCCAATAGCAAAGAGACCGTATCGAATGGCAGCTAATGAACTAGCAGAGTTAAAGGCACAAATGGCAGAATTGCAGAGGAAAGGTTTTATTAGGCCAAGTTCGTCACCGTGGGGATCACCAGTTCTCTTTGTCAAAAAGAAAGACGGCAGTCTTAGATTGTGCATAGACTATCGATCTCTTAATGAAGTCACCATTAAGAATAAGTATCCATTGCCCAGGATCGATGATTTATTTGATCAGTTGAAAGGAGCCAAGTATTTCTCCAAAATTGATTTAAGATCTGGGTACTATCAGTTAAAAATTAGAGAAGGAGACATTCTTAAGACAGCTTTTGTTACCAGATATGGACAATATGAGTTCACCGTGATGCCATTTGGACTTACAAATGCACCTGCATACTTCATGAACCAAATGAACAAAGTATTTATGGAGGAGTTAGATCGGTTTGTCGTAGTCTTTATTGACGACATTCTCATCTACTCTAAGAGTGCCGAAGAGCACGAGCAACATTTAAGAATTGTATTGGAAAAATTGAGAGCCCATGAGCTGTATCCCAAATTCAGCAAATGTGAATTTTGGCTGAACAAAGTGGCTTTTCTTGGTCACATCCTGACAGAGGAAGGAGTATCTGTAGACCCAGCCAAAGTTGAGGCAGTCCTCAATTGGAAACAACCAACTACAGTGACAGAAGTTAGGAGTTTTCTCGGTCTAGCTGGTTACTATCGAAGATTCATCGAAGGATTTTCTAAAATAGCAAGGCCAATGACAGCATTAACGCAAAAAGGAAAAGAGTTCAAATGGACAGAAGCTTGTGAAAGGAGTTTTCAGGAACTAAAGAAAAGGTTGACCACAGCCCCAGTGTTGACCTTGCCAGACATACATCGAGATTTCGTCGTATACTGCGACGCGTCTCGACAAGGATTGGGATGCGTTCTCATGCAAGATGACAGAGTAGTGGCTTATGCATCGAGACAATTGAAGACGCATGAGCAAAACTACCCAACTCATGATCTAGAATTGGCAGCAGTGGTGCATGCACTCAAGATTTGGAGACACTATCTAATAGGAAATAAGTGTGAAATCTACACAGATCATAAGAGTTTGAAGTATATCTTCACTCAACCTGATTTGAATGTCAGGCAAAGAAGATGGTTGGAACTAATCAAGGATTATAATTTGGAAATCCACTATCATCCTGGAAAGGCAAATGTAGTGGCAGATGCACTAAGTCGCAAGACTCGTCATAATCGTATCTAGATGCATAAACGGAGACCCGAGCTTGTGGCAGAATTTGAACACTTGAATCTTCACATTGCCGAACAAGAACAATTGAACACCCTATGTGTGGGGCCTAACCTAGAAAGCCAGATTCGAGCAGCCCAGGAGAAAGATGATGAGATACAAGAATTAAAGAAGAAAACGGGGTTAGATAAGGCCCCAGGATTCCGAGTGGATAATCAGGGAACCCTATGGTACAAGGATCGGATATGCGTACCAAAAACTGGTGAGTATCAAAATCTCATCATGGATGAAGCTCATAACTCTGCATACTCCATCCATCCAGGATGCACCAAGATGTATTTGGATTTGAGACAGAAATATTGGTGGTCAGGAATGAAAAGAGATATAGCAGAGTTTGTTGCTCGATGTGATATCTGCTGTAGAGTCAAGGCAGAACATCAGAGGCCTGCGGGATTGTTGCAACCCCTACATGTTCTAGTATGGAAATGGGATGAAATCAGTATGGATTTCATTGTGGGTTTACCCCGTACTCAAAAAGGGAATGATTCGATATGGGTTATAGTGGACCGCCTGACTAAGGTCGCACACTTCATCCCTGTAAAGACGGTCTACAGAGGAGACAAATATGCTCAACTATACGTGGATCATATACTTAAGCTGCACGGAGTTCCGAGCAGAATAGTCTCAGATCGTGGAACCCAATTCACTTCGACATTCTGGAAGAGCCTACACAAGCTGTTGAAAACTAAGTTGGATTACAGTTCTGCATATCACCCTCAAACAGATGGACAGACCGAAAGAGTTAATCAAATCCTCGAGGATATGCTTAGAGCATGTGTACTGGCATATGGAAAGGATTGGGAGAAAAGTCTATCTTTCGCAGAATTCTCCTACAATAATAGTTACCAGGCCAGCATACAGATGTCACCATTCGAAGCTTTGTATGGCAGAAAGTGCAGAACCCCTCTGATGTGGTCGGAGGTCGGAGAACGATCTTTCTTCGGCCCAGCCATTATCAGAGATGCAGAGGAGAAGGTAGCTCTGGTAAGAGAGAATCTAAAGGCAGCCCAGAGCAGACAGAAAAGCTACGCCGATACCCGATGTAGAGATTTAAGCTTCGAGGCAGGAGACTATGTGTACCTCAAGGTATCCCCAATACGAGGTACTCGGAGATTCCAAATCAAAGGAAAGTTGGCACCAAGGTACATTGGACCGTTTAAGATACTCAAAAGAATTGGAGCTGTGGCTTATCGCCTCGAGTTGCCCGAGGAAATGTCGGACATCCACAATGTTTTCCATGTCTCACAATTAAAGAAGTGTCTGAGAGTTCCAGAGGAAGTAGTACCTCCAGAAGTAATGGATCTTCAACCAGACCTTCGATATCAGAAAAGGCCAATTAAAATTTTGGATGTTGCAACTCGGCTAACAAAAAGGAATGCAATACGGTTTTGCCGAGTGCAATGGAGTAATCACACAGAGGCAGAGGCCATGTGGGAACGAGAGGATGACCTAAAGAAAGAGTTTCCCTACCTGTTCGAAAGCGAGTCGGAATCTCGAGGACGAGATTCTGTTTAAGTGGGGTAGGTCTGTAGCACCCTCAATTTTGTGCTCATTTAAAAACCCTTAAAATTTGACCCCTTTTAAAAATTTTCAACTAAAAGCAATTTTCTAGATTAAGTTAGAACCAAAAATAAAATTTTTGAATTTTAATTCATGCACAAAGCTCATCATATGCATTTTTGGAGTTTATTGTTTTTATTTTAAGTGTTTGTTTGGTTTTTGTTTTTGTCCGAATTTGAATTGCCTTCAAATTCAAATTCCAGAAATATTTGAATCCAAACCAGCCCCAAAAACCGTGTTGGGCCAAATCTCCTACCGGCCCAGTCTTCTTTTCCTTTTTCCCTTTCTTCTTTTTCACCGCGCCAGCCCGTTTTCCCGGCCCATCTTCTTCGGGCCCAGCTCCCTCAGCCCGTCTCTCCTCTGTGTCGCTGACGTGCGGGCCCCACCGCGTCGTCTTCCTCCTGCCGCGCCGGCGAGAAACGCGTCGACGCCCATACCGTGCTGCCGGAATTCGTCATCGCGTCATCTCCGCGCCACAGGAGTCGTCCTCGCCGCTCACGTGAGCCACACCGCCATTTCCCCGTCCCGTCTCGTCGCACAGCGCCGCCCCGTCCAACCTAACCCTAATCCCGGCGAGCTCCCCGACGACGTCCATGCCCTGCCACCCTCTTCCGTCAGCCACAGCGCCATCTCGTCGCCTCCAACCCACTGGAGCCACTCCGCGCCCGCGCCAGCGCCCCCGCACCGCCATAGCGCGTCACATCGACGTCCAGTCCGGCGAGAAATATCTCGCCGGAGCTGGAGATATTTTCTCCGGCGCCAACTCACCTCCGCGCGGCTATAAAAGGCGCCGAGCCCTTCCTCCTCCTTCTCTCCGTCGCTTCGCCCTCACATTCACCCATCTCGCGCAGTCGAGCTCTCTTTTCCCTCTCTCTCCCCCATCTCCGGCCACACTCCGGTGAACTCCCGCGCTGCTTCTCCATTGCTCCCCGCTCCAATCCAGCTCGAGGTGAGCTTCTTCGCTCTCATCTCCTTCACCTGCGCCCCTCTTCTTCCTCCCCGCGCACCCGAAGCTAGCCCGCATCAAGCGCGGCCGCTCCGCCGCCCCCTTCTCCCTCTCCGGCCGCCGCGGAGCCCTCCCTGGCCTCGCCAAGGCCACGCACAGCCCGCGTGCGCACACGTGCACGTCCACACACCCCCAAGACAGCCCCTGCGCACGCGCGCGTCGTTTTCCCCGCGCACCCCGGTGCGCCGCCGCACTCCGGCGAGCCCGCGCCGTCGCCCTAGCCCTCCCGCATGTCAACACGTTAGCCTCCAAGCTTCGCCACGCCGAGCTGAATCTCCTTGACCACTCCGCGTCGCCCTCCGGCCTCCACAGCCGCCGCCGGCGAGGACTCCGGCGCCGCGCCGCCGCGCCTGACCGCGTCGTGTGGCCATCCGACGTGGCTGCCACGTCGGCGCCACGGGCCCACGACGACCGAGTCGCACCGCCACGTGGTGCGCTCGGTGCACCGTGGACCTCTCCCTCTCGCGCCCCGGTCCACAGACCCCATAGACCCAGTTCACCAAACAGTATCGCACAGTGATCTGGCCCCTCTGGACCCGCATGTCAGCCTCCCATACACCGAACAAATTGCTAGGTGCACCCGAGATTGTACACAGAAAACAAATTCGAGTACATTTCCAATAGCAGAAAAATTCCCATAAATTCCCAAAAATCATACTTTCCTTTCTAATCATTTTGCAACCTTTGTACACCTCTGGAAAATTAGAATGTTGATTATACTTAATTAAGTTGATCAAATCCTAATCTTTTCCTCTCCTATTCATTCGAAAATTCATAACTATTTCATCTTAACTCCGAATCCAGAAATTCTTTCGCCTAAATTCCTCTAAAATCCTTCTCTACTCGTCTACACCAAAGCCATCTCAATTTGCTATTTATTTGGATTTTATTTTATTTAATGATTGTTACTTGTTTGAGCGGTAGATTTATTCGCCCTTTATTTACTTTTGATCGTTAGATAATCAAGCGTTCGAGGAAGAGCACGAGGACCCCGACTACGAGGAAGGACTAGAGGAAGAATACTTTGAAGGCAAGTCCTAACCCCCTTGATCATATTGCGCCTATGTTTGCAAATAATCCTACTTAGAGCTTATTTACAAATAAACGTGCATAATATTTAAAAATGATTTAAATGCTTAGTATACCCTAATCTCCTTGTTAACCCTAGGTCCCAACATCATTAATCTTTAATGATATGTTGGATGAAAATGCTGCTTAGAACTTCATTACACTGTGTATATAATTAATCTTGCTACACATGTTTTTGTGTTAAAATGTGTGAGTGCTTGGTGGTGTGCGTAAATGTGAACTTGGGTGGGATTAGTGATGATATGCAACCCATAGTGGGGTATGTTTTGGCGGGATCAGGCGAGGTAGTCCTCAGTGGGGAGGCTATCTCTGGGACGCCTTTCCTCGTGAGGATTGGCTATTGAAGATGCCTGGTTCGGTCGTATAAGGACCGGTTCATGTGCCGCCTGGCTTAGCACCCATCGTGCAACCACATGCCTTGTATGGGAAAGGTTTGGAACCACACCGTGCTATAGTGTCACCCGGTACCCACCAGGAGGCGGGAGTCGCAGCGGAAGCCAGGAGAAGACCTAACGAGATTGGCGTTAGCGTCCGGCGGTTGGTGATGGCCTGTGGCCCTTATTTCTATGGTGAATGGATGCCCCTGGTTGTGGATTTTCCGTGGTGGTGCCGTGGTGACACCAAGTAGGTACGGAACCATTAGTATGTCAGTCTAAACCATGACGATGGCAAAGGCTGGTATACCTTGTGGGTAAACTGCACAACCTCTGCAGAGTGTTGAATCTATCCGGATAGCCATGTTCCACGGCATTGGACAATTGCGAAAGCTATGGCCACACAAATGATTAGATTTTTCTGTGTGAGTTATCCTTGGCGTGTGTGTTTTGGAATACACCGGTTTGGAGCCGTGTGCTGGTTGTCGGCCAGCGTTAAAACTTGGGAACTGGCGGGATGGATGCATCTTCCCCAGGGCCAACCAACCCCATTAATTCCAGAATCTCACTTGACTTAGTTTGCAAAGCTGTTTTGCTTTTCAAACAAACCCTTGCACAAAAATTGGCTTTTCTGCCGATATGATGAAGCCCCAGACCTTATCCTTTGATCTTCCCCTTGCATACATTTTAACCCTTGTGTTAGGACTTGTTGAGTACCTTATGTACTCACTCTTGCTTCAATCATTCAGAAGAAGAACCAGAGTACGACTTTCAAGGTGATGGCGATGATGAGTAGGGTTTCGTCCGCGCGCAAGTCTGCCTGTAGAGCGGACCCCGCTTCAGTCTTCCGTTGCAGTAGTTCTAGTGTTGTGTCACTGTCCTCAGTGACGCTCAAGTGTGGTGTTTGTGTCGTGTTGTAATAAGGCTTTTGGCCATTGTATAAAGACCTTTTGTAATATAAAGGCTTGTAATGAGACTTGGTAATATTATCAATGGTATGACTCTGAGATGCCATTCTGTAAAAAGTGTCGTATCAGCTACTGATCCAGAGACTGATACGGTAAGCACTAGTGCTCCAGAAATGGGGTACGACAAACACCAAACAGTTTTTTGAGGCCAATTTGTTTCGACGATACCCGTCGACTCAGGCGGAATTTTGATGCAGGACCAGATCCGTTGGAAAGGCTATCATCTTAGCATTCCATCCATCTATAGAACGCCCAAAACAAAGTCCGTATGTGACATGGGCGTCCGATTTAGTGGAGGTTGTTCCTGGAGTACGAATCGAACTCGACGGCCAACTTGGTGACGAATTGAAACTTGGGGCAGATGTCCTCATAATGCAATATTATCGGAGTGAAAGAAGGGATCTAAGGAAGAAAGTAGACCAAACTTTTTATTTTTTATTACTAACAAATAAATACTTTATTTGGGCGTAAGAAACTTGCGTGTTTTGCTTAAAAAAAACACACTTGCGTGTTAAAGGACTGCATTTTATAAATGAAAAAAATGAATCTGTAGGGGTACCTGATTGAACCCATATTTCTGTAAGTACCAAAATTAATAGGAAGATCGTGGATGGACACCGCACATAGGCTTGTTGCTAATATAGTACATTGGCAGAATATCACAGTTCTGATTTAAGGTGTCTGATGCTAAGTAGCTAATAACTTAACAACAGGGGAGTAGCCCTCTTTATCGGTGTCATTAGCCATCTGAATAGTGTTTAAACACTGTTTCACAAAATTTTCAACAATCCATTGGTGTCAGGTAACACCGACGGCTGCACGTGGCTCCGAGCCGCTGCTTAGCAATGTCTCGTGTAAAATGAACTCTCTCGATGACCACCCTTGCATTGCATATGTTGCATAAATTTTCACCTTTCTAGAACCAGCTGATGTAAGTATTAATAAAAATTTATTTTTGCTTTGGTGATCTTTTATTTAAGTGAGATGTGAGAATTTCCCCTTGCAAAAAAAAAAAAAGATGTGCGAATTTCTGTTCTTTGTTCAGGCCTATGCAGAGAAGAAAGAGTGTTTCATTCATATGGCACATCGCAACTTTTGATCATGATTTGTCAAGCTTCCATATTTTGCTTTTTTAGATATATTTTAAGTATTTTATTAGATTAAATTGGATGCTAAAAAATAAGCCTCTAATTAGTGAATAGATGTCGTTCAGAAATGAATGATATATATGACGTTGTGAAGCTTCTGGAAGAGAGTCGAGAGAGTTGGACAGGTTTATACTTACCTCCGTCCCATAATAGTTGTTATTTTTTATTTTTGATCACCATGTTTGATCATTCGTCTTATTCAATTTTTTTGCAAATATTAAAACAAATCTCTAATGATTATACAATCCTAAATGAATAAATATGTTATGAAAAAAATAAGGGGTGGCAGAGCCCCCAACCGACGGGAGTTGTTACGTCCAGTATGTCCCCCCTCGATTCCCGACATGCTATGATACCCCAGGGTGGATAGGAGCGGGTCGAGTCCGTGCACGAGTAAGCTGGACGGACTCCTTGTGAGGCTGCATATTGTAGCCTTTTTATAGTCTAGTGCATTTTCTAATATTTGCACAAAATTTTTGAATAAGATGAATGGTCAAAAGTGATAATCAAAAGTCAAAAATGACAGATATTTTGGGACGGAAGGAGTACTAAAATTCCTTCATTAAAATTGACTATATAGATAGTGAAAGGAATGAGAATCAAAAGACATCAGGATATTCGAATACTATATAACAGCATGCACCTAGACCCATTAATTCCTTCAGAATCAAATGTCATGATCTGCCAATGTACTAGTAAACATTTAGTAAGCATTTGGAGCAAGCAGCAATCTAGCTCAAGTGCAATCAAGCAACAACTTATGACAATGCATTCAAGCATGAGTGCTACGACTACTCCGGAAGCTGGTGCCGACATCGCCGTTGACCTGTATCCTTTCCTGCGCAAGTACAAAGACGGGCGGATCGAGCGGTTCGCCGGCAGCACCTTTGTGCCGGCGTCCGAGCCGCCAGCAAGGGCCACCGCCGGCGTGGCAACGAGGGACGTCGTCATCGACCCCGTCACCGGCGTGTCCGCGCGCCTCTTTCTCAGCGCCGCCGCGCTCGCGACATCCAATACTCTTCCGGTCATCGTCTACTTCCATGGCGGTTGCTTCTGCACCGGAAGCGCCTTCTCCAAGATGTTCCACCGCTACGCGGAGTCCCTCGCGGCGCGCGCCGGCGCGCTCGTCGTCTCCGTCGACTACCGGCTGGCGCCGGAGCACCCCATCCCGGCGGCCTACGACGACGCGTGGGCAGCGTTCCGGTGGGCAGCGTCGCTCTCCGACCCGTGGCTCGCCAGGCACGGCGACCCCACGCGCGTGTTCCTCGCTGGCGAGAGCGCCGGCGCGAACATCGCGCACAACGTGGCGTCTCGCGCCGGCAGCAGCCCGGACATCGACATCGAAGGACTCATCGTGTTGCAGCCCTTCTTCTGGGGCGTCGAGCGGCTGCCGTTCGAGACGGACCGGCGGCACAACGACGGCCGACACATGTTCTCGCCAGAGAAGGTGGACACTTTCTGGCCGTTTCTGACGGCGGGCTTGGCGGGCAACGACGACCCCCGGCTCAACCCGCCGGCGGAGCAGGTGGCGTCGCTGCCGTGCCGGCGAGCCTTCGTGTCCGTGGCCTCCTAGGACCTGGCCCGCGACCGCGGGCGCCGGTACGCGTCGTGGCTGGACTTCCATGGCCGGTGGTGCCGCGAGGTGACGCTCGTCGAGTCGGACGGCGAGGACCACGCGTTCCACCTCTACCGGCCTCGACGCGCCGCCGCCGTCGCGCTCATGGACAGCGTCGTCCAGTTCGTCAATGAGGAGCCGAACTCCGTTGCCGAGACGACGACGCTCCTCCACGACGCGACCAGGAGGATGTGCTTGGCCGCGCATCGGTCAGTAGTAGTGGATCGGATAAGAAAATCTGCGTCTCTCCAAGGTCGATGGTGCGGAATGCATTGGTGGTTCGACCTGGGACGGCATCGGCACCAAGATCATTTGGACTGGGGATAGGCCACTCCAGATCATTAGTTTCTAAACTGGTCCGTAAGGAACCCTTTGGCGCTGCAGTTCTGGCGAGAACCGTGGCTAGAGTCTGCCTGTAGCGCATGCGTGCATGGGACGTAATTCTAAATTTCTAATCATGCATGAGCGGAGCGAATATATGCTCCTGTTAAATGCATGGTTTCTTCTATCTCTCTAACTATAGTTATCAAAAAGTGTCATCCAGAGGCTGGTATAGACTGGTTGCCGTGTGCCCAGCTGTCCGAGAGGCCGCACCAAATGTACATGATCTTATACATTGCATGTGGAAGCTAGTAGTCTACCCATTTTTTTGTCAAAAAGTTGGCTTTCAGTTTTCCGCCGTTTGAAAATGAGGATATGACGGTAGTGGATGGCGAGAGGTGGCCTTGTCTGTTCAGATCGGATTTTCGTCCGTGGCATATCCGTATACGATGGCGATCCTATTTCTAGCCAGATGGTGGAATTTGCGCATTTTAAAAGTTTTTGTCTCCCGTTAATGAAGCTGACGTTCTTTTGATTGCTTATGTAATCAGGAAATATAATATGCTTTAATATAAATAAAATATGGCTACACGCTGAAATCAGCCAGCGTGTCACGTTGATTAAGACTTAATAAGTGTGTAATTTATTTCCTTTTAATTAAGAAAATCACTGTGTTTGTCCACTTGGTATCTTGGAGCTTGTTAGTTACTTAACCGCAGTGACTTGGACTCACGAGACTCCGGCGGCTGAGAAAAAAGCTTATGCCAGCCCCTCGTCTCTGGCAGCCTTGCCGTCAGCGGAGGAGGGAGGCCCGGCATCACGATGTTTGCTTCGTTGCCTCATAGGTTAAGATAGGTAGGTCTTTCTATGGTGGTTGCTCTTGGCGGCGACCGCGGTGTTTGTTAGGGTTATGGTTTCTCTAGTGATTCGGTCGAAGAGATTGACGTTGGCAGTGTGGCGTCGTCAAGATCGTTGGCTTGGAGCAGGAGGAGGATGTGTCTTGACGGTGGTGGTGAGTCAAAGAGAATAAGGTACTCCGGCCCCTCCTTTGTCTCGTCGCGTGGTTCTACATACTTATGCAAATTTTCAAGTCATCATGTGCTATGTATATTGAGATAAAAAGAAAAACTCACAATAACCCTTATAGTGTTCAATAGCTAATTTCCACATTTTGAAGTGTCCGGCAGCCAAAATAACTTTTTTCAATGTTCAGCAGTTAATTTCACAAAGTCATGGTGTCCAGCAGCAAATTTGGCCTTTAATTTAATTTTTCGTGTACCATCACCTGTTATTCTTCTTGTACTATCTGATGGACTGACTCTGACCGACAAGTACCAGAGTCCATACCACTAGGCAGCTGAATTATCAGGTAACCGTGAGAGCTCGAACCAACTCGCCGATTCATCTATCCTTGGCACAAAAGTAATATTCTCTCTATCCATAAGTATAACGCCTTCTGAGTTTGTTCTAGATCAAAAATTTTAAACCTTAACTAATAATATCTTTAATTGTTTTTCAAATTTAAAGAGTTACATATTATGATTGTCAATTTCACAATGAATTTAGTAACATCAGTTATATTTTATCAATTTTCTGGTATTTTTGTTATTGGTAGTCAAAATTGAAAAAGTGTGACTAAGGACAAACCTAAGAAGCACCACACTTGCGAACTAATCTCAAAAGCGTAGCTGCTGCCCGAATCAGAACCGCGTGATAAGATGGCCAGCGTCATTATAGCAAGAAAACTCTCCAAACTCGGCGGAACGGACAGCCGTGTCCACTTTGTGGACGCCGAACCGTGTTACTTGCCGGCGACGGAGAAAGATGACCACGGCGCAGCATGCTCGCATGCTATAACTAGTACTCATTAACTACTACTACTCGGACCCGCCCTAATCACGTGATGGTCGTGTTTAAACGAAATTGGTCAATCAGTAAGATGAACAAGACCCTCATGCTCAGAAAGGTGGGCTTATCATCTAACAGTGCTCACTGTATAAGTAGTAAAATATACTCACGTTCAGCATGCTCATTGTCAATTGAGAAAACGAACAAGACAGACGTGTGATTTAGGACGGACCTCCTGAATTAGCGCGTAGGGAGTTGGTAAATGATTAGGTAGCTCTAGCGACCAGCATCACTGGATTCAAGCACCTCCTGGTGTATCGTACAAAACAAAAGAGGAAGGAGAAATCATTTTTTTCTTTTTTGCGAATGAGAAAAGGAGAAGAAATTATTAACTAATGAAACCTACCACATGCCTTTCTTCTGCTCTCTATTGAGCTGATGGAGCATTTCCAGTGGTGGGCTCAGGATTTGAAAAATGGGTATTCAAAATTTCTAAGCGCGGCAAAAAAACGTTATGCTAACTTAAATTCAATACAAATTGCTTCAAAATCATATCGAAGATAAACATAAAATTGATCCAAACTTGAAATTGAGAACATAGAAGCATAGAAACACTAATTGGTGAGAGTTTTGTGGGTGGGAAATAGATTATAGATGGGCTGCCACAGTTTTTAGGCTGAAAGATGGATTGATATATGTTATTTATTTACTTTTTGTACACATATAAATAATACATGTTATATACACAAAGAAAATTGTCCAAAATAATAAGTATTCAACTGAATACCCATGAATAGAGCTGGGCCCGCCCCTGCATTTCGTTGTCCGTCCTAGCTAGATCCATTTCCTCCTCTCGTCACTGGTCTTACATGCGTACAGTCACACAATCCATTCAAATGAAATTCCTAAAAAAAAGGACTTTAGATGTATAAAAAAACGTGCACAATAAACAAATGTTATACACGCATGTTCTGAGTCATGAAATAATATTAAATGGAATAAGGATCGATGGGTATATATATCAAGCAAGCACATAGCTAGCTCTTGCCAAAGCAGATTAAAGCCTTTGGTGCAAGCAGCGATATTTCCAGCTTAGAGTACAATATAATTAGGCAATGCATTCAAGGATGAGTGCTCCGACTAATCCGGAAGCTGGCGCCGACATCGCCGTCGACCTGTATCCTTTCCTGCGCAAGTACAAGGACGGCCGGATCGAGCGGTTCGCCGGCGGCAGCAACTTTGTGCCGGCGTCCGAGGCGCCAGCAAGAGCCACCGGCGTGGCAACGAGGGACGTCGTCATCGACCCCGTCACCGGCGTGTCCGCGCGCCTCTTTCTCAGCGCCGCCGCGCTCGCGACATCCAGGAGGAGGACTCTCCCGCTCATCGTCTACTTCCATGGCGGTTGCTTCTGCACCGGCAGCGCCTTCTCCAAGATGTTCCACCGCTACGCGGAGTCCCTCGCGGCGCGCGCCGGCGCGCTCGTCGTCTCCGTCGACTACCGGCTGGCGCCGGAGCACCCCATCCCGGCGGCCTACGACGACGCGTGGGCAGCGTTCCGGTGGGCGGCGTCGCTCTCCGACCCGTGGCTCGCCTGCCATGCCGACCCCACGCGTGTGTTCCTCGCCGGCGAGAGCGCGGGCGCGAACATCGCGCACAACGTGGCGTCTCGCGCCGGCAGCAGCAGCAGCCCGGACGCCATCGACATTGAAGGACTCATCGTGTTGCAGCCCTTCTTCTGGGGCGTCGAGCGGTTGCCATTCGAGACGGACCGGCGGCACAACGACGGCCGACACATGTTCTCGCCAGAGAAGGTGGACACTTTCTGGCCGTTTCTGACGGCGGGCTTGGCGGGAAACGATGACTCCCGGCTCAACCCTCCGGCGGAGCAGGTCGCGTCGATGCCGTGCCGGCGAGCCGAGTTCGTCAACAAGAGTACTACTCCGTCGCGGTCTGCCGCCGATGACCCCGCGATATATGAAGAAATGTGCTGGGCTGCATTGGCCAATGGATCTGGTAAGAGAATCTGCGTGTCTCCGAGGTCGATGGCGCGGCAGAATGAGTTGGTGATTGGACCTGGACAAGCGTCCCCACCAAGATTTGGACTGATGAGGAGACACTCCAGATCAGCTTCCAAGCTGATCCGGAAGGCCCCGTTTGGTCCTGCAGTATTGTGGAGAAGTGTGGCCCGTGCATAGCCCGCATGCATAACATGTCATGCGTGAAAATGGAGAGAGATACTCCTGTGTTCTCCTTCTCCCTCAACACTAAGGGATGAAAACGGTCGGTAGCAATACTAACGGAAACAAATACGGTATAGGTATTACGAAAATATCAAAAATAAAATTATCATGATAGAAATATGCAGTATCGATCGAAAATCGATAGTAAATATCGGTAACACAAAACACAACCCGTGTATTGGCCGCAACACATCATGTATCAGAATATCAAATATGAACATATGGTTGGTATTTGAACTAGCTACAAATGGATCATAACACTATACATTTGAAAAGAGATGTTCAGACTAAAATAGATAATATATATATGGTTTAATGGTAAGCTAATGTAAAATCGTAAAATATTGGCGATAATTTTTGGACCAAAACAGAAATTGTTGGAAACAATCTGAAGAGTCTAAAATTGTTTTCACCACATACTTTCATTTTTTGTTTTCATTTTTTGGTAATTTTCATTGTGATCGGAAGAAGTTGAAAACGAGAGCCTCGGTTAGCCGATAATTGCTATTTTTGCTTTCAGTCCTACACACTTGTTTAACTAATTGTTTTCTTCCTAGAGTTAGAATGACAACTAATTTGTAACGAGAGAGTAGTGTTTTCTTTATCTCTCTGCGAGAACTTTTTCTGCATAGACATTTGTCCTATAAAATAGGATTGTACTACAATATAATAAGCATTATATATTGTACCAACATATCTAACTTACACTTGTACGTAGAATACTAAAAAGTAAAATTCACTGGAGGTCCACAAAATTATCTATTTGGGTCATCTACATGTCATCTGCGTCTATGAAGTTTCATTTTGTAGTTTTAGGTCCATGAACTTGTTTGTATGTGTTATCTAGGCCCATAAACTTTTTTTTACACCATAGCAAGGATTTGACCAAAAGTTGGAACATGAATTTGCCAGAGGACATGATCACGAGCTTGTTCCAGCTGCACGAGCGTGCTGACACGAGTTCGCCCCTAGGTTCCCTAGGCCACCACGCAGAGGTGTGGCAAGGTCCATCAAAGCCATGCGTAGGAGGATGGTCAGATCTAGAATAGGGAGCTGGAAAGACACATACATGAAGGAGACAAATAAGTGGTAGGAGAAACACCATGATTTTGTCGAATATGACTCGAAAAGAAGAGGACATTAAGAGGTATGACCCATATATATGTAAGGGTGACATGGTGTCCGCATGTCAAATCTAAATGCTTGGTGAATTGACCGAAGTCAGTAAGGGAAACCCCAACCTATTTTTTTAATTTTCTTTTATTCCAACCTGGTTTTTCGCTCCCACGAGGAGTTGAGGGTTCCCCTACTGACTTCGGTCAAAAAAAAAATAGGTTGGGGTTTCCCCTACTGACTTCGGTCAAAAAAAAAAAATGCTTGGTGAAAGGACATGGACCTGTAATACACCAAAAAGTTGTGGACCTAAAATTGTAAAATAGAAGTTTGTGAACCTAGATGATATAAACGAAGAAGTTTGTGGACCTAAAAATGCAAAATAAAAGTTTATGTACCTAAATGACATTGGCAGACTAGTTCGTTGATCTCTAGAGCATTATACTCAATAATAAATTCTATTCTACCAAAATAGCTGAGTTCAATTTTTTCGAAAAAAAGGAGGATTATTTACCTTTATGTTTTAGAAACATACTATGGAATGCTTATTTCTGAATTTATGCCACCGGCCAAGCTGAACCCTCATTCTAAGCTAGTTTTATTTTATTTTATTTTTGAGCTACATGTATGAGTGCGAGCCCCAGTTTGGTACTTACCACACATGATAAGGCTCGCATGAGGAACAACTAGAAACGAAACTGATGTTTGGTCTTGTGGCTTCTCAATATTCCCGCTGGGATGCTTCTATAAGAGGAGGATGCATGTGTAATTTTGAAGGGTCCTTAGAGAACATATCCAACAGAGTGCACATAAATTTTGGTGTCGGCATTTCCATACAAAACTCTGTGGAAGGCGACCCACAGCCACATTTCATGCCTGTAGTCCTGCAGGTATTCCATGGACGATGGATCAGTGGTCCATCCAGACGGAAATTGGAGAAAGGGTGGGGTGGGGAGGGGGGGGGGGGGGGGGGGGGCACTGATAAGAACACGGTGACGTGTTCCTGATGTTGTCCCGATCTTTGCAAGGTCCAACTCTATATGTGACATAAGTCCGCGACCCCGTAAGAACTCCTCCATAGCATCTTCCCACTTATAATAGTCATCAGGAGTAGTAGTTATACCCAAGGTTGGCACAAAGTTCATCTCCAAGATTAGACGTTCATCCAACATGATGATGAAGTGGCACAATAATATAATGACAAAACAACTCGAGCAGTACCGTGAGAAACCTGAATCTGATACCAAATGATAAGAACACGGTGACGTGTTCCTGATGTTGCCCCGATCTTCACGGTACTAGACTTCAGAAAAGAATTTTTCAGCAATAACAATACAATATGTTATCCTCTGGCCAGATCAACGTGTTAATCAATTCCCACGACAGTCAACAGCAGAATAATATATGATATATCCGGCACAAATCAAGAGCCACACCAGACGCAAAGATAATTAAACTAGCAATTCCTCCGTTGAACTGATCACAACCAGTAAAATTGTATAGATAGCAGATAGATAAATAGGATTCGGCTTACAGGAAGTAGTCCAAAATCCTTGCTTGTTCTTCCACCCGTGTCTCGAAGGAGAACGATCAGAAGACGAGATCTCCGAAGAAATCAAAAGCGCACCCAGGTTACAACAACCTGATCACGAACTCAATCACAATCCAGACAAGGATCGGAGAGACACTTCAATACGAAGTAGCAGATGGCATCGCCACATAGGGTTCCTGAGCAATGCTCGACAGGGAAAAACAATACGATCAAACCTACCCTGTTACAAGGAGCGACGGCTCCTATATGCGCGCACAGGCACCACACCAAAAAGGAGTCCGACTCAAACACAAACAAAAGAGGCCTGGCCGGCCCATACCAGACTACGACTCATCCAGCCACTCGACTCACATATGAAAATAATTAAATAATCCGGCAACCATGCTAATGCTTCTAGTTAAGGAACTAAATTAACTAATGTGAGATCATGAGGCCCTCACGTTGGATTTTCCATGGTCTGCATCTCTTGCTTGCTATGAAAATGAGCTCCCACAAATATATGCTTGAACCGTGGTATAACAAATTCTTCCTTCATACTGGTCCTCTTCAGAATGAACCAAACTGAAATTTAGGCATTTTCAGAACATTACCAGCTGATAGAACTTGATCGTTGGATAAAGTTTCAGAATTAATATTTGGCCAATCATGGTCATATCAGGCACGTACTCAAGTATCATCCATTCAAATTGTCTCGTACACAAATTTAAAATTTGAATACTCAACGAAAATCTCTACTACTTAATAAGTCTAAAAGAGGTCGTCAGCCGGATTTTCAGACCTCTGCTGTTTGAGTTCAAGTCGAATTCAATTTTCAAATCAATTCAAATTCAATCGTCCAAGGCTTTTTATGTTTACAAACTTTAATCGCGTTTAGTCACAAACCAACTTCTACTCCAGTCGTAAGTCTCTGCGCTCGCATCCAGTTGAGCCAGGTTCGAGCCCAGCCACTGCATCTTTTTATTCGTTGTCGTTTTTTTATTTCCCGAATCTGGCATGGGTTCGGGCTGGCCAATTAGATATCAGCCACATGATGGTTACACGGAAGCCACACTGGATCCAAGCTTGGCTGCACTGGATACAATCACAGCCCACAAAACAAAATGTTCCTGAACTCGAAACATCAAGAGAAATTACTGGAACTATAGATCAATGCACTGCCAGTAACTTTTATTTTTGGTCAAAGTTTATTTGAGCTACATATTTTTGTAATAAAATTTGTTGAACATTGCATCTTGTTAAATTTGACTGCATTTAAAGAGTCATCAAAATATTTCAAAAAATCAGAATTTTTCTTTTTTTTTATGTAGATTATGGTAAAAAAACGTTCAAGGTATCTTATTGTTGTTATTTTTGGAGATTCTTCACAGGGTCAAAATTGACCTCTAATACTTTATGCAATATGGTTCAGAAGCTTTATTTTGCATAAGCCTATATATGTAACCCTTACATTATATTGACATTATGTGTACCGTTACATTAGGTTGCATGTTTCTCCTTCTTCACGAGATTGAAGTTTCCTTTGCTTCAGGTTATGTTTAGTTATACCTCTTTACCCTGACATTAGGTTGCATGTACCCTTTATTTGATTTAGGTTTTGTTTAGCTATACCTCTTTACACGCTTCATTGCAGTAAGTTGGCTATGTTTTTGGATGTCCATGTTCATAACATGCATAAGCTTGTGTAAGCTTCATGACCATTGGAGTTTGGAAACCCCAAGGTATGAATGTTTTGGTGATTGGATGAGAACCATAAATGTGACTAACGTGTGCTTTGAGTATATTATCTTGTAGGTCACATTGGAGGGAGCACTACAACAACCAACCTAAAACCCCAAGTCAAGGATGATTGGTTGCCTCATCAACTCATGGACGGACTTGAAGGAGTCGCGGTCGAGGAGATGGATCAAGGCTAAGGACATGCTAGATCTAAGCAAGTGTTGGCTTGGTTAAATGTTAGGCTTGAGTCCATAGGAAACACCGGACTATCAAGAGGGTTCGAGTTGGTACTCTTCGGTAAACACTAGTGTAGAGATCTTGGATGCATGGTGTGTTTCTCAGGCGCTAGGGTTGCAGAGGAAGAGTGCAGGAACCAAGAAAGAAGGAGTTGGAAGTGAGGATCAATGGAGAAGATCAAGTTCCAGCTGACGGGAAACCACCGTATGATACGGTGCCAGTCACCGTATGATACGGTGACTGCAGGCAGGAAATCCAGTGAAAGGAGAGTCACTGGTAGGAGTCACCGTATGATGGTCACCGTATGATACGGTGGGTCACCGTATGGTTTCCAGGGAAACTGCATTTTGGGCAAGTTCGAGAAGAAGGAGGAGCAAAGCCACCGTATGATACGGTGGTAGACTACAGGAAGATGAAGATCCAGTTCTGAAGAGCTCAGAGGGTGAAGCAGGGTGGACAGTCACCGTATGATACGGTGGGTCACCGTATGGTTTCCAGGGGAGCTGCAAAATTGGATGAAGTCGAAGAGAAGATGAAGTGGAGTCACCGTATGATACGGTGAAGTCACCGTATGATACGGTGACAGCCAGCGTATAATAAGGTGACTATGGAGCAGAAAATCCAGTGAAAGAATAGTCACTGGTAGAGTCACCGTATGATGACCACCGTATGATACGGTGGGTCACCGTAAGGTTTTCAGGAGAAGTGCAAAATGGAAGGTTTGCTGAAGCTGGAATGAAGTAGTCACCATATGATACGGTGCTAGGACAGTACCTCACTCAGGAAAAGGAAGTCCCAGTCGACCGTTGGATAGTCACCGTATGATACGGTGGCTCTAGTCATCGTATCATACGGTGACCAGAGAAATCTAGGCAGAAAGTTGCAACGGCTAGTTTCGTGGCTTGACGCTATAAATAGCTGGTTGCTTGCCTCTTTGAGGTGCTCTTGGACAGTCCAAAGGAGGAGAGGTGCTGTCAAGAAGCCAAGTGAAGGGAGAAGAAGCACTTTGAGGGATTTGAGTGATCCAAGTGCTTGAGAAGAGTGACACCATGTGCATCCTTGATCTCTAGGCTAGTGAGTACTTGAGAGGATCAACTAGGGCTGTTACTCTTGGTCTATGGCAAGGCCTAGACCGGTTAGGCGTTGGTAGAGAGCTTGCCAAAGTGTGTGGAAGTCTCTACAAGTTTGTACACGGTCTTCGTGCTTTCCGTGTGAAAGAAGCAACAAGGAGAGAGCGCCTTTTGGACCGCATCACGTGCGGATCCTTACCCTCGGAGGAGTATCCGGAGTTGCCGGCGGGACGTGCCCGCGTCTTCACTTGGAGGGTGAAGAATGCTTTAGAGGGGATCGCCATCGAGCGGAGGGACGGGTCAAGACTCCGGCGGGAGTAACCCAACGTGGACTAGGGGGAGGCGCCATCCTCCCGATATCACGGAAAACATCATAAGCCTTTCTATCCCTTTCTCTTTACTACTTGCACTTACTTACCGTCTTTACTATACTTGCTAGTAGTACTTGAGATTGCCTTGATTACTTGTTGCTCTAGTTGTTTTCTTTGGCCTATTCTCTTTACTCTCTAGTTGTCTCTATCATACATGCTTGCTTGTGTTGCTCTTGTATATCTTGGTTGCTAGTTGATCTAAGGACTCTACTTAGTGTGCTTGATCTAGTAGATCCTCTAGTACCTTGTGCTTGTCTAGTTTGTAATGTAACTTAGGTTTGCTCTTATCTAGTGAAATAGCTTGCTCTCTTGTTGTTAGTTCTTTGCTCATACTAGTTCACTAGATTAAGGACTCTCCTTAGTGTGTCTCTTTACTTACACTAGAACTACTTGCTAGGAATTGAGTGGGCTTTTGTGTTAGGAGAAAAATCTATAGTGTGCACAGATTCAACCCCCCCCCCCTCTCGATCACACGGTCCTTTCAAGTGGTATCAGAGTCAAGTGCTCATTTGTAGGCCTCACCGCCTCGAGTTGTGACCGTGAGTGTGTTCGGAAAAATGGCTAACACTATGGATGATGATCCTAGCACTTTCGCCGATATACTGTTGATTGAGCCTTCCGATGAGTGCTTTAGTGATAATACCTATTATGAGCCTATCGATGAGTTTGAGCTTGCTTCTCTTGGTCATAATGAGGATATTGCTGATTTTGCTTCTTGTTTGTATTTGCTTGCTAGGAGGATCGTAACTCGGAATTATCACTACCTCGACCACAAGAAATTGGTGAAGAGATTATTGAGGAGTTTACCTTGTGCTCGAGTTGGTTTTGTTCCGTTCTTCAAGTTGGATGATTTTGCCAAGATGCCATATCATGATGTAGTGAAGGCTATCATGGATATGGATGTGGCTCATCGCAATGGCCAAGCAAGTATGCAAGTGAATGAAAATCAAGCAAGCATCTCATTACATCTCTCTCAAGCTCATGAAGGTGAACGTTCCTCCAAGAAGGATGAAGAGATTGGTTATGTGAAGCTTTGCAATGAGTTGGAGAATATCTCTATGAAGCCATGGGAAGATCTAGTGGAATTTGCTCTCCGAGTCGATGACCTTGTCAAGAAGATCAATTCTAGTGGCCTTTGGAAGATTGAGAAGCCCGAAGCTATGAAGAGGTTCTTAGATGGTCTACCTAAAGAGAAGTATGGAGAGTTTGTGGAGTTTGATGATTATGATCTTACTCATGATTCAATTCAAGAAATCATTGTTGTGATCACAAGAAGACAAGCTCATGCCAAGTTGTCCGAGGCCTTTCAACCATTGGAAAGTGAAGATGAAGAGAAGAAGATTCCGGTGTATTTTTGTGATGATGCCCATTCTAGTGGTTGTGAAGACTCTCCCTCACCTCTAGATTGTGTGGAGAGTGATGTTTCGGATCTTCCATCACCATACATTGACTACTATAGAGAGAATGAGTCTTGGAAGGTGAAATCTCCATACTATCACCTTCTCCATGACTTTGAGGATTTTCATAGAGATCACAATGAGCCCTTGCTTAATGCACTCTTGAGATTGAGGGTTCTAGCCGCAAGAATTGACTCCTTTGAAGGAAGAGAGAAGATTAAGGATTTCAAGATGAAGGTCATCAACAAGATTAGTGCTCTTGTTCCTTTGAATGTGAGGGTTCTCATCTATGAACATGTTGGAGGAGAATTGGAAACATTGTCAATTGAAGATGCTATCTACATTGCAATGTCTTACTACACTCAAGTGAAGAATATCATGAAATATCATCTCTCGGTGCCGGATGTCAATGTGTTTGATGATTTCTCTCTTGAGAAGATCTTTGCACATTTGGGTGATGACCGAGAAAATTGGTCATATCAAGGACTAAGTGATGAAGTTGTCAAGAAGTTTGAAGCCTTGGAGTTGGACTTCATCAACGGTGTTCCCGCATCCTACATCAAGCAAAAGAGGAGGTAAAAAACAAGTCAATTGAGTCAAATGATACTAATCCTCCTACCTCTTTGATGGCTTCCAACAAGGTGAATTACAAGATTGGTGGCAAGGATTGGGTACTTGATAGTGGATGCACTCAACATATGACCGGCTCCGCTTCCATATTCACCACATTGAGAGAAGATGATTCACATGACAAGGTCACCTTCGGCGATAACTCCAAGGGTAAAGTAAGAGGCCTTGGTAAAGTGGCTATCTCAAATGATCTCTCCATCTCAAATGTGCTACTTGTTGAGTCTCTTAATTTCAACTTGTTATCGGTGGCACAAATTTGTGATCTCGGTTTCCAATGCAACTTTGATGATAAAGGTGTTGTGCTTAAGAATGAGGCTATGGGTATCACTATCAAAGGTTTTAGGCACAACAACCTATATATTGTTGATTTTGAGACTAACATCGAGATTGCACCAAGTACTTGTCTCTTTAATAGGTCTTCAAAGGGTTAGCTTTGGCATCGTCGTCTTGCTCACATTGGAATGGGCCAACTCAAGAAGGTGGTGAAGATGAATTGCGTTAGAGGAGTGAAGGATGTCACGTTTGAGAAGGATCGCTTGTGTAGCGCTTGTCAAGCTGGCAAGCAAGTGGCATCTCCACATCCCTCAAAGAGTTTCATGTCTACCTCAAGACCCTTAGAGCTTCTTCATATGGACCTTTTTGGTCCAACCACCTACAAGAGCTTGGGAGGAAATCTCTATTGTCTAGTTGTGGTGGATGATTACTCAAGGTATACTTGGGTATTCTTTCTAGAGAACAAGACTCAAGCCTTCGGAATCTTCAAGAAGTTTGCAAAAAGAGTTCAAGTAGAATATGAGCAAAACATCAAGAAGATCCGGAGTGACAATGGCTCGGAATTCAAGAACTCCGTCATTGAGGAATATTGTGACCATCTCGGCATCAAGCATGAATTCTCGGCAACCTATACTCCACAACAAAATGGAGTGGTCGAGAGGAAGAACAAGACTCTCATTACCCTTGCAAGAGCTATGTTGGATGAGTATGGGACACCGGAGAGGTTTTGGGCGGAGGCCATCAATGCCGCATGCTACACCCAAAATCGGATTTATCTTCACAAGATCCTTCACAAGACCTCATATGAGCTATTGATTGGAAGGAAACCTAATGTGGCCTATTTCCGAGTCTTTGGTTGCAAGTGCTATATCTTCAAGAAAAGAGAAAGACTTAGAAATTTTGAGAAGAGGACCGACACCGGGATTCTTGTTGAGTACTCCGGCTCATCTAAGGCCTATCGAGTCTACAACACATCAACGGGGTTCGTGGAAGAATCATGCGATGTCCAATTTGATGAGCCTCATGGCTCACAAGATGACCTCCACCGCTCTCATGATTTGAGTGATGAGCCTACGGAGGATGTCTTGAAGGATATGCCGGTTGGTGAAGTCATTCCCCATGAAAACGTACCTACATCTCCACCACCAACTACATCTTCATCAAGGGACGCTTCCACAAGCACCTCGCAAGACACGTCGACCACAAGCGCTCCATCGAGTGATCAACCTCGACATGCTCCGTCAGGCGAATCCCATCAAGAACATGATCGTCCTACTACTTCAAGCACATCACAAGAAGATGATTCGGGATCTCCACTTCGACAACAAGACACGTACATCTCTAAGGAGCAAGCCGCTCATGATGCTCAAGATACTTCGCCGGCTCCACCACCTCTTCGTCAAGAACCACCAAGGAAGCATAAACCCATTGATAAGGATCACCCATGTGACCTTATTGTTGGGAGTCCTTCCCAAGGGATAGCCACAAGGAGAAAGCAATATAAGCCAAATTATGTTGATACTAACCAAGCTAATGTGGTTATGAACTACTCTCTTGTGTCTTCTCTAGAGCCAAAGAACATTGAAGAAGCGTTGGAGGATGAGAAGTGGGTGCTTGCAATGCAAGAGGAGTTGAACAATTTCAAACGTAATGACGTTTGGAAATTGGTCAAGAGGCCCAAGAGAGCAAACGTCGTTGGAGCTAAGTGGGTCTTCAAGAACAAGGAGAATGAGAAGGGTGTGGTGATAAGGAACAAGGCGAGGCTCGTGGCCAAGGGATACTCTCATGTGGAAGGAGTGGACTTCGATGAAACCTTCGCCCCCGTCGCTCGTCTTGAGGCTATAAGAACCCTTCTCGCTTACTCTTCTCATTTTGATTTTAAATTGCATCAAATGGACGTTAAGAGTGCATTTCTTAACGGACTAATTAATGAAGAAGTGTATGTAGAGCAACCTCCCGGATTCGAGGACCCCAAGCATCCCGAGTATGTCTATAAGTTGAAGAAGGCTCTCTATGGGTTGAAGCAAGCTCCAAGGGCATGGTATGAGCGTCTTCGAGACTACCTCACCGACAAGGGCTACAAAATTGGTAGCATCGACAACACCTTATTCACCAAGCATGTTGGTGATGATCTTTTCATTTGTCAAATCTATGTCGATGATATCATCTATGGTTCTACTAATGAGGCCTTCAATGATGAATTTCGTGCTCCAATGAAAAAGGAGTTTGAGATGTCTATGATAGGTGAACTCCATGTCTTCCTCGGATTTCAAGTCAAGCAAATGAAGGAGGGAACATTCATCTATCAAGAGAAGTACACACGAGATCTCCTCCGCAAGTATAGAATGGAAGATTGCAAAGGTATTGAGACTCCAATGGCAACAAATGGTCTTCTTGATGCGGATGTTTCCGGTATTCCTATTGATCCCAAAGTCTATCGTTCTATTATTGGATCACTCCTCTATCTCACCGCATCTAGGCCGGATATCATGTTTAGTGTATGCCTTTGTGCTCGTTATCAAGCTAACCCTAAGGAATCTCATTTGAGTGCCGTCAAGAGGATTCTTAGGTACATCAAGCATACTCCAACTATGGGCATTTGGTATCCTAAGGGATCGGACTTTGAGCTAGTTGGTTATGCGGACTCGAATTTTGCCGGATGCAAAGTGAGTAGGAAGAGCACATCGGGTGGGTGCCAATTTCTTGGACGATCTCTCATATCATGGAGTTCCAAGAAGCAAAATTGTGTGGCCCTTTCAACGGCGGAGGCCGAATATATGGCAGCCGGTGCATGTTGTGCTCAACTACTATATATGAAGCAAACCCTCTTGAACTATGGATTGGTATATGGTCAAGTCCCCTTGTATTGTGATAGCGAAAGTGCTATTAACATGGCTCTCAACAAGGGTGACCACACTCATGCTAAGCACATTGAAGTCAAGCATCACTTCATCCGGGATCATGTTGCCAAGAAGGATATTGAGCTAATTGGAGTTCGGACCCATGAGCAATTGGCCGACATCTTTACCAAGCCTCTTGACAAGAAGACATTTAGCAGGCTTCGAGGAGAACTTAATGTTCTCGATCTCTCAAACTTCACATAAGTTCTCTCTAACTTGCTTCTTGTACATTATGTATATTACTTTCTTGCTTGTTTTTGTTTGTGCCTCTCCTTTTGGTATGTTCCTCTTATTTTGTAGGACCGACGACTAACCTTGTTGAGATAGCAACGAGCAAGGGTGAAGCTTGGGATTGGTGGCACTTGGCTCCCAAGGCTTGAAGAAAGGCTTGTTGTGAGTAAGCTCAAGGAGGGATCAAAACTTGTTGTTGGTATTGTTGTTTCTTAGCCTTCTCTTGTCTTTTCTTTAGCATAAACATCATGCATTGTATACTTATCATCTCATTTGCATTTGCATCTTGCATTTTTGCATCGTGTCTTGACGTCAAGATCCATCTAGGGAGAGTTGCTTGTTCACAATATGAGTATATGACTCTCTAGATGAAAAACATAGCAATGCTATATGAGCTTCATGCCCATTGAACCAAGATTCTTTGAGCTCCAAGGTTAAATCCACTTGCGCGGCTCAAGGTCTAAGGGTTCATACATACAAAACCCAATACACTAACCCCATGTGCACTATACTTGTTATTCTCTTTTGAGTTTCTTGTGTGTAGGGGGAGCTAGTGGAAGAAGGAGAGGCAAAGAAGAAGGTGGACACTCGCCTAACCTAAGTTTTCTCTCACATGTCGTCCATATTTTCTCTAACCCCTATTGTACTCGATTCTCTTTTTGTGTGCTAAATGACAAAGGGGGAGAAGAAGTCATAGTGGTGATCAAGTAACTAAGGACAATTGTTGAGACACAAGGATCACCACCAAATGATCGAGCTCATGACGAAGACATGATGAGAAGATGAAGAAGAAGATGGTCATCTCAAGGGGGAGTTGAAGACTTGAAGATCAAGAGTAATCTTGAGATGATGAGGGAGTTGATAAGGAGAAGAAGTCATTATGGTATGGTGATCAAGTGATTGAGGACAATTGTGAAGACACACGGATCATCATTGATCATGACGACGATGGAGAAGACGAAGAAGAAGGTGATCATCTCAAAAGGGAAATGAAGACTTGAAGATCAAGATCGGTTTTGAGATGATGGCTCAAGTCAAGGGGGAGTTATCTAGTGAAGCATGTCTCAAGGGGGAGTTCTTTGGATTTTGAAGAACGAGTGATCAATTCATAACATCTCGAGACATAAGGTCTTCAAGGTAAGGAAAAAGGTAAAACTCTCACCATGACCCCATGATGAAGATCTCTTATTTCATATCTTGTGCTTTCATCATCATATTGCTTGTCATAGTCTCCTATGTTTTTACTTCACTTGTACTATGAGTTTTTGCTCTAACTTGTGATTGTCCCTTTGAGCTATGACTTGCCATGACCTACACATCAAGGTATTATCCTTCTTACCCTTTGCTTGATTGTGTAGCTCTTTGATCGAGTTGTATTCCTTTCCTTTGGCTTTTGTCGTTTATTTCTTATCTTCTCAATCATTTTATTATGGTTGTCATCCATCACCAAAAAGGGGGAGATTGTAAGCTTCATGACCATTGGAGTTTGGAAACCCCAAGGTATGAATGTTTTGGTGATTGGATGAGAACCATAAATATGACTAACGTGTGCTTTGAGTATATTATCTTGTAGGTCACATTGGAGGGAGCAGTACAACAACCAACCTAAAACCCCAAGTCAAGGATGATTGGTTGCCTCATCAACTCATGGACGGACTTGAAGGAGTCGCGGTCGAGGAGATGGATCAAGGCTAAGGACATGCTAGATCCAAGCAAGTGTTGGCTTGGTTAAATGTTAGGCTTGAGTCCATAGGAAACACCGGACTATCAAGAGGGTTCGAGTTGGTACTCTTCGGTAAACACTAGTGTAGAGATCTTGGATGCATGGTGTGTTTCTCAGGCGCTAGGGTTGCAGAGGAAGAGTGCAGGAACCAAGAAAGAAGGAGTTGGAAGTGAGGATCAATGGAGAAGATCAAGTTCCAGCTGACGGGAAGCCACCGTATGATACGGTGACTGCAGGCAGGAAATCCAGTGAAAGGAGAGTCAGTGGTAGGAGTCACCGTATGATGGTCACCGTATGATACGGTGGGTCACCGTATGGTTTCCAGGGGAACTGCATTTTGGGCAAGTTCGAGAAGAAGGAGGAGCAAAGCCACTGTATGATACGGTGGTAGACTACAGGAAGATGAAGATCCAGTTCTGAAGAGCTCAGAGGGTGAAGCAGGGTGGACAGTCACCGTATGATACGGTGGGTCACCGTATGGTTTCCAGGGGAGCTGCAAAATTGGATGAAGTCGAAGAGAAGATGAAGTGGAGTCATCATACGGTGACAGCCAGCGTATAATACGGTGACTATGGAGCAGAAAATCCAGTGAAAGAAGAGTCACTGGTAGAGTCACCGTATGATGACCACCGTATGATACGGTGGGTCACCGTAAGGTTTCCAGGAGAAGTGCAAAATGGAAGGTTTGCTGAAGCTGGAATGAAGTAGTCACCGTATGATACGGTGCTAGGACAGTACCTCACTCAGGAAAAGGAAGTCCCAGTCGACCGTTGGATAGTCACCGTATGATACGGTGGCTCTAGTCACCGTATCATACGGTGACCAGAGAAATCTGGGCAAAAAGTTGCAACGGCTAGTTTCGTGGCTTGAGGCTATAAATAGCTGGTTGCTTGCCTCTTTGAGGTGCTCTTGGACAGTCCAAAGGAGGGGAGGTGCTGTCAAGAAGCCAAGTGAAGGGAGAAGAAGCACTTTGAGGGATTTGAGTGATCCAAGTGCTTGAGAAGAGTGACACTATATGCATCCTTGATCTCTAGGCTAGTGAGTACTTGAGAGGATCAACTAGGGCTGTTACTCTTGGTCTATGGCAAGGCCTAGACCGGTTAGGCGTTGGTAGAGAGCTTGCCAAAGTGTGTGGAAGTCTCTACAAGTTTGTACACGGTCTTCGTGCTTCGCGTGTGAAAGAAGCAACAAGGAGAGAGCGCCCTTTGGACCGCATCACGTGCGGATCCTTACCCTCGGAGGAGTATCCGGAGTTGCCGACGGGACGTGCCTGCGTCTTCACTTGGAGGGTGAAGAATGCTCTAGAGGGGATCGCCATCGAGCGGAGGGACGGGTCAAGACTCCGGCGGGAGTGACCCAACGTGGACTAGGGGGAGGCGCCATCCTCCCAATACCACGGAAAAAATCATGAGCCTTTCTATCCCTTTCTCTTTACTACTTGCACTTACTTACCGTCTTTACTATACTTGCTAGTAGTACTTGAGATTGCCTTGATTACTTGTTACTCTAGTTGTTTTCTTTGGCCTATTCTCTTTGCTCTCTAGATGTCTCTATCATACATGCTTGCTTGTGTTGCTCTTGTATATCTTGGTTGCTAGTTGATCTAAGGACTCTACTTAGTGTGCTTGATTTAGTAGATCCTCTAGTACCTTGTGCTTGTCTAGTTTGTAGTGTAACTTAGGTTTGCTCTTATCTAGTGAACTAACTTGCTCTCTTGTTGTTAGTTCTTTGCTCATACTAGTTCACTAGATTAAGGACTCTCCTTAGTGTGTCTCTTTACTTACGCTAGAACTACTTGCTAGGAATTGAGTGGGCTTTTGTGTTAGGAGAAAAATCTATAATGTGCACCGATTCACCCCCCCCCCCCCCCCCCCCTCTCAGTCACAAGGTCCTTTCAGCTTGTCCAGATTATATATGCATGTGTAGTGGGATATTAACCTGATATATAACTAAAATGACAAATATTTTGGAACAGAGGAGAATAGTGGGATATTGTTTTCACTGTCTTTTTTTTTTTGAAAGCTTGTTTTCACTTAATCTTTATGTTAGCGGCTATTCGATATGCATGTGTTTCAGTGGTCGACATCGGTAATTTATAAGGTTGTCTTTACTAATTAAGTAGACTAACATACTAATTTATATATAACAGGGAAGAGAGTGTCATCGTTTTATCCCGTAGCAACGCACGGGCAATATGCTAGTTGATACAAAAGATAGATGATATAACTAACACACACGCGCGCTAGCTTTTTGGTTCAGGTTCAGTCACTTTGTTTTCACATTTGGCTTGTTTTCCCAATCAATCATTGAACATTTGTGCTCTCATCAGTGTTTCGACTGTTACTACTTTTCTTTCTTTTATTCTTTGCAAGGGACTGCTATTACTACCACTGTTGGCATTGGCTGAACTTGAAAAATACGTGAACAATGTTCGTCAGGTTGCAGGTGGGGCGGTGAAAGCGGTCTTTGCCTAACGGTTAAGACACCCGAGTATCATCTCTGTGATTCTGGGTTCGACTCCCTGTGGAAGTGAATTTTCTAGGATTTAATGGCTTTGTGCTTTCAGCTGTATACGACGTGACCGTCGACAGCGAGGCGTCAGTCGTCAATCTCGACGATTTGCCGACTCAGTCTTCGAAGATGCTCATAAAAGTATGGTTTACGTATGTGCGTTTATAAGGATGAGTGTGCGTACGTTATGAGTGTCTGAATTGTACTGTGTAATAAAAAAAAGTTACAGGTGGGGCGGGCTCTTAATGAAACCCGCATGCCCGCCCCGCAAAATCGAACTTTGCGGCGCATGCAGCCGACCCGCGTATTCTTTGCGGCTTAATGGTTACCGGCATGCCAAACCCGCGGACAAGTAGGCAGACCTGCAACGGCCCGCGAGAGCCCGCAACTTGTTCTCCCACCGTGCATCGTCTTCATCTCGCAAACTTGTGTAAAACTAATGCCGGCGCCGAGACATCCTACGTATGTTGCAAGGCTGAAATGCCTCCGTCGCCGCTGCCGCTGTCTAGGCTCCAACTTCTTTGTCGATACGGGTGTTTGATGGAAATTTGGACATCAGTATACATACGTATACGGTATACCCCTAGTAATAACATGCATATATACTAGTGTACATGCTTGTACGTGAACAAATACGCTACTTTAGAAGAAAAGCAGGAGAAGGCCAGCAAACAGTTTTGTGTGAAGCTTGGAGCATGCAAGCACATCAAGCTGGCTGGAGTGCATGCCTGTAGGTGAACTCATCCGGCCAGCCGCCAGCGCGTACGTGTGTATACATACGTTTGAGCAAGTGCTCCACATGCAAAGCTCGGTGAACGCGACCGTACACAAGGGACGCGACGCTCGTCTAACAGCGAGCCGAACAGCTTCATGCATGGAAAAAACTGTTAATTGCATCGAAGAAGCGCTGTTCATATGCGGGCTCTCAGACTTTACATCATCCTGCCCACCAGGACCGCGAAGCTTCATTGCTCTGGAAGCATGTGGGTAGTGGGTTCCCGCAAAGCCCGCACATCTGCTTCGCGGCCGGCTTCGTGGCTTGCGGGCTGTCCGCTACTCGCCCCACCTGCAACCTGAAATGTTCGTTTGTACATCATGAGAATCTACAGAATAATGACAAAAATTGGAACGTTAAAATCTACTACTACTGAGAAGTGAGATTAGGGACTTCATTAACGAATCATCTTCTGTTTTCGTTACCTGCAAGCCTGCAGGCTGTATAGCATGTTGCTGCTCGCGGTCGCGCCTCGCTGCCAAAGCCATGCGTTGATGCCGCTGCGCGCCGGCGCTCACGCTCCTGCCTCCCTGCGCTGCGCCTGCGCCCGCCGGCCGCCATGTGCTCGCGCACGCCGGCGCCGCCATGAGCCAAAGCTCCGAAGCAAATTAAATTAGGGACACAAGGCAGTTTGGACTGGGCCATTGGGCTAGAATTGTTCAGGGGCAGTTTGGACTTTATAGTGGGCCATGATGATGTAGTGGAGTGCTGTGGAAGCCCAGTTTCGAAGCCACAGAAGGGATCCGCAACTTCGATGGCAGACGCAGTAGATGCAGCTCGAAGCCTCCCGGTGTTTGTTGTAAAGTATTGGAAAACAGAGAAAACTAAATTACGCGGCTCACGCTCACGCAACTGATGAAGGGTACCAAGCACTCTGTTGCATGACGCTTGTAAGCATCAATTTGTGTTGAGCAAATAATTACTCGAGAATCATTTGCGGAGCTAAAGGGTGGAGAGAAATACAACATACTTGTATTTCTGAGCAAGTAGTCTTTTTTTTTTTAATCTCTGCAAGAACTTTTCTGCATGGATATTTGTCCTATAAGAAAACATTTGTACAATAATCATTCCATTATATCAAAATATTTGACTTACCCTCGTAGAATAGTAAAGAGATAATTGCAAAAACCACCATATAAGTCATTTGGAGTTTGAGATTATCACCTATAAGTTATTTTGTAGCAAATTCCCACCCACCTCCTACATTTTGTTGCAAAAACCACCCTACCGTGCGCATATTTTATCAATTTCATATATGTCCGCCAATATAAATATAGAAAACCTAAGTTAACTAATTTAATGTTGTTAAGTGTTTAAATAAGACTTAGTCATCTTATTTTAATTAAAAATTGTATCCAAATACAAAACTTTATAGGACACCGTTTTTACTCTAACCGCTTTTTTTTTTGCAATCTCAAATATGTTGATTGTACTCTCAAAATTTTGTAAGTTTCATAAGAACACCCTAAACTACTTCAAACAAATGAAAACAAATTTAATCAATTAAACATGTGCAATTGGGATGGTTTTTGCAACAAAAACACTTATGGGGGGAATATCAAACTTCAAATCATATCTTAAGTTTCAAAGTTCAAACGACTTATGAGATGGTTTTTGTAATTAAGCCAATAATAGATTCTATTATACCAAAATAGCATGTGTGAGTTCAAATATTAGGAACATACTTATTCTGTTTCAAAATATATGCAGTTCTGGCTATGCTTTTTGGTGTCCAGATTCATAGCATCTTTTATGAATATGGACATATGCTTGTCAAGGTTCAGAGAATGGTTCAATGAACCTGGTACAAATCCAAAATTACATATATTAAACTTAATGAAATCCATATGAAAGGAGCGTAGGCTAATGTCAATAGATACTTTCATCTCACATTTTCTAAGAGTGACACATCACCTTTGTGGTCTTGTTTAGTGAAATCAAACTGCATATTCCAGTGCACAGTTTCATTTCATAGTCTCATAGGTTTGTCATAAGATTAAATTATTGCTAGGTGACATTGACTTGTTAGTTGAGGTTTTTAGGGATGAAAGGAAAGACTCTCAATCCAGTTTATTTTGGCTTTCATTGTGGTGGAAACAGTGCCCACGTTCATTCATTGAGATGAAAGACATCTCTTTTCTCTCATATTAAATTTCTTGCAATGTCATCATTTTTGCTAATGTGGCATTTAATTAAATGCAAATTAAAATGCCATTGATAGTGGCCTATGATTGTACCTTATCATACAACAGTAAAAGTTTTGTGGTATCCTTCACATTTGTATCCAGTCATCACGCAATTCAAGAAACATGTTTGCAACATCTTCTCGGACAGGGTAATTTAGGTAGCTAACGAAGAAGGCGTGAGTTCTGGTCCACACCGCCATGTCGGCCACGGCGATGGGCGCCTGGTTCTGTATTGAGCTTTGTCGACGGCGCATCTCGCAGATGGCCTCCACAAGCTCGTCCAATGAATCCTCCAGCACTTGGTCTTCTTCTTCTTCTTCTTCGTCATCGCGGGCACGTCGGGTGTCTCAGTCTGCACCCTCCTTTTTGTTAGGCAGCCAATATCGTGACCGGTGGTCGTGTCGGCCATCCGTCATGGTTCTGTGACAAATCTTAAACCAAACACTACCGAGTTTCTGCTTTCCATGAACTAAGGGATGGAGACAGGCACTAGATCGTGCAGATAACATGGTGGTGGTCGATTTGAACTAGAACCATATCTGATTCACTACAGTGAGTAGGAGTACGCTTTACTTTACTCCCCTATGGATCGACTCATATCCATCAATCTTCTCCTGCGGATGGATACAAGATAAGACAAAAACCAATCAGCAAGAAGAAGATAACGTCCAAACTCCAAACAAGGCAAGGTCCCAAACGACAATGTATTAGAGCATCTCCAGCGAGAGCCCGATTATTCCAAGCCTCTACATGTCATCTAGGGACCGGCCCCTATATTTAAGCCCCTAGAAAGTGCATCCAACTCCAGCAACACCTTCTAAAATCCAAGCCTCTACATATGACGGTCCCACTTATCATTATCTCTCCTCCCTTCCTCTCTTCTTCCTCTTTACAATAGAACGGGCGGGGGAGGCTTCAGGACGGTGGCGCTCCACGGCATGCACCACGCGGAGGGGCGCGACGACCTGCGCAACCTCTCGGCGAGCATCCATTCGACATAACCACCTCCTTGCCATTGCCGGATAGGGACGAATCGAGGCGGGCGGAGGCCGAGCTCGCCCCGCGTGGCAGGACCGGAGCGCGATGCAACCTTGTGCGGGCATGGCGCGGAGGAGGCAGCTCGAGCGCGGGACAACTCGACCTCGTGCAGCAGAGCCATGGTGGCATGGTGCGACACCCCGTCAAGCGGCACGACGTTGATTCGGCAATTGGGAAGTCGGTGTGAGTAGCAAGTGGACGCGGGTGGCCATCGCTCCATGCTGCTTCGCGCTACCGGAGGGTGTGATGAGGGAGCAGAAGGAGAAGGTAGCCATGCGGGCACCCATGGCCGTGTGCTGCTGGAGGCAGGGGGGGCGACCTGCTTGTCGATTCGCAGCGGGGCGCATTGGATTCGATGCTGAGGAGGCAGACACAGATGGCAGCGCGTCCTCGACACAATCGACGACATGACGGGTCATGGAACCACCGGATCCGAGTGGGGCATGACTTTTTTAAGGCGGGGGGCGGCCGGATTCGGCGCGGTGGTGGGCGGGGAGGGACTGTGGCGATGGGGAGGCACGTCGAGCTGGCGCGGGAGTGAGGAAGAAGAGGGGAAACGGCGCGCGAGACGGTTTGGGTGGGGTCCACGCATGTAGCGACCCAACAACGAGCCCCAGATCTGGTGGGGGCTTGGGGGAGAAAATCTAGAGACCCAATAAGACTTGGGGCTCATGTAGGAGGCCTGCTGGAGATGCTCTTAGGAGTGCGTATAGAGTATATCAGGTCCAAATAGGCTAAAAGGTTAAAAATGTGAAAATTACTCCAAAACTCATACTTAGAGGTTCTCAAAAAATTTGAAAAACTCACCAACCGGAGTTTCACTAATATCATGGGTGAACACAAAACTCCACCCCCAAACATAATACCATTTCGAAGGTACAAAAAAAAACTAGATTTTAGGTGCATACAAGACAAAACAATCTATTTTTGTCCTCTAGTGCATCTAATAATCCTCCTCCCGTGAAAGGGGTCTTGGCCTAGTGGTTAAGGCAACCGAGTAGCACCTTTGAGGTCCTGGGTTCGACTCCCGGTGGGAGCGAATTTTCTAGGATTTAACGGCATTTGTGCTTTCAGCGGTATTCGACGAGGCCGTCGACAACGAGGCGCCAGTGGTGACTTCGGGAATCTGGAGAATTTGCCGGTTCAGTCTTCGAAGATGCTCATAGGGGTAGGGTTTGCGTATGTACGTTCATAGGGGTGAGTGTGCGTGCGTTGTGAGTGTCTGAGTTGTACTGTGTAATATCTAAAATAATAATCCTCCTCCCTCTTGGTGGTTGCTGATGCTCAAATGGGGTTTGGGAGAACACTGCGCCTGAGGTGGAGAATTGCGTCCAATTCTTTTTCAGAGAATTTGCCATGGTTGACCATAGAACAAGAGCAAAACATAAACAATCCAAGAATGGATTCAGAGATGGAGACCTTGATTCTTATTAGTTTCTTTTGTACCTTTGTTTCAGCTTTGTTTTTTCTCTTTTGTACTTTTTGCTCAGAGTATTGTTTTTTTATATATAAGGAATAATATGTAGGGGGCTTTCCCTCCAGTTTCGTAAAAAAAAAATCTTAGATCAGATCCGGGCACATGTGTTTATTCTCCCAAGCAGTGTGGGAGGCCCTGTCCCCGTTCGTTCGTATACGTAAATAAACCTGCACGGTGAGCTCGGACATCTACGCCACGGGGACAACGGGCTCAGTCATGTCAGGATCTTGGACTACAGTTTACCAGGGATTGTTCGCCCTGTTCATTTCACTCCCAGCAGGTAAGGCAGTGTGTGCTTAGACATGAGCTGATCGCGTCAGTTGACGACGCTCCACTCACGTGTGCATGCCTGCATGGCGTGAAATCAGTAGCGCCTACGTGCTGTTTCTACCAATTTGTTTTGTGCGTAATGTCTGCGCGATTATTCTGTTCGTGCTAATTGTTCCCCTCCTTGATCGGATCTGCCTAGTTTGCAGTACTACAGCTCAGCTTAATTACGTTCCTCGAAAACACTTGCTACTAGTAGCTGTTTTGTTCGACACAAACCAGCACTAGCTAGTACAGGAAGCTCAGTCTGTATAGTGTATACGTGCGCAGGAAGCTCAGTGGAAGGCCCTGCAGGCAGGGCGGCAGCATCCAACCGCGGAACTTCGTTGCCCATCACATGCACGAGACCATCATCACATTCTTCATCACCCAGTTAATCCATCCGATAATCACTGTTCATCATTGACTAGTGAGCTTAGTCGCCCATCACATACGGACCGTCAGTATGTGATGTTAAAATAAAGAACTCTCGATGAACACTTGCATTTCGTATGTTGCATATATGATCGTCTTCTAATTAATCGATTGGTTTGATATCTCTAATATGGATACGGACCGTGTCAGTTTGATTCCCTTTCCAGCCTTCATAATTCATATAATCAAGAGATATATGATTTTGAGATAACATCTGTAGTCTTGAAGGTAATGGTTCATATACATATATTCAATTTTATATAAATTTTAATTTTTTTTTCTGATATTAACGTGAAGGTTGTATGAGCATCTAATTAATAAATAAAGATGTGGTTCAGAAAAATGATGCACGCACGTCCCTGGTGTACAAGGCTGTGGTACCAGCACACCCTCAGGCCGTGAAGCCCTTGAAAGAAGTCGTAAGCAGCATCAGGACAGGTTTACAGGAGTATATCGGTATTAAAAGTCATGTGGATCGCTTTTTCTTTCTTTTTTGCCTCTAGATTCAAGTGGCGTCCGAATCTCAAAGGTTATATATATAGCAGCACGCACCTGGCAACCATTCCTGCAGAACCAAGCACTTGGAGCAAGGAGCAATCTAGCTCAAGTGCAATCATGAAAGCGACAACACTTCTGACAATGCTGCAATCAAGGCGGAGTGCTCCGACTAGTACTCCGGAAGCTGGCGCCGACATCGCCGTCGACCTGTATCCCTTCCTGCGCAAGTACAAGGACGGCCGCATCGAGCGGCTCGCCGGCAGCACCTTCGTGCCGGCGTCGGAGGCGCCAGCAGCGGCGACCGGTGTGGCAACGAGGGATGTCGTCATCGACCCCGTCACTGACGTGTCCGCGCGCCTCTTCCTCAGTGCCGGCGCGCTCGCGACGTCCAGGAGGACTCTCCCGCTCATCGTCTACTTCCACGGCGGCGCCTTCTGCACCGGCAGCGCATTCTCCAAGATGTTCCACCGCTACGCGGAGTCCCTCGCGGCGCGCGCCGGCGCGCTCGTCGTCTCCGTCGACTACCGGCTGGCGCCGGAGCACCCCATCCCGGCGGCCTACGACGACGCGTGGGCCGCGCTCCGGTGGGCGGCGTCGCTCTCCGATCGACCCGTGGCTCGCCAGACACGCCGACCCCACGCGCGTGTTCCTCGCCGGCGAGAGCGCCGGCGCGAACATCGCGCACAACGTGGCGTCTCGCGCCGGCAGCAGCAGCCTGGATATCGACATTGAAGGACTCATCCTTTTGCAGCCCTTCTTTTGGGGCGTCGAGCGGCTGCCGTTCGAGACGGACCGGCTGCACGACGGCCATATGTTCGCGCCGGAGAGGGTGGACATGTACTGGCCGTTTCTAACTGCAGGAAACGATGACCCACGCTTCGATCCGCCGGCCGACGTGGTCGCGTCGCTGCCGTGCCGGCGAGCTTTCGTGTCCGTGGCCTCCAACGACGTGCTGCGGGACCGCGGGCGTCGCTACGCGGCGTGGCTCGACGCCCATGGCCGGTGGTGCCAGGAGGTGACGTTCGTGGAGTCGGAGGGCGAGGGCCACACGTTCCACCTCTACCGGCCTGCACGCGCCACCGCCGTCGAGCTCATGTACCGCGTCGTCGAGTTCATCAACAAGAGTACTGCTCCGTCGCCGCGGACTGCCGCCGGCACTGGCGCCAACCGAGCGATGGACGAGATGTTGTCCGTCCGCATTGGCCAACCGATCAGGTAACAAAATCTGCGTGTCTCCAAGGTCGATGGCGCTGCAGAATGCACTCCTGGTTGGACCTGAACAAGCATCCGCACCAAGATTTGGACTGATGATTGGACACTACAGGTCTTCTAATCTGGTCCGGAAGGACCCGTTTGTGGTCCTGCTGTCTTGGGGAGAACTGTGGCTCGTGCATGCCTGTAGTCTACAGGCTGTAGTGTGGAGATCATGCATGGGACCTAGTAATTCTCCTTTCATGAGCATGAGGGCCATGTCATGCATGTAAATGGAGTGAATATTGATGTTATGTATAGGTGTGTCATTTGTCTCTTCATAGACTTGTAATATGTTCCTTGTAAAGTTTATACAATAAGAGTTTTGGCAACACTACTACAATAAGAACTTGAATATTCTACCAGAGAAAAGTCTACAAGTACCATTTTTTTTTTTTTGTTACGAAGTCTCTACGAAGCTCCTCTCTGCATGTGTCCTGGACGTGGCATATCCTCTCTCTCTCTCTCTCTCTCTCTCTCTCTCTCTCTCTCTCTCTCTCTCTCTCTCTCTCTCTCTCTCTCTCTCTCTCTCTCTCTCTCTCTCTCTCTCTCTCTCTCGCTCGCTCTCTCTCTCTCTCTCTCTCTCTCTCTCTCTCTCTCTCTCTCTCTCAAGTAGGATCAATTCTAATAGAGGTTGTTAATATTGTCTCCCAACGCATCCATTACTCCCCAAAAGCAGATCTTGGTTAATGCCATCTCTTGACAGCTTTTCCATGTGTTTGAGGTCTACTGGATCACAGGGAGACCAATAGAAACATGGATGCTGTTTGAGTTTAAATTCGTCCCTACGTATTAGGAACATACTGATGGAATGGTTTATCTCAAGTACCATCATACCAAGCTACATGTAGAAAACATTGTTGACGAGTGACTAAAGAGAACATCAATGTTGGTCTTAGTGCCTACAAAACCATATGGAAGACGACCCACAACTAGTACCTTTTCTTGCATTTGCCCGTACTCCTTCAGGCGCTCAATGCATCCGGGTAGTTAGCTAGGGCCGACCCTTAGGGTGTGTTTGGTTGGTCGCATGACGCTATTTGATGCAGCATCGTATATCTTGCATGAGAGGATGCAGGATGAGAGGAGTCATATTTTTTTAAAAAAAGAGTGTTTAGTTGGTTGCATTAGGTGGTTGTATGAGCGGACGCAAAACTACTAAGATTATGTTTGGTTGGCTACATTAGCTGGTGCAAAATGGATATTTGTGAGACTAACATGTAGGCCATCCTTCCATGCAGCTGCATCCGTTCAGCATGCATGGCCAGAGATGCTCAATTTGAGCGCATCCGCGGATGCAGCGTCAAACATTTCTTTTGCACGCTATACGGCTCCGCCGAGCCAGGATGGCCTCATCCGGGCAAACAAACACGCCCTTAGAAACCATTCTAATCCGCGCACGTGCGCTATAAGCCCATCTCACGGCCTAGCTCACAACAAATTTTCTTTTGAGAAGCCTTTTTCTCCACCGTAATTTCATTTTTGAAAACATTTTTCAAAACTGAACCTTTTTTGACGAGCCATTGACATCATGACTACATCACGAATCAATCGTGTAATAAGATAATACTATCAGTCTTTGCAAAAAAAAAGATAATACTATCAGTCTGCGAAGTTATCAATACACTGTTTGGTAGGGCTCCGGATTATACAGAAAGCAATGTTTTTAATAATCTGGCATATTCTGAATTATCGTGTGGAAGGCGACCCACAGCCACAGACTTCTTGTTCGTGGTCCTGCAGGTACTCCATGGACAATTAACCACTGTAGATGCAGGGGTAGTATATCGTATTGCTCCTCCATATGGAAATGAAGGAGCTGGCCAGTTTTGGTACAGAGGCAACAAGGACATTGACGACAACGTCATCCTTTGGCCGGCCGGCAATACGTAATGTCGTGGCGTATGGCGGGTCAAGCATGTTAGGTTGGTGCATGGTACAAACAAATAGGGAGGATAAATAAACAAATCAAGCGATGTTGAAGGCCAACACGTACTGGAGGTGTATGAAGGTGCCCCCAACGAATTCTTAAAAGACAAAATAATATATTATCTGCATCCATAACATCTAGTGACCGCATAGCGCAGTGGATTAGCGCGTCTGACTTCGGATCAGAAGGTCGTGGGTTCGACTCCCACTGTGGTCGCCTTCAATTTTTTTTTTTACATTGTTGTAGTTGTTGACACTTGCGAGCTGGACTTCCCTCATCTTTCCTGGCTGCGCTCTAATTTCGCCCTCTTCTCCGCCGCAACAGGTTGCATTGTTCATCCTTGCTGCATTCAAGCCACCTGAGGTGGCAAAAGCATAGACTTTGCTGGGAATTCTTCCGGAATCACCACGACCCCTACACCCGTCACCGTCGATGGCATCACGTCTGGAGGACCGAGGATGCACGCAGCTGGTCTGTAAACCCATTAGTTTACAGCCCCGCCTAGATTGGAGCCACGTGTCCGATAAACCACATATGAAAGCAGATCCTAGACGGCCTCTCTCGTCTCCGGAGATAGAGCCATGGATCAATCCCACCTTTCACCAGGACGGAGCTAGCACGGGACATTGAAAGTTTGGGGAAACAAAATCCATTGTATAAACTACGCTACTCGATATTTGGTCATCTTAAGTCAGATTCTAGCTCAATTATTCTAAATAGGAGACAAAGGATACATACTTTACTCTTTTGTTTATGGGCTTCTATTGCCATAAGGTATTATTTAGTTCCTTTAAATAGCGAAACAGAAAATGACTTTAGCGCCGGGAGAGGGGGGGGGGGGGGGGGGCATGCCTCTGCCACTGCCTTCCACCCAACGGGTCCACTTCCTCCGAGTTGCTCAAAATATGAAACTAACGAGCCTCCGCCGGTCCTTGCCCTCCCCTATGTCCCATCGAGATTCCCGTCGTCACCTCCCCTATGTTATAACTAGTACCGTAGTAGAGGCTTCTTCCGTGGATAGAGAATTCATGGCTCATACCCACTCTGATCATAATAAAAATCACTTATAACATTGTCACAGTGGTAGTTATTTTGACAGCAGGCTTCTTTCATTTGCACGATAAGATTAAAAAAATCCTATCATTAAAAATAATGTATGTTACTTTTTTTAGAAAAGAGAATAACAATATATACCAGCGTCTGCATGAAAAAATAATTCTTAAAAAATAATGTATATTACTTTTTTTAGAAAAGAGAATAACAATATATACCAGCCTCTGCATCAGAAAAATAATTGTTAAAAATAATCTATGTTAGGTTAAGTGAAAATAGTTTATAATCATATCTATTGTTTATGATCTATCTTCCTCGTTTACATCTACATGTAAGTCAGAAGACTCCTAGGATTCAATATATATGGCCCAGATACAATTCCTGGCCCTGCCGGAAATTAATCTTTTCCATTGAATGTGCCTATAAATTGATTTTAGTTTTTAGTAAAAACTTATTGAATAACAACTTCTGTACAAACTTATGAAACAAATTCTAGCAAAACTTAGGAAACGACTTTGGTAGAATCTTATACAAACTTCTATCCAAACTTCTAACTCTTGCGAGCTCGCAGCCGTCCTCATGCATCGAGCCGATAGCAAAACGACAAGCCGCAAACACCCTGGTGATGCGCTTGCTTTCCCGTTCCCACACGCATGCATCATGGCTCCACATACGTACGTTGTGGGGGTCGCATTAGAGCAAGCCCAATAAACTGTCTCATCACCCGAGCCAATCTCAACATCAGACAAGAAGATGAGACAATCTGAACAACAATTGGTCTCCACACAGGCTCCTAGAAATAATTCTTTTATCCACACCGGCCCCATAACTTGCAAGGAAAAGCAGCGCACAGAGGAAGCGATGGAATCTAACAGAGCTGGCGGACCCCACGAGCATCCATGCGACCGTCGCGGCCAGGAGCGACAAGCTCATTGTCAGACAACATTTCTCTCTCTTCCACATCTGATTTTGCTGAGCTGTTCGGTCGGTAAGACAAGTGAACAGTCTTTATTGGACCTGCTCTTAGATGCATCGCGAATTCACGAACAACAACACACGTTGTTCGAGAGGCATGCCTTATTTCTTGCGTCGGATGCACGAATATAAGTGTTTTCGGAAACAACTTCGATTAAACTTATGAATAGACTTGTCCTAGTTTTTTCTTAAACTTCTGGAGCGTGACCCACCAAAACACCCCTATAAACTCCCACGGGTTTGGGCCCATGTGCATGCGGGCTCCCATCTAGCACGACGTCTGCCGTCCAAACCCCATGTGCATGCGGGCGTGCGCCATTGCAGTTCCGCTGCTCCACGCTGTCGCAACACGTGACACACTCGAAAGCATAAGCAAGTCAACAAGAAGTTTCGAGGTAGCCATGCCATCCCGTCAACCTCGGTACTACCACCATCTTTATCTCTGACGGGAAAAAATTGAAACCCAACCCTTTTACTAAAGAAGGGTGGACTGATATCACATACAAGTATGAAGAACTTGCTGTCGTCGAGCCCGTAGCCAAGCCCATCGTTGCCTCCTTCACCATATTCGCAATGGAAAAACACAAATCCAAGCAACATCTAGAAAAATGTCGTCGGAAACAAAACTCTCACTAGCCCTCAATCATGGTCATATAGAACCACGCGACGAGACAAAGGAGGAGCCGGAGTACCTTATTCCCTTTGACTCACCACCACCGTCAAGACACATCCTCCTCCTGCTCCAAGCCAACGAACTTGACGACGCCACACTGCCAACGTCAATCTCTTCGACCGAATCACTAGAGAAACCATAACCCTAACAAACACCACGGTCGCCGCCAAGAGCAACCACCATAGAAAGACCTACCTATCTTAACCTATGAGGGAACGAAGCAAACATCGTGATGCCGGGCCTCCCTCCTCCGCTGACGGCAAGGCTGCCAGAGACGAGGGGCTGGCATAAACCTTTTTCTCAGCCGCCGGAGTCTCGTGAGTCCAAATCACTGCGGTTAAGTAACTAACAAGCTCCAAGATACCAAGTGGACAAACACAGTGATTTTCTTAATTAAAAGGAAATAAATTACACACTTATTAAGTCTTAATCAACGTGACACGCTGGCTGATTTCAGCGTGTAGCCATATTTTATTTATATTAAAGCATATTATATTTTCTGATTACATAAGCAATCAAAAGAACGTCAGCTTCATTAACGGGAGACAAAAACTTTTAAAAGGCGCAAATTCCACCATCTGGTTAGAAATAGGATCGTCATCGTATACGGATATGTCACGGACGAAAATCCGATCTGAACAGACAAGGCCACATCTCGCCATCCACTACCGTCATATCCTCATTTTCAAACGGCGGAAAACTGAAAGCCAACTTTTTGACCAAAAAATGGGTAGACTACTAGCTTCCACATGCAATGTATAAGATCATGTACATTTGGTGCGGCCTCTCGGACAGCTGGGCACACGGCAACCAGTCTATACCAGCCTCTGGATGACCCTTTTTGATAACTATAGTTAGAGAGATAGAAGAAACCATGCATTTAACAGGAGCATATATTCGCTCCGCTCATGCATGATTAGAAATTTAGAATTACGTCCCATGCACGCATGCGCTACAGGCAGACTCTAGCCACGGTTCTCGCCAGAACTGCAGCGCCAAAGGGTTCCTTACGGACCAGTTTAGAAACTAATGATCTGGAGTGGCCTATCCCCAGTCCAAATGATCTTGGTGCCGATGCCGTCCCAGGTCGAACCACCAATGCATTCCGCACCATCGACCTTGGAGAGACGCAGATTTTCTTATCCGATCCACTACTACTGACCGAGGCGGCCAAGCACATCCTCCTGGTCGCGTCGTGGAGGAGTGTCGTCGTCTCGGCAACGGAGTTCGGCTCCTCATTGACGAACTGGACGACGCTGTCCATGAGCGCGACGGCGGCGGCCCGTCGAGGCCGGTAGAGGTGGAACGCGTGGTCCTCGCCCTCGGACTCTACCAGCGTCACCTCGCGGCACCACTCGCCATGGCCGTCAAGCCACGCCGCGTACCGGCGCCCGCGGTCGCGCGCCAAGTCCTCGGAGGCCACGGACACGAAGGCTCGCCGGCACGGCAGCGATGCGACCTGCTCCGCCGGCGGGTTGAGCCGGGGGTCGTCGTTTCCCGCCAAGCCCGCCGTCAGAAACGGCCAGAAAGTGTCCACCTTCTCCGGCGAGAACATGTGTCGGCCGTCGTTGTGCCGCCGGTCCGTCTCGAACGGCAGCCGCTCGACGCCCCAGAAGAAGGGCTGCAACACGATGAGTCCTTCAATGTCGATGTCGTCCGGGCTGCTGCCGGCGCGAGACGCCACGTTGTGCGCGATGTTCGCGCCGGCGCTCTCGCCGGCGAGGAACACACGCATGGGGTCGCCGTGGTTGGCGAGCCACGGGTCGGAGAGCGACGCCGCCCACCGGAACGCTGCCCACGCGTCGTCGTAGGCCGCCGGGATGGGGTGCTCCGGCGCCAGCCGGTAGTCGACGGAGACGACTAGCGCGGCGGCGCGCGCCGCGAGGGACTCAGCGTAGCGGTGGAACATCTTGGAGAAGGCGCTGCCGGTGCAGAAGCAACCGCCATGGAAGTAGACGATGAGCGGGAGAGTCCTCCTCCTGGATGTCGCGAGCGCGGCGGCGCTGAGAAAGAGGCGCGCGGACACGCCGGTGACGGGGTCGATGACGACGTCCCTCGTTGCCACGCCGGTGGCTCTTGCTGGCACCTCGGACGCCGGCACAAAGTTGCTGCCGCCGGCGAACCGCTCGATCCGCCCGTCTTTGTACTTGCGCAGGAAAGGATACAGGTCGACGGCGATGTCGGCGCCAGCTTCCGGAGTAGTCGGAGCACTCATCCTTGAATGCATTGTCAAAGCAACAGCTGTGTTGCCTAATTGAACTCTAAGCTGGAAATATCACTGCTTCCACCAAAGTCTTTAATCTGCTTCTGCAAGAGCAATGTGCTTGCTGAAAATATATACCCACATCGATCCTTTTATTAATATTTTCTTGAGTCAGAACGTGCGTGTAATGCACTATCGTACACATTTGTTTATTTTGCACACGTTTTATTATACATCTAAAGTCATTTTTTAGGAATTTTTTTGAAGGGATTGTGTGGCTGTGCATGCATGTGAGACAGTGACGAGAGGAGGAAATGGAACTTTATATATGCACGGTGAGGACGAGATGCATGTGGAGTAGTAGTTTTTAGCTAGGACGGCCAACGAAATGCTCCATTAGCTCAATAGAGAGCAGAAGATGTATGGTTTGGCTCAATTTATGAAACGCATGTACGTGGCAGGTTTGATTAGTTGATAATTTTTTCTTCTCCTTTTTCATTCGCAAAAAAGAAAAAAAAATGATTTCTCCTTCCTCTTTTGTTTTGTACGATACACCAGGAGGTGCTTGAATCCAGTGATGCTGGTCGCTAGAGCTACCTAATCATTTACCAACTCCATACGCGCTAACAGTGATGCTGGTCGCTAGAGCTACCTAATCATTTACCAACTCCATACGCGCTAACTCAGGAGGTCCGTCCTAAATCACACGTCTGTCTTGTTCATTTTCTCAATTGACAATGAGCATGCTGAACGTGAGTATATTTTACTACTTATACAGTGAGCACTGTTAGATGATAAGCCCACCTTTCTGAACATGAGGGCCTTGTTCATCTTAATTACTAATTGACCAATTTCGTTTGAACACGACCATCACGTGATTAGGGCGGGTCCGAGTAGTATAGTAGTAGTTAATTGTGACTGCTAGTTATAGCATGCATTTCTCGACGAGAATGCTGCGCCGTGGCCATCTTTTCTCCGTCGCCGGCAACTAACACGGTTCGGCGTCCACCAACTGGACACGGCTGTCCGTTCCGCCGAGTTTTCTTGCTATACTGACTCTGGCCATCATATCATGCGGTTCTTATTCGGGCAGCAGCTACGCATTTGAGATTAGTTCGCAAATGCGGTGCTTCTTAGGTTTGTCCTTAGTCACATTTTTTTTTTTAATTTTGACTATCAATAACAAAAATACCAGAAAATTGACAAAATATAACTGATGTTACTAAATTCATTGTGAAATTGACAATCATAATATGTAACCCTTTAAATCTGTAATATTTTTTAAAGATATTATTAGTTAAGGTTTAAATTTTTGATTTAGAACAAACTCAGACATTATACTTATGGGTAGAGAGAATATTACTTTTGTGCCAAGGATAGATGAATCGGCGAGTTGGTTCGAGCTCTCACGGTTACCTGATAAGTCAGAGTCAGTCCGTATTCTCCTTGGGAGCACCTCTTCCATCAGATAGTACAAAAAGAATAACAGGTGATGGTACCCGATAAATTAAAAGAAGGCAGGGACAAGGTTGTGGTGGTGTTAGGTATAGCTTCTAAGCAACCTTCGTTGTGGCGCGAGAGGCTCCATGATAGTTGGGCAAACTACGTCGTATAATGTCGATAGAAACAATAAACTTAATTAGATGCATTGGACTTCGTCGATTATTCCACTTTCTTTTGTGAAGTTTGATCCATACCATAGACGAATTACTAAGGCACCAGATTTTGGGTTGGATGGTAAAGGGTACTAGCATCATTCATCTTCTTTGTCTTTGGGAGCATATCCCATCAAAATCATCTAAAAATTGCAAACTTAAAAACTTGCAACGTGAACCGTCATACAGCATTCAAAGGTTTCAAGTTTCAGACTTTTAGGTTGTTTGGATCATATATGTGCGATGAGTCTTAGTTTGCAGAGATGAGCAATTGTTCTTCTACCCCTTTTTTCCCTTTTGTTTTATGTGATGGGAACAGAGAGAATATCCCACAAAACAATGAACCACCGTCCCAGTCTCTCTGGATTTTGCCTCTGGTTATTAGCAAATAATTTAGCATGCTATTGTACGCTGCTAATTTAGAGACACAAGAGAAATTAAGTGAACCAGCTATAAACATACACTCATTTTATTTATGCTCCTGACTTATTTTATTTATTTATTTATTTTTACTTAGTTCATCTTCTTCAGATGATGAGATCGCGCTATTACCATGCCTAGCTTCACTGGCCCCACACCGGCGGGTGATGAGGCGGCGGCGAATCTGAGGACCCATGGCTGGGCCCGGAGGGAGGCGGGTGCTTCCTGATCTTCACGGACGTCTGACCTGCGATAGTTGCCGGCGACAGAGACGGCAGATCGGAGTTTCTGATCAGGCTCGGTGGCGACTCTGGGTCCGGGGAAGGCCGTGCATCCGCCACCGCCGAGAGAAGCATCATCGTCGTTGCTAGTAGGAGCAGCGCCATCACCGTCACAGTGGCGGCGTTCTTGCTGCAAGCCATGGCTTTCTTATCTCTGTGTGTATCAGTGTGTCTTGTGTTGTAGGGAGTGTGCTCTGGATGGAGGCCGGATGACTGATGTGGCGATGTGTATATATACAGCTGAAGCCAGTTTTGACGCCATCTTTCCTTCAATTTTTTACATTCGCTGGCATAGTGCCTTAACAATTAACGTATGCTAAAGAAATTTCCCTTAAAAAAAGAAGTATGCTAAAGAAATAGAGGATTTCCTGCACCATACATGGCACTTATTTATAGATTTTGCAATGTTTAATTTTCATCAAATATTCAAATCTGTACAGCATCAAAGGCAACATAAATGGGAAGCATTGACTGCGGATCAATGAATACAGTACCACAAAAATAGAACATAGTAGAGCATTGGGGAAGGTTTTTTTTAGGAGTTTTATTGGTATACAATATCACCGGTATAATATTGATGATATTACGAAGGGTACCGGCGTACCACAGTCATTATCGTTCCCTTCGCGTGGTTCCACCGCCCATGAAATTCCCAACACCGCCAACACCCCCCACGAGCTCACCCTGCCACCACCCATGACCCCAGTGCCATCCGTCATGTTCGAAAAAAGCCGTGCAAACACCAGGTGATCGCCGACCTTCGCCTTTACTCGTTGCTTGAATTAACTCGCCCAACCATGACCTCGTTAGCGTGCGCATCCATCGATTTTGGTCTTTTCTCTAAAATACCCATTATTGATACTACTAAAAAATAATGATGGCACTGGCAGTGGAAGAAAACTATTTTGAATCGTTGGATTTTAAATATCACAAATATATATTGGTGAGGTAACATTGTTGAATTTGAAACTCTCATGTTTTCCACCTCTCTTGTTTTCTTTGACTCAGAAAAAACAAAGAAGCACCAAAAACATTTATTCACCTACAACAGATGACCAATACCAACGGTAACTTGCCAGCCTCTGTTCGGGCGGAAGACGTCACAGCTTTGGCAATCTTTTACAAGTGCTAGTGAAATGACAAACAAGAGTAAATGATGTCTTGTTACAAGTAATTTCCAGGTACAATGCTTGGTGAGGCCCGGTGAGGCTGAGGCCTCCGCACTCTTGGCACGTCACAAGCGCGCTACGCGACTGGGCGGTCGTGGTGGTTGCTGCCGTAGCTAGGCCCGGAGGGAGGGACGATCTTCGCCGCTGCCAGGGAGCGCCAGTCTGCCGGCAACGACGGTGCGCCGCTCATCCAGGCCGTGTCTTGCGCCCGCCTGAAAGAAACCGTCATCATCGTCACCTCCGTCGACCAGAAGCCTCCGCCGGCGATGGATTTCTCGTTCAGCTCAACATTAGTCTCGGTCGGTAGGTTGGGGTCAGTTCGTGCTGCCACCGCCGCCGTCGAGAGGAGCGGAATCACCACGAGAACCAGCGGCAGCAGCGCCGCCGGCGTCCTGGTGGTAGTGGTCGTCTTGTTGCGGCTGGCCATGATGGGTTGTGTTTCAGTGTGGCACATACGACGACTTGCAGCTTTGGCAGTGTGCTACTGCTGGAATATTGTATATATATAGACGTCGAGCCTTCATATAACTAGATGATGATGCTTGAACCACGCTGAAATTGCTTGTGTGAGCTCCAAGGATCACCATACCAAAAGGGGTAAAAATATCAATAGATTGGCAACCGTTGATGAGACAAGTCGAATTTATTGTTGCTGGTGCAAGGAGTCGTCTAGAATTTCCAATAAAAAAAAAGGAAGCAGCAGGATGAACTAAGACCACGTATCACAGCCCAATGGGCTACAGCTACGTGCTCTCCCTATGGGCTAGCCATAGGAAGCAGCAGGATCTCAATGCAAATCCTTATAGTCAATGCCACATCGACAAGTTTTGTTTACCTCAAAAAAAAAAACATCGACAAGTTTTGTCATCTCGAAATGGTACCAATAGAGTCGTCATTCTGTGAAATTCAACGGAGAAAGACATGAAAACAAAGAGCGTCTTGGTGTCTACATCCAAAACGACGACCGGTAAAATCGTACATGCAAAGGTTGTTGTACTAACACACGGTGTTCAGCGATCCCGGACTTTGCAGCCGTCCAAACCAACGACCTTTTTTCAAACTGGTTGAACGGTAGTACACTAGGGTCTGTTTGGCACAGCTTTTGGAATGGATTTTGGTTTCTGCTTCTGGCACTGTAACTACAGCGAAAACACTGTAGCAGAATCCATTTTTTGCCAGAATCCAAAAGCAACAAAATCGTAGCTTCTCACGGATTCTGTCACTGTAGCTACAGTAGCTACAGTGTTGCTACAGTGACAGAATCCGTTTTGCAGAATCCCTCCTAAAGAGGGCCTAAGTACAGTATGAAATTCGGTATGCTGCTAGTGCTAGCCAGGAGAAGAAACAATGCAATTTCCCGTAGTACGGTCACTGCGTTCGCTTAGATGAAGGAAATAGAGACAGTAGCCGGATTTTGTACAAGCCAAAGCAAAGACGAATCTTCTGTTGCTTCTGCAGAGTCCAGCTTGGGCGGTTGGGCCACGGTCGTGTGTATACTGGCACTTTGGAATTGATATATGAGTGGATAGGAAGACATGCCGATGGCAGAATTGATGAGAGGGATTGTATATCTTTCCTTCAATTTCTTTTTGGAGAAAAAAAAGAGTTAAAAAAGAGAATAACTCCCGGCCCAAGCAGCCCTTATTTACACAGCCGTCCGTTCCAGGCTTCAAATGTAGCCCAAAATCAAATTGGGTTAGGCTCATTCTAGCACATAAGATATTTATAACAACTTGTCAATTGTAGTTGCTGAATGCATACATCAAATGGTCCACCTGATAGTGAGTGTTTGCAAGAGTTCTTTTCTGTCACCACAATTGGTAAAATATTTTTCTTTCACAGCATATGCATCCAAAGCGCTGCTTGGATATATAAGAGCAGGATGAAATAAGCTAAAGGAAGTAACCATGGGCATGGCGAAGATGACTGCACGTTCTCAGCTTATGGGGATCGTGGTAGCGGTGCTAGTCATCTATGCCGTCCCTGCAGTTTCGCTGGAACCGCTGGGGCTCAGCGTGTTAGGTACGCTATTATCCCATCAATTTCTCTCTCCAAAATAATCGTTGAACTTGAATGTGTGCTTCTGCTTTTAGGAATGGTCAGATTTTCCATTTTTATTATGGAAACACATGAGCGACCGATTTTGGCATGACCTGATGAAAGTGCTGTAATAATTCCTTGACAGTCTTGAATATCTAGTGTAGAAATAGAAAATCATTTCGGCAGAAGCTCTAAATATGAATGAAAGTAACAAGCAAGCTAATAAAACCAAACGTTCTGTATCTGTTTATCATATGATGAAAGCTAACATGCTACTTTCGATATTAAATAAGTGCACGTATGGTTCTGTTTTGTCAGGAAGAAGAGCTTTATAGGGTGATCATCATGGAGTGCGAGAACTCTAGCAATCTCTGCAGGACCCCCTCGGCAGTCATCACATGTCACACGAATGATCCCTTTAGTGGTTGCCCACCCTGTTGTTCTTGAGGTATAAATTGGCCTTAAGGCCACGTGCATCTATAATCTGTACTGTTGGACTCCTGCTGATATTCATGCAGAGTATGAGAAAGAGATTCATGCAGAGAAGAAGAAAGATGAATACTGGTTCATGAACGACATTGATCTCAGAGGAGAATCGATAGTGTAGTGCATAGGGCATATGGAGCTTGAAAGGGCTTTGCCTTCGCCGTTCATGGATAGTTCCCTTCCTCCTTGCATGGCCGGTGTTTGTCCGCAGAGGGAAAATATTGTATGAAATTTTAAGAGTAAAATCCATAAATAGCCACTACACTTGTTAGTGTGTTTCAGTTTGGCCATTCTGTTATGGGAAATGCAAATCGTGGCCACTAATCTCGCTAGATGATGCTAATACGGCCATTATCCTTGCAATCATACGTATTTGTGTGATGTGACATTGTATTACTGCATATTGCCTCCAGCATGAAAAATAAACTTTCTACAGCATGGAAAATTGCGGCAGCGTGACATTCTCCTTTTGAGTTCGTTTTTGCTACACAGATGATTGATCTCTGTACCTGCCTCATTTGCTACACAGGATATTGGCCCATGTCTTGTAACAAGCAGCCAAAATTTTGTGACAAATAAATAATATTAGATAACACGATAATAAAGTTTTTTTTTGCGATTATACAGTACAACTCAGACACTCACAACGCACGCACACTCACCCCTATGAACGCACATACGCTAACCCTACTCCTATGAGCATCTTCGAATACTGGCGCCTCACTGTCGACGGCCACGTCGCCTACCGCTGAAAGCACAACGCCGTTAAATCCTAGAAAATTCGCTCCCGTCGGGAATCGAACCCAGGACCTCCGGTGCTATTGAGATTCTTGTAACTACTAGGCTACAGGCCCTTTTGCACGATAATAAAGTTCTTGTAATGGCAGCGTATACATCTTCTGCCGCATGAGTATTTTAGATCCCCTCGACAACTAATATTTTTCTGATTTCAGCCACGGTCTTCAAGTAGTAGAGCTTAAGACATTGCCAGTCCAAACAGGAACCTTTGCTCGCCCGTCAGTGCAGGAGAGAAACCGCCATTGCTAATCTGAGCTATTGCGTTCCAGCCACTCACAATCGTCCTTGTTTGTTGCGAGCCACTGCCGCTAGTCGCTCGACCTCATTTTTACCAATCGCACCACAAGGATTTGATCCTAATTGCGTACGTGACCAACAATGGTAACAAATCATGTGAATGGAGTGTATATAGAAAAGCGAATGAGAAAATTCCCTCTATACCATCCAAAAAAGTTCCAATGCCTTCTGTACCATCAAAAAAGTTTTGGTCCCTTGGGTACCATTGGTTAAATTTTATCTGTCCTTACATACTACTGCTGTCACTTTTGTTTCCTTGGACCGTCAAAAAACTGGCCTACCGGTTGGTTTCTTTCCTGCAGTGGTATGTAAGGCCAGACAGTGGTATTTTGACGGCAGTGGTATGTAAGACCAGAGAAAATTCAAACAATGGTACACAAGGGACTAAAACTTTTTTGATGGTACAGAAGGCATTGAAACATTTTTCAATGGTACAGAGGGAATTTCTCAAAGAGAATTCATTGTACCATTGAGTTTCCAAGTAGGACGCCATCTACAGCGATATGTATGCCATGTCACTCAAATGCGTATGATTATCATGATAATGGTCGTATCGACATGGACTAGCGAGATTAGTGGCCACAATTTGCATATTCTTGAGTATAATGGCCAAATCGAAACAAAGGAACAAGTATAGTGGCCATCCATGCATTTTAGTCAAATTTTAGAAACTGATGGTCAAAGAGAGAGATACTTGACTTTGATCAAACCTGCAACTATAATTACTTTGAAATAGAGGTAGTATCTGCTTATAATTGCCACGAACCGATATCACTCGGAAACAACAAGGGCAACTTCACTACAAGAAATTTGACCTTCTATTATGAATATCTCGTGACAATAGACCAAAACGGTATTAATTCATTCTAATTTTGACGTTTCCTACGGATTGGTTCGGTTTAGTGATGAAAATTAAGTGTGTGTCACTAAGATCATTTAAAAATCATTATGAATTACTCCAGTTTAATATTGAGACAAATGTTAGACTGTCATTGGTTTAGATGTCCGTTACTAAACTCTCCAGATACGTGTTCCTCCAAAACATTAGTAATGAGCAATGATCTCCTTTCGCTAGATCACCGAACTATGGATGGTGAGATATTAATTAATAGGTTGAGGTGAAGGAGCCTACACGCCTTTGCTTGAATTTACAGTTTTATGGAAAAATGATTGGTTTCCTCACGCAGATCACCAGGTCCAGCGTACAAGTTTTTTTTTTCTTTTTTTGAAAATGGAACTCACCTAGCACACTATCGTTGATCGGGCCATCTTGGAATTATGGTGTCGTATATATTTACTTTTGGAAAAGCTATAGGTACGGCCAAAGCCTTGTGTCCGACTAAGTATATAATTTTTTTTAAATAAAGGAATAAAGGCTCCAGCGACTAAGTATATAAATTAATTGTATTTTGGATATTTTAGTTTTCCAAAATTTAGTTATTTTGGACTCATTGTGGTATGGTGGGTTAATTAGAAATAAGAACAATAGACATTTTAGCTATTTTTTGATCCAAATTTAGTTAATTTTTGGACTTATAAATTAGAAATAGGTGTGAAGGGTATTATTGTTATTTTTTATTATTCTGAATTTAGCTATTTTTACTCATAATAGCATGTTGGGTAATTTAGAAATAAGTGTGAAGAGTATTATTGTTTTTTTAATTATTTCGAATTTAGCTATTTTTTGGCTCATAATGACTTGGTGGGTAATTTAGAAATAAGTGTTAAGGGTATTTTTGTCTATTTTTATTATTCCGAATTTAGCTATTTTTTACTCATAATGGCATGGTGGGTAATTTAAAAATAGGTGTGAATGGTATTTTTGGCTATTTTTTGTTATTCCGAATTTAGCTATTTTTTTAGATAATAGAATAAAGGTTCCATTGACTAAGTATATAATTAGCAGCACTGAATTAATCAAGCCACCACTCTGCGCTGTGATTGGCCCATGAGGCAAAGCCGTGGAACAATGTGGTCGGACCTGTAGCATTACTCATTTACATTAGACCCTAAGTTTCACCAACTCGTACGTCGTATGTGATTTAACAGCCACGTCATACACCAAAAACTAGTGACCCCTAGGCCGGCCAGGCATCAAAAGAAATGCTGAATCGTTGTAATGCTAGCTATTGACTAGAAATTGTTTTTTTTTTCAAAAAACGATCATGACATGGCAGGAATAACTTTCTGATAGGTTTTATCATGACACAGTTAATAAACACGAACAAGAATCATATTATCTGTAAGCATATAGTTTGCTGAGGAACTTATTCCTGAAAACAAAATAAAATAACGATACAGTACGTCACATCCTACGGGTTCTTCGGTGGCGCAGGCGACCAGCCAGCATGGCCCTCCTTCGACGCACCGCCCTTGCCGGCGGCGTGATGAGGAGGTGGGAGAGGATAGACTATCGGGGGTTGCCAGATAGGCGCCGGATAGACAATTGGGGGGTTCCAGAGCCGGCGCGCCTCCGACGCCGTGGAGGAGAGCATCAGCGGCAGCAGGATGAGCAGAGCCGTGGCAGCGAGCGTAGTGGCGCTGTTCTTATTCCCGGTCGCCATTGTTGTTGCAACTAGCTAGCTTGAGCTTTTATCCCGATGGGTGCTTCTTCGGTGTGTTGCAAGGATGTGCCCCTAGGGCTTTATAGCGTGGGGGTGACTGATGCCTCGGGAGAGTTGTGAATACTGCTAAAATCTGCTTGAGATAATTTGGAAGCATCAATTTTTGGGATATTTGAGAATGCTAGCAGTGCTTCATCTCTTACTAGGAATTGTATCTGATAAAATAGTAGTAATTGATTTGAGTTGAGAGGGATGAGAGGATAATTTTAGGAATGAAATGAATGCGAGACACATTCATAGGCTGACTAGTACTGTAGTACAGCCTAGGAGTCTTTTTATTAGTATGAATTGATGATCAATATATAGGATAAATCTTAGGAGTCTTTTTATTAGTATTAATAGATGATCAATATAGGACAAATTTCCAGCTTAGCCTTGGCAGGGTTCACTGATATGAACCTAGTTTTGATTTCCTTCGGTCGACTAGTACTGTAGTACAGCCAATTCATGCCCATGTAGGCATTAAGCTCGTAGGCCCAAAACAGATAGCCCTCCTCTAATAAAAAAAAAAAGTGGTATATATTGAAACCGAATTCCCATGAAAGCAACAAAACTTGAGTCTATTTTCTAGTACAAATTTTTTGAAAAATAATTTTTGTACAAACTTATAAAACAACTTCTACCAAAACTTATGAAACGACTTTGGTAGAATCTATTCTCACGCACGCGCGCTCGCAGCCGTCCTCGTGCATCGACGAGACGATAGCAAAACGACAAGCAGCAAACACCCCGGCGATGCGTTTGCTTTCCTGTTCCCGCATGCATGCGTCATGGCCCTACATACGTTGGGCGGGTCGCAGCAGATGCATCGCGCATTCACAAACAACAACACACGTGGTTCGAGAGGCATGCCTGATTTCTCGCGGATGCACGAATATAAGAGTTTTCGGGAACAACTTCGATCAAACTTTTGGTTAAACTTATGAACAGACTTGTCCAAGTTTTTTCTTAAACTTTTGACTCATGACCCACCAAAACACCTCTACACACTCCCACGGGCATGGGCCCATGTGCATGCGGACTCCCTGCTAGCGCGACGTCTATGGGCCCCAGCCCCACGTGCATGGGGGCGTGCGCTAATGCAGCTCTGCTGACACATTGGAAAGCGCAACACTATCTGCACTGGTGAACCTCTATTTTCAACCTCTAAAAAGAATATTCTATCAAGGCGTCGGCCCCCACTGACGACCTCGCCGCCTACCTCCGGGCCCTCCTCCCGCGCCTCCTCAAGCTCCTCTGCAGTGCCGCGTTCAAGGCCAAGCCCGACCTCATCTCCCTCATCGGAGCTGCCTCGACTGGTCCGCCTCCTTTGCCTCCGCCCGCCCCTCCTCCCTCCTCCTCTCCCCCACCACCGCCGGCCACGACCGCCCCCGTGTCGTCCCCGCCCGCGCCGGCGCTTCAAGCTGACCTCGGCGGATTTGTGCTCCGAACTCGAGCGGCGAGGCCGGGGAGGGCGCCCCGCCACGGAGCGCGATGTGGCGCGTCGCGCCCATGCTGGCGAGGGCGAGCTCCATCGCGGCGCTCTCGACGGTGAAGAGGACGGCGTCGAAGGAGAGCCTGCTCGGGTGCGCGCGCGAGAGGACGGCGACGCCGAACACTTGCCTGTCGCAGCGCCAGCGGTCGTCGCGCAGTGCGCCGCGTGGTGGGGATGGGAGCAAGGCGCGGCGACGGAAAGCCGGGTCGATGACGGGGACGCCGGCGAGGTGGAAGAAGTAGCCGAGGACGGGCGGCGCGCGGGGGAGGGCGCGTATGGCGGCGCGGCGCCAGCGCTGGCAGGCGAGCGCTGCGCGGAGGAGGTCGGCGGGGGTGAGGCGGCGGAAGATGAAGATGAGGGTGTGCTCCGTGAGCACTTCTACCGGCGCCGCGTCCCCCGGCGGCGGCGACTCCTTCAGCGGTGGCGCAGGGAGAGCGGATTCGGCGCAGGTCGATTTGTTGTCCGTTTCTTCGATTTGGAGGCGCGAAGCGGTTGGTGGGGCCCGCGCTGATGGGTAGTGGGGGATCGCTACCCCGCCATTGGTAGCGGTCCCGGGAGCGACCGCTACCCTTCAGGTCGCTTTAGCATCCCCCGCTGCAACTCTTTTTTACGCTAAAGCAACCTGGAGGTGCCGGTAGCGTACCCGGTGCGGATAGTCTAAGCACGTCAACCAGAAGTTTCCAGCTAGCCATCCCGTCAACCTCGGTACTGATAATAACACTCGACGTGCGGGGGTATGACGGCCCCCGGGCTTTTTTTTACGAGAGAAGACCTTCTCATGCAGGCCGAGAAAACCCCCGAACCCCTGCCCCACTTTACACAGCGGCACCGTAGCTCGTGTGAGAACGACCAACGACATGGACCGAGCCTTAGTCCTGTACTTTGGCCAAGGGACAGACGAGGGGGGTTTGTTTAACCTCAGTCATTCGCTGCCACATCATTGGCGATTTTGCTAAATGAAACTCGAGCTAATGTTTTCAGTATTCTTGTGAACGGAAAATAATTTTCTGATATCAAATATGGTAACACTAATAGGTAAGAAAAGTAATGGATGCAAATCAAAGGTTGACAAAACAATTATTGAAACCTTGTGACAAATCACAAACATTGTGTTCCAGACAGATCACAAACATCATTGGCTCTCTCACCCAGCTATTATTGAGATCAAGAGACGTCACTGCTCGTAGCACACACGACACGACAAAGCCTCACGCATGCTACTGACGAAGCATCACAATGCGCCCGCGTGGGCAGCCGGCGGCGGCAGCGCAGCGGCCGACGCGGACTGTTGCCGTCGCTGCCGTGGCTGGGCCCGGAGGGAGGGATCATCTTCTCCATCGCCATGGTGCGCCAGTCCACCAAGCTCGCCGGCAATGGCAGAACGCCGGACGTCCCGTCGCCTGACACGATGGAAGAAACCTCCGTGACGACGTTGCTGGTCGCCGCCGGTGGAGAAGATTGCGGGTCAGTGGGGGTAGGGCGCACTCCCGCCGCTAGCGGCGATAGCAGAGGGTCACCGCTAGAAACAGCAGCAAAAGCGCCGCCAACATTTCGGTGGTTGACATCTTGCCGTGGCTGGCCATGGGTGGCGAACTACTACTTTCTTTTAACTACGAAGAGAAGAAGGCTGGTGACGAACAATGTTGGGGTGGCACCAGAGAGCAACCTGTTGATGAGAATGCAAGGTGCTATCGTATTGCCCCTTCTTCTGATTGATGAGGATATGTAGAAAGGTGCTACCGATGTACGTACGTATGTGTATGTATGTAGGCTGTTCTTTTTGGTTTCTCATCGACTGATGGTGTATGAAACATGCTAAAATTGCTTAGCAAACATCCAACGAGATCACCAAATCAAAAAAAAAAATAAAAGAATAATTAATTGAACGAACTTTGACGAGGTCAACAATATTTGTTGCAGGTACACGCATTAGGTAGTAAGCTTGACAAACTATGACTGACGTCAGCTGTTGCAACATGTTTTTTTCTCTTTTACTGCATAGTTGGCATGCTGAGTCAGCTATTCGCAATACCATGACTAGGCTATCGAGATCCTTTGGGTTTCATCAGTAGTCGTCTTTCGAATAAACAAGAAGGGATCACGCAATTTGTGAGGCTATGTGAGTTCAGTTAGTGATGGATTATTATATCATTGCGCTAATTAAGCATCTGAAGAACATAATGTCCCATTCGTGAATCTCTTAGCATGAACATTTCAGATTTATTTTTGTTTTTTGCCAAATCAGTGTTTCCATTTATCTACTCTCAGCCTTTCAGCTTCAAACTGAGATGACTAGATGAACCTTCTCTGCGAAGTGAAGGAAGAAATCGTGTTTTCTGCAATACATTATCTAACGAGGCCTTGTAAATAAATGATCAAATGATAAATGATCCAAGCCTCTGCTACCAGGAAGGATAACATTTCTCCTTACAAATTTCAGCGGTAGGTTGATGCCTTTCACACAGACTATGGTCTAATAAGCAACTCAAACTAAATACATTATTCTTTAAAACGAAAGCAAAAAAGTACAGTATGTTACATCCTACGGCTTCATAGGCGACAAGCCTGCATGGTCCTCATTCAAAGCGCCACCCTCAGTGGCGGCGTGAGGAGGTGGAAGAAGAAAAAGTATTTGGGGGGGGAAGGGGGAGGGGGGGGGGGGGGGGGGGGGGGGGGGGGGGGCAAGGTGGGCAAAGGATAGCCAATCGGGGGCAAGATCTTGGAGGGCTGGCTCAGCTCCGAAGGGGCAAAAGAGAAGCGCTTAATCCTGTAGGAGTGGCTGCCATGTTTCGGTTGATATGGTTATGCCGGAATGATATTGTCTTTAATAATAGATCAATGATTTTTTTTTTTTTTGTTAAAGGTGATCTTCAGGGGTATTTATTGGTATCGCTTTTGGAGGTTATTGCAAAAAGAAGCCTACATGGAGGAGGTGGTGGCGAGTGTGCCACACCTTGGAAGTAATTGCTATGAACGTCTTCGCCAAGAATGGATGGTCGTCGCATAATAAATTTGTGCTTCATCTTTATCCATATGGAGTCTTTCTCGTATTCAGATCTTTGTAATAATTGAAGTGTGGGCTGTATGTAAAACATTGCAAAAGGTCGATGTTTTTTATTCCTTTATCTAAAATCGGGGGCAAGAGCCGGCACGCCTCCGACGCCGTGGAGAAGAGCACCAACGGTAGTAGGAGGACCAGCGTTGTGGCTGTGAGCGTCGTGGTGCGTTTCTGGTTCCCGGGCGCCGCCATTGTTTGGTTGCAGCTAGCTAGCTTCAGGGGCGGGCCCT
>CM017445.1:16373756-16500666 GCA_007726485.1 Eragrostis curvula
AGAGATGCATCAAATAGATGCACAAAATTTGGAGAAAGATAATAAACTAAATATGAATGTCATGTAGATAGCCATTTATTGAACGATAGGTCAATTTTGATCTCCATAAGTGAATACCTGTAACACTCACAATTAAATCCCATCGGAATAATAATGAAATGACAATTCTCCGGTTGATATTGAAGCTATCTAAGCTGACATCACTATAGAAGTACCACAAATTACGGTATAGAAAGCCAATGCAGTATATGTTGATGAATGAATTCTAGATGGAATTGGGTTTGGCAGCATTTCTCTAACCCCTTACCAATTCCTAGGGTAGAATCAGTAGGACTTTGAAATAACTAGAATCTGGGGTCACTAGCAGCTTGTGACAATACCAGTGTGCTCATGGGTATCGAGGTCCTCAATGGCATCGCCACAATGAACTTCGTGCTCTCAGTCCTAAACTCGTTGATAAACCATTTAAGCCATATATATAATCATTCTTTTGGGTTATGTTGTATCTTGTAGAAAAAAACAGAAGGAACCTAGGAGTAGCTAACACTACCGCCGGAAATCGGGTCTATTCCGAGTGTCGGCCTCTTTACCGAGTGTTTTTTTATCGGGTGCCCAGCACAGGACACTTGGCAAATATACGACACTCGGCAAAGGTGCCTTTTTCCGAGTGTCACAGAGCACATACACACGGCAACGTCCGAACACTCGGAAAAAATGCCTTTTGTCGAGTGTCCTGCATGCAGACACTCGGCAAAGGAAGCGCACGTGCCCAGCGCGGAGCGGAGCCATCAGAGCTGACGGCGGGCTCCCCTTTGCTGAGTGCATCCCTGCTTTGCCGAGTGCAATTGCCAAGACACTCGGCAAAGCTTTGCGCCGTCAGGTTGACGTCCGTCCACTTTTTTTTTTTTTTTTGCCGAGGGCCGGCAAAGGGGGGATTTGCCGTGTATCCTCTCCCCGTGTGCACGTTTGCCGAACGTTACCACTCGGCAAAGGCTTTGCCGAGTGTACTCGGCTCTTTGTCGAGTGCCCAAAAGATGGATTTCTGGTAGTGTAAGGGAGAAAAGAATCAATATGACACAATTGACAAAAAGGAAGCAATGATACAAGCTTAACTACAAGTAGAGATTCAGCGTGTTCGTCTCGTTGCAGCTGCGGCTGCGGCTGCAGTAAAATAACTGAAAACACCGTAGCTGCTGCTGAAGAAATAACTGCAAACACTGTAGCTGCTGCAAAGCAGCGAGACGAACACGCTGATTAATCCAACCCTGTTGTAAAAGGGACCAGTGGAATCCGAAGACTAGTAAATGCTAAGGTGTGATTGAGTTATCTAAGATACATACTACCTTCAGATAGGACCCAAAACTTCTCCCTACAATGGATTGAAATTTGTTCCAACAAATGTCCTGTTGTTGTTAGTAAACACAGTTGTTAGATAGAGGCGCCACTCCACGTATAGAACACGCTCCAAACCAATAACAATCAGAAAACATTTTTTCATGACTTTAAAAGGAGGTGCACATCAATAGTTGATGGCATCTCCATGGAGGCATGGATGAATAGAGCATCAAAACACAATATAGTAGCTTAGACTGACTCCAACCCACACCCTATATCCTCAAAATGGGTTGTTAACTGGAAAAATAGGACTTCAACCTGTCTCCAACCGGTGACCAAGCACAAACCCCATTATTGGCAACGACTGAGGTGGCTACCCACAATTAGATCTTGACGCCTTCACGACGCAGCCACTGTAGCTCTTTCTTTCTCGCCTGGAGTAGCACACGCCGGGGATGCGGAACGCCTGGAATCGCCGGCACCGCTCCTCTTGACCCCAACGACGGCCTGCCTACACCCAAGCTTCGATCTTGGCCGGCAATGGTGGCGCCTCCCGCGAGTGCTGCTTCTGCTCGCCCAGCGCGACCAGCTGCAGCTGCCTTGATTTAATTCCCCGTCGATCTGGAGGTGCAGCCCCGGCGAGCTCCGACGTGGGCGCGGCGGCGGGCTTGGCCGCGGTGGGGCGGCGACGCGGTTGGCCGCGAAGGACGGCAGCAGGCGCGGCGCGGGGGAGGGGGCCGTCGGGCAGGTGCGGCGTGCAGCCGCGGCTCGGCAGGGGCGACGCGCGCGGAGGAGGCGGGGGCTCTGCAGCACGCGCGAAGGAGGCCCGGGCCGAGCAGCGGGCAGGTGCGGCGTGCGTGCACGGAGGAGGCGGGGGCCTTTCCCTGTCGCGGCGGACGACGGCGGTGGCGGAGCGTGGCCGCGGCGCTGCGGTACCTCCATGACGACGCCGGCGTGGTGCACGGGGACGTCAAGGGCCGGAATGTGCTCCTGACGGGCTCCTCCGGCGACGGCTGCGGCGGCACGAAGCTCGCCGACTTCGGCGCGGCGAGGATGGTCTTTGATTTTTGGACTCTCCGTTGGAGACAGCAATTCGTTGGGTAATGACCTTTCAGCTTGAGAGCATCCATTCACATGTTTTGGGCTACCATTTAGGTCTGGTGGGTTGGAGTCAGTCTTACAAAGACAACCAAAAGTACATACCCAAAACTTCGTACCATTCTACAGCGACGGGTTCCGCTCGAGCCTTTGGTTCTAAATCTGTGAGATGGAAATATAAGAATGAAAACCCCTAGATGAATGTATTGAATAAACCATCATGACAGGGCACATTGATGGACATATTACCTCACTTATTGATTCCTCTAATGCTGCATCTGGATGTGGAATCCTATTGAAATCTTGTCAAACTTCACCGAAGCCTTCAGTTTACAACATAATTCCATCAAAATGGCATGGTGGTACTTTTAAGATGCTACGCTTCTGATAATGTCACAAAGAAATAGGACTGACACACAATCTACACCTCATTTTTCTCGTTCAAAAATTCCACAGAGTTACCTCAAATTGGTCACACAAATTGGGGAAATGACAACTGATGTTGTATGTTTGCGCCGAAGCAGGAACCCAGAAACAGAAAACAGCACGATCCAACAAGCAAGAGTTGGGTGAACTGCGGCAAGCGCCATGTCATGCAATCAGAGGGAGGGAGAGGATGACGTACTGTGGCAGAACGGGCGTGCTTACGCGGGATCGTGGGAGGCCGGCGGGGCAGGAGAGGAGGAGCTTTTACGTTGTCCAGGGATCTGCAGCTCCGGTGGATCTGTCTCAACATAGTTCAACAAACTGTAATGCTGAATCGACAAAGTGAGTTTTCATCCGTACCATCAATCTTGTCAATGACATATGGGGTCAGGTCCTACATGTCATTGACAAAGAGTTATGGTATTGATGAAAAGTGCATGAAAAATGATGGTATATGGATGGAATTTTTCGATTGATAAACTACAAGGCATCTAAGTTCATGAATTATGTTCGGAAAATTAATTCACATTTTGTCCAGATTTAGGCACATAAGTCAAATCACTTTGAACTCGATTAGTCATGTACGACTCCTAATCTGCTTTTGTATTATTTGCACTACGGATTTGTTTTGTGAATAACGGTCTGTCTTTCAACTTTAATAATTCATTTATCTATATTGTATCATCTGAATTTATCTTATTTTAGATGATGTCAACACCTCTATCATGTACTAGATTATTTTGGTCTCAAGGGAAACAAGTATATATAGATAGAACTTGTGATCCGTGTTTGCATCGTTCTTTTTCATTCCTTTTTTTTTTTTTTTGTTCCACCTCTGCCTTTTGATGGTGTGCTGATCTAGCTTCACTAAACCTCCTTCCACCTCCTCTGGCTTTGAAACATGAATATTTGTCAAATGTTGATATATAGGATCTAGTGAGCATAGGTGTAAGTTTCATATTATGTAAAAAATATTTGGCTTATGAGCCTAAATCCTTGTCCTTGCCTCCTCCGTGTGTGGTGGATCCACATACTATGTACCTCTACTTGTATTCATATTGTGTGAAAAATATTTTCACTAAAACTAATGTAAATTTCATGTCTAAAATGTCATCTAAATTAAAAAAAAGGAGGTAGTATATATGAATATGATCTCCCTTCTCCATATGGAAATAACGAAAGACTTGAAAAGGCTGGTCTAGAGGCAACAAGGACGACGGCAGCAACAAGTAATATCACAGCCGAACGACGGGTCAAGCATGTTAGGTTGGTGCATGGTACAAACAAAGAGAAAATGAGAAATCAACCAATCAAACCATGACACTGAAGGCCAACACTGGATATGTGCAATATTACCACAGTTATTGTGCCAGCATCTTCCGCTTTCAGTTGACGAGCCAAAGCATTTCATTGACCATTGCAGAAACTAATTAAAACATGCATCTCATTTCTGGAGGTACTGTACTAGCTTATCAACCCTTCACGTACATGTATGGTGTAGAATTTTTAAAGGTTATATTATATGAATAAGGTAGGGTTACTGAAAGTTCTTAATTTACTGTATTTCACATTTTGATATATAAAATTCTTGAAATTATCTTTTTTTTCTTCAGCTATGCTTATTTATTGTTGCCATCACCCATTTAAAGTAGCACATATGCAAAGTGGATATTTGAAATAATTACTATCAATTTCGATCCGCAATGACAAGAACTGGAGTCCTGATCTTCCGAAAGGTAGGGTAAATTTGATTAGTAGCGCGTTGATGTTAGCTATTTGGGCTTCTAATCCAAAGGATTTGAACCCTGCAACCGTTACACTGCTGCTCCAATTGCTTATCAACCAAGTACAACTCAAATGACCACGCTAAGAAGGCTTTTCCTGCTAGCGAATCAAAGAAAACAAGCAAGAATGATAAGAACGCAATCCGAAATTGCAAATATAGATGAAGAACAGAGATAGGTGAAGGTTCAAGATCTTGATGGAAAGGACTAATCACCACAAATGAGTAGAGACAAGAACAGGGGCCCTAATTCAATTGCCGCCAAGGTAATCCCTCAAGCACAACGAACAATGTCTGTTTCTCAAAGAAAACTAGAACTCAACAAAACCCGAACCCTATGTGGTGGCGGCTATTGATAATAGAGTCTAGGTTCGTGCAAAACCCTTAAGACGCGCCCCTAATGGGACATGACACAACACAAAGCCCGAAGGACAAAAACGGTGACGCGCGCAACACCAAACAGTTTTTTGAGGCAAATTTGTTTCGACGATACCCGTCGACTCAGGCGGAATTTTGATGCAGGACCAGATCCGTTGGAAAGGCTATCATCTTAGCATTCCATCCATCTATAGAACGCCCAAAACAAAGTCCGTATGTGACATGGGCGTCCGATTTAGTGGAGGTTGTTCCTGGAGTACGAATCGAACTCGACGGCCAACTTGGTGACGAATTGAAACTTGGGGCAGATGTCCTCATAATGCAATATTATCGGAGTGAAAGAAGGGATCTAAGGAAGAAAGTAGACCAAACTTTTTATTTTTTGTTACTAACAAATAAATACTTTATTTGGGCGTAAGAAACTTGCGTGTTTTGCTTAAAAAAAAAGACACTTGCGTGTTAAAGGACTGCATTTTATAAATGAAAAAAATGAATCTGTAGGGGTACCTGATTGAACCCATGTTTCTGTAAGTACCAAAATTAATAGGAAGATCGTGGATGGACACCGCACATAGGCTTGTTGCTAATATAGTACATTGGCAGAATATCACAGTTCTGATTTAAGGTGTCTGATGCTAAGTAGCTAATAACTTAACAACAGGGGAGTAGCCCTCTTTATCGGTGTCATTAGCCATCTGAATAGTGTTTAAACACTGTTTCACAAAATTTTCAACAATCCATTGGTGTCAGGTAACACCGACGGCTGCACGTGGCTCCGAGCCGCTGCTTAGCAATGTCTCGTGTAAAATGAACTCTCTCGATGACCACCCTTGCATTGCATATGTTGCATAAATTTTCACCTTTCTAGAACCAGCTGATGTAAGCATAAATTCCTTCATTAAAATTGACTATATAGATAGTGAAAGGAATGAGAATCAAAAGACATCAGGATATTCGAATACTATATAACAGCATGCACCTAGACCCATTAATTCCTTCAGAATCAAATGTCATGATCTGCCAATGTACTAGTAAACATTTAGTAAGCATTTGGAGCAAGCAGCAATCTAGCTCAAGTGCAATCAAGCAACAACTTATGACAATGCATTCAAGCATGAGTGCTACCACTACTCCGGAAGCTGGCGCCGACATCGCCGTTGACCTGTATCCTTTCCTGCGCAAGTACAAAGTCGGGCGGATCGAGCGGTTCGCCGGCAGCACCTTTGTGCCGGCGTCCGAGGCGCCAGCAAGGGCCACCGCCCGCGTGGCAACGAGGGACGTCGTCATCGACCCCGTCACCGGCGTGTCCGCGCGCCTCTTCCTCAGCGCCGCCGCGCTCGCGACATCCAATACTCTTCCGGTCATCGTCTACTTCCATGGCGGTTGCTTCTGCACCGGAAGCGCCTTCTCCAAGATATTCCACCGCTACGCGGAGTCCCTCGCGGCGCGCGCCGGCGCGCTCGTCGTCTCCGTCGACTACCGGCTGGCGCCGGAGCACCCCATCCCGGCGGCCTACGACGACGCGTGGGCAGCGTTCCGGTGGGCGGCGTCGCTCTCCGACCCGTGGCTCGCCAGGCACGGCGACCCCACGCGCGTGTTCCTCGCTGGCGAGAGCGCCGGCGCGAACATCGCGCACAACGTGGCGTCTCGCGCCGGCAGCAGCCCGGACATCGACATCGAAGGACTCATCGTGTTGCAGCCCTTCTTCTGGGGCGTCGAGCGGCTGCCGTTCGAGACGGACCGGCGGCACAACGACGGCCGACACATGTTCTCGCCGGAGAAGGTGGACACTTTCTGGCCGTTTCTGACGGCGGGCTTGGCGGGCAACGACGACCCCCGGCTCAACCCGCCGGCGGAGCAGGTGGCGTCGCTGCCGTGCCGGCGAGCCTTCGTGTCCGTGGCCTCCGAGGACCTGGCCCGCGACCGCGGGCGCCGGTACGCGTCGTGGCTGGACTTCCATGGCCGGTGGTGCCGCGAGGTGACGCTCGTCGAGTCGGACGGCGAGGACCACGCGTTCCACCTCTACCGGCCTCGACGCGCCGCCGCCGTCGCGCTCATGGACAGCGTCGTCCAGTTCGTCAATGAGGAGCCGAACTCCGTTGCCGAGACGACGACGCTCCTCCACGACGCGACCAGGAGGATGTGCTTGGCCGCCTCGGTCAGTAGTAGTGGATCGGATAAGAAAATCTGCGTCTCTCCAAGGTCGATGGTGCGGAATGCATTGGTGGTTCGACCTGGGACGGCATCGGCACCAAGATCATTTGGACTGGGGATAGGCCACTCCAGATCATTAGTTTCTAAACTGGTCCGTAAGGAATCCTTTGGCGCTGCAGTTCTGGCGAGAACCGTGGCTAGAGTCTGCCTGTAGCGCATGCGTGCATGGGACGTAATTCTAAATTTCTAATCATGCATGAGCGGAGCGAATATATGCTCCTGTTAAATGCATGGTTTCTTCTATCTCTCTAACTATAGTTATCAAAAAGGGTCATCCAGAGGCTGGTATAGACTGGTTGCCGTGTGCCCAGCTGTCCGAGAGGCCGCACCAAATGTACATGATCTTATACATTGCATGTGGAAGCTAGTAGTCTACCAATTTTTTTGTCAAAAAGTTGGCTTTCAGTTTTCTGCCGTTTGAAAATGAGGATATGACGGTAGTGGATGGCGAGATGTGGCCTTGTCTGTTCAGATCGGATTTTCGTCCGTGGCATATCCGTATACGATGGCGATCCTATTTCTAGCCAGATGGTGGAATTTGCGCCTTTTAAAAGTTTTTGTCTCCCGTTAATGAAGCTGACGTTCTTTTGATTGCTTATGTAATCAGGAAATATAATATGCTTTAATATAAATAAAATATGGCTACACGCTGAAATCAGCCAGCGTGTCACGTTGATTAAGACTTAATAAGTGTGTAATTTATTTCCTTTTAATTAAGAAAATCAATGTGTTTGTCCACTTGGTATCTTGGAGCTTGTTAGTTACTTAACCGCAGTGACTTGGACTCACGAGACTCCGGCTGAGAAAAAAGCTTATGCCAGCCCCTCGTCTCTGGCAGCCTTGCCGTCGGCGGAGGAGGGAGGCCCGGCATCACGATGTTTGCTTCGTTCCCTCATAGGTTAAGATAGGTAGGTCTTTCTATGGTGGTTGCTCTTGGCGGCGACCGCGGTGTTTGTTAGGGTTATGGTTTCTCTAGTGATTCGGTCGAAGAGATTGACGTTGACAGTGTGGCGTCGTCAAGTTCGTTGGCTTGGAGCAGGAGGAGGATGTGTCTTGACGGTGGTGGTGAGTCAAAGGGAATAAGGTACTCCGGCCCCTCCTTTGTCTCGTCGCGTGGTTCTACATACTTATGCAAATTTTCAAGTCATCATGTGCTATGTATATTGAGATAAAAAGAAAAACTCACAATAACCCTTATAGTGTTCAATAGCTAATTTCCACATTTTGAAGTGTCCGGCAGCCAAAACAACTTTTTCAATGTTCAGCAATTAATTTCACAAAGTCATGGTGTCCAGCAGCAAATTTGGCCTTTAATTTAATTTTTCGTGTACCATCACCTGTTATTCTTCTTGTACTATCTGATGGACTGACTCTGACCGACAAGTACCAGAGTCCATACCACTAGGCAGCTGAATTATCAGGTAACCGTGAGAGCTCGAACCAACTCGCCGATTCATCTATCCTTGGCACAAAAGTAATATTCTCTCTATCCATAAGTATAACGCCTTCTGAGTTTGTTCTAGATCAAAAAATTTAAACCTTAACTAATAATATCTTTAATTGTTTTTCAAATTTAAAGAGTTACATATTATGATTGTCAATTTCACAATGAATTTAGTAACATCAGTTATATTTTATCAATTTTCTGGTATTTTTGTTATTGATAGTCAAAATTGAAAAAGTGTGACTAAGGACAAACCTAAGAAGCACCACACTTGCGAACTAATCTCAAAAGCGTAGCTGCTGCCCGAATCAGAACCGCGTGATAAGATGGCCAGCGTCATTATAGCAAGAAAACTCTCCAAACTCGGCGGAACGGACAGCCGTGTCCACTTTGTGGACGCCGAACCGTGTTACTTGCCGGCGACGGAGAAAGATGACCACGGCGCAGCATGCTCGCATGCTATAACTAGTACTCATTAACTACTACTACTCGGACCCGCCCTAATCACGTGATGGTCGTGTTTAAACGAAATTGGTCAATCAGTAAGATGAACAAGACCCTCATGCTCAGAAAGGTGGGCTTATCATCTAACAGTGCTCACTGTATAAGTAGTAAAATATACTCACGTTCAGCATGCTCATTGTCAATTGAGAAAACGAACAAGACAGACGTGTGATTTAGGACGGACCTCCTGAATTAGCGCGTAGGGAGTTGGCAAATGATTAGGTAGCTCTAGCGACCAGCATCACTGGATTCAAGCACCTCCTGGTGTATCGTACAAAACAAAAGAGGAAGGAGAAATCATTTTTTTCTTTTTTGCGAATGAAAAAGGAGAAGAAATTATTAACTAATGAAACCTACCACATGCCTTTCTTCTGCTCTCTATTGAGCTGATGGAGCATTTCCAGTGGTGGGCTCAGGATTTGAAAAATGGGTATTCAAAATTTCTAAGCGCGGCAAAAAAAAGTTATGCTAACTTAAATTCAATACAAATTGCTTCAAAATCATATCGAAGATAAACATAAAATTGATCCAAACTTGAAATTGAGAACATAGAAGCATAGAAACACTAATTGGTGAGAGTTTTGTGGGTGGGAAATAGATTATAGATGGGCTGCCACAGTTTTTGGGCTGAAAGATGGATTGATATATGTTATTTATTTACTTTTTGTATACATATAAATAATACATGTTATATACACAAAGAAAATTGTCTAAAATAATGAGTATTCAACTGAATACCCATGAATAGAGCTGGGCCCGCCCCTGCTGCATTTCGTTGTCCGTCCTAGCTAGATCCATTTCCTCCTCTCGTCACTGGTCTTACATGCACAGTCACACAATCCATTCAAGTGAAATTCCTTAAAAAAAGGACTTTAGATGTATAAAAAAACGTGCACAATAAACAAATGTTATACACGCATGTTCTGAGTCAAGAAATAATATTAAATGGAATAAGGATCGATGGGTATATATATCAAGCAAGCACATAGCTAGCTCTTGCCAAAGCAGATTAAAGCCTTTGGTGCAAGCAGCGATATTTCCAGCTTAGAGTACAATATAATTAGGCAATGCATTCAAGGATGAGTGCTCCGACTAATCCGGAAGCTGGCGCCGACATCGCCGTCGACCTGTATCCTTTCCTGCGCAAGTACAAGGACGGCCGGATCGAGCGGTTCGCCGGCGGCAGCAACTTTGTGCCGGCATCCGAGGCGCCAGCAAGAGCCACCGGCGTGGCAACGAGGGACGTCATCATCGACCCCGTCACCGGCGTGTCCGCGCGCCTCTTTCTCAACGCCGCCGCGCTCGCGACATCCAGGAGGACTCTCCCGCTCATCGTCTACTTCCATGGCGGTTGCTTCTGCACCGGAAGCGCCTTCTCCAAGATGTTCCACCCAGTGTTTTAAATAGCGGGCTAAGCCCTTTAGCGGTTGATGTCCACAAAGGCTAAGAAAGGCTATAGCGGGCTATAGCCGTAGCTAAGGCTATTTAGCGGTTTCACAATACCATTAAGAATCAATAAATAATTACACATAAAACATGCACCGAGAAATTTTCATAGGCTAAAATAGGATGATGGCTTCATGCCTTAATTATTTCATCATTCAAAATTTTAAATACCTTAATTCAAATAACTAAATCATCTTTTAAAGTTCCAAACATCATGAAAAAATTTCATTTCTTCATCACACCACCATTTAGCGGGCTAAATCACCTTAATTTAGCGGATTTAGCGGGCTATAGCGGTGGCTATAGCGGGCTATGAGGTTTAGCGTTAAACAGAGGTTAGCTTAGCCCCTCGTCTCCCCAAAGGCTATAGCGGGCTATAGCGGTAGCTATAGCCGGCTATTTAGAACATTGGTTCCACCGCTACGCGGAGTCCCTCGCGGCGCGCGCCGGCGCGCTCGTCGTCTCCGTCGACTACCGGCTGGCGCCGGAGCACCCCATCCCGGCGGCCTACGACGACGCGTGGGCAGCATTCCGGTGGGCGGCGTCGCTCTCCGACCCGTGGCTCGCCTGCCATGCCGACCCCACGCGTGTGTTCCTCGCAGGCGACAGCGCGGGCGCGAACATCGCGCACAACGTGGCGTCTCGCGCCGGCAGCAGCAGCAGCCCGGACGCCATCGACATTGAAGGACTCATCGTGTTGCAGCCCTTCTTCTGGGGCGTCGAGCGGTTGCCGTTCGAGACGGACCGGCGGCACAACGACGGCCGACACATGTTCTCGCCAGAGAAGGTGGACACTTTCTGGCCGTTTCTGACGGCGGGCTTGGCGGGAAACGATGACCCCCGGCTCAACCCTCCGGCGGAGCAGGTCGCGTCGATGCCGTGCCGGTGAGCCGAGTTCGTCAACAAGAGTACTACTCCGTCGCGGTCTGCCGCCGATGACCCCGCGATATATGAAGAAATGTGCTGGGCTGCATTGGCCAATGGATCTGGTAAGAGAATCTGCGTGTCTCCGAGGTCGATGGCGCGGCAGAATGAGTTGGTGATTGGACCTGGACAAGCATCCCCACCAAGATTTGGACTGATGAGGAGACACTCCAGATCAGCTTCCAAGCTGATCCGGAAGGCCCCGTTTGGTCCTGCAGTATTGTGGAGAAGTGTGGCCCGTGCATAGCCCGCATGCATAACATGTCATGCGTGAAAATGGAGAGAGATACTCCTCTGTTCTCCTTCTCCCTCAACACTAAGGGATGAAAACGGTCGGTAGCAATACTGACGGAAACAAATACGGTATCGGTATTACGAAAATATCAAAAATAAAATTATCATGATAGAAATATGAAGTATCGATCGAAAATCGATAGTAAATATCGGTAACACAAAACACAACCCGTGTATTGGCCGCAACACATCATGTATCAGAATATCAAATATGAACATATGGTTGGTATTTGAACTAGCTACAAATGGATCATAACACGATACATTTGAAAAGAGATGTTCAGACTAAAATAGATAATATATATATATGGTTTAATGGTAAGCTAATGTAAAATGGTAAAATATTGGCGATAATTTTTGGACCAAAACAGAAATTGTTGGAAACAATCTGAAGAGTCTAAAATTGTTTTCACCACATACTTTCATTTTTTGTTTTCATTTTTTGGTAATTTTCATTGTGATCGGAAGAAGTTGAAAACGAGAGCCTCGGTTAGCCGATAATTGCTGTTTTTGCTTTCGGTCCTACACACTTGTTTAACTAATTGTTTTCTTCCTAGAGTTAGAATGACAACTAATTTGTAACGAGAGAGTAGTGTTTTCTTTATCTCTCTGCGAGGACTTTTTCTGCATAGACATTTGTCCTATAAAATAGGATTGTACTACAATATAATAAGCATTATATATTGTACCAACATATTTAACTTACACTTGTACGTAGAATACTAAAAAATAAAATTCACTGGAGGTCCACAAAATTATCTATTTGTGTCATATACATGTCATCTGCGTTTATGAAGTTTCATTTTGTAGTTTTAGGTCCATGAACTTGTTTGTATGTGTTATCTAGGCCCATAAACTTTTTTTTACACCATAGCAAGGATTTGACCAAAAGTTGGAACATGAATTTGCCAGAGGACATGATCACGAGCTTGTTCCAGCTGCACGAGCGTGCTGACACGAGTTCGCCCCTAGGTTCCCTAGCCCACCACGCAGAGGTGTGGCAAGGTCCATCAAAGCCATGCGTAGAAGGATGGTCAGATCTAGAATAGGGAGCTGGAAAGACACATACATGAAGGAGACAAATAAGTGGTAGGAGAAACGCCATGATTTTGTCGAATGACTCGAAAAGAAGAGGACATTAAGAGGTATGACCCATATATATGTAAGGGTGACATGGTGTCCGCATGCCAAATCTAAATGCTTGGTGAATTGACCGAAGTCAGTAAGGGAAACCCCAACCTATTTCTTTAATTTTCTTTTATTCCAGCCTGGTTTTTCGCTCCCACGAGGAGTTGAACCCAAGTCTGCTAGATGCTACTCAGGTGCAGCCTAGTGGTTAGAGCACCTGAGTAGCATCTAGCAGACCTGGATTCAACTCCTCGTGGGAGCGAATAACCAGGCTGGAATTAAAAAAAATAGGTTGGGGTTTCCCCTACTGACTTCGGTCAAAAAAAAAATGCTTGGTGAAAGGACATGGACCTGTAATACACCAAAAAGTTGTGGACCTAAAATTGTAAAATAAAAGTTTGCGAACCTAGATGATATAAACGAAGAAGTTTGTGGACTTAAAAATGCAAAAAAAAGTTTATGTACCTAAATGACATTGGCAGACTAGTTCGTTGATCTCTAGAGCATTATACTCAATAATAAATTCTATTCTACCAAAATAGCTGAGTTCAATTTTTTCGAAAAAAGGAGGATTATTTACCTTTATGTTTTAGAAACATACTATGGAATGCTTATTTCTGAATTTATGCCACCGGCCAAGCTGAACCCTCATTCTAAGCTAGTTTTATTTTATTTTATTTTTGAGCTACATGCATGAGTGCGAGCCCCAGTTTGGTACTTACCACACATGATAAGGCTCGCATGAGGAACAACTAGAAACGAAACTGATGTTTGGTCTTGTGGCTTCTCAATATTCCCGCTGGGATGCTTCTATAAGAGGAGGATGCATGTGTAATTTTGAAGGGTCCTTAGAGAACATATCCAACAGAGTGCACATAAATTTTGGTCTCGGCATTTCCATACAAAACTCTGTGGAAGGCGACCCACAGCCACATTTCATGCCTGTAGTCCTGCAGGTATTCCATGGACGATGCATCAGTGGTCCATCCAGACGGAAATTGGAGAAAGGGTGGGGTGGGGGGGTTGGGGGGGGGGGGGGGGGGGGGGGGGGCACTGATAAGAACACGGTGACGTGTTCCTGATGTTGTCCCGATCTTTGCAAGGTCCAACTCTATATGTGACATAAGTCGACCCCGTAAGAACTCCTCCATAGCATCTTCCCACTTATAATAGTCATCAGGAGTAGTAATTATACCCAAGGTTGGCACAAAGTTCATCTCCAAGATTAGACGTTCATCCAACATGATGATGAAGTGGCACAATAATATAATGACAAAACAACTCGAGCAGTACCGTGAGAAACCTGAATCTGATACCAAATGATAAGAACACGGTGACGTGTTCCTGATGTTGTCCCGATCTTCACGGTACTAGACTTCAGAAAAGAATTTTTCAGCAATAACAATACAATATGTTATCCTCTGGCCAGATCAACGTGTTAATCAATTCCCACGACAGTCAACAGCAGAATAATATATGATATATCCGGCACAAATCAAGAGCCACACCAGACGCAAAGATAATTAAACTAGCAATTCCTCCGTTGAACTGATCACAACCAGTAAAATTGTATAGATAGCAGATAGATAAATAGGATTCGGCTTACAGGAAGTAGTCCAAAATCCTTGCTTGTTCTTCCACCCGTGTCTCGAAGGAGAACGATCAGAAGACGAGATCTCCGAAGAAATCAAAAGCGCACCCAGGTTACAACAACCTGATCACGAACTCAATCACAATCCAGACAAGGATCGGAGATACACTTCAATACGAAGTAGCAGATGGCATCGCCACCTAGGGTTCCTGAGCAATGCTCGACAGGGAAAAACAATACGATCAAACCTACCCTGTTACAAGGAGCGACGGCTCCTATATGCGCGCACAGGCACCACACCAAAAAGGAGTCCGACTCAAACACAAGCAAAAGAGGCCTGGCCGGCCCATACCAGACTACGACTCATCCAGCCACTAGACTCACATATGAAAATAATTAAATAATCCGGCAACCATGCTAATGCTTCTAGTTAAGGAACTAAATTAACTAATGTGAGATCATGAGGCCCTCACGTTGGATTTTCCATGGTCTGCATCTCTTGCTTGCTATGAAAATGAGCTCCCACAAATATACGCTTGAACCGTGGTGTAACAAATTCTTCCTTCATACTGGTCCTCTTCAAATCAAATAAGAATGAACCAAACTGAAATTTAGGCATTTTCAGAACATTACCAGCTGATAGAACTTGATCGTTGGATAAAGTTTCAGAATTAATATTTGGCCACTTCATGGTCATATCAGGCACGTACTCAAGTATCATCCATTCAAATTGTCTCGTACACAAATTTAAAATTTGAATACTCAACGAAAATCTCTACTACTTAATAAGTCTAAAAGAGGTCGTCAGCCGGATTTTCAGACCTCTGCTGTTTGAGTTCAAGTCGAATTCAATTTTCAAATCAATTCGAATTCAATCGTCCAAGGCTTTTTATGTTTACAAACCTTAATCGCGTTTAGTCACAAACCAACTTCTACTCCAGTCGTAAGTTTCTGCGCTCGCATCCAGTTGATCCAGGTTCGAGTCCCAGCCACTGCATCTTTTTATTCGTTGTCGTTTTTTTATTTCCCGAATCTGGCATGGGTTCGGGCTGGCCAATTAGATATCAGCCACATGATGGTTACACGGAAGCCACACTGGATCCGAGCTTGGCTGCACTGGATACAATCACAGCCCACAAAACAAAATGTTCCTGAACTCGGAACATAAAGAGAAATTACTGGAACTATAGATCAATGCACTGCCAGTAACTTTTATTTTTGGTCAAAGTTTATTTGAGCTACATATTTTTGTAATAAAATTTGTTGAACATTGCATCTTGTTAAATTTGACTGCATTTAAAGAGTCATCAAAATATTTCAAAAAATCAGAATTTTTCTTTTTTTTGATGTAGATTATGGTAAAAAAACGTTCAAGGTATCTTATTGTTGTTATTTTTGGAGATTCTTCACAGGGTCGAAATTGACCTCTAATACTTTATGCAATATGGTTCAGAAGCTTTATTTTGCATAAGCCTATATATGTAACCCTTACATTATATTGACATTATGTGTACCGTTACATTAGGTTGCATGTTTCTCCTTCTTCACGAGATTGAAGTTTCCTTTGCTTCAGGTTATGTTTAGTTATACCTCTTTACCCTGACATTAGGTTGCATGTACCCTTTATTTGATTTAGGTTTTGTTTAGCTATACCTCTTTACACGCTTCATTGCAGTAAGTTGGCTATGTTTTTGGATGTCCATGTTCATAACATGCATAAGCTTGTCCAGATTATATATGCATGTGTAGTGGGATATTAACCTGATATATAACTAAAATGACAAATATTTTGGAACAGAGGAGAATAGTGGGATATTGTTTTCACTGTCTTTTTTTTTTTTTGAAAGCTTGTTTTCACTTAATCTTTATGTTAGCGGCTATTCGATATGCATGTGTTTCAGTGGTCGACATAGCTAATTTATAAGGTTTTCTTTACTAATTAAGTAGACTAACACACTAATTTATATATAACAGGGAAGAGAGTGTCATCGTTTTATCCCGTAGCAACGCACGGGCAATATGCTAGTTGATACAAAAGGTAGATGATATAACTAACACACACGCGCGCTAGCTTTTTGGTTCAGGTTCAGTCACTTTGTTTTCACATTTCGCTTGTTTTCCCAATCAATCATTGAACATTTGCGCTCTCATCAGTGTTTCGACTGTTACTACTTTTCTTTCTTTTATTCTTTGCAAGGGACTGCTATTACTACCACTGTTGGCATTGGCTGAACTTGAAAAATACGTGAACAATGTTCGTCAGGTTGCAGGTGGGGCGGTGAAAGCGGTCTTGGCCTAACGGTTAAGGCACCCGAGTATCACTTCTGTGGTCCTGGATTCGACTCCCCGTGGAAGTGAATTTTCTAGGATTTAATAGTTTTGTGCTTTCAGCTGTAGGCGACGTGGCCGTCGACAGCGAGGCGCCAGTCATCAATCTCGAGGATTTGCCGACTCAATCTTCGAAGATGCTCATAAAAGTATGGTTTGCGTATGTACGTTTATAAGGATGAGTGTGCGTGCGTTGTGAGTGTCTGAATTGTACTGTGTAATAAAAAAAAAAGTTGCAGGTGGGGCGGGCTCTTAATGAAACCCGCATGCCCGCCCCGCAAAATCGAACTTTTCGGCGCATGCAGCCGACCCGCGTATTCTTTGCGGCTTAATGGTTACCGGCATGCCAAACCGGCGGACAAGTAGGCAGACCTGCAACGGCCCGCGAGAGCCCGCAACTTGTTCTCCCACCGTGTGCATCGTCTTCATCTCGCAAACTTGTGTAAAACTAATGCCGGCGCCGAGACATCCTACGTATGTTGCAAGGCTGAAATGCCTCCGTCGCCGCTGCCGCTGTCTAGGCTCCAACTTCTTTGTCGATACGGGTGTTTGATGGAAATTTGGACATCAGTATACATATGTATACGGTATATATACCCCTAGTAATAACATGCATATATACTAGTGTACATGCTTGTACGTGAACGAATACGCTACTTTAGAAGAAAAGCAGGAGAAGGCCAGCAAACAGTTTTGTGTGAAGCTTGGAGCATGCAAGCACATCAAGCTGGCTGGAGTGCATGCCTGTAGGTGAACTCATCCGGCCAGCCGCCAGCGCGTACGTGTGTATACATACGTTTGAGCAAGTGCTCCACATGCAAAGCTCGGTGAAGGCGACCGTACACAAGGGACGCGACGCTCGTCTAACAGCGAGCCGAACAGCTTCATGCATGGAAAAAACTGTTAATTGCATCGAAGAAGCGCTGTTCATATGCGGGCTCTCAGACTTTACATCATCCTGCCCACCAGGACCGCGAAGCTTCATTGCTCTGGAAGCATGTGGGTAGTGGGTTCCCGCAAAGCCCGCACATCTGCTTCGCGGCCGGCTTCGTGGCTTGCGGGCTGTCCGTTACTCGCCCCACCTGCAACCTGAAATGTTCGTTTGTACATCATGAGAATCTACAGAATAATGACAAAATTGGAACGTTAAAATCTACTACTACTGAGAAGTGAGATTAGGGACTTCATTAACGAATCATCTTCTGTTTTCGTTACCTGCAAGCCTGCAGGCTGTATAGCATGTTGCTGCTCGCGGTCGCGCCTCGCTGCCAAAGCCATGCGTTGATGCCGCTGCGCGCCGGCGCTCACGCTCCTGCCTCCCTGCGCTGCGCCTGCGCCCGCCGGCCGCCATGTGCTCGCGCACGCCGGCGCCGCCATGAGCCAAAGCTCCGAAGCAAATTAAATTAGGGACACAAGGCAGTTTGGACTGGGCCATTGGGCTAGAATTGTTCAGGGGCAGTTTGGACTTTATAGTGGGCCATGATGATGTAGTGGAGTGCTGTGGAAGCCCAGTTTCGTCGCCACAGAAGGGATCCGCAACTTCGATGGCAGACGCAGTAGATGCAGCTCGAAGCCTCCCGGTGTTTGTCGTAAAGTATTGGAAAACAGAGAAAACTAAATTACGCGGCTCACGCTCACGCAACTGATGAAGGGTACCAAGCACTCTGTTGCATGACGCTTGTAAGCATTAGTTTGTGTTGAGCAAATAATTACTCGAGAATCATTTGCGGAGCTAAAGGGTGGAAAGAATGGGCCGCGGACCACCCTGTGATCCAGCCCAGCAAGCAATTTTAGCACTCTAACATATGCTACAGTTTGTCTCTCAAAAAACATATGCTACAGTAGATTTATTCTTTTTTCTTTTTCTATTTTCCCTATCTTGGCCCACCTAACAAGCCAACGCAATTTTACGTTTTCGGGAATGTACTTGTATTTCTGAGCAAGTAGTCTTTTTTTTTTAATCTCTGCAAGAACTTTTCTGCATGGATATTTGTCCTATAAGAAAACATTTGTACAATAATCATTCCATTATATCAAAATATTTGACTTACCCTCGTAGAATAGTAAAGAGATAATTGCAAAAACCACCATATAAGTCATTTGGAGTTTGAGATTATCACCTATAAGTTATTTTGTAGCAAATTCCCACCCACCTCCTACATTTTGTTGCAAAAACCACCCTACTGTGCGCATATTTTATCAATTTCATATATGTCCGCCAATATAAATATAGAAAACCTAAGTTAACTAATTTAATGTTGTTAAGTGTTTAAATAAGACTTAGTCATCTTATTTTAATTAAAAATTGTATCCAAATACAAAACTTTATAGGACACCGTTTTTACTCTAACCGCTTTTTTTTTTTGCAATCTCAAATATGTTGATTGTACTCTCAAAATTTTGTAAGTTTCATAAGAACACCCTAAACTACTTCAAACAAATGAAAACAAATTTAATCAATTAAACATGTGCAATTGGGATGGTTTTTGCAACAAAAACACTTATGGGGGGAATATCAAACTTCAAATCATATCTTAAGTTTCAAAGTTCAAACGACTTATGAGATGGTTTTTGTAATTAAGCCAATAATAGATTCTATTATACCAAAATAGCATGTGTGAGTTCAAATATTAGGAACATACTTATTCTGTTTCAAAATATATGCAGTTCTGGCTATGCTTTTTGGTGTCCAGATTCATAGCATCTTTTATGAATATGGACATATGCTTGTCAAGGTTCAGAGAATGGTTCAATGAACCTGGTACAAATCCAAAATTACATATATTAAACTTAATGAAATCCATATGAAAGGAGCGTAGGCTAATGTCAATAGATACTTTCATCTCACATTTTCTAAGAGTGACACATCACCTTTGTGGTCTTGTTTAGTGAAATCAAACTGCATATTCCAGTGCACAGTTTCATTTCATAGTCTCATAGGTTTGTCATAAGATTAAATTATTGCTAGGTGACATTGACTTGTTAGTTGAGGTTTTTAGGGATGAAAGGAAAGACTCTCAATCCAGTTTATTTTGGCTTTCACTACGGGAAAGCCCATAATTGCCGAGTGCCCGAAGCACTCGGCAAAGCCAGTATTACACTCGGCAAAAAGTTTGCCGAGTGTAACACTCGGCAAAGCCCGGACGGCAAACAGCTCTCGGCAAAGACGGGTTTGCCGAGTGCTTTTTGTCGAGCACTCGGCAAAGTGTTTGCCGAGAGCCAAAACCGACACTCGGCAAACATTATTGAAATAATTAAAAAAAAAAAGACCTGCCGCCGCCGGCGGCCGCCGCCACCCACCACCACCACCACGCCACCGCCGCCCACCACCACCACCACCACCACCACCACCACGCCACCGCCGCCCACCACCACCACCACCACCACCACGCCACCGCCGCCCACCACCAGCACCACCACGCCGCGCCACACCACGCCACCGCCGCCCACCACCACCACCACGCAGCCGCGCCGTGCGCAGCTGAGGGACCACCACCGGCCACCCCGTCGCCGTCGCACGCACCGTGCCGAGCAGCTGAGGGAGCAGGACGAGCAGGTCCGGGTCCATGGCCACCGTGTCCAGCGTCGCCGGGTGCGTGAACGACGCCGACGCCCAGCCCCCGTCTTGTTGGGTGTTGGCGAACAGCCGCAGCTCGCGCCGCCGCTGCTCCATCTCGTCGGCCACGGACTCCACGTGCTGCAGGTAAGGCCGCAGCACCCGCGTCCGGTCGTGCCGACGCACGCGCAGCACCAGCCGCTGCTCCCCTGCCCCTCCGAATTGGATGGGGTTGGTCCAGGCAAGGCGCGCGCCGAGGAAGGCGTCACGCGCGGCGTGGCCGTGGCCGAGCTGCAGGGAGAAGCCGCCGTTGGTCCTGGACCCCGACGACACCACGGACGCGGCGTCCGCGTCCTCCAGCGACGGCAGCGCCGACACGTAGGCGGACGCCGACACGGCAGCGCCGTCACAGAGTGCGCGGCGGCGCACGGCGTGCCGGCTGCTCGCCGCCTCCACGCTCCTCGCCGGCCTCCACGCCTCCTCGCTGCCTTGGGCCACCGGTGGAGTTTTTTTTTTTTTTTGAGACACCACCGGTGGAGTTGAGAGAGAGAGAGATAGAGAGAGAGAGAGAAGAAAGAATGGCTGGTTCGGTGGAAGGAGAGAGATGAGGAAGAGAGATGAGGGAGAGGGATCCATGTGGTTTGGATTGGACCAATGAGAGGGCTGGATTTGGAATGGATGGATTGATGACGTGGCAATTGTGTTTTCTTATTTGCTTTGTGTGTTTAATTTGAGGTATTAAACAATTTCAAATATAAAAGTTGTCAACTACAAAGTTTTATATTTCGTGGAGGTCTACAAATTTTATTTTGATAATATCTCCATCCGAGGCCATTTATAAAATTTGAATTTAAAATTTGAGAAATTCAATTAGTTTTCGTTGACAATATGATTTCAAATGAAAATGTCATTAACTACAAACTTTCATAACTTGTTGTGATCTTCAGCTCTCATTTTGGATGTTCATCCATCTGAGGTAATTTGAAATAAAAAAATCAAATTCTTCAAATATACTTTTTCAGTCGACAGTTGAAAAAAAATAAACAAATACCAAACAAATTCAAAAAATCACCAAAATTTGTGTAAATACATTTCCTAAGTTCTATTAACTAACAAAAAAGAATTATAGTGAAACAATAATGTCACCGTTGTTTTGACTTAAAATCTAAACGAGCACCTCATAACTCTATGGATCTTCTTCAGAGAACCTCCGGTTTGTAAACAACACGCGTCACAACTTTTGAGAAAAATTTTCTATGATTTAGCATGGCTTTCACGTATGGTTTCATGATACCAGCGCGAGTTTCGTAATTTTCAGACTTTGTTTGAATTTTATAAAATTAAAATATTATTTCACCACTTGTTCAACCTCATATTTCATGTACAAGATGCGCAATTTTTCCGTTCATTTCATGGTTACACCCTCACATTGTACTCAGGAACATGAGTATCATTTTTTGAGTATCTACATTTCAATATTGTAATCACTTGTAGTTCAAATTTGAATTATCTTCAATAAATACTTTAAATGAAATAATTTACTTAAATATAACAAACGAATCGAGAAAAATACCAAATTTCAACATAAAGTAACATGCATACATACATTCATGGCTGAAAAAAAGAGAGGCCAAAAATAAAAATAAAAAGAAAATAGTTTGCCGAGTGCCGTTGTAGGGCACTCGGCAAATGATGGAGTTTGCCGAGTGCCACGGTGCGGCACTCGACAAATGCTGGGTTTGCCGAGTGCCAAGGCTCCAGCACTCGGCAAACTCTGGGTTTGCCGAGTGCCATCATTTTGCCGAGAGTTTTGGTGTCAGCACTCGGCAAATCCGTTGTTTGCCGAGTGCCCGACAAAAGGCACTCGGCAAATCGCGGAACACACGGCATATAGCCGGTTTCCCGTAGTGTTTCATTGTGGTGGAAACAGTGCCCACGTTCATTCATTGAGATGAAAGACATCTCTTTTCTCTCATATTAAATTTCTTGCAATGTCATCATTTTTGCTAATGTGGCATTTAATTAAATGCAAATTAAAAGGCCATTGATAGTGGCCTATGATTGTACCTTATCATACAACAGTAAAAGTTTTGTGGTATCCTTCACATTTGTATCCAGTCATCACGCAATTCAAGAAACATGTTTGCAACATCTTCTCGGACAGGGTAATTTAGGTAGCTAACGAAGAAGGCGTGAGTTCTGGTCCACACCGCCATGTCGGCCACGGCGATGGGCGCCTGGTTCTGTATTGAGCTTTGTCGACGGCGCATCTCGCAGATGGCCTCCACAAGCTCGTCCAATGAATGCTCCAGCACTTGGTCTTCTTCTTCTTCTTCTTCTTCTTCTTCTTCTTCTTCTTCTTCGTCATCGCGGGCACGTCGGGTGTCTCAGTCTGCACCCTCCTTTTTGTTAGGCAGCCAATATCGTGACCGGTGGTCGTGTCGGCCATCCGTCATGGTTCTGTGACAAATCTTAAACCAAACACTACCGAGTTTCTGCTTTCCATGAACTAAGGGATGGAGACAGGCACTAGATCGTGCAGATAACATGGTGGTGGTCGATTTGAACTAGAACCATATCTGATTCCACTACAGTGAGTAGGAGTACGCTTTACTTTACTCCCCTATGGATCGACTCATATCCATCAATCTTCTCCTGCGGATGGATACAAGATAAGACAAAAACCAATCAGCAAGAAGAAGATAACGTCCAAACTCCAAACAAGGCAAGGTCCCAAACGACAATGTATTAATTAAAGCATCTCCAGCGAGAGCCCGATTATTCCAAGCCTCTACATGTCATCTAGGGGCCGGCCCCTATATTTAAGCCCCTAGAAAGTGCATCCAACTCCAACAACACCTTCTAAAATCCAAGCCTCTACATATGACGATCCCACTCATCATTATCTCTCCTCCCTTCCTCTCTTCTTCCTCTTTACAATAGAACGGGCGGGGGAGGCTTCAGGACGGTGGCGCTCCACGGCATGCACCACGCGGAGGGGCGCGACGACCTGCGCAACCTCTCGGCGAGCATCCATTCGACATAACCACCTCCTTGCCATTGCCGGATAGGGACGAATCGAGGCGGGCGGAGGCCGAGCTCGCCCCGCGTGGCAGGACCGGAGCGCGATGCAACCTTGTGCGGGCATGGCGCGGAGGAGGCAGCTTGAGCGCGGGACAACTCGACCTCGTGCAGCAGAGCCATGGTGGCATGGTGCTACACCCCGTCAAGCGGCACGACGTTGATTCGGCGATTGGGAAGTCGGTGTGAGTAGCAAGTGGACGCGGGTGGCCATCGCTCCATGCTGCTTCGCGCTACCGGAGGGTGTGATGAGGGAGCAGAAGGAGAAGGTAGCCATGCGGGCACCCATGGCCGTGTGCAGCTGGAGGCAGGGGAGGCGACCTGCTTGTCGATTCGCAGCGGGGCGCATTGGATTCGATGCTGAGGAGGCGGACACAGATGGCAGCGCGTCCTCGACACAATCGACGACATGACGGGTCATGGAACCACCGGATCCGAGTGGGGCATGACTTTTTTAAGGCGAGGGGCGGCCGGATTCGGCGCGGTGGTGGGCGGGGAGGGACTGTGGCGATGGGGAGGCACGTCGAGCTGGCGCGGGAGTGAGGAAGAAGAGGGGAAACGGCGCGCGAGACGGTTTGGGTGGGGTCCACGCATGTAGCGACCCAACAACGAGCCCCAGATCTGGTGGGGGCTTGGGGGAGAAAATCTAGAGACCCAATAAGATTAGGGGCTCATGTAGGAGGCCTGCTGGAGATGCTCTTAGGAGTGCGTATAGAGTATATCAGGTCCAAATAGGCTAAAAGGTTAAAAATGTGAAAATTACTCCAAAACTCATACTTAGAGTTCTCAAAAAATTTGAAAAACTCACCAACCGGAGTTTCACTAATATCATGGGTGAACACAAAACTCCACCCCCAAACATAATACCATTTCGAAGGTACAAAAAAAAACTAGATTTTAGGTGCATACAAGACAAAACAATCTATTTTTGTCCTCTAGTGCATCTAATAATCCTCCTCCCTCTTGGTGGTTGCTGATGCTCAAATGGGGTTTGGGAGAACACTGCGCCTGAGGTGGAGAATTGCATCCAATTCTTTTTCAGAGAATTTGCCATGGTTGACCATAGAACAACAGCAAAACATAAACAATCCAAGAATGGATTCAGAGATGGAGACCTTGATTCTTATTAGTTTCTTTTGTACCTTTGTTTCAGCTTTGTTTTTTCTCTTTTGTACTTTTTGCTCAGAGTATTGTTTTTTTATATATAAGGAATAATATGTAGGGGGCTTTCCCTCCAGTTTCGTAAAAAAAAAAATCTTAGATCAGATCCGGGCACATGTGTTTATTCTCCCAAGCAGTGTGGGAGGCCCTGTCCCCGTTCGTTCGTATACGTAAATAAACCTGCACGGTGAGCTCGGACATCTACGCCACGGGGACAACGGGCTCAGTCATGTCAGGATCTTGGACTACAGTTTACCAGGGATTGTTCGCCCTGTTCATTTCACTCCCAGCAGGTAAGGCAGTGTGTGCTTAGACATGAGCTGATCGCGTCAGTTGACGACGCTCCACTCACGTGTGCATGCCTGCATGGCGTGAAATCAGTAGCGCCTACGTGCTGTTTCTACCAATTTGTTTTGTGCGTAATGTCTGCGCGATTATTCTGTTCGTGCTAATTGTTCCCCTCCTTGATCGGATCTGCCTAGTTTGCAGTACTACAGCTCAGCTTAATTACGTTCCTCGAAAACACTTGAATCTCAAGTGCAATCATGCAAGCAACAACACTTGTGACAGTGAAGCAACCAAGCAGGAGTGCTCCGACTAGTACTCCGGAAGCTGGCTCCGCCGACATCGCCGTCGACCTGTATCCCTTCCTGCGCAAGTACAAGGACGGCCGCATCGAGCGGCTCGCCGGCAGCACCTTCGTGCCGGCGTCGGAGGCGCCAGCAGCGGCGACCGGTGTGGCAACGAGGGATGTCGTCATCGACCCCGTCAACGACGTGTCCGCGCGCCTCTTCCTCAGCGCCGGCGCGCTCGCGACGTCCAGGAGGACTCTCCCGCTCATCGTCTACTTCCACGGCGGCGCCTTCTGCACCGGCAGCGCATTCTCCAAGATGTTCCACCGCTACGCGGAGTCCCTCGAGGCGCGCGCCGGCGCGCTCCTCGTCTCCGTCGACTACCGGCTGGCGCCGGAGCACCCCATCCCGGCGGCCTACAACGACTCGTGGGCGGCGTCGCTCTCCGACCCGTGGCTCGCCAGGCACGGCGACCCCACGCGCGTGTTCCTCGCCGGCGAGAGCGCCGGTGCGAACATTGCGCACAACGTGGCGTCTCGCGCCGGCAGCAGCAGCAGCAGCCCGGACATCGACATTGAAGGACTCATCGTGTTGCAGCCCTTCTTTTGGGGCATCGAGCGGCTGCCGCTCGAGACGGACCGGCTGCACGACGGCCATATGTTCGCGCCGGAGAGGGTGGACATGTACTGGCCGTTTCTAACTGCAGGCCAGGCAGGAAACGATGACCCACGCTTCGATCCGCCGATGGATCAGGTCGCGGCGTCGCTGCCGTGCCGGCGAGCGTTCGTGTCCGTGTCCTCCAACGACGTGTTGCGCGATCGGGGGCGCCGGTACGCGGCGTGGCGGGACGCCCATGGCCGGTGGTGCCGCGAGGTGACGTTCGTGGAGTCGGAAGGGGAGGGCCACACGTTCCACCTCTACCGGCGTGTGTTGGAATTATTGACCTCTGTCAATTGGACCGAAAGGCCTATTAGAATCCAACTAAAAGCCCCTATTAGCTGCCTTTATCGGGAGGCAGAAATTAGCCCATCTAAAGGCCCGGCCCCACGCCTACAGCAGCACATATAAGCAAAGGGAAACCTCCTATTATCCCTGATCGTGAGTTAATCACGAATTAAGCCCCTGGGTTAGACCTAACCCTAATCTACCGATCCCTAACGCTGCTGGAAGTCGTGGAAGCTCGGTGCCTGATCTGCATCGACATCTACTTCGAGTTCAACCTCTACAGCTCATCAAACCTTGCTGCAGAGGAGATCATGACGGGTAAGTTGATCTAAGTGTTGTTTTTAAGTGTTCTAGGCGTGATCTACTTCTGACTAGGCGATTCCTGATGAGTTAATTAAGATTAGTTCTAACAATTGGTATCAGATGCCTAAAACTAGTCGTTTTAGATCCCCTAGTCTCGGTTTGCACTAGATCTGATCATGTTTTAGGTTAGTTTAGTTGATCTAGCGCAATCAGAGATGATCATCATGTTTTTAGTCAAGTTCTAGTTCAGTTTTAGTTAGTTTTGATGATCTAGCCATTTATAGAGGTGAATTCATTAAGATTAGACAAGTTTTAGTTCACCTTTTGGCTCTGTTTAGTCATGCCTTTTGATCTGCGCAGTAAAGTTTCCATGTTCAGTAGCATAAGATCAATTAGGTAGACTAAGATAATTGTTCAGTTTTAGTTCAGTCTTATTTCAGTAAGATTAGTTTTAGATCAATAAATAATTGTTCATGTTCTAAGGTTTAGAAATTAGAGTTTCGGTTTGCAATCTAAGTTTTCACGCAATGTCTCAATTAGATGCGAAACTAAGCTAAGTTTTCTAACCTAGGGTTCCTGGTTCTCTGAGGAATCAAACCCTAACCCTAAGTCAGAGAGGTACTTACCTCGGCTCGCCACCGTTGCCGCCGCGCATCAGCTCCTGCACGTGCAGACGGCGACACCCTCCCCTCGCCCTCCGGTCGCAAACGAGGAACCACGGCATCAGCTCGCCGTGGCGCGCCCCTCGCCGGCCTTAGGACCGGCCCGCGCGGCATCAGCTCCGCCGCGCGGAAGCCCTCCACACGCACGGCCTCACGCCGTGCCGTCGCCGGGCCACCGGCGTCGCCGCCTCCGATCTGCGCGCCCCGCCGGGATCAGATCTCGCCGGCATAAGGATTCGGTCGCGCGGCATCAGATCCGCCGTGCGGAAGCTTGCTCGGCGCGGCATCTCGCCGTCGTCGTCGCCAAGCCGTCTCGCCGAGTCGCCGTCGCCGCATCAGTCTCGCGCGCGACGGACTCACCTCTGCGCGCCATGGCGGAGGAGCTCGACGGCGCCGCGCGCGATTTCTCGCACGCGCGTGCCGGCGAGCAACTCCCCACGGTGCTGCGGCGGCCGGCCGTGCGCGGAGTGGAGGCGCCGCTCAGCTCCGTTTCGCCGGTGGCGGAGCAGAGAGAAGTGAGCTGAGCGAGGGGGAGTGAGTGAGGACGGCTAGGGTTTCGCTCCGGCATTTCATGCCAAGCCTACGAACCTCGGCCATCCGATCGCCTTCCCGTTCGATCCGACGGCTCGCGCTGCAGCCGTCATTGGGCTGGGCTGTTTGCACCGCGCGCGGGCGCGAGCGTCGAGCCGAATCGGCGGCCCAGCCGGTGGTTTTCGGGCCTCCAGCCGACAGCCTTTACGCGGCCTGCGCAGGGGCTGGGCTGTGCAAAATTTTGCACGCGCGCGTGCGTGGGCTGTCCTGGGCCGCGCTCGCGGGATTAAGTTTTGGGCTGCCCGCGTGGGCTGCAGGCAAATCTTCAGACAAGGCCGAATGAGTTCTTTGCATTTTATTTTAAGTTAAGAAATTAAGGAATTTAATTAAGTAATCTTATGAGATAAATGTTGCTGTGAAATTATATAAGCATTATGCTTAAACTTAGATGCAATGACATTTTTCCATAAAATCCCTTATAACTTTCTAAGTTTTCAACTATTAGTTGGGAAATTAATTAAGTTAAAATTCTCAAGAATATTTAGTAGCAATATTTTTCATTTTGCTAATTTTAAGCTTCCGCTGTCACATTAAGTAAATATATTAAGTTTTTATTAAGTATATTGAGCATGATATTTTTTAAGGCATAAGTTTAAGATTAATTTATCTATTTAGTTGAGTTCAAATTTTGAGAATTTTAATATGTACAAGGGACATATTGCATAAGTTTCATTAATTATTCTGTTTCACAGAATCATGAGCTCTTAGTCATTTAAGTAATTCGCAAGATTATTGAGATTTAAGAGTCTCCCATGGATGATCAAAATAAGTCTTTTCTCTACGAAATTAACATGGTTGGGAAATCATTTCATTAAGTAAATGCTCAGTATAAATGACTCTTTTCTCACCATGTTTAAAACATTATTTTGACAATATATGGAATATTAAGTTGAGAATATTATATACCATTTATTTTCATCATATTCGCTGAGATTATTAAGTTTTGATCTATTAAGTATTTCTTATAAGAAAGTTACATGCTGTTTTCATTATGAGATAAATAAGTTTCGCTTGTTTTCCCCACCGGTGATGCAAGTTGTTACTTATTTTGCATGATTGTAATCTATTTTCATGCTATTTTAGTGCATCTTATTGTACTAATTTTAAGTTTTCACATTTAAGTCTATTCCTCTAAGTTTTCCATCCATCATGCCTTAAGATCAATAAAAATGCATAAGTTGCATTTGCCATGCGCATTTTAAGATCAAATAATGCATCTCTTGCGTTATTATTGCTATTTTATTAGCACACTAAGATATTTACTAAGTATCTTTATTTGGTTATGTCCTTTCAGCTGAAAGCCACATGAAGAACATTAAGCCCTTCAACGGCATTGACTTTCCTTTATGGAAACAGAAGGTGCAAGACATTCTCAAGTCTCTGGAGCTTGATTATGTGCTTCATAAGGACAAGCCACTTCCTCCCTCTTCCGACATTGAGGAGTATGATGAGAAGATGCATGAGTATCAATTCAAGTTGGAGAAATGGGAAAAGGACAATAAGTTTGCCAAAAGAATCATCAAGCGTTCGATCTCAGAAGGCATAAAGGGAAAATTTGATGATAATGAGGACACGACTGCTAGTGAACTCTTCTTTTTTATTGAGTTAGAACATAAGAGAGTCAGCACAAGGTTCCTCTTCACAAGGCTAACCACCTTGCGATATGATGGATACAGTGGAATAGTAAAGCACATACGCAGCATGTATGACATTGCTCATGAGCTTAGGTCATTTGGAATAGAACTCTCCGATTCATTTTTAGATAATTGTGTTGAGACATCTTTAGTGAATCCATGAATCGGGGGAGTGATTCTTAGAATAAGTTAAAGTTTCATTGTCAGAAACTTCATTTAGAATTTGTTAGTGGATTCAATAAGTTAGCTTGATGACATTCAATGTACTTTAGTGAAACCTGTTGGTTCCATATATCATTGTTTTTATGAGTATATTTCTCTCTAAGTTGTCAAATTATCTCTTATATCCTCAGTTTTAAGTTATTATCTTAATTGCTTTTCTAGAAGCAAATTTCATAATGCTAATTATGAATCTCTTACACATGTGAGAATTAGATGAGATAAGTAAAGTGATGAGACCTTATCGAATATGTGGCACACTCACGTTTAGACCACAAATTCGGGGGGAGAATGGCGTGTCTCATCAATTTTAAAGATACTCCAGAAAATAATGCCAATTAAGAATTGCTCTTATCAATTAAGAATTAAATTTATAAATTCTCTCCATGTCATTTTGTCGTTCATAAGATTTAAGGACAAAATTAAGCATAAGATTTTAAGCATAATATAAGTTTTAAGTATGATATACTCGCTATATCTTCGTTATATCTTATTGCTTAAAATTAAGAATAAGTTCAAGAGCAACTTTATCATGCAAGACATGATTATTAAAACTACCATTGTGATGGGAGTTTAAACACTCCACAAAGACCAATTGTCTCACTAAGTGTGGTTTTATCCTATATTCTGGCCACCGCTGTTTACGGATAATTCTCACAGATTGTGTTGTGTCACCCATTTTCTAGCCACCGCTGTTGTAGGTTGGTGCAATGGAATCAGAGACGATTGAAGTATGATTGTGTTCATGATACTGGCCACCGCTGTTTTGTGGACATTTAATCATAGCTTTGCTGCTCTAGTTCATTATCTAGCCACCGCTGGTGTGGGCTAGTGGTGGCAAAGCAAGCTGATCAGTGGTATAATAAATGTCGTGCCAAGATAAGTTAAAGAGCTATCATTGTAAATTTATTTTAGATAAGCTTATGGGCCGACACATTTAATATTCTGATTATTCGGAATTGAATGAAAGCTCATATGGAAGGAAATGGGGGAGAAGAAATCTTATTGAGATGTAGGATAAGTTTCCTCTATATCGATGATTTAACATGAGATGTATATATATATACACATACATATATGATTTTCTCATATCGTGCCATAAGTGTTTCTCCATTCTTTTCTAACTCTGTTTAGGATCTACATTAGCAGTTCTTCAATAACAGAGACTCGTAAGATTTTAATAATAAGTTAAGTTTTGGGCACAAAAGTGAAAGCCTCAGTTATTTCTAAGATTATGTAAAAGAGGTCATAAAAGGGTTTATGAATTTTGAACATAAGTATAGTTCATCTCATAGCAATTTTCTGATGGAGTCAAGACAGCAGATTGTAATGGGTCTGCAGATTGTTGAAGAAGTGATTCCAAAGGAAAATAAGATGCTAAGTTTATAACTCACTATGAGTTTGCACATATCATGGGCAACCGTGATTTATTTTATAAGGTTAAGGTGGATTAATTAAGATCCTGATACTCTGAGGAAATTATTTTCTCCGTAAGTTGAAAGAAATAAGCATGCATTACAAGAAAGGAGAAATGATTTTATCATATCATAAGACACATCTAGTGATGCTTTTCCTAAGTTCTGGGGGAGTATGACACTTTGATGGGACCAAAGTGAGTATTGGGATCGTCACTCAAGCACAAAAGTTAAAAGAGGCTTTGAAGTGACAATATGTGAATGCAAATATAATTATGCCTGTAAGTTTTGCGTGATATAGCAAATTTTATCATAAGAATAAGGTTAAGAATAAGATAAATAGGAAGACGTTCCTAAGGCTTCAAATTGAAGCTACATGCTAAAGATCTATAAGATATTGACTTAGCATGACAAGCCGGAATGCTTGACAAAATTTTGTTAGTCTTAGTCCAGGGGAGGTCTACTGGAAAAAGGTGTTTAAAGTTAAAGGCACCAAATAACATGCTTATTTAATTAAGTACTATTCAGATAAGATTTTGTGAGGGTGTATGGATGTAAATGTGCACAATTAAGTTTTATGTCCTTCATTCTTACAGATATGAGCGATTCTGCAGAAAGCTCTAAAACAAGATTAGCATTATTTGTGTTGATTTTGTACGGCATGTTTCAGACAGGCATATAAAATATATTCCGGTATTATTAAGTCTACATTGATAGTATTCAATGTTACTGTATTTGTTTATAGATTCCCTTCGAGTAATGACATATAGTTGATGGTGTCAAGCCCATTGACGACTATATTGTTATGTTATGAAAGACGGGTCCCAGGATCAAGTCATTTTTAATGCTTTAAGTAAATAGCTAGCGACATGACTAATTGAGGGTGTTATTGCCTATCCTATTTCGCGAAATTAGTATGGATTTGGTGATTAAACCTGAAATATGATTCTGGATGAGGCCGAATAAACAAACTCCCAAATTAAGATTAATAAGTGTTCTATCGAGATACTGTAGCAGACTTTGGTTAATTATGTCCCGGTACAACTGTATTGCTTCCGATGACTGATTCGTCAGGTTTTGTTATGGTATTGAGTGTGAACATAATGTGAACATAAGCCTAAGTTTAAAATTAAGATTGTTTAACTAAGTGGGAGATTATTGATCTGTGTATGTCCACCTGCACATGATCGATAATATGAATATTATAAAGAATTAGCAATTGACCTTCGGTCAAGGGGGAGAATGTTGGAATTATTGACCTCTGTCAATTGGACCGAAAGGCCCATTAGAATCCAACTAAAAGCTCCTATTAGCTGCCTTGATCGGGAGGCAGAAATTAGCCCATCTAAAGGCCCCGCCCCACGCCTACAGCAGCACATATAAGCAAAGGGAAACCTCCTGTTATCCCTGATCGTGAGTTAATCACGAATTAAGCCTCTGGGTTAGACCTAACCCTAATCTACCGATCCATAACGCTGCTGGAAGTCGTAGAAGCTCGATGCCTGATCTGCATCGACATCTACTTCGAATTCAACCTCTACAGCTCATCAAACCTTGCTGCAGAGGAGATCATGACGGGTAAGTTGATCTAAGTGTTGTTTTTAAGTGTTCTAGGCGTGATCTACTTCTGACTAGGCGATTCCTGATGAGTTAATTAAGATTAGTTCTAACAGCCTGCACGCGCCACCGCCGTCGAGCTCATGAACGGCGTCGTCGAGTTCATCAACAAGAGTACTGCTCCGTCGCCGCAGATCACTGCCGCCGACCGGGCGATGTACGAGATGTTGACCGCATTGGCTAATGGACCAGGTAAGAAAATCTGCGTGTCTCCAAGGTCGATGGCGCGGAATGTGTTGCTGGTTGGACCTGAACAAGCATCCGCACCAAGATTTGGACTGATGATGGGGCACTACATGTCTTCTAATCTGGTCCGGAAGGACCCGTTTTGTCCTGCTGTCTTGGGGAGAACTGTGGCTCGTGCATGCCTGTAATCTGTAGAGTGGAGAGCATGCATGGGACCTAGTAATTCTCCTTTCATGAGCATGAGAAGGGCTATGTCATGCATGCAAATGGTGAGAATATTAATGTTATATATAGGTGTGTCATTTGTCTCTGCATAGACTTGTAATATGTTCCTCGTAAGTTTATACAATAAGAGTTTTGGCAACACTACTACAATAAGAACTTGAATATTCTACCAGAGAAAAGTCTAAGTACCAATTTTTTTTTGTTACGAAGTCTCTACGAAGCTCCTCTCTGCATGTGTCCTGGACGTGGCATATCCTCTCTCTCTCTCTCTCTCTCTCTCTCTCTCTCAAGTAGGATCAATTCTAATAGAGGTTGTTAATATTGTCTCCCAACGCATTCCATTACTCCCCAAAAGCAGATCTTGGTTTAAAATGCCATCTCTTGACAGCTTTTCCATGTGATTGAGGTCTACTGGATCACAGGGAGACCAATAGAAACATGGATGATGCATGAGTTTAAATTCGTCCCTACATATTAGGAACACACTGATGGAATGGTTTATCTCAAGTACCATCATACCAAGCTACATGTAGAGAACATTGTTGACGAGTGACTAAAGAGAACATCAATGTTGGTCTTAGTGTTGCCGTACAAAACCATATGGAACACGACCCACAACTAGTACCTTTTCTTGCATTGCCCGTACTCCTTCAGGTGCTCCATGCATCCGGGTGGTTGGGGCCGACCCTTAGGTGTGTTTGGTTGCTCGCATGGCGTTATTTGATGCAGCATTGTATATCGTGCATGAGCGGATGCAGGATGAGAGGAGTCGTATTTTGAAAAAGAAGAGTGTTTGGTTGGTTACATTAGTGGTTGTATGAGCGGACGCAAAATTACTAAGATTGTGTTTGGTTGGCTGCATAAGCGGGTGCAAAATGGATACTTGTGAGACTAACATGTAGGCCATCCTTCCATGCAGCTGCATCCGTTCAGCATGCATGGCCAGAGATGCTCAATTTGAGCGCATCCGTGGATGCAGTGTCAAACATTTCTTTTGCATGGGTAGATGCAGCGTGGGTGAAGCGTGCAGGCAACCAATCATCAATCTTTTGCATGCTATACGGCTCCGCCGAGCCAGGATGGCCTCATCCGGGCAAACAAACACGCCCTTAGGGACTATTCTAATCCGCGCACGTGCGTTATCAGCCCATCTCACGGCCTAGCTCACAACAACTTTTCTTTTGAGAAGCCTTTTTCTCCAACGTAATTTCATTTTTGAAAACATTTTTCAAAAACAGAACCTTTTTGACGAGTCATTGACATCTTGACTACATCACGAATCAATCGTGTAATAAGATAATACTATCAGTCTGCGAAGTTATCAATGCACTGTTTGGTAGGGCTCCGGATTATACATAAAGCAATGTTTTTAATAATCTGGCATATTCTGAATTATCGTGTGGAAAGGGGGGGGGGGGGGGGGTTCCCGAGTGTCACAGCTTTTCGCCGTTAGGCTGCCGTCCGTCAATTTTTTGTTTTCCGAGTGCTGGTTTGATACTCAGGAAAGCTTTCTCGAATGCCTTAAAGCTTTCCCGAGTGCCCAACAAAAGACACTCAGGAAAGGTCGTCTTCGCCGTATAAATCTATGCCGAGTGCCCTTTCCCGAGTGCTACACTCGGGAAAGCTTTTCCCGAGTATTTTTGGACCTTTCCCGAGTGCCCCAGGCACTCGGGGAAACAAGGGATCCTGGTAGTAAATACTTCTTGTTCGTAGTCCTGCAGGTACTCCATGGACAATTAACTACTGTAGATGCTGGGGTAGTATATCGTATTGCTCCTCCATATGGAAATGAAGGAGCTGGCCAGTTTTGGTATAGAGGCAACAAGGACATTGACGACAACGTCATCCTTTGGCCGGCCGGCAATACGTAATGTCGTGGCGTATGGCGGGTCAAGCATGTTAGGTTAGTGCATGGTACAAACAAATAGGGAGGATAAATAAACAAATCACGCGATGTTGAAGGCCAACACGTACTGGAGGTGTATGAAGGTGGTTGTTGGGTCCCGAACGAATTCTTGAAAGACTAGAATAATATATTATCTGCATCCTTAACATCTAGTGACCGCATAGCGCAGTGGATTAGCGCGTCTGACTTCGGATCAGAAGGTCGTGGGTTCGACTCCCACTGTGGTCGCCTTCATTTTTTTTACATTGTTGTAGTTGTTGACACTTGCGAGCTGGACTTCCCTCATCTTTCCTGGCTGCGCTCTAATTTCGCCTCTTCTCCGCCGCAACAGGTTGCATTGTTCATCCTTGCTGCATTCAAGCGACCTGAGGTGGCAAAAGCATAGACTTCGCTGGGAATTCTTTCGGAATCACCACGAACACCTACACCCGTCACCGTGGATGGCATCACGTCTGGAGGACCGAGGATGCACGCAGCTGGTCTGTAAACGCATTAGTTTACAGCCCCGCCTGGAGGATTGGAGCCGCGTGTCCGATCAACCACATATGAAATCAGATCCTAGACGGCCTCCCTCGTCTCCGGAGATAGAGCCAAGGATCAATCCCACCTTCCACCAGGGCGGAGCTAGCATGGGACATTGAAAGTTTGGGGAAACAAAATCCATTGTATAAACTACGCTACTCGACATTTGGTCATCTTAAGTCAGATTCTAGCTCAATTATTCTAAATAGCAGACAAAGGATACATACTTTACTCTTTTGTTTATGGGCTTTTATTGCCATAAAGTATTATTTAGTTCCTTTTAATAGCAGAACAGAAAATAACTTTAGCGCCGGGGGGGGGGGGGGTTTATATGAAACTAACGAGCCTCCGCCGGTCCTTGCCCTCCCCTATGTCCCATCGAGATCTCCGCCGTCACCTATCAATATGAGTATGTTGTCCCACCATCGTGGAGGAAGCATGCGGACATGCGAGGAGCCTCTCTTCATTCCTCGCACTCCAGCAATCCTCCCCGCCGTTGGTGCCGCCTCTCCGGCCATGCATTCCCTCTCCAGCGGTTTGTCGTTCCCAAAGTCCGGAGACTAACCCCACCTCACCTTGTCCCCTCCACTCCAAAGTCCTGCCGCAATTAATCTTTCCCATTGAAAATTTTTCAGCAGGACGCTAGTGTCAGGAGACAAGAGTAGGCAAGGAACTGTAAATTGAATGACACCTTCATAGGCATGCCAGTATCCTAGGAGTCATTTTATTAGTATGCATTGATGATCAATATATATGATAAATCTTCCAGCTTAGCCTTGGCAGGGTTCACTGATATGAACCTAGTTTTGATTTCCTTCAGTTGACTAGTACTGTAGTAGAGGCTTCTTCCGTGGATAGAGAATTCATGGCTCATACCCACTCTGATCATAATAAAAATCACTTATAACATTGTCACAGTGGTAGTTATTTTGACAGCAGGCTTCTTTCATTTGCACGATAAGATTAAAAAAATCCTATCATTAAAAATAATGTATGTTACTTTTTTTAGAAAAGAGAATAACAATATATACCAGCATCTGCATGAAAAAATAATTGTTAAAAATAATGTATATTACTTTTTTTTAGAAAAGAGAATAACAATATATACCAGCCTCTGCATCAGAAAAATAATTGTTAAAAATAATCTATGTTAGGTTAAGTGAAAATAGTTTATAATGATATCTATTGTTTATGATCTATCTTCCTCGTTTACATCTACATGTAAGTCAGAAGACTCCTAGGATTCAATATATATGGCCCAGATTCCTATTTTGGTCGGAGTTCATAGGGGTGTTTCGCATTCAATATATATGGCCCAGATACAATTCCTGGCCCTGCCGCAAATTAATCTTTTCCATTGAATGTGCCTATAAATTGATTTTAGTTTTCAGTAAAAACTTATTGAACAACAACTTCTGTACAAACTTATGAAACAAATTCTAGCAAAACTTAGGAAACGACTTTGGTAGAATCTCATAAACAAACTTCTATCCAAACTTCTAACGCTTGCGAGCTCGCAGCCGTCCTCATGCATCGAGCCGATAGCAAAACGACAAGCCGCAAACACCCCGGTGATGCGCTTGCTTTCCCGTTCCCACACGCATGCATCATGGCTCCACATACGTACGTTGTGGGGGTCGCATTAGATGCATCGCGAATTCACGAACAACAACACACGTTGTTCGAGAGGCATGCCTTATTTCTTGCATCGGATGCACGAATAGACTTATGAATAGACTTGTCCTAGTTTTTTCTTAAACTTCTGGAGCGTGACCCACCAAAACACCCCTATAAACTCCCACGGGTTTGGGCCCATGTGCATGCGGGCTCGCAGCTAGCACGACGTCTGCCGTCCAAAACCCCATGTGCATGCGGGCGTGCGCCATTGCAGTTCCGCTGCTCCACGCTGTCGCAACACGTGACACACTCGAAAGTATAAGCAAGTCAACAAGAAGTTTCGAGGTAGCCATGCCATCCCGTCAACCTGGGTACCACCGCCATCTTTATCTCCGACGGAAAAAAATTAAAACCCAACCCTTTTACAAAAGAGGGGTAGACTGATATCACATGAAAGTACGAAGAACTTGCTGTCGTCGAGCCCGTAGCCGAGCCCATCGTTGCCTCCTTCACCATATTCGCAATGGAAAAATACAAATCCAAGCAACATCAAGAAAAATGTCGCCAGAAACAAAACTCTCACTAGCCCTCAACCATGGTTATGTAGAACCACGCGACGAGACAAAGAAGGGGCCGGAGTACCTTATTCCCTTTGACTCACCACCACCGTCAAGACACATCCTCCTCCTGCCTCAAGCCAACGAACTTGACGACGCCACACTGCCACCGTTAATCTCTTCGACCGAATCACTAGAGAAGCCATAACCCTAACAAACACCGCGGTCGCCGCCAAGAGCAACCACCATAGAAAGACTTACCTATCTTAATCTATGAGAGAACGAAGCAAACATCGTGATGCCGGGCCTCCCCCCTCCGCCGACGGCAAAGCTGCCAGAGACGAGGGGCTGGCATAAGCTTTTTTCTGAGCCGCCGGAGTCTCGTGAGTCCAAGTCACTACGGTTAAGTAACTAACAAGCTCCAAGATACCAAGTGGACAAACACAGTGATTTTCTTAATTAAAAGGAAATAAATCACACACTTATTAAGTCTTAATCAACGTGACACGCTGGCTGATTTCAGCGTGTAGCCATATTTTATTTATATTAAAGCATATTATATTTCCTGATTACATAAGCAATCAAAAGAACGTCAGCTTCATTAACGGGAGACAAAAACTTTTAAAAGGCGCAAATACGGATATGCCACGGACGAAAATCCAATCTAAACAGGCAAGGCCACATCTCGCCATCCACTACCATCATATCCTCATTTTCAAAAGGCGGAAAACTTAAACCCAACTTTTTGACAAAAAATGGGTAGACTAGTAGCTAGCTTCCACATGCAATGTATAAGATCATGTACATTTGGTGCGGCCTCTCGGACAGCTGGGCAGACGGCAACCAGTCTATACCAGCCTCCGGATGACCCTTTTGATAGCTAGTTAGAGAGATAGAAGAAACCATGCATTTAACAGGAGCATTAGAATTCGCTCCGCTCATGCATGATTAGAAGTTTAGAATTACGTCCCATGCACGCATGCGCTACAGGCAGACTCTAGCCACGGTTCTCGCCAGAACTGCAGCGCCATAGGGTTCCTTACGGACCAGTTTAGAAGCTAATGATCTGGAGTGGCCTATCCCCAGTCCAAATGATCTTGGTGCCGACGCCGTCCCAGGTCGAACCACCAATGCATTCCGCACCATCAACCTTGGAGAGACGCAGATTTTCTTATCCGATCCACTACTACTGACCGAGGCGGCCAAGCACATCCTCCTGGTCGCGTCGTGGAGGAGTGTCGTCGTCTCGGCAACGGAGTTCGGCTCCTCATTGACGAACTGGACGACGCTGTCCATGAGCGCGACGGCGGCGGCGCGTCGAGGCCGGTAGAGGTGGAACGCGTGGTCCTCGCCCTCCGACTCGACGAGCGTCACCTCGCGGCACCATCGGCCATGGAAGTCCAACCACGCCGCGTACCGGCGCCCGCGGTCGCGGGCCAGGTCCTCGGAGGCCACGGACACGAAGGCTCGCCGGCACGGCAGCGACGCCACCTGCTCCGCCGGCGGGTTGAGCCGGGGGTCGTCGTTGCCCGCCAAGCCCGCCGTCAGAAACGGCCAGAAAGTGTCCACCTTCTCCGGCGAGAACATGTGTCGGCCGTCGTTGTGCCGCCGGTCCGTCTCGAACGGCAACCGCTCGACGCCCCAGAAGAAGGGCTGCAACAGGATGAGCCCTTCAATGTCGATGGCGTCCGGGCTGCTGCCGGCGCGAGACGCCACGTTGTGAGCGATGTTCGCGCCGGCGCTCTCGCCGGCGAGGAACACACGCGTGGGGTCGGCATGGCAGGCGAGCCACGGGTCGGAGAGCGACGCCGCCCACCGGAACGCTGCCCACGCGTCGTCGTAGGCCGCCGGGATCGGGTGCTCCGGCGCCAGCCGGTAGTCGACGGAGACGACGAGCGCGCCGGCGCGCGCCGCGAGGGACTCCGCGTAGCGGTGGAACATCTTGGAGAAGGCGCTTCCGGTGCAGAAGCAACCGCCATGGAAGTAGACGATGAGCGGGAGAGTCCTCCTCCTGGATGTCGCGAGCGCGGCGGCGCTGAGGAAGAGGCGCGCGGACACGCCGGTGACGGGGTCGATGACGACGTCCCTCGTTGCCACGCCGGCGGTGGCCCTTGCTGGCGCCTCGGACGCCGGCACAAAGGTGCTGCCGGCGAACCGCTCGATCCGCCCGTCTTTGTACTTGCGCAGGAAAGGATACAGGTCAACGGCGATGTCGGCGCCAGCTTCCGGAGTAGTCGTAGCACTCATCCTTGAATGCATTGTCAAAGCAACAGCTGTGTTGCCTAATTGAACTCTAAGCTGGAAATATCACTGCTTGCACCAAAGTCTTTAATCTGCTTCTGCAAGAGCAATGTGCTTGCTGAAAATATATACCCACATCGATCCTTTTATTAATATTTTCTTGAGTCAGAACGTGCGTGTAATGCACTATCGTACACATTTGTTTATTTTGCACACGTTTTATTATACATCTAAAGTCATTTTTTAGGAATTTTATTTGAAGGGATTGTGTGGCTGTGCATGCATGTGAGACAGTGACGAGAGGAGGAAATGGAACTTTATATATGCACGGTGAGGACGAGATGCATGTGGAGTAGTAGTTTTTAGCTAGGACGGCCAACGAAATGCTCCATTAGCTCAATAGAGAGCAGAAGATGTATGGTTTGGCTCAATTTATGAAACGCATGTACGTGGCAGGTTTGATTAGTTGATAATTTTTTCTTCTCCTTTTTCATTCGCAAAAAAGAAAAAAAAATGATTTCTCCTTCCTCTTTTGTTTTGTACGATACACCAGGAGGTGCTTGAATCCAGTGATGCTGGTCGCTAGAGCTACCTAATCATTTACCAACTCCATACGCGCTAACAGTGATGCTGGTCGCTAGAGCTACCTAATCATTTACCAACTCCATACGCGCTAACTCAGGAGGTCCGTCCTAAATCACACGTCTGTCTTGTTCATTTTCTCAATTGACAATGAGCATGCTGAACGTGAGTATATTTTACTACTTATACAGTGAGCACTGTTAGATGATAAGCCCACCTTTCTGAACATGAGGGCCTTGTTCATCTTAATTACTAATTGACCAATTTCGTTTGAACACGACCATCACGTGATTAGGGCGGGTCCGAGTAGTAGTAGTTAATTGTGACTGCTAGTTATATAGCATGCATTTCTCGACGAGAATGCTGCGCCGTGGCCATCTTTTCTCCGTCGCCGGCAACTAACACGGTTCGGCGTCCACCAACTGGACACGGTTGTCCGTTCCGCCGAGTTTTCTTGCTATACTGACTCTGGCCATCATATCATGCGGTTCTTATTCGGGCAGCAGCTACGCATTAGAGATTAGTTCGCAAATGCGGTGCTTCTTAGGTTTGTCCTTAGTCACATTTTTTTTTAATTTTGACTATCAATAACAAAAATACCAGAAAATTGACAAAATATAACTGATGTTACTAAATTCATTGTGAAATTGACAATCATAATATGTAACCCTTTAAATCTGTAATATTTTTTAAAGATATTATTAGTTAAGGTTTAAAATTTTTGATTTAGAACAAACTCAGACATTATACTTATGGGTAGAGAGAATATTACTTTTGTGCCAAGGATAGATGAATCGGCGAGTTGGTTCGAGCTCTCACGCTTACCTGATAAGTCAGAGTCAGTCCGTATTCTCCTTGGGAGCACCTCTTCCATCAGATAGTACAAAAAGAATAACAGGTGATGGTACCCGATAAATTAAAAGAAGGCAGGGACAAGGTTGTGGTGGTGTTAGGTATAGCTTCTAAGCAACCTTCGTTGTGGCGCGAGAGGCTCCATGATAGTTGGGCAAACTACGTCGTATAATGTCGATAGAAACAATAAACTTAATTAGATGCATTGGACTTCGTCGATTATTCCACTTTCTTTTGTGACGTTTGATCCATACCATAGACGAATTACTAAGGCACCAGATTTTGGGTTGGATGGTAAAGGGTACTAGCATCATTCATCTTCTTTGTCTTTGGGAGCATATCCCATCAAAATCATCTAAAAATTGCAAACTTAAAAACTTGCAACGTGAACCGTCATACAGCATTCAAAGGTTTCAAGTTTCAGACTTTTAGGTTGTTTGGATCATATATGTGCGATGAGTCTTAGTTTGCAGAGATGAGCAATTGTTCTTCTACCCCTTTTTTCCCTTTTGTTTTATGTGATGGGAACAGAGAGAATATCCCACAAAACAATGAACCACCGTCCCAGTCTCTCTGGATTTTGCCTCTGGTTATTAGCAAATAATTTAGCATGCTATTGTACGCTGCTAATTTAGAGACACAAGAGAAATTAAGTGAACCAGCTATAAACATACACTCATTTTATTTATGCTCCTGACTTATTTTATTTATTTATTTATTTTTACTTAGTTCATCTTCTTCAGATGATGAGATCGCGCTATTACCATGCCTAGCTTCACTGGCCCCACACCGGCGGGTGATGAGGCGGCGGCGAATCTGAGGACCCATGGCTGGGCCCGGAGGGAGGCGGGTGCTTCCTGATCTTCACGGACGTCTGACCTGCGATAGTTGCCGGCGACAGAGACGGCAGATCGGAGTTTCTGATCAGGCTCGGTGGCGACTCTGGGTCCGGGGAAGGCCGTGCATCCGCCACCGCCAAGAGAAGCATCATCGTCGTTGCTAGTAGGAGCAGCGCCATCACCGTCACAGTGGCGGCGTTCTTGCTGCAAGCCATGGCTTTCTTATCTCTGTGTGTATCAGTGTGTCTTGTGTTGTAGGGAGTGTGCTCTGGATGGAGGCCGGATGACTGATGTGGCGATGTGTATATATACAGCTGAAGCCAGTTTGGACGCCATCTTTCCTTCAATTTTTTACATTCGCTGGCATAGTGCCTTAACAATTAACGTATGCTAAAGAAATTTCCCTTAAAAAAAGAAGTATGCTAAAGAAATAGAGGATTTCCTGCACCATACATGGCACTTATTTATAGATTTTGCAATGTTTAATTTTCATCAAATATTCAAATCTGTACAGCATCAAAGGCAACATAAATGGGAAGCATTGACTGCGGATCAATGAATACAGTACCACAAAAATAGAACATAGTAGAGCATTGGGGAAGGTTTTTTTTTAGGAGTTTTATTGGTATACAATATCACCGGTATAATATTGATGATATTACGAAGGGTACCGGCGTACCACGGTCATTTTAGTCATTATCGTTCCCTTCGCGTGGTTCCACCGCCCATGAAATTCCCAACACCGCCAACACCCCCCACGAGCTCACCCTGCCGCCACCCATGACCCCAGTGCCATCCGTCATGTTCGAAAAAAGCCGTGCAAACACCACGTGATCGCCGACCTTCGCCTTTACTCGTTGGTTGAATTAACTCGCCCAACCATGACCTCGTTAGCGTGCGCATCCATCGATTTTGGTCTTTTCTCTGAAATACCCATTATTGATACTACTAAAAAATAATGATGGCACTGGCAGTGGAAGAAAACTATTTTGAATCGTTGGATTTTAAATATCACAAATATATATTGGTGAGGTAACATTGTTGAATTTGAAACTCTCATTTTTTCCACCTCTCTTGTTTTCTTTGACTCAGAAAAAACAAAGAAGCACCAAAAACATTTATTCACCTACAACAGATGACCAATACCAACGGTAACTTGCCAGCCTCTGTTCGGGCGGAAGACGTCACAGCTTTGGCAATCTTTTACAAGTGCTAGTGAAATGACAAACAAGAGTAAATGATGTCTTGTTACAAGTAATTTCCAGGTACAATGCTTGGTGAGGCCCGGTGAGGCTGAGGCCTCCGCACTCTTGGCACGTCACAAGCGCGCTACGCGACTGGGCGGTCGTGGTGGTTGCTGCCGTAGCTAGGCCCGGAGGGAGGGACGATCTTCGCCGCTGCCAGGGAGCGCCAGTCTGCCGGCAACGACGGTGCGCCGCTCATCCAGGCCGTGTCTTGCGCCTGCCTGGATGAAACCGTCATCGTCGTCACCTCCGTCGACCAGAAGCCTCCGCCGGCGATGGAACTCTCGTCCAGCTCAACATTAGTCTCGGCCAGTAGGTTGGGGTTAGTTCGTGCTGCCACCGCCGCCGTCGAGAGGAGCGGAATCACCACGAGCAGCAGCGCCGCCGGCGTCCTGGTGGTAGTGGTCGTCTTGTTGCGGCTGGCCATGATGGGTTGTGTTTCAGTGTGGCACCTACGACGACAGCTTTGGCAGTGTGCTACTGTTGGAATATTGTATATATATATATAGACGTCGAGCCTTCATTTAACTAGATGATGATGCTTGAACCACGCTGAAATTGCTTGTGTGAGCTCCAAGGATCACCACACCAAAAGGGGTAAAAATATCAATAGATTGGCAACCGTTGATGAGACAAGTCGAATTTATTGTTGCTGGTGCAAGGAGTCGTCTAGAATTTCCAATAAAAAAAAAGGAAGCAGCAGGATGAACTAAGACCACGTATCACAGCCCAATGGGCTACAGCTACGTGCTCTCCCTATGGGCTAGCCATAGGAAGCAGGCAGGATCTCAATGCAAATCCTTATAGTCAATGCCACATCAACAAGTTTTGTTTACCTCAAAAAAAAAAACATCGACAAGTTTTGTCATCTCGAAATGGTACCAATAGAGTCGTCATTCTGTGAAATTCAACGGAGAAAGACATGAAAACAAAGAGCGTCTTGGTGTCTACATCCAAAACGACGACCGGTAAAATCGTACATGCAAAGGTTGTTGTACTAACACACGGTGTTCAGCGATCCCGGACTTTGCAGCCGTCCAAACCAAAGACATTTTTTCAAACTGGTTGAACGGTACTACACTAAGTACAGTATGAAATTCGGTATGCTGCTATTGCTAGCCAGGAGAAGAAACAATGCAATTTCCCGTAGTACGGTCACTGCGTTCGCTTAGATGAAGGAAATAGAGACAGTAGCCGGATTTTGTACAAGCCAAAGCAAAGACGAATCTTCTGCTGCTTCTGCAGAGTCCAGCTTGGGCGGTTGGGCCACGGTCGTGTATATACTGGCACTTTGAAATTGATATATGAGCGGATAGGAAGACATGCCGATGGCAGAATTGATGAGAGGGATTGTATATCTTTCCTTCAATTTCTTTTTGGAGAAAAAAAATAGTTAAAAAAGAGAATAACTCCTGGCCCAAGCAGCCCTTATTTACACAGCCGTCCGTTCCAGGCTTCAAATGTAGCCCAAAATCAAATTGTGTTAGGCTCATTCTAGCACATAAGATATTTACAACAACTTGTCAATTGTAGTTGCTGAATGCATACATCAAATGGTCCACCTGATAGTGAGTGTTTGCAAGAGTTCTTTTCTGTCACCACAATTGGTAAAATATTTTTCTTTCACAGCATATGCATCCAAAGCGCTGCTTGGATATATAAGAGCAGGATGAAATAAGCTAAAGGAAGTAACCATGGGCATGGCGAAGATGACTGCACGTTCTCAGCTTATTGGGATCGTGGTAGCGGTGCTAGTCATCTATGCCGTCCCTGCAGTTTCGCTGGAACCGCTGGGGCTCAGCGTGTTAGGTACGCTATTATCCCATCAATTTCTCTCTCCAAAATAATCGTTGAACTTGAATGTGTGCTTCTGCTTTTAGGAATGATCAGATTTTCCTTTTTTATTATGGAAACACATGAGCGACCGATTTTGGCATGACCTGATGAAAGTGCTGTAATAATTCCTTGACAGTCTTGAATATCTAGTGTAGAAATAGAAAATCATTTCGGCAGAAGCTCTAAATATGAATGAAAGTAACAAGCAAGCTAATAAAACCAAACGTTCTGTATCTGTTTATCATATGATGAAAGCTAACATGCTACTTTCGGTATTAAATAAGTGCACGTATGGTTCTGTTTTGTCAGGAAGAAGAGCTTTATAGGGTGATCATCATGGAGTGCGAGAACTCTAGCAATCTCTGCAGGACCCCCTCGGCCGTCATCACATGTCACACGAATGATCCCTTTAGTGGTTGCCCACCCTGTTGTTCTTGAGGTATAAATTGGCCTAAAGGCCACGTGCATCTATAATCTGTACTGTTGGACTCCTGCTGATATTCATGCAGAGTATGAGAAAGAGATTCATGCAGAGAAGAAGAAAGATGAATACTGGTTCATGAACGACATTGATCTCAGAGGAGAATCGATAGTGTAGTGCATAGGGCATATGGAGCTTGAAAGGGCTTTGCCTTCGCCGTTCATGGATAGTTCCCTTCCTCCTTGCATGGCCGGTGTTTGTCCGCAGAGGGAAAATATTGTATGAAATTTTAAGAGTAAAATCCATAAATAGCCACTACACTTGTTAGGCCTCCTTTGGATTGCGGGATTTTTTTCTATTCCTGCGTTTTTCCTGTGAACAGTCAACTGATTCCTGTGAAATTCCTGTACAATTCCTGTGAAAATCCTGCGTTCCAAAGGGGGCCTTAGTGTGTTTCAGTTTGGCCATTCTGTTATGGGAAATGCAAATCGGGGCCACTAATCTCGCTAGATGATGCTAATACGGCCATTATCCTTGCAATCATACGTATTTGTGTGATGTGACATTGTATTACTGCATATTGCCTCCAGCATGAAAAATAAACTTTCTACAGCATGGAAAATTGCGGCAGCGTGACATTCTCCTTTTGAGTTCGTTTTTGCTACACAGATGATTGATCTCTGTACCTGCCTCATTTGCTACACAGGATATGGCCCATGTCTTGTAACAAGCAGCCAAAATTTTGTGACAAATAAATAATATTAGATAACATGATAATAAAGGTTTTTTTTGCTATTACACAGTACAACTCAGACACTCATAACGCACGCACACTCACTCCTATGAACGCACATACGCTAACCCTACCTCTATAAGCATCTTCGAATACTGAGCCGGCAAATCCTTGATATTAACAAAGTCACCACTGGCGCCTCGCTGTTGAGGGCCACGTCGCCTACCGCTGAAAGCACAACGCCGTTAAATCCTAGAAAATTCGCTCTCATCGGGAATCGAACCCCGGACCTCCGGTGCTATTGAGGCTCTTGTAACTACTAGGCTACAGGCCCTTTCGCACGATAATAAAGTTCTTGTAATGGCAGCGTATATACATCTTCCGCATGAGTATTTTAGATCCCCTGGACAACTAATATTTTTCTGATTTCAGCCACGGTCTTCAAGTAGTAGAGCTTAAGACATTGCCAGTCCAAACAGGAACCTTTGCTCGCCCGTCAGTGCAGGAGAGAAACCGCCACTGCTAATCTGAGCTATTGCGTTCCAGCCACTCGCACAATCATCCTTGTTTGTTGCGAGCCACTGCCGCTAGTCGCTCGACCTCATTTTTACCAATCGCACCACAAGGATTTGATCCTAATTGCGTACGTGACCAACAATGGTAACAAATCATGTGAATGGAGTGTATATAGAAAAGCGAATGAGAAAATTCCCTCTATGCCATCCAAAAAAGTTTCAATGCCTTCTGTACCATCAAAAAAGTTTGGGTCCCTTGGGTACCATTGGTTAAATTTTATCTGTCCTTACATACTACTGCTGTCACTTTTGTTTCCTTGGACCGTCAAAAAACTGGCCTACCGGTTGGTTTCTTTCTTGCAGTGGTATGTAAGGCCACACAGTGGTATTTTGACGGCAGTGGTATGTAAGACCAGAGAAAATTCAAACAATGGTACACAAGGGACTAAAACTTTTTTGATGGTACAGAAGGCATTGAAACATTTTTCAATGGTATAGAGGGAATTTTCCAAAGAGAATTCATTGTACCATTGAGTTTCCAAGTAGGACGCCATCTACAGCGATATGTATGCCATGTCACTCAAATGCGTACGATTATCATGATAATGGTCGTATCGACATGGACTAGCGAGATTAGTGGCCACAATTTGCGTATTCTTGAGTATAATGGCCAAATCGAAACAAAGGAACAAGTATAGTGGCCATCCATGCATTTTAGTCAAATTTTAGAAACTGATGGTCAAAGAGAGAGATACTTGACTTTGATCAAACCTGCAACTATAATTACTTTGAAATAGAGGTAGTATCTGCTTATAATTGCCACGAACCGATATCACTCGGAAACAACAAGGGCAACTTCACTACAAGAAATTTGACCTTTTATTATGAATATCTCGTGACAATAGACCAAAACAGTATTAATTCATTCTAAATTTGACGTTTCCTACGGATTGGTTCGGTTTAGTGATGAAAATTAAGTGTGTGTCACTAAGATCATGTAAAAATCATTATGAATTACTCCAGTTTAATATTGAGACAAATGTTAGACTGTCATTGGTTTAGATGTCCGTTACTAAACTCTCCAGATACGTGTTCCTCCAAAACATTAGTAATGAGCAATGATCTCCTTTCGCTAGATCACCGAACTATGGATGGTGAGATATTAATTAATAGGTTGAGGTAAAGGAGCCTACACGCCTTTGCTTGAATTTACAGTTGTATGGAAAAATGATTGGTTTCCTCACGCAGATCACCAGGTCCAGCGTACAAGTTTTTTTTTTTCTTTTTTGAAAATGGAACTCACCTAGCGCACTATCGTTGATCAGGAATTATGGTGTCGTATATATTTACATTTGGAAAATCTATAGGTACGACCAAAGCCTTACTTGTGTCTGACTAAGTATATAATTTTTTTAGATAAAGGAATAAAGGCTCCAGCGACTAAGTATATAAATTAATTGTATTTTGGATATTTTAGTTTTCCAAAATTTAGTTATTTTGGACTCATCGTGGTATGGTGGGTTAATTAGAAATAAGAACAATAGACATTTTAGCTATTTTTTTGATCCAAATTTAGTTAATTTTTGGACTTATAATGGCATGGCGGGTAATTTAGAAATAGGTGTGAAGGGTATTATTGTTATTTTTTATTATTCTGAATTTAGCTATTTTTTACTCATAATAGCATGTTGGGTAATTTAGAAATAAGTGTGAAGAGTATTATTGTTTTTTAATTATTTCGAATTTAGCTATTTTTTGACTCATAATGACTTGGTGGGTAATTTAGAAATAAGTGTTAAGGGTATTTTTGTCTATTTTTATTATTCCGAATTTAGCTATTTTTAACTCATAATGGCATGGTGGGTAATTTAAAAATAGATGTGAATGGTATTTTTGGTTATTTTTTGTTATTCCGAATTTAACTATTTTTTTAGATAATGAAATAAAGGTTCCATTGACTAAGTATATAATTAACAGCACTGAATTAATCAAGCCACCACTCTGCGCTGTGATTGGCCCATGAGGCAAAGCCGTGGAACAATGTGGTCGGACCTGTAGCATTACTCATTTACATTAGACCCTAAGTTTCTCCAACTCGTACGTCGTATGTGATTTAACAGCCACGTCATACACCAAAAACTAGTGACCCCTAGGCCGGCCAGGCATCAAAAGAAATGCTGAATCGTTGTAATGCTATTGACTAGAAATTGTTTTTTTTTTCAAAAAACGATCATGACATGGCAGGAATAACTTTCTGATAGGTTTTATCATGACACAGTTAATAAACACGAACAAGAATCATATTATCTGTAAGCATCACTACCAGAAATCGGTTTTTTTCCCAGTGTCTCAACCTTTCCCAAACAAGAATCATATTATCTGTAAACATCACTACCAGAAATCGGTTTTTTCCCCAATATCTCGACCTTTCCCGAGGGTACATTTCCCGAGTGTCAAACAAAAGACACTCGGGAAAAGTATGACACTCGAAAAAATAGACTTTTCCCGAGTGTCCTACCGAGGATACACTCGGGAAAAGTCCGACTTTTCCCGAGTGTATTTTTCGGTGACACTCGAGAAAGGTAGAGCCCGGCCCCGCGTCACCGAGCTGACGTTAGTGTTGACGGCGGGAGAGATCTTTCCCGAGTGTAATTTAGTTGCACTCGGGAAAAGTATTTTTTTTTTCACGTTTGGGCAACCAATTTTTCTTCCTGTCATTTATACACTTCAGTGTACTTCATGTTCAAATTTGGTTAATTTCACAATCCGTTTACTAAATTTAGTAATTTATTCTCTTTAATTGTATTTTTTGGAGATAAGTCAAAATTGAACTGCAAGTCACTCGAATAATGGAATCGAGGTAATGAAAAAATGATATTCATGTTACTGAGTTGATCTTGACACCGTGTCCAGGTGATGAAATGAAATTTCGCAATTTTTTTTTATGAAATATCATTTCTAGCATGTGATCGATTTGTTTTAAAATTCTATAAAATACAAATATTGTCGGAAAATTCCGAGCTTTGTCAAGATGTCACGATATCATACGGGGATGTTGTGATAAAAAGCAGAGGATGATTTGCGCAAGTTGTCATGTATGTTGTTCACAAAACAGAGAATCTCCGAAGAGGAGACATAGAGTTTAGAATATGTCATTATGATTTGAAGACAAATGATGTGTCAAAATTGAATTTAACTTGAAACCTATTTTTAACAGACACTAGATCATATAAAAAGTGTAATCCTAAATTTTGGAGAATTTTTAAATTTGTTAGCTATTTTATAATTTTTTTAAAATTGTTCAGAAAATTTATTTCCCGAGTGTATACATTGTGCACTCGGGAAAAGAGGCCTTTCCCGAGTGCCTGAAGTACACTCGGCACATGTGGAAATATTTTCCGTGTGTAAAAAAAAAAACACTCAGAAAAAGCCGCCCCCGTTCCCGAGTGTCTAGGACTTAGTCGCACGCACCGCACCTGCCTTTCTTCCTCCTTCAATTCGAAATCGAATCCAGCTGCCTTTTCCTCTCACTCCCGCACGCCGCCGCCCGCCTCTGGCCTCAGCCCGCCCGCCGCCGACGCCCCCCTGCCACGCCCCCCGGCGGCGCCCCCCGGCCACGCCCCCCGGCCCCCCGCCCGGCCGCGCCCCCGGCCCCCTCCCCCAGCCCGGCCGCGCCCCCAGCCCGGCGCCGCCGCCCTTCCCGTGCCCGGTGCCCTCCCGGTCCCCGCCCCCGCGCCGCGCCACCGGACCGCGCCACCTCCACCAGACTACGCCCCCGGCCCCGGCGTGCCGCCGCAGCCCCTCCCCCGCCTCCGCCTCCCCGCCGCGGCCCGCCTCCGCACCCGGCGCCGCCGCGGCCACTCGTTGCCGCCGCGGCCGCGGCCCTCTCCGTGCTGCTCGTCGTCTTCCCCATGCGCGGCAGCCGCGTGAGCCCCGGCGCCCCACTTAGATCCTCTTCCCCAACTCTCGTTCGACGAATCACACGACACAGCGAGGCTGCAACAGCATGGTGAGGCTCCTGCACCCCATCCTGACCTCCCTCCTCTCAGCCGTACGAGGCCTGCAGCCATGGCCGGCCTGGATCTGTATTGGCTCGCCATAGAATGCCCTAGTCATTTTCCTCTTCACACATGTCCGGCCACGAGGATCAGCCTGGCGCATTGTTGCCATAGGTGCTGTTTGCTGTTCAACTCCTCTCGTAGGCCTGTTTCTGTGAGATTGCTCATATGCTTTTAGTTACATTGACCAACTTGATATGGCATCAGTTCTGTATGATATGGTCATCTAATCGTGACAGTAATTGACCTGGGAAAAGTGTTCACTAGTGATTAAAGAGTTTTTGCTATGCTCCCTGTTGTACTGCTTTACTACAGTCAGTACTCACATAGGTTTTTGCTATGCTCAATGTTAGCTACTCTGTGAATTGACTGGGCAATTACCATTAACATTTGCCAACTTTCAACTGCCAAGATTTTTGTTGTCCTGATAAAATGTTCACCGAAAAAAAATGCATGCTGTCTTATATTGGATAGGGCCACCGGCGGAACCAACAGATGGCAGACCAGTGTGTGGAGCTGGCTTTGGCCTTGTTTTGTGCTATTTCACCATGCTAGTAGCAGCTTATAGCCGTATATATGCTTTGCCTGATAGCTTGGAAGTTTGAAACTGCAGTAATAGCATTGATGCACCCACTGGTTTTCTTCATGATATTTGGTAATGTGTTCCTCAGTGGCTTTTCATTTTGTTGCATGCACTCACATATGTTTTTTTTTTTTTTACCTAGACAACATACTAATGATGCGTGCTAGAACTCACATATGTTTTTTTTTCTCCTTTTATTTCCGGGTTGATGTGCGTAAGGCTGTGTGACTTGGTAGACATGGAGGGCAAGGAGGCAGGTGATAATTCACCACGACCATTTTGGTCCTTTCCGAGGCTTCGCTACTTCCAGATACCTTATATCAAATACAAAAAATTCGACTGTCTGTATAGCAAGATCATACCCCTGGCGTTTGTTTGCCTTAGCAATTGACTTGGATTTTCAATGCCTTAGCAAGTGCAACTGAAAACTTGTACAGATGAAAGTATTGAATTGTCCAACTGAACAATGGCTGTTTTTAATTGAATTAAGAGCCAAATTACTGACAAGTAGAACATTCAACTGTTCTGATGAACTTTCATAATCTGAAATTGTACTGAACTTTGAATTAAGATGTTAGTGAGTTCATTGCATTAAACTTCAGTACTTCATATCTTTCATTTTGAGTAATCTGTTTGTCTCTCTAATCTTGCAGATGGTCCACCATTTTTTTCATTAAACTTTTATGTTGTCTCTGAAACTATGAATACAACTGCTGAGATCTCTCTCCAGCTCCTTCACAAGATATTAGCTTTTTTGCATGAGAATGTACTTTGTTTATTTTGTACAAGTGGAACTTGTATGTGTGGAGCAATTGTAAAACATAGAATCTGAGAACTTGTATGTGTGGAGCAATATTCTTCTTGTGTAAAGCTGTAATTTTGAGTGGAATTTATGTGTGGTCTGGAATATGTGGGGTTACAGAGGAAAAGGGGCATTACTGGTGGAAAAAAAAACGACATTCCTGGAGGGATTTTCCCGAGTGTAATAGTGCAGACACACGGGAAAGGGCCCTGGTTTTCCCGAGTGTATTTTGATTTTGCACTCGGGAAAGAGTTTTTGTTGGCACTCGGGAAAACTTGTGCCGTCATGCCGCCGTCCGTCAATTTTTTGGTTTCCCGAGTGCCGTTTTGACACTCGGGAAAGCTCGGGAAAGGGGGTATTCGCCGTGTACACCTTTCCCGAGTGCGCTTTCTCGAGTGCTACACTCGGGAAAGGTTTTTCCGAGTGTTTTTGGGCCTTTCCCGAGTGTCCCAGGCACTCAGGAAAACAGGGAATCCTGGTAGTGCATATAGTTTGCTGAAGAACTTATTATTCCTGAAAACAAAATAAAATAACGATACAGTACGTCACATTCACATCCTATGGGTTCTTCGGTGGCGCAGGCGACCAGCCAGCATGGCCCTCCTTCGACGCGCCGTCCTTGCCGGTGGCGTGATGAGGAGGTGGGAGAGGATAGACTATCGGGGGTTGCCAGATAGGCGCCGGATAGACAATTGGGGGGTTCCAGAGCCGGCGCGCCTCCGACGCCGTGGAGGAGAGCATCAGCGGCAGCAGGATGAGCAGAGCCGTGGCAGCGAGCGTAGTGGCGCTGTTCTTGTTCCCGGCCGCCATTGTTGGTTGCAACTAGCTAGCTTGAGCTTTTATCCCGATGGGTGCTTCTTGGGTGTGTTGCAAGGATGCGCCCCTAGGGCTTTATATAGCGTGGGGGTGACTGATGCTTCGGGAGAGTTGTGAATACTGCTAAAATCTGCTCGAGATAATTTGGCAGCATCAATTTTTGGGATATTTGAGAATGCTAGCAGTGCTTCATCTCTTACTAGGAATTGTATCTGATAAAATAGTAGTAATTGATTTGAGTTGAGAGGGGTGAGAGAATAATTTTAGGAATGAAATGAATGCGAGACACATTCATAGGCTGACTAGTACTGTAGTACAGCCTAGGAGTCTTTTTATTAGTATGAATTGATGATCAATATATAGGATAAATCTTAGGAGTCTTTTTATTAGTATTAATTGATGATCAATATAGGACAAATTTCCAGCTTAGCCTTGGCAGGGTTCACTGATATGAACCTAGTTTTGATTTCCTTCGGTCGACTAGTACTGTAGTACAGCCAATTCATGCCCATGTAGGCATTAAGCTCGTAGGCCCAAAACAGATAGGCCTCCTCTAATAAAAAAAAAAGTGGTATATATTGAAACCGAATTCCCATGAAAGCAACAAAACTTGATTCTATTTTTAAGTACAAATTTATTGAAAAACAACTTTTGTACAAACTTATAAAACAACTTCTTCCAAAACTTATGAAACGACTTTGGTAGAATCTATTCTAACGCACACGCGCGCTCGCAGCCGTCCTAGTGCATCGACCCCGGCGATGCGCTTGCTTTCCTGTTCCCGCACGCATGCCTCATGGCCCTACATACATTGGGCGGGTCGCAGCAGATGCATCGCGCATTCACAAACAACAACACACGTTGTTCGAGAGGCATGCCTGATTTCTTGCTGATGCACGAATATAAGAGTTTTTGGGAACAACTTCGATCAAACTTTTGGTTAAACTTATGAATAGACTTGTCCAAATTTTTTGTTAAACTTTTGAATCATGACCCACCAAAACACCCCTATACACTCCCACGGGCATGGGCCCATGTACATGCGGGCTCCCTGCCCCAGCCCCACGTGCATGCGGCGTGCGCTAATGCAGCTCTGCTGACACACTCGAAAGCGTAGGCACGTCAACCAGAAGTTCCCAGCTAGCCATCCCGGTCAACCTCGGTACTGATAATAACACTTGACCTGCGGGGGTACGACGGCCCCAGGCTTTTTTTTAAGAGAGAAGACTTTCTCACGCAGGCTGAAAAAACCTCTGATGAACCCCTGCCCCACTTTACACAGCGGCACCGTAGCTCATGTGGGACCGACCAACGACTTAGACCGAGCCTTAATCCTGTACTTTAGCCGAGGGACAGATGAGGAGATTTTTTTTAACCTCAGTCTAAAATTTGCTGCCACATCATTGGCGATTTTGCTAAATGAAACTCGAGCTAATGTTTTCAGTATTCTTGTGAACGGAAAATAATTTTCTGATATTCTAAATATGGTAACACTATATAGGTAAGAAAAGTAATGGATGCAAATCAAAGGTTGACAAAACAATTATTGAAACCTTGTGACAAATCACAAACATTGTGTTCCAGACAGATCACAAACATCATTGGCTCTCTCACCCAGCTATTATTTGAGATCAAGAGACGTCACTGCTCGTAGCACACGACACGACAAAAGCCTCACGCATGCTACTGACGAAGCATCACAATGCGTCCCGCGTGGGCAGCCGGCGGCGGCAGCCGCAGCGGCCGACGCGGACTGCTGTCGCTGCCGTGGCTGGGCCCGGAGGGAGGGATCATCTTCTCCATCGCCATGGTGCGCCCGTCCACCAAGCTCGCCGGCAATGGCAGAACGCCGGACGTCCCGTCGCCTGACACGATGGAAGAAACCTCCGTGACGACGTTGCTGGTCGCCGCCGGTGGAGAAGATTGCGGGTCAGTGGGGGTAGGGCGCACTCCCGCCGCTAGCGGCGATAGCAGGAGGGTCACCGCTAGAAACAGCAGCAAAAGCGCCGCCAGCATTTCGGTGGTTGACATCTTGCCGTGGCTGGCCATGGGTGGCGAACTACTTCTTTTTAACTACGGAGAAGAAGGCTGGTGACGAACAATGTTGGTGTGGCACCAGAGAGCAACCTGTTGATGAGAATGCAAGGTGCTATCGTATTGCCCCTTCTTCTGATTGATGAGGATATGTAGAAAGGTGCTACCGATGTACGTACGTATGTGTATGTATGTAGGCTGTTCTTTTTGGTTTCTCATCGACTGATGGTGTATGAAACATGCTAAAATTGCTTATGCAAACATCCAACGAGATCACCAAATAAAAAAAAATAAAAGAATAATTAATTGAACGAATCTTTGACGAGGTCAACAATATTTGTTGCAGGTACACGCATTTAGGTAGTAAGCTTGACAAACTATGACTGACGTCAGCTGTTGCAACATGTTTTTTTTTCTCTTTTACTTGCATAGTTGGCATGCTGAGTCAGCTATTCGCAATACCATGACTAGGCTATCGAGATCCTTTGGGTTTCATCAGTAGTCGTCTTTCGAATAAACAAGAAGGGATCACGCAATTTGTGAGGCTATGTGAGTTCAGTTAGTGATAGGATTATTATATCATTGCGCTAATTAAGCATCTGAAGAACATAATGTCCCATTCGTGAATCTCTTAGCATGAACATTTCAGATTTATTTTTTGTTTGTTTGCCAAATCAGTGTTTCCATTTATCTACTCTCAGCCTTTCAGCTTCAAACTGAGATGACTAGATGAACCTTCTCTGCGAAGTGAAGGAAGAAATCGTGTTTCTGCAATACATTATCTAACGAGGCCTTGTAAATAAAAGGATCAAATGATATAATGATCCAAGCCTCTGCTACCAGGAAGGATAACATTTCTCCTTACAAATTTCAGCGGTAGGTTGATGCCTTTCACACAGACTATGGTCTAATAAGCAACTCAAACTTAATACCTTATTCTTTAAAACGAAAGCAAAAAAGTACAGTATGTTACATCCTACGGCTTCATAGGCGACAAGCCTGCATGGTCCTCATTCAACGCGCCACCCTCAGTGGCGGCGTGAGGAGGTGGAAGAAGAAAAAGTATTGGGGGGAAGGGGGGGGGGGGGGGGGGGGGGGGGGGCAAGGTGGGCAAAGGATAGCCAATCGGGGGCAAGATCTTGGAGGGCTGGCTCAGCTCCGAAGGGGCAAAAGAGAAGCGCTTAATCCTTGTAGGAGTGGCTGTCATGTTTCGGTTGATATGGTTATGCCGGAATGATATTGTCTTTAATAATAGATCAATGATTTTTTTTTTGGTTACAGGTGATCTTCAGGGGTATTTATTGGTATCGCTTTTGGAGGTTATTGCAAAAAGAAGCCTACATGGAGGAGGTGGTGCGAGTGTGCCACACCTTGGAAGTAATTGCTATGAACGTCTTCGCCAAGAATGGATGGTCGTCGCATAATATAATTTGTGCTTCATCTTTATCTCATATGGAGTCTTTCTCGTATTCAGATACTTTGTAATAATTTTGAAGTGTGGGCTGTATGTAAAACATTGCAAAAGGTCGGATGTTTTTATTCCATTATCTAAAAATCGGGGGCAAGAGCCGGCACGCCTCCGACGCCGTGGAGAAGAGCACCAACGGTAGTAGGAGGACCAGCGTTGTGGCTGTGAGCGTCGTGGTGCTGTTCTTGTTCCCGGGCGCCGCCATTGTTGGTTGCAGCTAGCTAGCTTCAGGGGTGGGCCTACATGGTACCTAGGGTATTCAAATGAATACCCATTGTTTTGTACAAAAAACTATACCTTATGTATTCATTTGAACAGGCTCAATCTAAACGAAAAGAAGAACACCTGCTTGATATGGTGATTGTTTAGTACATCTATGCCATGACAATTCAACTATGTAACTATACATAATTTAAGTTGTCAAATTTATTTATTTTTGAATACCCATGGTCAAAATTCTGAGCCTGCCCCTGGCTAGCTTGAGCTACCGATGGGTGTTGCTTGGGTGTGATGCAAGCTGCACCCCTATGCAGTGGCGGACCCATGGAGTGGGCCGTGCATGGGCCTTGGCATACCCTAAAATCCTGGCCCAAACACGTTCCACACTGTAGCACAGCTACAGTAACCAAAAGAAATTTGCTGGCCTTTTTGCTCTTGTTGGCCCACCCTAGTGAGCTCGGACTTGACAGATGCCTCGGGGGCAGGTGTGGATACTGCTGAAATCTGCTCGAGATAGTTAGTAATTTGGTAGCATCAATTTATGAGATTATTTGAGTTATGCTGACAGTGCTTCATCGCATCAGGATTTGTATGTGATAAAATAGTAGTGATTGATTTCAGTTGCGAGGGATGAGAGATTAACTTTAGGAATGAATTGAATGCACATTCATAGGCAGCATCCTAGGAGTATTTAGATTAGTACTATGAATTGATGGTCAATATATAAAAAAATCTTCCAGCTTAGTTTTGGCAGGATGCACTGATACGCACCTAGTTTTGATTTCCTTCGGTGGATTAATACTGTAGTGCATGCTTCTTCTGTGGATGAATAATTCATTCTCGATCCATGCCTATTCTGATCATCATATAAATCACTTTTAACATTGTCACGGCAGTAGTCATTTTGACAACAGGCTTCTTTCATTTGCACCATAAGATAAAAACTCGGCTCCCATCATTAAAAATAATTTATGTTATTTTTTTTAGAAAAGCGATTATCAATATATTCCAGCATCAACATCAGAAAAATGCATATAGCTTCAATTATTAAAAAAATAATGGATGTCACTTTAAACGAAAATAATTTATTGTTATGATCTATCTTTCTCGTTTACATCTACATGGGTAAGGAATCAGCTGCAGCTTTATCTCAATAGAAAGAAATTTGTTGCATTTTCTGGCGCTCAAAACATCATTCCTTCAAAACCTACAAACTGCCATGGGTGTGAGCCCATGTGCATGCGTCCCCTCCACTAGCACGATGTCTCCGTAGCCCCGCGTGCATGTGGGCATGCAGCTCACTGCTCCACGTTGTCAAAACACGTGACACACTCGAAAGCGTAAGCGTGTCAACCAGAAGTTTTGAGCAAGCCAACCCGTCAACCTCGTTACTAATAACATATCATCAGTGACCTTCTAAATGAAACTCGAGCTAATGTTTTAAGTTTTCTTATGAAATAAAACAAAACTCCCATGGATGTGGGCCCATGTGCACGCGTCCCCTCCACTAGAACGATGTCCACGGACCCTAGCCTCATGTGCACGTGGGCATGCAGCTCCAATGCCCCACGTTGTCAAAACACGCGACACACACAAAAGTGTAAGCGTGTCAACCAGAAGTTTTGAGCTAGGGAGCCCGTCAACCTCGTTAATGATAACATATCATCAGCGACCTTCTAAATGAAACTCGAGCTAATGTTTTAAGTTCTCTTGTGAAATAAAATAACTTCATGATATTCTAAATATGATACACTATATAGGTAAGAAAGGTATTGGATGCAAATCAAAGGTTGACAAAACAATTATTGAAACCCTGTGATAAATCACAAACATTATGTTCCAGAGTACAGATCACAAACATCAATGGCAACCTCCCACCCAGCTATTATTTGAGATCAAGAGACGTCACTGCTCGTAGCACACGACACGACAAAAGCCTCACGCACGCTACTGACGAAGCATCACAAAGGGTCCCGCGTGGGCAGCCGGCGGCGGCAGCCGCATCGGCCGCCACGGGCTGTGGCTGTTGCTGCCGTTGCTGGGCCCGGAGGGAGGGATGATCTTCTCCATCGCCATGGTGCGCCAGTCCACCAAGCTACTCGACGGCAAAGGCAGAACGTCGGACGTCCCGTCGCCTGACACGATGGAAGAAACCTTCGTGACCGACCACAAGCCTGGGGCGGCGGCGAACCCCCCGTTTAGCACGACGTTGCTGGTCGCCGCCGGTGGAGTAGATTGCGAGTCAGTTGGGGTAGGGCGCACTCCCGCCGCTGGCAGCGATAGCAGGAGCGTCACCGCTAGAAACAGCAGCAAAAGCGCCGCCAGCATTTCGGTGGTTGACATCTTGCCGTGGCTGGCCATGGGTGGCGAACTACTTCTTTTTAACTACTGAGAAGAAGGCTGGTGACGAACTATGTTGGTGTGTACCGGAGAGCACCCTGTTGATAACAACGCAAGGTACTATTGCAGCATTGCCCCTTTTCTTCTTCTGATTGATGAGGATATATAGAAAGGTGGTAGTGATGTACTAATTCTCTCTTTGGTTTCTCATCCGCTAACGATGGATGAAACATGCTAAAATTGCTTATGCAAATCGAAGGAGATCACCAAATCAAAACGGAGAGAATAATTAATTGAAAGAATCGTTGACGTGATCAACAGTATTTATTGCAGTTACAGGCATTTACGTACTACTACGCTTGAATAGCTCGAACAAACCCATGCCTCAGCGGCTGTCACAAGTTTTTTTTTTTCTTTTACTTGCATAGTTGACGTGCTGAGTCCTCTTCACGCGCTGGTCCTTTAGGTTTCATCTTTAGCCAAGCTAACTTTACTGAGACTGAAAGATTACGTTGCTATTGTTGTTGTTGTTGTAGTAGTAGTAGTAGTAGTAGTAGTAGTAGTAATAGTAGTAGTAGACATGCTCACGTACAAAGATGTGTCATCTTCCAAAGAAACAAGACGGGATCATGCAATTTGTGATGCGTTGTCAATATGGGAGCTCAATTAGTGATGGGCTATAATTTAGAATTTTAGACTCACAATGACCATTCTTGTTCATCGGTCATTTTCTTTTCCTGTGAACGGATTATTATATCATTGCGCTAAGCATCTGGAGAACATCTCACTCGTGAATATCTTAGTATGTAGATTTCAGAAATTTGTTTTGTTCGTTTGCCAATTCGGTGTTTCCATTAATTAATCTACTCTCAGCCTTTCAGCTTCACACTGAGATGACTAGATGAATCTTCTGCAAAACACTACAAGAAACTGGATTATTCGTGAGGGTGAGGTATTTTTGTGAGAGGAACAGGGCTCCCCTTTGGTCTGCAATACATTATCAAACGAGGCCGTGTAAATAAAAGGATCAAATGATATAATAATCCAAGCGTCTGCAGCCAGGAAGCATAACATTTCTGCTTACAAATTTCAGCGCTAGGTTGATGCCATCACACAGATTATGATATAATATAAGCAGCTTAAACTGAAGCGCCAACATGTTTGGATCAAAGAAATTAGACGCAACTCCTACTACTGACTACTATTCCATAACTTATAAAAAAGAAAACAGTAGACTCCAATGTACAACGTGTGAAATACATCAAACTTTTTTATTGTCTCTGGTGCAGGCTGGGATTCAAGTGCTCCTGGCTACTGATGGAGGCGGTGGGTCACTGGTCATGGGGTTTGGTCCACCGGGAACTTTCCTCAGAACAGGGAAGTCGTCCGTGCTCATATGACCCGGTGGAGGCGGCGGCGGATCGCTGGTGATAGGATCTGGTCCTCTGGGCACCTTCCTCAGCACCGAGAAGGCCTCCGTGCTCGGCAGCGGTGGCGGCGAACGGCGAGCTAACGCCATGCTTGGGAGGAGGAGCATCAGCGGCAGGAGGAGCAGAGCCAACAGCGCGAGAACGATGTTCTTGTGCCCGGCCATAGCAATTGGCTAACGAAGCTTACTAGTGCTACTACTACCGCTATCCCTCTGGCCTATGTTGCGATTTGAGTGCAAGGCCTCGCACGGGTTTTTATAGGGTCTTCTAGCCTCTGGGTGCATTGCAGGGCTGCAAAAATGAAAGATTCGATTGGTGATCAGCCATCGGTGGGCGTAGTAACTACTAGTTATTGCGGTGGCCTAATGCTCCCCTATTCTTCCAAATTCCAGCGCACATTAACACAGTTATGGCCGAGAGATGAATACTGTGATATTGCTGGTTAATTGGCTGAATTTGGGCTTTTAACGCTTCCATAAAACAGCATTGATGGGACATTTGTTGGCACAAAAATTCGGATCCCTGCAAAATATAATCCTTTTGCCGAATTTCACCCCGACAACAATATTTGGCAAGGAGTATGGAGTTTTTCGGTTGTGCACCAGATTTCTATATATGCAAACACTGCAATAGTTTGAATTCGATAATCGCCGGCCTTTGTAATAACTATTTACTGTTTTTAATTAATTTTGCATTTAGCTTCCTCTTTTTTAGATAATTGGCGGGAATTCCCTACATATTATAATATATTAAGGATAAACAAAAATTCAATGTACATGGAAACAAAAAGAGGAATGAAAAAACAAAACAAAGGGAAGAAAAGCATAGATCTTAATCCCAGGAGCTTATAGGTTCCTCTTCTTCTCAACGTAATGTCTCAACCTCAGCCCCTTTTCAAAGGATTAGTGTTTTTTATTAGTCAGCTGAATTAATAGATATTCATCCTTCGATAATTACAAAGTAGGAGATCAGAATGATCCGCACTTTGTATTATTTTTAAATCTTATATTGGGCTCCTAACATACTGTACAAACTTATTCATTCCTTTATAAGGCCCGCAATTGCGTCAAATGGCACACGTGGTCTTCTTGAATCCTCTTCCCGAACCCCCCCCCCCCCCCCCCCCCCCCCCCTCTTTTTCATCCTCAATATCTGAAGCCCTCTGGTAATGGTCGGCACTGTGGTATTGATCAAGTTGTTGCATTCGTCAAGGTTGGCCAACCACGTGCTGTTGGTGGCAATTTGTCCTCAGTTGTTTGCAGGCAACGGATCAATTCGACCATTAGCACTGGCAATATGAAGGCAGCCATGAGGAATCAATGGCGGTATTGATATCTTGATTTGCTTATTCTGATTAGCAATAACATCAGCATTGATTTATGATCATAATCTCAGATCTAGCGTGGATGTAGTGGGCGGCTGTTGTGGTGGTTTTGCCAAGGCTGCGTAGGAATCCCATCTGTCCCCCTAACAGGGGATCAAGGCCGGGACTTTGTTTTATGTATTTTCCATTATCTAAAAAAAGGAATTCCATCTGTTTGAAATATTTTCAGCAGTAAGATGGAGGTGAGATCATCTCATTGATAGATTTGCTGATCTGTATTGACTTGGTGGAAGGTCTCAAGCTAGTTGTGGCACTGCTGTTGTGGCCCTGTTCTGCCTCAAGGTGCCATCCGTGAGATGGCGGTGTGGTAGTAGCCTTAGGTGAGTGTGCTTTGCGAGGATATCGCCGTTGCCTTTCCCAGGTCACTTTGGTCGTCTGGCATGGTGGCAAATGGACCTCTGTGAATGGCCAGATGGCCGAACAGGCGCTGAGTTGATATCGTTTTGGGCCTCCATATGGTATACGGTTTGTAGTATGTGATTTGATCAACGTGATTTGTTTGATTCGTTTGGTAAAGGTAGTGATTCAATTTTTAGTTCAGATCCAACCTTGACTGTGGGGATGTGCAGGATCACCGTAAGACTTTCTACATGTTTTTGTCCATGACATTGTTGCGATCACTGAAGCTGAAACAAAACCAACGACAAGTGCAGAGATGAACTTTAGAGTATGGATGTCAATATGGCTTTGCTATATCCAAAAACTCGTTGGTCATGTCAATGGCTGTGGTGTTGAGGGCCTTGAGTTTAGCTGGATACACTAGCATGAAGTGATGCGTTAGGTGTGTGAGTGTTTTTTTTTTCAGGTATATGGTGTCTATGACCATGTTGTTCTTAATTTTTAGGGACTCATCAAGATACCTCAGAAGCAAGCTTTACAACTCCATGGTAGGTGTGAGGGCTTTCAGCTAGAGGGTGGAGGATTTGTCTTTTATTTGAAACCAGTTTGTCTCGGTTCTCGTTGGTGTCTGATGTATTTAGGCTACATGTACCTACACGGTGCGGGGAACATTATTTCACTATAGCATAAAGCTTTCCCTATCTAAAAAAATAATGCATGCATGGGGTAACTTATAAATAGCTATAAGGTATTTTAGGTGCATGATGTTTTCATAATTGATGATATCTTTAGAGCCTTAGAGGTACTTTGGCAATATTTGTTCATGACGATTGTGGTATGTGATTATTTTTTTAAAGAAAAACACTAGCAGTAAATCGAGGGGCATGTGTTGTCTTCTGTGTGGGCTCGTTCAGGGTTTTCAAAACAGTTGAAAACGGTTTCGTCGGACGTCTGGTTATCGGTAAACACCGAACCTGTGTACTGTAGCATATTCGGTTACTGGTCGGTTTTATCGGTAACCAGTCCGGTTTCATCGATTTTGGGTTTTTTCGGTTTCTTCGAGATTTCAATCCTTGGGCTCGTTGCCTCCAACCGTCCTTGATAAAATCAATATCTTTTTTGTAAAAGGGAATAATAAAATTAAAAAATCTCCAATTAGCGTTGTTGGCTGGTGTAGAAACAAAGTGTTGTTTCATTAAAGATCAACAACGTGTTGGTTCAATCAGCTGGGTTTTTTTTTTTTGCGAGGGTTGGTTCAATCAGTTTCCAAACTAACCAACACGGATGAGGGTATTGCATTGTAGAGACCACAACTTGACCTGATATACTCGTTTTTCTTATTGGTGACACAATATGTGTATTATTGTATAAATATTCTTTGATGGTCGATCATGTCAATATCACACAGTAAGCAAAAGAATAACCGAGCTGAAAATTTATGTTGCCAAAACATATCAATGTTCATGTTTCTATGCATTCGTCGCCACCGTCGACCAGCCGGCTGGAGGGGGCGGCGCACGCCGGGGCTCGCCAGGGTGTCCAGAGGGCACTTCGATATAGTGTGGAGGCTTCGCCACAGGGCTAGGCGGCGGAGGAGGTGACGCGTCGTCCTTCGCCGGAGCTGGCGCCGGTGCCGGCGGCGCTGCGCCACGGATGATTATGGGATCGTGGGGGAGGCGTTGATGCGACGGCGGGCGCATCGCCACAGACGAGCTCGTGGAGAGCATCAGCGGCAGCAGGAAGAGCGCTGCAACGGCGGACGCCGTGGTGGTTTTGTGCCCGGCCATTGTTGTGCGTAGCTAGCTAGCAAAGCTTCCTGTGCCTTTAGCTTCTCTCCGTATGTTGCAATCCTGCGGGAAATGGAGTTCGATATATAGTGTGTGGGACGTCTCGCTAGATGCCGTGCGAGAGAGCGCCGTGATTCTGCGTATCAATGCTTCGTGGATTATTCGGCAATGCCAACGCACGGATATCTGATTTGATAGTATGTGCTATTGCGATGATGATGACAGTGTTTAATCGAGCAAGGATTTGCATGGGCGAAAATAGGCGCCATTCACTAGCTGAATTGCTTGCACTCTATCGGGAAAGATGCGTAGTGCTACTAAGAGTGCATCTAAAGATTGAATGCACGATATAAATAAGAGTAAATAATCAATGACTGATAAGAGATCGTGCTCTCTACAATTCTTTTCTGTTTACCAAGTTGGGTCGCTTTAAGCATTGGTAATACAAGCCGAATAGATACACCTAGCAGCTAGTATATATCTTGGAGAGATAGCAAGAGGAGGATGAGGGGTGGGGAGGGGAGGGGGGGTGGGGGCAAGGAGACGTGATCGAGCTACGTTATTGTTCATGGACTTGTGGATGTCCGAGCTGACGCCGCAGGTAAGCAGAGTGAATAGGTCGGGCAGTGTTGGCCGTACGCACCTGGCACCATAAGAAGGAAGGAGGTCAAATTGAGGAGGCTACAAATGGGGGTCGCCAGCACTATGGTTGTCCGGGGGATGATCAATTGAGTGACCCTGTGCGCACGTTGTGATGATTCCATTTTATATATTTGGAGTACTCTCAAAATTGTGATTTGAATCATTGTATGACATCGTGAATTGAAGTCAATTTTTTACAATTGTATCTATCAAAAGTACAACATTTGTTAAAGGTTGACAATATAAAAATGATATTGCAAGATTGATTGTGAAACCATAATCTCAACACTTTCTATTTAAAATAATTTATTTTGTACATCAAAGTTAATAAACTTCAGCTTTGATTAAACACATAAGGGCATGTACAATGGGAGGGGCTGAAGAAGGTGCTTAGGGAAAAAAACCGGATTTTTTTTTGTCTAACCAGATTGGAGCGGTGCTTAAAGGGGGCCAAAGCAGCTTAGTTTTGCGTCGATGCCTCCGTAGTCTGTTGAGCGGGTTTTCTTCCTCGATGCCTCTCAAGTCTCAACTACCGATCGAATGCCACACCGTTGTGTTAGTTTCGCGTCGTTGAGGCCAAACTGATCATGCTTTGCGTCGTTGCGGCCAATCTGATCACGCTTTGCAATATCTTAACAGATAGCGGCGTCGTTCCGGTCAAATAAAGAATCTTTCTTTACGGCAGCGAATAAGTTATCGTCTTTTACTTGGACTGTGGACTGAAGAATTTCAAGCAGGTGACAGATTTATAGTTTTATTTATACCAAGTAGAACGCAAACAGCTGCGCATCCGTGAGCCAAAAGGAAAAAAGCAAGCACCTTGCATTGAAGGCTAGAGATGCTTAGATAAATGCTAACGTGGTTGTTAATCATGTTTAAGCACCTGAAAGAATATTTTGCATTGTAGGAAAGAATTGTTAGGCCGGTGCTTAACACTCTCTCTCTCTTTAAGCACCTCCTTCTAAACTTCTCCCATTGTACATGCCCTAAGTGTTTATGTTTCTGGTCCGAGGGAGTATCGAGCATGTTGTACTTAATGATTGGGTTGGGTCGCAACATATGTTTTTCTGGGCCGATCGCAGTTGGCAAATAAGTTTGTTACACCTGGCCAAAGTTGGTGAGTCCGGTAGAAGCGGGGAGGCGACCAGGTGTGTGCGTTGTCGAGCTTCCGCCTATTTCTGTCCACGTCCAGCTTGAAAATCGATCCATGGAGGCATGCATGCGACTGCGACACGCTTGTCCGTAGGATCTGCTAGAGCCACGCCTATATAAATGGGCCACATCCCTTGCCAGATCGAGCATCATCCATCGACAAACACCAGCTAAAACCAGCAGCTTCAGCAATCATCATCCCTGCCCTTGTTGGGGTTCATTCGCTCGCAATGGCCGACCAAGCCGCGCACCTGAGCAACACCGCCGCCGAGGCCGCCGGGGAAGCTGCCGGCCACGCACAGCAGCACAAGGTGGACGCCGTGCACACCGCGCAGGACGCCGCGGGCTCTGCTCAGCACGCATCCCAGGAGGGCGCCGCCCAGGCCGGCGGCTTGGTGGAGCTGGCCGGCGCGCAGGTGCAGCTGGTGGCGCAGGGCGCCGTCGACGCCGCCAAGGGCGCTGCGGAGGCCGTCAAGAACGCCACCGGCATGGGTGGCAACTGAACGCCGCCACCGCCGCGTGCTTCTTGCATCCAGGTCGGCCTCTGAGATGGAGACGGATCGATGTGCCGCATGTCATACGTCCTCGTCGAGCCATCTTCTAAAGAGAGAAGCTAATGGTGGCGGTGTTAAAGTTGCCTCTATATGTGATGACATGCCTTTATTTTTTATTTAAAGAGAGAATTTTTTTATGGTCAAACCACAACATTTTTTTTATTTTCCATGAAGAGATGATGTTTTTAAAAGAACATGAATTACTATAAGAAAGAAAAGAAATTTGGTGCTCAAATGTGCATCTATTCCATTACTTAATTATTAAAGCAATTTGTTGATGCCGCCAAGCCTTTTAGGCTCAATCTGAACCAGGCCCCAGATAGTCTGGACAGGCAGCCCTCTAGCTGCCAAGGCCCATTCGTGGCCCATCTTTTGACCAAACCAATTTGGTGGCCCAAAAACACGTTCCAGCTGGCCTAAAAACACCTTTCTTCAACCTCAGGATCGTATCATCCAGGCAGAAGCCATTATAGGTGGTTGGAGTACGTGGATCGACGAGATTAAACGACGCCAGTGCAATGGATGAGCAAAACGAATTAGAAACAATCTTTTCTTCATTTCCCAACCGAGAAATTTCTCAAACTCAGGAAAACCAGAAAAATTCGGATTCGAGTTGAACTCAGTTCAAATCTGATGATAGAGAAACGAATAGGCAACTTGTCTCTGAATTGAAATAGGATGACAGAGGTGTGAAAGTGAAAAAATAGACTGACAAACTATTTGAGACTTATTAAGTAGTAGAGATTATTATTCGAATAAGCCTATAACTTCTAATTCTCATATCCATCTGTGAACGAGGAGGGGGCGAGAGTATGTTTTTGCTCCATACGATTCACAATCATTGAATTAAATAACTATTATTTAAAGATGAGTAAATTTCAGAAAACTACGATTATTTGCACCCGAGTAACAGAAAACTACGACTTTTGAGTACAATTTCAGAAAACTACAACTTTCGGAACTGGACCCACATGTCAGCCACACATCTCCATTTTGCTGAATGAGTGGCTAACAGGTGGGGACAGACCAAAAAGTCGTAGTTTTGCGTTACAAGAGGCGCAAATAGTCGTAGTTTTCTGAAATCAAACTAAAAAATCATAGTTTTCTGTTACTTGGGTGCACATAGTCGTAGTTTTGTGAAATTTACTCATTTAAGATTTATACTTGTTGCAACAAAATTTACTGTTATATTGTGATTTGAGTTCAAAATCAAATCTCGGGCATATAATATCCTAACTTTACCCAGAATTAAGATACAATCCTGTGAAACGGGCAGTTTTTTGTTTCTAATTTCAGCATCAAACTAGGAGAACCATAATCTGACAGATAGTATGCAGATTATTTGGGTTGGATGCTAAGTTTGGTTTTTTTTTCTTTATGATTGACAGATTTGCTTATGAACCCTGGCATATACAACAAGGCATTGGAGTGAGATCCGACAAGGACCAGGTCATGTTTGAAAGGACTGCCAAAGTAACGGATGAAGCAAAGATGAGCAAGGAGATCAAGGATATGCATGGTAACATTCTCATGCTCGCTGGTGGTATATGGCTTGTGGTGAATCAAATCCTCTGCTGTTGCAAAACCTATGCCGTTTGACCATTGCTCTACCTCGACTCCCTCTCATATCATTAATTCCCCAAAGGCCCTTAATTAGGCCCATTAATAAATGGTAATCTGGCTGCCAGCAATGATTATTCCCGTGAGAAAAAACGAAAAATAATACGCTCGTCAATTTTGCTCGTCGGCGGCTGTGTCCTTTGCGCCGTTCTCCTGCGGCCCGCATGAACACATCCCAGAGGAATCAAATTGGAGGCAAAAATCAACAGGAATTGAAGTTAATTGACTTAGAGGCCTAAACGCAGCTGCGGCAACAATGATTCGTAGGTTTAGGAGTTGAATGGATTGTTCATGTCCTGGTGTGGGGAGAGAGGGAGTTGCTTATGCTTGTTCGTGGGGAAGAGTTAGATGATGTTGCTCTCGCTATTGGGCTAACGTGGGCCAAAAAAGGCCTGCAGAAATGGGATCCTTATGACTGCTATTCTATGGGACAAATCACCATCAATCCATCATCTAAGGTGGATGCAACGGCTGGATGACCGACGGCACAGCCGTGCCGTTTTAATAGCAACGGCAGGTGTGAAAGGGACTGTAGCCTAGCGGTTACATGAGCCTCAATAGCACTTTAGGTTATGGGTTTGACTCCCTGTGGGAGCGGATTTTTTAGGATTTAACGGCATTGTGCTTTCAGTGGTAAGCGACGCTCCCGTCGACAGCGAGGCGCCAGTGGTGACTTTGTCAATATCTAGGATGTGCCGGTACAGTTTTCGAAGATGTTCATAGAGGTAAAGTTTGCGTACGTGTGTTCATAGGAGTGAGTGTGCGTGCGTTATGGACGTCTGAGTTGTACTTTGTACTCAAAAAGAAAAATAGCAACGGCAGGTGATTTGGTTCCTTGTGGACATCTTTGAAAGTAGCAACCATCATTCTATATACAAGAGAAATTGGAACAATTTATTTTGTATGGATATGTCTCACCGTAAAAGAGAGTAAGTGATCCAAATCTCTCTTCCCTATATACAAGAGAAATTGGAACAATTTATTCTGTACGGATATGTCTCACCGTTCCGAGAGTAAGTGATCCAAATCTCTCTTCGTGTTTTTAGGACTGTATCCTAAAATAGGTCAAATATGCATTTTAGAAAATGTTATAGATCCTCCGACTGAGATGTCCGACTGACGACCGACTCCTGCTAATCTATGGCTAGCCAGCGCTGCAATTTGCAACTCATCATCGCTGGTCCAAAGGATGGTGTTGGTCGTACCAACACCATCATGCGGACCAACGGTTGGGATGTATAGCATCGTTTTTATTTTCTTTATCCTCAATTGAGTTGAGTTACAGTTTGTACTACCTCCTATTGCCCAAATTAGCATATGTGTCTATGACATGTGGGGACAGTGGCATATACGGGATTCTGAAGTTTATCAATGGCATGGAAGGAATTATTCCTATGAAAAACCACATGTATCACAAAAACTACAATACAAGTCGGTTCAACAAATGAGTTTTTGTGTGCTTTTTTCCACATTGTTTGTAGCATTTTCTTTGTTTTAGTGGTACGGTGTATATGTGCATTTGATACATTACACCCATCAGCAGCCCTACAAATGCGTGGGCCAAAGCATAGTTTGCTTTATAATACTCTCTTCATTTTAAAATATATGACACCGTTGATTTTTTTTTACTTTGACCATCCCTTTTTTTTAAATAGGGCATTTACGTTTCTACCCTTTGTTTGTCTTTCAATTACGATTTTACTCTTCTTTTTTCAACTTTGCGATTTTACTCCTGATTTTTCAAAATGAAGCCAGTAACTACCCCTATGGTTGCGATTTTACCCCTGGTTTTGAAGCAAATCAGGGGTAAAATCGCAACCACAGGGGTAAATTCTTGCTTCGGCTTGAAAATCAGGGGTAAAATCACAAAGTTGGAAAAAGAAGAGTAAAATCGCAATTGGGAGACAAACTAAGCGTAGAAATGCGATATTCTCTTTTTTAAATATATGACACCATTGATTTTTTTCCCTATGCGGGCCAAAGTTCTTTTCTTACGTTGGGCTCAACGAAACGGCCCATGAAGCAACGGATTTTTCTATACGGGCCCAAGAACATAGGTCTACCCTAATCGATGACGATCCCAAATATTTCTTCCTCCTTTCGCCAGCACGCACGTAGTAGCCCGCCCGGCCGCCGCCCACCAAAGTCCGGCCGTTTCGAAGAGAGGCGGAAGCAGCAGATGCAAAGCATCTCGCGGTCTGCTCTTCTTCTTAGCAGACGCGCTAGCATAGGCTGCATCGCGTCTCCTCCCTGGTGTCGACCAGCACTTGTGCAACATGATCCTGCGGCATCAGGCTTACCGGATAAACCACGGCTTTCCCGCGGGTGTGTTACAAATTTGCCTTACGTTTCTTGGTACTACTCTCAGACGCATAATTCAAGCGTCCAGTTGCAGACGATTTGGTTTCTCATCGCATTCCATCAACAAGCCAGGAGAGCCGTAATCCTTACAAGTAGTGTGCAGATTTTTTGGGTCAGACGCTAAGGATGGCTTTTTCTTTTTCTTTTTCTTCTTTATGATCGACAGATTTGCTGATGAACCCTGGCTCATACAACACGGCATTGGAGTGAGATTTGAGAAGGACCAGGTTAAGTTGGACAAGACTCTCAAAGAAATGGATGAAGCAAAGATGAGCGATGAGATGAAGGATATGTATCGTGACAATCTCATGGTTGCTGATCCTATACGGCATTCGCTGATCCTTGACGGTAGCAGCCACCGTGATGGTGCTATATACCAGAGAGATTGGGAAGAATTATACGATATGGATATGACTGACCGAAACGAAAGTAAGTGATCCAAATCTTTCTTTCCTATCCTTATGATGATAACCTAAAATCGGTCAAATATGCATTGTTTTTCTTTATTCTCATTTGAGTTGAATTACGACTGCCCCTAACTCTATATAGTGATAAACCACATGTATCAGAAAAACTCTAGACAAGGGTCAAATAGCATTTGCCAAGTTTTACTCGGATTGCGAGTGGGAATTTGCATGTACCCACTTTAATTTGGATGAAACCTGCTTCAATTCTTAAGTGGTTTTAATGGGTGTAGACAAATCCTTTTAGTGGGAATTATCCTTGCCATGCCCAAATTCAAATCGGTAGTATTCTGCACAAACAGTGTGTGTAGGAGTTTGAACATATGCGTGGGGCAGAGCATAATTTCCTTTATAATATTTGTTTCCCTAGTGTATTAACTAACAACTTTGATATAACATGTGATCTTTGCTGAAGCTGTATCGGAACTAAAGATGCTTTCAACGGCCTACCCTTGCGATCCTGACGAGGAGAATTGCATTAGACATGTGCCATTTCAAATGATACATGTTTTCTCCTTAAGTTTGGCGAAAACTCCTGTCAGAAGTACCTCAGTACAGTTGTATGGATACATGGCAGCACGGGATGATATGGATGGAAAGCTTAATTACGTTTTCAATCGTAGCAGGGATGATCCCCTCATCGTGCAGCAGGTACACATCGTCTAAACTTATCTGTAATCTCTCTCTCTTTTTTTTTCCATTTTGCGAAGGAAACTTATCTGTAATCATTGTAGTTTACGCTCAATATTAGAAATGAGAGTGAACCTACATACTTCTCATGGATACAACGACTTAAATCTCCTTTAAACCAAGCTGAAATAGTGACATGGATGGTTGATTACATGGGATAGAGAATGGATATGTTGCAACAAATGTGGTTTAAGTTTTGTAGCCAACATCCTGCCAAACTAGAGCACTGTTTAAAACTATCCTTTTTCTATTTACAATAAGCAAAAGCATTTTGGAACCAGACAGGGTCTGTAACATCAGCCCTTAAAAATCAGAAGAGGAATGCTGATCAACATGTGTTTACTATTTACAATAGCTTGTGCTTGTAGAACTTTGCTTACCTTTTGTTTTTGTTTTCGGCGGCTTATGTTGTCACTCTATAAGTTACTTGACATATATTGGCACATGGCTTATAAGGAAAGTATTTGACTTTTGATATTTTCTATTTTGCTCTGTGGGTCTACTAAACAAATAAAATTTCACAGGGTTCTCTCATCGAGATGTCGACTGGCCCTAAGAGAGGCATTGTGATGATTTCTAATGTTCTATTTGAGTTTGACATGAGGATCAAGGCTGGAGAGAAAGAGGAAGATGATATACAGCTTATTGACGGAGTAATACTATGTAATGAATGCATGTCAACTTGTCCAGTCTCACATCGTATTAGTGGTAATTGTGGCGGAGCAGTTGACATGACTTTAGCATTTGTTGAGTTAGGAGGAGAGGCCGTAATAGAAGTCATCATATCGGAAGTCCAGAGTGCTTTCGATTTATCTATCAGCTCCTTTCTTTCCAAATGGGAGCTCGAAGAATTTCATCTTTTTCATGGCACAGTTGGTGAGGTGGGCATGAAACGGTTCGTGGTTGCCGTCCCCTGACGTTCGACGATGTATCTAAAGTTCAAGGTAGGTCAAAAAGGCTCTGAGAGTGATGCCGTGCACGATTGTTCCTTCAATGCTAAGGTGCATGGATGTACCAATCGACAGATCAAGCTTGAGCAGGCTTGCATATCGGTGAATGTGAATTGGTCGCCTCCATTCTTTTGAATTTCGGGTCTGTTTCAGCCGTCAGCGTGCATTAGTTGTGTTTTCATCAGGGTGTGCACTAGACTAAATTTTGCAGTTGTGCTGGAATCGAGTACTGTTTTATAGATAAGTTTGTCATGTAAATCCAGCTTTATAGATAAGTTTGTCATGTAAATCCAGCTTTCTCTTGAACTGCATTGGAAGGTGCGAAGGCGTCAGAGGAATTTGCCGTTCTGTTTGAACACGGGACTTGTGTTGGCGAAACAAGATGATTTCCTCTTGCTGCCAACTGCGTGGCTTTCGCATCCTCCTGCAAGTTTCGCTCATATTCAGAAATAATCTTCTTTTGCGACGAGTATTCAGAAATGATCTGACCAATCAATGCAAAAATAAGCAAATGTTGAGCAGCATCTTGACACCACGAACAGAACAATTCGGTCGGGAACATACTTGCATTGAGATAAACTAGGAGAAAAGAAACAGCGATGGGCGCGGCACCGGCATACTTGCAGAGAGACAACCATGGCCGTGGAGCAGAGCAGGGCACTTCTGGGCCACAAAACACCGGGGCATTTTGCAGGAGAGACATGGGCCCTGTGCCTGGCCTCGTTCGATCTGCTTCCCTTTAAAACCTCCGCCGACGGCGCTCAGCCTGCGCCGCGATTTCTTCCATTCCGGAGAGGCGGATCAGATGCAGAGCCTTTGGCGCTCTGCCCTTCGGCTCTGCAGACGTCCTTCTGCGCTTGCTCGCCGGCAATCCGAGGAAAAGCAGGTTAGGTTGGACAGAATAACCAAAGGGATGGGTGCAGTAGTGGCCGAGAAGGAGACCGAGGAGAATCTCCATGATAGCAACCCTACGATCGCCGATGTCATATACCTTGAGGGTAGCAGCCACCGTGATGCTGCCATATACAAGAAAAAATGGGAACGTTGTTATGACATGGATATGGCTGACCGTAACGAGAGTAAGTGATCCAAACCTCTTCTCTTGTTCTAAGGACATTTAGCAAGTAATGTGATTGATTGATATGGTTTTTTTACTTTAATATTAAGGTTAAACATGGTACATGCATTCTATATTCTCATCAGAATAGAATTTAGTTAAGAGTTGCTTAGGATTATTGTAGACCGAGTTGCAGAAAATGATAGAATCACATGTCTACAACTTCTTCTTAGTAGAAAGATACGCACTTTTCCTGCGTATTCTTGGGGGAAAAAAAAGAATCACATGTCTACAGGGAAAACTCTACCTTTTTGCAAAGGGTGTGTAGGACAAAACTCTAGCAAGAACATGTATATACTCGTTTGTCTGGTGCATTAACTTACATTTTTTAACACGTTATTATGTGATCCTTGCTACAGCTGTGTCGAACCTAATGAAGTTTTCGGAGGTCTCCGATTGCTATCCTGATCAGGAAATTTGCATACGCCACTTGCCAGGCCGAATGATGCAGATTTTTTCGTTGAAGTTGGTTGAAACTCCTATCAACAGCGGCTCGATACAGTTATATGGATACATGGCGGTGCGGGATGATTTGGATGGACTGCTCAATTATGTCTTCAATCATAGCAGGGATGATCCCGTCATCGCAGCAGGTGCACGTTTACACTTACCCCCAAGGATCCAATCATTGTTGATTTTGCTCCATAATAGAAATCGTATGAAACCTTACATGCTTCTCATGGCTGCTTTAATCTCCTTCAAATCATATAAAAGCTGGGATATAGGGTTGATTACATGGGATTGAGGATAGGTAAGCTGTAAAAAAACCTTTTTCTCTAAGTTTGAGACATATGACCAACATATCAAAGTTTGAGATTGATTTAGTGTGTTAGATGCAACTTGTGTTTGTAGGCTCATTTTTTGCCTCTTTTTTTTTGCTTTTGAGGATTTACAATTTTGAGACATATTAGCACATGGCTTATTATGAGGAAAACATTTAGCTCTAGATATTGAATATTCTGATCTGCGGTGTTATTAACCAATTATAATTTCACAGGGTTCTCTCATCCAGATGACAGGCCCTAAGAGGGGCATTCTGATGCTTTCTGATGTTCTATTAGAGTTTGACATGAGGATCAAGACCGGAGAGAATGGGGAAGATGATATACAGCTTATTGATGGACTAATACACTACGATGACCACATGGCATTTGATATGCCATTCACAAGTCGGATTAGTGGCAACTGCAGCGCAGTTGACATGTCTTTTGCAGTTGTTGAGATCGGACTAGAGGCCATAATAGAAGTCGCCATATCAGAAGTACAGAGCGCTTTCCATTTATCTCTCTGTTCCTTTGCTTACGTTGGGGAGGTACGCAAAGAAATTCAGCTTTTTCATGGCGCAGCCGCTGGTGAGATGGGTATACGGTCCGTGGTTGCCATCCCGATCGATACTACGATGCACTTGAAGTTCAGCGTTGGTCAAAAAGGCTCTGGCCGTGGTGCCTCGCACTGCTGTTCCTTTGGTACTAAGCTGCATGGATGTACCAATCGTCAGATTAAGCTGGAGATGGCTTGCATATCAATGAAGGTGACATGGAGGCCTCCTCTATCATCTATTTTGCTTCAAAAAAAATTCTCATTTATTTCGGTGTCCAGAAGTTAGATATATTATTGAATCGTGTATGAGATGGATCATGGATGTGACGCTTTGCAGACATTTTGCTGGAACAGAGTACCGTTAAGCCCTCTTGGGAAGGGTCGTTCACTGTTCTGCTTGAAGGCTCAAAAATTTCGAAATGGAAACGGCGCTTTGATGGTCTAAGAAATCACTCGATAGGGCTTGAAGGAAAATTTTGTGGATGAGAACCTCCCAATCAATCGAGGATAGAACTCGATCTAGCTTGTTTCTCCAAGGTTGGCCTCTCACGCTCATTATTACTCCATGTGTAGCTACGCCCGTGAAGATGAACGTCCTTAGCTCAGTCTCATTTACATATATGCGGAAGCACCCAAGGTTGCGCCTGTTGATGTTCAAGTTGGTCCTGTCTTGTGCATCGAACAAGTTGAAGTCGCCGGTGACAACGCAAGGGACTGCCAGCATGGCTTCAATTAATTGAATGCAGTTCATGTGCCAAAAAATGAGAAACGAAGAAGAAAGTCATTTAGATATGGACCAAAAAATATCATGTAATCAAGCAATACAATGTTGTTGGTGTTAAAAGATCAAAACAAATATCAATCGCAAAAAAAAAAGATCAAAACAAATATCATGAATATCAAAATATCTAAGCCGCCCCCAAACAAATAAAAACCATAAATCTCCTTACAATTTGTTCACTCTCCTATATTAACCAAAGGAGCAATTAGCATTTTAGTAGAATCGCAATTTTTTTATCGCTCTCTTATATTAACCAGACTGCCTAGTGTTATCTTCTGCTCTTGCACAGCGTCATGCCTAGTTGCATAAAAAGATGTCTTTTGAAACTAACAGTATTATGTCCAGGCGTTGCTCCGCTTGTTAGAAAAAAGAAAGCAATGAAAAGATTTTGATACTCACGTTCTTTGGACTTGATCCACATAGCATATCTGTGTGTGTGTATGTGTGTTTAATAATCAAATGTCTTACACCGATCGTAATGCTAAATCACTAGTATCAAATGGACTTAAAAATAGAACTCATCTTACACTTTGCTGAATTTGCTCGATTTTCTATGTATAGATGCATTTTGACGATCAGCCCATTGAATTAGGCACCTCACAACAGGTTCACAAATATTTCCCCACTTTTTAACCATAATACCTAGGGACTGATCAAAAGCATTAAGCATTAGGGTTGTACTGCCCTCGCCTTTAAGAGACTCGGAGCAACACTAAAATATTTTGTGGAACTTGTTGGATTCCAAAATGTAAAGGACCCATTTACCAAGCAAGTATTTCAATTCCGTAGTTGATTCTCCATTAGAAAAACAAAGTTCCTTGAAAGCTTTCCTTAGAGGCTTAAGTCCCATTTCAATTGTTCCTACTTTTTTGGTGGTGCAATATTGTCATAAGGCCCAGAAAAATCCAAAATCCTGCAATCCTTATGGACCAAAGGAAAAACCAAAAGACATCACCGAGCTAAGAAGAGAGTAATCACCAAACATACAGAATCACAAACTGCCCCCACTAATTTAAAGGAAGCAAGATGCAATGAACAAAGCATTCTATATGCAAGTTTTCTTCAGAGATTCACATATTGCAATTAACTAAAATCACTAGCTAGTTAACCCTCACAACAACGGATAAAATTTAAGGCCAGCAGACATACAACAAATAAAATCGCGTATTAAATATCACCAAATCGAAATAAGATATGACCAAGCAGCTTAATATGGTACCAGAGTCAAAGCAATCTGAAGGTAAATCTGACAAAGACGAAAATACCAAACCGGCAGCACATCTCGGTCACCTTTTTATATATAACGATTGACAAAACAGGAATAATAGTTATAATATATATCACAACCCTCTCAACATGGCAATCGTACAAAAAGAAAGGGATCGGAGAGAAAGCATGTCGATACAGCTAATGTCGGGTCCATCGAGGCCGCCGCCATGGATCGAGCCCACCTGGTCCGCACTCAGGGGGGGACGCACTGACACCGGAGTCCACTCCTTCCGCCCCGGTCTCTCACAGCACGCCACGTCGTGCCTTTGTCCCACGAAGCCGACCCACCCCAGCTCCGGCCCAGCCTAAACGCTATGTACACCCAGTCACGTCTCCCATGGATTACATACACATGAGATCAAAGAGCGGTATCTTCAAACCTAAACAACATTTCAACCTACACGTTTCCGCACCAATCTCGCCCATCCCAACCAACTACCGTACTGCTCTCAAAGATCCAAATTGGCACAATGCCATGGTTGATGAATTTAACACTCTAACGAATAACAGTACTTGGTGTTTAGTGCCTAAACCTGCAGGGGTCAATGTCGTCTCGGGGAAGTGGATTTTTCGCCACAAGCTCAATTCAGATGGTACATTGGCAAGATACAAAGCTCGCTGGGTCGTGAGGGGATTCACACAACAGGAGGGTGTTGATTATTCAGAAACTTTTAGCCCGGTCATCAAACCTGCAACTATTCGGTTAGTGTTGAGCATTGCTATCTCTCAATCTTGGCCCATTCATCAATTAGATGTTAAAAATGCCTTCCTTCACGGCCACCTCTCTGAACTTGTTTATGCACACAACCATCAGGATTTGTAGATTCATCTAAACCCTCTCATGTTTGCAAGTTAAACAAGTCTTTATACGGGCTAAAGCAGGCTCCTCGAACATGGTTCCTAAGGTTTACCAATTTTCTGCTTAAACTAGGCTTCCATGCATCAAAAGCTGATTGCTCGCTGTTTATCCTGCACACAAACACCACCACTGCCTATCTGCTCCTATATGTAGACGATATCATTCTTACAGCAAGCTCCACCTCCACTCTGAACTACATCATCTCACAGCTGCAACAAGAATTCTCCATGTCAGATTTAGGTCCTCTGCAACATTTTCTCGGTATCCATGTGCAGCGCACAGATTCTGGTCTTTTGTTGTCGCAAGAACAATATGCCACTGACATTCTTGATCGTGCAAACATGCTCAATTGCAATCCTGCTGCAACTCCAGTTGATACAAAAGCCAAAATTTCTGCAACTGATGGCACTCTGCTTGAAAATCCCACTGAATACAGAAGTCTTGCCGGTGCTCTGCAATATCTGACCCTCACTCGCCCTGATATCAGTTATGCAGTTCACCAAATCTGCTTGTTTATGCATGCTCCTAGAGACTGCCATTTCAATCTCCTCAAGCGCATTCTGCGATATGTTAAAGGGACCACATCTCTTGCACTGCATCTTACTCGCTCATCAAACAGAGATATTATTGCATACTCTGACGCCGATTGGGCTGGGTGCCCTGACACAAGAAGATCAACCTCGGGTTACTGTGTGTTTTATGGCAACAATCTAGTCTCTTGGTCATCTAAAAGGCAAGCCACAGTGTCTCGATCAAATGCAGAAGCTGAGTACCGGGGTGTAGCAAATTCAGTTGCAGAGAGCTGCTGGCTTAGTCAGTTACTGACAGAACTGCATTGACCACCAAAAAGATCCACCATAGTGTTCTGCGATAATGTCAGCGCGATGTATATGTCAAGCAATCCAGTTCAGCATCAGAGGACCAAGCACATTGAAATTGATCTGCATTTTGTACAGGACACAGTTTCACTCGGAGAAGTTAAAGTTCTGTATGTACCATCATCATCCCAATTCGCAGACATCTTCACAAAGGGATTGCCTGTCAGTTTGTTTAATGATTTCAGAAGCAGTCTGAACATTCATCCATGTCCAGGCTGAGGGGGGCTGTTAGAATCATTCAACTGTTGTCCACGTCTACTGCCACTATCTCCGCGCATTGCGCACCGTCCGGCATGCATCTCCGCATGCATGGGATCTGAACTTATCCCTGTAAACGCGGCTGGCTTCACCACCGCACAATTGTACAATGTACTGCCTATATAAGGCCACCCAATGAATGAATATACTGTCGCGCCTTTCATTCTTGTTTCATCTTCTTACAATTTATAGATAGTTACGTAGCAGATAATGATTAGTAAACAATGGTTAGGCAGGACTACTGGCCAATTATTAGGCAGCACTGACAAAACAAGCAAACGTACAGCGACAACAGCAATGCAGCAACTGAAAAAACAACTGCTCCTTTCCGATGCTCTACGCTCTGAACAATTCAGCGCCACACGCACATTGCAAGGAAAACAATACAAAGATAATACAATAAGCATTCGATTCCAAATCAGGCCACCTGAGCCTGATCCAAACAATGATTCATTCAGGCAGAGGCATATATTCCTTGTGAATAAGATGTGTGTTTCGACCCACCACAGATACATTACACCCATAAGTTTGATAATATGTTTTACAAGATTCCACAAACAAATGGAGCACCCATATTAAACCACCGTGCAAACCAGTGATTTGCTGTGGCTCATGACTTCATATACATCACTTGGTCAGTATCAACAACAACACTACAACCCTAAACGTCATCATTTCTCCTTTGACATAAATTCGGCAATAGATTCTTCTATAATATCATCATGTATCATCTTGAGAACCTCCAATTTAATCAGTTCCAATTCAGAATGATGATCCAAGGGCAAAGGTAGAATGCAATCCCAAGCAACCTGCTCATAGCACCTTTGCTTCTGAACCATTTGCCAGACATATGTGGCAAAGTGTCCACGATCCAATTCAGACCTGCACCTGACCAAAATCTTCGACTGCAAACTGCTGCTTGAGGCAGTCATATCAGCAAATACAGAGTTTACAATATCAAACAAAAGCTTCCTGTCTGATTTTGACCACAGGAGAAGTTTGTTGTACTTGTTTTCAAGCCATAGAAACACATCTGAGCTCACTTGCCAATCTTCTGGGTAGACTGGGAAATCACAGACACTATCAAGCATGTCCTGTACGTAAGAGAAATCTCTATCTTCCTCATCCTTAAATAGAGGTACTTCATCTTCAATCACCGAGTAAGTTGAGGTGTTCATACTGCACTCGTCACTTGAGAAGGCATCAGAGTAATATCCACAAGTACCATCTTGGTCTTCCATCTTTAGCATTTTAAGTTGCTCTCTGAGCCCTGCGTCATTGAGAAGCGACATGTGTAAGATTTAGTCTATCATAAACAACATGAAACAAAGGAAGCTTGAATTATCTTTGACGTATTTACCTTGAATACCAACATTGACGCTATTAAAAATTCCAGAATAAGACATGTATTCGCCAGAACTTTCTTGTGATAAAGCAGTTGGACTTGAGCATTCGCAACCCTCCGTGCTTGCAATACGTGTGGATTGAATTACCTCAGTATCATCTTCAACAACATCAATTTCTATTGATGGGTTTCTCCCCTCCTGGAAACAAACGTTACAAATTTTGATAATTGAAAAGCGTAACTCAATTGAAAATTAAACATTTCCGATACCAGAATAAAATTACTTAAGAGTTGGGAAACCTCAATAGACTGCATATAAGACGACTGTCCGTCCCCAAGGAATGCAACACTTACATTTGTATTTCTTAATCCAACACAAATGAGGCATTGATTCTTAATTCTAAATACTAAACAGAAATTAATACCGTTTCCTTTTTGGGGGGCTTAGTTAAGATTACAGTCTACTTTGTTGCAATAGCTTCTAGCTGTGGGCCACACAACATGGAAAGCGGAAATAATGTTAAAGTACTTAATACTAATCTCATTGCAACGTACCTTCAATGCTATGATATCCTGATGATAAACTGGTTTGTCTTCTGTTGCTGGAAATAATGTTGTCAGCTCGCTGTCAGAACAACCGATATGAACTTTGAAATTCTGCTGTTCATGTTGAACAGCAAATTCAGATGCTTGATGATCCCTAGATCTGATAACATCATCAGGATATTCAGTATATGTATTGGCTGCCCGAGGCAGATCGGAAATGCAGATGCTATGCCTTTCCTTTTCTGAAGTTACATGAATCTCTTTCTCAGGTAGCATATTTTCCTTTCCTGCATGGATAATTGCTTTCCCATTTTTCTGCTTTGCATTTCTGATTGATGATCTCTTCTTGACACGTGCATGTTCAGATTCATCAGTGGGTGTATTCAGTATGTCTTTCAGAATGGGCAACCTACAGGTTGATGCAGACTGCCTCGTACCAGATAATTTGGTAGAAGAGGTCGACGAGGCTGGAAGAGACTTGGACCGGGGAAAATTCCTCGATATGCCACCTCTTGAATGATCTTCACAAGAAACCCCTTTCTTCCACCCATCTTTGCTGCTTATACCAAGAGGGCTGGCTGACACTTGTCGCGAATTATCATGATTGAACTTCGGATCTGATGATCTCTTGCAAGAAGAGGCTTTTTTGGTTGCATCTCTATCAGACAGTTCAAGTATTTCACCTAATGTTTTTACATCTCTGGGATTCGAATTTTCAGAGCCAAACTGACAAGCTGTTTGCCATCTTTCAGAGAGGTGCTTTCTGGCCTTCCTTCCCACTGATGATCCAGTGGATGAACAAATAGGAATTGTGTCATCATGAGAATTAGAAGCTTTTACCCTTTCATTGTCCACTGCAAGTTTGCATTCCTCTTTTGACGATCTCCTCCGGGCACCACTTTTAGGTGTTTGTTTTCTAGCTCTATGTCTCATTATGTCTCCTTGTTCTAAAACTTCATTGTTAGGTGCAGAATGCATGACAACTGGCTTTGGGGACTTCACATATTGTTTACCATTCCTCCAATCATATTGTGATGCTTCTTGGCTTGATAGAACAGGCGTGAAACTTTTCCTTCGAAGGTTTGGTTTCAGAACAACAATAGGAGAGCGATGGCCTGAACCTCTCTTGCTCCCATCTTCTTCCAACGGCTTGAATGGTGTAACTGAAGTTTCTTTGAGCAGCACATTAGAAATAGGTTCCTCAGAATCAGTTGCTGCATCAAATACCCCTTCATATCCATCTTCCATGCTGCAAAGGATTTCTTGCTCAAATGATTGTGCAGCAGCAGAAGAAGAACTTGCATGAGAGTCCTGCAACCCATTGTGGTTAAGGATGTTCCCTGAGAATCCTGACACTGCACTCCTGTTTTCCTGAAGGATTTCAAGGAAGACATCCTTTTTGGAGTGAAGTATCTCAAGTGCTTCACTGAACTCTTTAGAATTCCTATGTGCTTCATCAGTGGAAAGGCGCTTAACATCCATGAACTTCTGCCTAACAAATTCCAGATCAGCCTCACTGCTTCTCAGATCTGGCTTCTTGTTCCCTGACCATGACGCCTCATGCATTGCCATGTTCTCAATTTCAGACACCTCAAAAACATCCTTCAGTGCTGGAAGCTCGTTAGCACTGACGTTATATTGCTGATCTCCAGATGAAGCGCGGGCCACTTCTTCAACCCCTCCAGACAAGTGGCGCTGCCTATTAGCATGTATGTCACTCTTGCACCGATCAAGAACTTTCTTGGGGCGAGGCATGGTGTCAAGGCCCATCAGCCTAGCAACAATACTAGGCGCACAATGGGTCGGCTCTGCCTTCTCGGGTCCCTGCTTCGCCACAGGTGTCTTTACAGGAACAACATTTCGCTTGTTAGACAGGCCCTGCAAAACATACAAAGTGAACCACGGTTTCAGCTAGGAGCTCACAAAGCAGCCCGGTGTCAATGAATGTCGAAATGCAATATGTGGAGGACAGTACAACGTTATGTACCTCTCTTAAATTGTCTTCGCCTCTTCGTGCATCCGTGGACAGAGAATCCGCCTTCTTCGCCCTTTTGAATCCTCTCTTGAACTCTAAGGTGAACTGTTTTAACCATATAATAGTAGAATTGTCAGGAATATGGCATGCAGGCATGAGAGGCTAGGGAACTGAATCTTGGACCAGAAGATACCAGTATTCTAGCCAAAGCATTGTATATAGACGTGAAGAGGAAAAACGAGCGGCAGCTCAAATAATCAAACAAACAGGTGGAGCATTGTATATACACGTGAACAGACAGACTAAGCATACGCCGTAGCTCAAACAATTTTAAGCAAATCGGTGGGAAGGGAAACAGGGAGTGAAGAGGGAAAACGAGCAGCAGCTCAGATAATCAAAGAAGCAGGTTAATATTATACTACTTGCTAGCTAGAAATTTAAATTTTGGTTACCAGAGATTAATCGTCGAATGGACAAAGTAAGCATGAGCCGCAACTCAAAGGAATTTAAACAAAACGGGAAGAAGGGAAACAGATACTGGTGAGCTTACAGATGCTTCTTCGACGGAAGACACCACCGTGGCCTCCAACGCCGACGCTTCCTTCAACTCTTCCGCGGCAGCTGCATTGGCACTTGCTGCACAATCGCAAGACAGGAAGCCCGCAACCTTGAGTCAGCAATGGAGCCGGTCCAAAGCTTGGTGCGACGAAACGACGGCGGAAATAAAAAGCACGCACCTGGGCGCGACGGTGTGGGCGGGGACGGCGACCGCGGACGGAGGCGGGGCCGGTGGTGCGGCTTCGACGAGGCACGCGACCCGCCGCCGGCGGCGCGCGGCATTGCCTCTGCCGAGTCCGCTGCTCGCGGTTCTCCTCCTCTGCTCTCCTCCGCCGCGGTCCGGGCTGTTCCCTCGTTCACCGAGCCTCCGCTTCTCTCTCCTGCGGAAGTACAGAGATTTTGAACTGTGGGGCGGAGTGGCGGTGGGGCCGGGCCAGTTTCGGTGGTAGCCGCACGGGGCTTCATCCCAGCCGGGTTCACAGCCACGTCGCTGCACGCGGGCCAGAGGCGGAACCGGGGTATCATGTCAGTGACGGAGAGAAAAAGGCGGAACCGAGGGGCTGCAGTGTCAGTGGTTCCGGTGACGGCGACCGCGAGCGCGTGGGCGCTCCGGTTCGAAAAGGCTGGGTGGGGCACGAGGCGCGAAAGCCCAGGCCGTCCGCCTCCAACTCCGCCCTCTCGCGCACGCCCCGTTCCCATTGACGAGAAGAGCATCCAAGGAAGGAGAAGGCCACGAGACGACGCACACCCGCACCCCGGCACCCGGCTTTTCCTGGAATTTTTTTCCTGCGGTACTGTAGATGGAGTACCGTGTATTTATACCCAAAAATACTACTGTACGAGGCTCGCCTGGGCGAGTTCCATGGGAACGACCCCGTGTTCTTCTTGTTGACCATGCAACGAGATTTTGAGGCAAGGATACGCTAAGATAGAGTCAAACATTTATTTCAAGAGAGGAAAATAATATATTTTTTTCAAAGTTGTAGTAGGAGCTACTGTATTGAACAAGCAAATCTCATGGATACAGATATTATTACGCCTCATTGAATATCCAACGAGATATTGGAGTCATGGATACCTGGATGTATCTACGAAGATTTACACAAATCTTTGTGAAAGTCAAAGAAGATATGGAGCAAATTATTTTGTTGCAAGTATAAACATGTGAGATTCTACAGGCTGATAGTACTACTAGAGACATTAAATTAAGACATTGTTAATTGTAAGAGATAGAAAAATCCCTAATGCACGATATACAAAAGAGATGTTGAACGAATCGTTTTGAACCTCGTGTTTGCCTCCAATAGTTCATTCAACATCTTCTATCCTGCAATGGAGATTTGTCAAACGCTAAGAATTAATAATGTGCATTGCACATCTCAATGACACTGTGTAATATAAAATGGCATGTACATTAGATCATTATTATTTTTCTTCTAAATTCCTTTTATTTTCAAGCCCTCACACTCTTGTCGAATTGAGGTCTCTGATGTGTGTACAATAATTGGTCAACATCCACTATATCTTGTAGTTAATAATTGTTTGTCTATCTGTAACAGTTAATGATATTGTCTTCCCCCTGCAAATAAAATAAGTTTTTTTGTGTATCTGCAGCAATTAACAATTGTTGTCTATCTCTAGTAGTTAATGATAATGTCTAATAAGCATCAATGAGATGAAAACTGTAAACCATAAAAAAAATGGAGCTATTTCAAAACTAGGAATTTGGATTATCAACTAAATCCTAGGAATTGTTTGCATGAGATATGCTAAAGATAGATATCATTAATATCAAAAGATAGAAAGATATTGGAGAAACATTATTGCAAAAGATAGAGTGACGTTGCACATCGAATTGTGCAGCGCCACTCTATCTCTAGCAATAATGATTTATGCAACGTTTAATTTATAGCATTGTTTATATCTCTGGCAATAATGATTTCTGCAACGTTTATAGCATTGTTTTCTATCCTCAATTTGAAAGATGCGAAAAGAAAATAAATAAAGAAGGAAAAGGAAATTGAATGGTGAACCAAAAAGTTTCATTGGGATACCTGGGCTTGGGATTATACATATTGAGCATGCAAAAAAAATTGAACTCCGAGATTTTGATATTTGAAATCTAATCCTTGAAAACATAAAAGTTGATTAAAACAATGTACTCCATCTTTTAAAAAGGATGGACGAGCTTTTGACCAACAATTACTCCATTGATACAATATTTATGTGAGACAACATTATTGACACAAGTATTTTATAACATGAATCTAATGACTTTGATTTTCTCACAAAGTAATGTGTATTTAAGTAATTGTTGATTAAAGGTTTCTCCTAACAAAATGAAGTATGCCTACTATTTTTCTCATATATAGATGGAATAATGTTCAAAAAAGGGAACTCAGAGCATAGCCTCAAGGAGCACATGAGCGCCCCTTTTAGGCCCCATCAGCATCATTTCCTTTTTTCAGAAAATTCAAGACTTAATCCACCAAAATTCAACTTCAGCCATGATTTTTCAGAAAAGGAAAAAGAAGCCCGGACAAGAAAATGCAAATTACTCATGATGAGGACATGACTTGTACAAATACAACCAACACTCCTCTAATGGACAGGCAAGATTCAATCCCAAGAGCTAGAGCACGACAGGCAACTTTATTGGTGAGCTCGTTTCTAATGCCGTCTTTGTATGGTTTTGAGAATATATTGATACCTAATGAATTAATTATTGTTAGGAACCATGGAGATGATGAAGAGGCAGCTGGAGAGGTACTTGGAGGCGTGGAGGGCCGGCAAGAAGTGCAAATAAAGTTTGAGGCCCAATCCAAGTCGGTTTCGAGTCCGTTTCGGACTCCAGGACCAGTCGGTACTAAAACAGGTGCCCAGGTCGCATACGAGATCGGATTTGGACGTTCTTTATATGGATGGAAAGCTAAGAAGATAACCTTTCCAATGGATCCGGTTTCATGCCTAAATTCGGCTGGAGTCATCGGGAATCATCGAAACAAGTTGACGTCCAGAATCTGTCCCGGTGCTGCGCCGCCGTTATTTGGCCTTTGGGCTTGTATCTCGTGTGAGCCCATTAGAGGGCGCGTCCAGGGGTCCTTGCACGACCCTAGACTCTTCATAAACCGCCGCCGCCACACCATTAGGGTTTGGGTTTTGATTGATTGTAAGTTTAGCCATTGCTACTTCCTTGTAGACGCGTGTGTCGACTAGACCATCCGTTCTACTTGATTCGGAACCCCACCTTTGTGAGTTCAGTTACTTGTTTATCTTGTTCTTGCTTGTTCTTCGATTGCTTGCAGGAATTACCCTCGTGGTTTGGTTGATCGTGCTCCACAAGATCGTGAACAACCGCTGGAGTTGGTGTATCGGTCGCTAAGGCGCATCTTTTGTTGGTTGTAGTCGGGCCGTGAACGTCTCTCCATCCAAATCGAAGTTATCCCCCCACCTCTCACCGAAAGATCCGCTGCAAATCCACCCACGTCCACATCATTTGGTAATCAGAGCAAGGTTTATCGGTGAGAGATTTCCCGTTCTTTGTTGTTTTCATTTTCCTATTGTCCAGAAAAAGCCAACAAAAATACTAGTTTGTTTTCCATTATCCTATAGACCTTTGAGCCTTTTGCTACTGCTACTTAGTTAGGGCTTGTTGAGTTTTTAGTTGCATCGGTTTGTGTCGAGTTGCTGGTCTTAGTTTTAGTCCTTTAGAGTTTCGAGTTCTTGTCACACGCGGTTTCGGACTGCAAAACAGTACCAACTTGCGACGGCCACCACGACCACATACGAACTCCGATTGGGGTGTTCTAGTGCTTCACGGAAAGCTTATCAAGTCTAGTTTCTAGTGGTTCTGGTCGCACATCAATATCTATTCGGAGTTGGTCGCAGTCACTGTTTTACTGCAGAGACCTTTTGCTGCAATCTCAGAAAAAAGTGTGTTGTGAATTGCTCATTTATTTTGCTTCCTTTGTTCCTATCATTTGTTTCTGAGGTTGACCCCAAAAATAAAAAAAAGAGTTGAAAAAAAAGAAAAGAGAAAAGAAAAGAAAGAAAGAAAGAAAAAGGAAAGATAAAAAAAAAAGAAGAAAAGAAAGAAAAGGGGCTGACCATTGTCTTACTTCTTTGTTCTCGGTGTGTGTGTGTGTTGTGGTTTCCTTTGTGTCTAGGCTCGCGTCTCTAGCACGGTCTAGGCTAGGACCAGCACTGTACCACCGTTGAACAATTACTCAGCTTGCTTTTATACTAATGTGGTGCTAGTTTTTTCCTTGTGCATTACTTTCAGCCCACCTACAGCTCCACATATTCGACTATAGCTTGACAGGTTTGTTGCTGCGGCACCGATACACTTTCTTTCATGGTTGCCGACTTGTTGGTTGCCATCACCTCCTGTTGAGCAAGGTAAGAACTTGTAAGAGCTTGTTTGAGCAAGTTGAGATTGAGGGATTTTTACACCAGCCATATAATATTATTTCATACATAGGAGCATATATATTATTGTGTGTGTGTTTCTTGCTTTCTACTAATCATGGCAGGGGACACGGAGATTTTGGGGCCATCCATGTTGTATCCCAACATTGAGGACATCATTCAACACTTGCCTTCTTATAGTGGTGAGTCCTTTAACGCTAGAGCATATATTGATTGGGAGCTGAAAGTAGAGAACATATTTGATGAGCATGATTTGACGGAGAAAGAAAAGATTTATATTGCTTCTAGTGTTTTGACTGAAAATGCATTGCTTGAATGGAAACGTATTTGTAGGCGCAACAAAGTTCCACGATCTTGGCAAGATTTCAAACTTCATTTTGGAGATTCTTTTATTTCTGAATATCATGTTGACAAATTGCTTGCCAGATTAGACTATTTAAAACAAGGTGGTAGAACTGTCAAAGAATATTATCATGAGTTCAAAATTTGTATCATATTTGGTGGCTTTGATGGTGATAACGAAGATGTCATGAGTAGGTTCCTGAGAGGGCTGAATTCTGAAATTCGAACCATGCTCAGTTCTAAAACTTATAACCACATCGCTCACTTATTTTTGCTTTCACAAATTGCTGAAACTCAGATTGCAACAAAATTGAGTGAAATTGAAACGGCTGGATTGTTACCCCTTTGTGACACTAACAATTCTTTGGATGTGACACTACCTATTCCTTGTCCTATTATTGCTAACATTGGACAGGAAGATGAGGAACCTGTTGCACCTTCTTCGATTCCAAAGAGTGGACAAGGTAACTTTTTTAGTGCTGAATTTGCTGCAGCAAATGAGGACGCACTTGCTCGAATCTTGCCACACAATGTTTCTCATCATGATGTGCTGAATTTATCCACTCCACATGCTAGTTTAGAGCAATCATTAGTAGAACCTGCTGCTGAATTTCCTTTGTTACAAGATGATTATATTGTTGCTTGTGACAAAGAAGAGTTGTGTGATGATGCTTCACTTATATCTACAACACAACTAGTACATGAATGTTCTTCCCTTACATCTGTTTCTCTTGATACACACGCTGAAATATCGCGTGTTTATTGCATTGAGAATGAGAACGAAGAGTTGAAGATCATAGCTTCTTTAAATTGTTTAGGTTATATCAAACTTGATTTTCTTTGTGATCTGAATAGTTTAGTGGAGAATTTATTTCAGAAATCTGGTTTGCCATGTCTTGACTATTGTTCTTTTCATGTGAGTGGCAAATATGATGAAAATGATAAATACATGGTGCATCGCTTATATATCTGTTCAGATTTAAAAACACCTTTAATGGACTCCATGAATGATCAAATGACGACTTGCATTCACGCTAACATGAACATATCTAGTTTCTCTTCTATTGGATACAAGTTTCAGGTCAATTTTCAAGAAAGGGAGCAATCCTTACTGGAATGTACTATGCTAGAAGTTCAAGAATTATATTTGAGTGAACGTGATAAAATCTTATGCCTGAATTTCAACCATGATGTCAAACCGAGGACGGTTTGCAGTCAAGAAAGGGAGAATGATGAGGACATGACTTGTACAGATACAACCAACACTCCTCTAATGGACAGGCAAGATTCAATCCCAAGAGCTAGAGCACGACAGGCAACTTTATTGGTGAGCTCGTTTCTAATGCCGTCTTTGTATGGTTTTGAGAATATATTGATACCTAATGAATTAATTATTGTTAGGAACCATGGAGATGATGAAGAGGCAGCTGGAGAGGTACTTGGAGGCGTGGAGGGCCGGCAAGAAGTGCAAATAAAGTTTGAGGCCCAATCCAAGTCGGTTTCGAGTCCGTTTCGGACTCCAGGACCAGTCGGTACTAAAACAGGTGCCCAGGTCGCATACGAGATCGGATTTGGACGTTCTTTATATGGATGGAAATCTAAGAAGATAACCTTTCCAATGGATCCGGTTTTATGCCTAAATTCGGCTGGAGTCATCGGGAATCATCGAAACAAGTTGACGTCCAGAATCTGTCCCGGTGCTGCGCCGCCGTTATTTGGCCTTTGGGCTTGTATCTCGTGTGAGCCCATTAGAGGGCGCGTCCAGGGGTCCTTGCACGACCCTAGACTCTTCATAAACCGCCGCCGCCACACCATTAGGGTTTGGGTTTTGATTGATTGTAAGTTTAGCCATTGCTACTTCCTTGTAGACGCGTGTGTCGACTAGACCATCCGTTCTACTTGATTCGGAACCCCACCTTTGTGAGTTCAGTTACTTGTTTATCTTGTTCTTGCTTGTTCTTCGATTGCTTGCAGGAATTACCCTCGTGGTTTGGTTGATCGTGCTCCACAAGATCGTGAACAACCGCTGGAGTTGGTGTATCGGTCGCTAAGGCGCATCCTTTGTTGGTTGTAGTCGGGCCGTGAACGTCTCTCCATCCAAATCGAAGTTATCCCCCCACCTCTCACCGAAAGATCCGCTGCAAATCTACACAAGTCGACATCAACTCACCTACCTTTCTGTTCCTACCTGAGACGTGCCTGTGGCTTCTTCCTAGAACTATACCTTTTTTTTTTGCGAGAATCCTAGAACTGTACCTTGACTTGATGCCTTATTCCTTCCTTTTTTTTATATACCCGCCTCCAAATTTATGATGGTAAACCCTCCAAAAGTCCAGATCTAATTCAAAATCATAAGGACGATGAACCTTGGAGGAAGAAGTCTGGATCTAATCCAAACTCCTAGGAATGAAGAACCTTTGAGCAGGAGAAAGCGTTTGAGACGGGGAAAAAATCTTCAAATGTCAATAAAAACTAAATAGAAAACAAATCTTGGTAAAGAAAATCAAGTAATTAGTTATGTATCTTTAGATCTAGGGCTGCAGGAATAGTAAGCCAAGAAGAGGCAAATGCAACATCCCTCGAGGCGATATGCGAGCTAGCACTAGGGTGTCGCGACATGGGCGACAAGGAGAGAGATGCGCAATTTGTTTTGTTGAGAGAACGGAGGGGAAGAGTGAGAGGAGCAAGGGTAATGAACGAGAGGTGCGCTTTTAAAGGGGAGGTGGGTCGAGCGTTGTTTTTTAACAGGTCTCGCGTGAGGTACACGCAACCTTATTCATTTTTTATTTTTGTACCATTTTTTTATTTTACGAAACACTTCTACTATTTAGAGAAGATAGGCTAGAATGGTTACATTCGAAAATGCTCTACCCGGCTTTCCAAGATAGGAAGCTAAGGAGTCCACAAGGCTTTAGTGCTAGGAGTGACCGTAGAAAACAAAATGGAAATGTCCCCTTACATTGGCAATTAATTTATTTCTTCTTTTCGCTTTTGTGTTGCCCAGATGAGCAAAGTTTTACCATTACACACGACACCATTGATAATAGGATAGGAGAAACTCTCAAGTTTCAGTAGAGCAACTTCTAAAGTCACATTTGGGAAATAGGAAGCTATGACCGCTGCCATTTCTTTGTAAAGGTAGCCCATTTGTTTAGTTGGAGAGCCATTTGTCTTTTTTTTTTCTTACGAGAAAAAGCCCATTTGCCTTGACCATTTGGGACATGTCACATAGGATTAAAATGATTAAAAAAAGAGTGGTTTTATATTATGTCATTTGTAAATAGAAAAAAAGTCCATCATCCAATATTCTACAGAAACACCATAGAGCAAAGGCTGAGAACTGTATCATCGATTTGTTGATTTTGCTATACGAGCAATATAATTAGTCATTGATGTACTTGCTTTACCCATTATGTTCTTTATGCATGATGCCACAAAACCATCTTAGAATATGTGGCTTAGAAGTTCTTTTAAAACTTCATTTCTATTGCATTGAACAACATAGAGTTCTTCGTACTTCATTATTATGTTTGTTAAATTGTTTTTATTATCTATTTAGAATATGTTATCAAATTTATCCTAAATATCGTTTTGGCTATTACTTTCGAGAAATAGGATGCTATGACCGATGTCGTTCCTTTAGAAAGGTTGCCCATTTGTTTGGTTGGAGAACCTATTTGCATTGTCCTTCTTTCTCTGCGAGGAAGAGTCCGTTTGTTTTTTTACCATACCATTCTTCTTCTTTTTTTAGAATTACCATACCATTCTAGAAAGGGAAAATTGGTTGTATAGCATCGAAAGTTCCAGATTCACGGAAAATACCATCGAAAGTTTGGGCCTTCGGAAAATAGCACTGAAATTTGCTTGTCGACTCTGGAATTACCGATCACGTATGTGAAAAGACAAAAGTGCCCTTACCTGTTTAGACAGACCCCCTCTCGTTCTTCTCTGCAGAACAAACGAACCGAAACGGAACGGCTCGTGTGCGCCAACTCTGCTCGCCTCCATTGCCGGCGCCCCAATCCGTCCAGTGCCGCCGTCCCTGCTTTCCCCAAGGCCGCCGCCTCCCTGCTGCCGGACGCCGGCGAGCCCGCGCCGGGCTACGCCGGCCTCGTACGCGCTCCACCGTGTCGCCGGCCTGTGCACTCGTCGCTGTGCAGCCGCCGACCTCGTGCTCCTACGGCCGGGTGCTCCTACGGCCGCATCAACGACCTCGCGCGCCCGCGGTCGCGCAGCCGCCGTCCTTGTGCGCCTCTCCGCGCACCCGGATTCATGCGCCATCTCCTTGGCCTCGCGACGCAACGGCTCAAGACTCAAGAGCCACATCTCCCTGGCCTCGCTCTGTTTCCAGCGAGAACATGATGAATCTGGATGATGCCTCCAATTTGGCGGAGCAGAATCATATAACACAAAAAAGGAATCTGAATAGGTTGTGATAAGTTATCAACCAGGTGAAATTCATAAAGCAAGCTCACACAAGAAGATGCCGTACTTTCCAATCACGTGGAAATAATTTTGATGTTGCAGGTTCAGTTCCAACCAAAAGTCAGACAACTAGTTTTTAGCACGGCGTTCGATCTGAAATCACAAAAAGCAGCCAATATTGCCACTGCAACCAGACAGTTCCAAGTTCCAAATTGGGTGCCTGTACAAGCTTACTCCATCAACATCCTTACGTAGCCCAATGCGGACTGAAATCAAAAGAGCATATGAGGAATTATCAGCGGTAGTGTGGCTGTTCTTTTTCTTTTATTTTAGTCTTGCGACTGTTCTTTCTTTTTGATAGTGCGGCTGTTCTTTTTGATGCAAATGGGTACAGCACAAGCACCCACATCAATATGAACAAACATGCAAGGACAAATTGTCCAAGAAATAAGAAGATGCTTTCAATGGTATTTTCCGAGTAGTTATGCACCTTTCAATGGTAGTTTTCGTTAGTGAGAACTTTCAGTGGTATTTTTCGTGAACCTAGAACTTTCAGTGCTACACAACTAATTATTTCTTCTTGAAATACGCAAAGCTGGTACCAGTACCAACTGTAATGACTAAAATTACACGACGCCGTTTGAATTAACTAGCATTTTGCCCGTGCGTTGCTACGGGTGTCAGAAATAATATGATGTAAGAATAAAATATTATAGACATAACTAAACAAGAACAAACGCAGGGTTGATGCCAAATTTGCGAAGTTTAATTTAACCAATCCACCTCTCCATTGGCAAGCCTTCTCTCCAACAGCAAGTCCATCTTGACATAGGCCCCCCCCCCCCCCCCCCCCCAAAAAAAAAGTCCATGTTGACATAGGTTTGAGCTGAGACACTCCAGCAGCTTGAAGGTCCCCTTATGGCTTTCGTCCTTAAGGACAACATCTTCTCAACCCCTGGAAACTACCATCTGATCTGTAAAGACCCTAGGTTTCTATATCAATTATCTTGCATGAATCCTTTGTAGCAGAGGAACAAACAAGGAGGGGCTTATTGATTATTTGTGTGATGGTCATCATTCATATTTGAAAATATTGTAGAGCATACATGGGTTACGAATTTATACTGTTATAACATCATTTCACTGACAAATAATGCATGTCACAACATTTAAGAACCTTAATCAAACAACCAGTTGTTTCATTGTATCCCTCGCAAAAAAAAGAGTTGTTTCATTGTATCAATGTGGCAGCTGGAAACTGAGGATTAAGGAATTGCAACGTCACTTCAATGTGGCAGCTGGAAACTGAGGATTAAGGAATTGCAACATCTATAGTGTCCCAGCTATATGTACCTGTTGTAGAACAATGCTGAACACATGCATGCATTAGTGAAATATGAGCAGGCAACAATGAACGGAAAAAAAGAGAGAAAAACTATCGGACTGCATGAGGTTCGAACCCACGTATGCTAGTTGAGAGCAACCCGCTCTACCACCAGACCACACGTTACCTTGATAACAGAAGCGACTCGTTTTTTATAAGAGTAAGACAACAGTAACTCGGACATTTGAATTTAAGCCAAACCGAATTCAATTTCAAATCGGATGGCAGAGGTCTGAAATCTCGAGCTGACGACTTCTTTTTTTTGAAAAAGAAGAAGTCTCTACTACTTAATAATATCTACTACTTAGTAACTCCGACCATCTCTAGTGATACCAAGCATAACAATTTGCAGAACTTTACATTTATATTTATATCGATGTAAAGGTTGAAAACCGAATCTTTTTTGAAAAAGAAGAGGTCGAGGACAAAAGAGGTCGAATAATTCATTTTCTGCCGCTCTGAGAAGCGACAAGATCATCGGGCCCGAACTCGCGCTTATTTCACACGCGGCTCCCGTGCGCCTACCAACCACCCTCCCCGCCGCGCGCTGCCACGGCCCGATTCCCGAAGGCTCCAGAACGGCATCCATCCACGTCAGAGACCGGTATCTGGGCCCACAAGTCATTCACACATCGCCCCGCCCGTCACGTCTCCGGCGAGCCCACTCCGTCCTATAATAATTGCGGACTCAAATCTTCTCTCCCTCGTCAGTCGTCACTGCTAGCAGAAACCTCGCGTGAAATCCACCCCCAAGAAAAAAGAATCCGAAGCAGCTCGCCGCCGACGCCATGACCGTGGAGGTATGCGTGAAGGCCGCCGTCGGGCACCCCGACACGCTCGGCGACTGTGAGTGCTCGCTTCCCCCCGTCCGATCCGCCGTGTCCCGCTCCCCCCATTTCGGTATCCGAAACCCTAAGCTGTTGCGCTGATCCGTGGTTGGTTGGAGCTGTCTCGCCGCAGGTCCCTTCTCCCAGAGGGTGCTGCTCACGCTGGAGGAGAAGAAGGTCCCCTACGAGATGAAACTCATCGACGTCAGCAACAAGCCCGAATGGTTTGCCTTGTTTCCCTGCTTATCTTCAGAAAGAGTACTACGTGTCTGACAAATGCCTGCTGGTTGACAAAATGCTTATATTACATGGGATGCGTCCTATTCCAAAATTGTAGTGAGCGATTTTTCTTCTGTTTTTGACTCAAGTTTCAGTGGTAGTGGACTATTTTTTTTGAGTTAATTTCACAAAACCACAACTATTTGGTTCCATGTTGCAAGGAACCACAACTTTTGCAACAAGTTTCACAAAACCACAACTTTTAGTTCGGGCCCACATGTCAGCCACACAAAAGTTCATAGGGTCAATAGAGGATGACAAGTGGGCCCAGGACCAAAACTTGTGGTTTTGTGCAACAAGTGACACAAATAGTTGTGGTTTTGTGAAACTGGTTTCAAAAGTTGTGGTTCCTTGCAACAAAGAACCAAATAGTTGTGGTTTTGTGAAATTAACTCATTTTTTTTAGACAAAAGGTTTCCCCCGCTTCTATTGAAAGCGAATTGGTAGTGGACTATGAACAGTGCGACACTGAGCATCTTAGGTGCTGTCAGGCTGTCAGTTTGTTTGTTGACTAGTTTTTGTTAGATGTGATTGACTTGCTTGATCTCACTGTGATGTGTAATCGTGGGGTTGGAATTGGAATCCACAACTTTGCTTGACTAATTGGACTGTTGTAGGACATGACATGAGGTGTTTCGCCTCACTGATAGGATACATGAGGTGTTTCGCCTCACTGATAGGGATTACTTGTGATTCGTAGTACACGATTGCTGCTCAGTTGAGCTTATCGTCCCACACGTGAACTTTTTTATCTTGATTTCAGAACCAAGCTGTAGTCTGAGGTAGTATGTAGTGCAGTAGCAGTATTCTTTTTAAGTGATGTGTATATCTTCTGTTTGGAATTAAAAGCTGCAAAAGAGAATCCAAAATAAACAAGCGCTAGACATCTAGTTAAACTATGCGCATATCTATCATGCATGGTAGAGTCACGGCTGTATTTTCCGATGAAATTGAAACCACTTTTTCTTAGAAAGAAATATAAGTAAATAAATCCAATCCTCCTGGCTTATTTTATTATGATGAGCACACCACTTTAGTTGGGTGCCATGGCAAGTTAGAAGCATGCCGATCAGGGCAGGTGGATTTGGTAACTTATTATCGATCCATAGTTCCAATTTCCAAGCAAACTATTTTAGTATGCCACTAATATGATCAATTGGCAATTCATTACATTGATGCATGCTACAGCTGGCATTTGGGGCATTATAATGCGACAAATACAGAATCATATCACTAGTCTTTGGCTCTTTGCAACCCCTTGTTTATATCATAACCGCGATTGCACCTTTGCTTTGCAGACATTGAGTATAGGGAAATTGGCAAAATTACCTAATCAGTTTCCATCAGTGCTTCTGGAATTATGCATGTTTTTTCATGTGAACTTCAAATCACCTTTTCATCTCTCTGAATGGAATATACAGCCTTCTCTTATAAGGAATGAACTATTCAGCGGTTGAATTGATTTTTCTTCTGAAAAATTTGCCTTTTCTATTTACGAAATATTGTGTGATGGCTGCACTAGTGCTAAAACATATAGAAAATATTTAGTATTTTTCTGCCCCTGAACTTTTCATAAGGGTGTCATTTAGCCTTGAGAATTTGGTGTTTTGTCTTTTTCTAATCTTATCTAAACTACTGTAATGACTCTTTCAGGTTTCTGAAGATCAACCCAGAGGGTAAGGTCCCTGTGTTTAACGGCGGTGATGGCAAATGGATTGCTGATTCTGATGTGATCACTCAAGTTATTGAGGAGAAGTACCCAAGTCCATCTCTTGTAACTCCTCCTGAATATGCATCGGTGTAAGTTATTCTGATAATTTCCTATATTTAGCAATCTACAGTAACTGCTGTTTTCCAAAAATATTAGGCCCCCTGTTTTGTATTTTTTTTTTTTTTTGGGTTGATTCATTGCTTCTTGGCGCTTGCATTCAGAGATCCTTGTTATTAAAGCTTGTAGCTATACTATAGTTCTGTAGGGTTTTTATTTGGAGCGTTTGGGATCTTAAAACAATTTGCATTTATCTCAAAGGTATCCTGAGTTTATATACTCCCTCCATTCTTTTTTTGTTGACGTTCAGACAAGACCTTGTAGTTCATTTTTAGTTCATTCATGCAATCTGAAACGTCAACAATTCAAGGAAGGAGGGAGTATGTGGCAGTTGATAATTTATGTGCCGGATAAATTACTATTCTAGGCAGTATAAAGAACTTCTGATTGTGAATTTTGTGGACACAGGAGCCTTATCAACAAAAAAGAGGACCACACAGGAGTTTCAGTTTTCATATGTAGCTGCAATAGGATCTTTTGAGCACTTAGTTTATGCTTTTGGATCTTTAATAACTTTCAAGATTGTAGTTTATGCTTTTGGATCTTTAATAACTTACAAGATTGCCACCTCCTAGATTAAGCTTCTTTCCAACTATTTTTTGGCACGAATTCTTGTCTATCAGTACATTCTAGTTTTGACTTTTGGCAATTGTCTTACTGTTGTGTGTGCTGATTATTGTCGTGATAACAGGGGATCAAAGATTTTTTCATCCTTTGTCACGTTCTTGAAGAGCAAGGACCCGAATGATGGTTCAGAGAAGGCACTTCTCAATGAGCTGCAGGCACTAGAGGAGCATCTCAAAGCTCATGTAAATTTCATGATTGCTTTTCTCAAGTGTTTTATTTGGCTGCTGCTTTCAGCAAGGGAATAGACATGACACATGCTTCCACAATCCACATATCACTTTCTGAGCGCTTATGACCTGTCAGGATATGACATACCACAGCCATCTTTCTTCAAGTGTCTTCTCTCATGGGTCTTGCGTGATTTGACCATGTAGTTTGATTGAGCCGAACCTTTTTTGATGTCGTTATCACCAACTGGCATTTGCAGGGCCCCTATATCAACGGGCAGAATGTATCAGCTGTTGATCTTAGCCTGGCGCCAAAGCTCTACCACCTCCAGGTTGCTCTGCAGCATTTCAAGGGCTGGAAGATCCCAGAAAACCTGACCAGCGTCCATGCCTACACCCAGGTACACTACAAGTGCTCAACTGCTTGCATTTTATTGTCATTTCCGAAAACCTGTGCTGAATCAGATAATTGAGATCGTCTTCTCTTTGTGCAGGCTCTTTTCAGCCGTGAATCATTTGTGAAGACTAAGCCAGCTACAGAGCACCTGATCGCTGGATGGGCTCCCAAAGTGAACGCGTAAGCTCCTGCCCCTTGTGCTCTGGCACTACCTGGACACCATCCGTTTATCTGATCCGTCCTTGTCGATGGTGGGTAGGCATCTGTAGCTTGAACGTATAATTGGGCTGGAATAATAGTGCAGCATCCTCCTGTTCGAGTAGCTTGTTTTGGTTGTTACATGTGTGCGCTTTTATATGGATCATCCCTTGCCGGTTCCATCTCTTGGTCTTATGTTATGAGCGGGTGCGTCTACTGTAATGTAAACCTTGGTATCCAATAATGGAGCTGCTTCTATGCTGCCGTGTATCCCGCTGTACATTGTGTTGACGCTGATCTGTTCTCCTGTGGTGATAGCCTATTGGCATATTTCTTGATCTTTTTTTTTTGAGAATGCATATTTCTTGATCTGATTCTGATGATAACCTGTTTCGTCAGGCGCATGCTGCTTAAAAAGTTCGATGCAAAGTAAACGAGCATTATGTTAGTTCTGTGCACGATGTGTTTCCCCGTGCGTCTCGTGGTACTGTGATGGCGATGTTTGCAGATATTTCCCTCCTTTTAATTTTTTTATAAAAAGAATATTATCGTGGAGCTGGAGAACCTATATTCCAATGTCATATCATGCGTGGTGTGAGTTCGTCCTACTCAAGCTTCACCAGGCTTGTAGGAAAAAGGTTTCCAAGTGAGGTTTAACTTTCTGATTCACATGTTTACATAATTTGTCCCTCCTTAACTATTGGCAGATGCTGTTAGGTTAGTGTCTGCTGGTGTCTGTGTGACGACAGATGAAATCAGTCTATTTCCAGTGAGAAATAGTCGCAGAATTCAGATGAAATCTGTCTATTTCCACTGAGAAATAGTCGCAGAATACATTCCTAAACGCACGACTTTGCTTGTAACCGTGGTCCCGCCGATGCACAACAAATTCGTGCGGCGCTTCCTTGTCGCGTCAGGAATCTGCACGCACGAAACGCCTGATGCAGATACGTGCCTAGGGCCGTATCCAAATCTTAATCCGAGTCGTGTCTACAGAAAAAAAATCTAATCCAAACCTATCTAGTAGTATCTACTAGAGTAACTAGCTTCCGAAATCGTCTACTGGATTCAAATTGTTAAGAATCACAACAGAAACCAAACTCCATCTACTTATCTCGCAAGTTAAATCTTAATCTCGGGTTAAACTCGGTTGCATCGGTTAATTATGAGATAAACTCGGATCTTAACCTTATCCTAATCACCCTTAGCACCCCTGCATCGCCGCTATAAATATACGGCCTCCCCAGCCTCCATCGCCGCATCACACCAAAACCTCGATCAACTTTTCCGCTTCCAAGAACCTTCTCAAAGCGAAGCTCGTTTCGTTCTCCTCTTCCCGGCGAGATGGCGGTGGATCTGACCCCGAGGCAGCCGAAGAAGGCGTACGGCGGCGAGGGCGGCTCGTACTACGAGTGGAGCCCCGCCGACCTGCCCATGCTCGGCGTCGCCTCCATCGGCGCCGCCAAGCTCTCGCTCGCCGCCGGCGGCCTCTCGCTCCCCAGCTACTCCGACTCCGCCAAGGTCGCCTACGTCCTCCAAGGTACGTGCATCCGCGATCCCTCCTCCTCCGATCGATCGATCGGTCGTGCTCAGAGCAGAGTTTATGGTAGGTTGTTGTTCACGTGTTGCGCCGCGTTCATAATTGCTTTGGTTGGTTTGGATCGGAATCCCGGCGATCGTGCGTGATGGGATGTTGGATTAGTTGTCAATGTTGCAAAAAACACATTATAGTAGGTTGTTAGATTCGAATTTTCGTTTTGGATGGATGCGAAATTCTGTTACCAGTGTGGGATGTGTGACTAGTTCAGCTCGTTGTCCGTTTCAGTTTCGTCAGATTAGATGCGTGTGACTTGTTCAGCTCGTAGTCGTCTGGTTTCAGTTTCGTCAGATTAGATTCATTTGAGTTGTTCAGCTCGTAGTCGTCTTGTTTCAGTTTCGTCAGATTTGGATTCTTACGTCAGATATCTGTTTCGTTTCTGTCCGTACGTAGCTGTGTGCACTTGATGAACATGACGTTTGAGATTGGAATTTTCATAGATGAGCGTGGAATTCGGATCTGTAGTTGAGAGCAGAGCATCATAATTGCCACGATCCTGTTTATAATTTGACAATCATGTGATGCGATCGGTTCGTATTGGTTGAGTTTTAATCTGTCAGATTAGGTTCGTGCATCCGATCCATACTGTCGATAGTATATAAAATCAATTTTGTATACTAGCTAGTGGTGACTTTTGAAGTCCTTTTTAAGAGCCCGTGATCTGTTGTAGCATGTTATTAATGTGCTTCTCACCATCATGTGGCCATCTGCATCTGCAACTGAAATCTGAGACCCACGTGGACATAGTCCAAATAAGTAATGGCATCACCAATTCGTCATGTTTCAATGTTCTTTCTCCTTGTTCAATGCAGTAGTAAAAAGTTCATAAACTGACACCACCAGTTTTCGTGTTTCAATGTTATGCTCTGTTCGAGAAACCTTCGATGCATTGTGAACTTATGTCGATGTTTTGTTGATGACTTTGCAGGTGCTGGAACCTGCGGCATTGTCCTGCCTGAGGCGACCAAGGAGAAGGTGGTGGCCGTGAAGGAGGGCGACGCCCTGGCGCTCCCCTTCGGCGTGGTCACCTGGTGGCACAACGCCCCCGAGTCCACCGCCGAGCTGGTTGTCCTGTTCCTGGGCGACACCTCCAAGGGCCACAAGCCCGGCCAGTTCACCAACTTCCAGCTCACCGGCGCCACCGGCATCTTCACCGGCTTCTCCACCGAGTTCGTGGGCCGCGCCTGGGACCTGTCCCAGGACGACGCCGCGAAGCTTGTCTCCAGCCAGCCGGCCTCCGGCATCATCAAGCTCGGCGCCGGGCAGAAGCTTCCGGCGCCCTCGGCGGAGGACCGCGAGGGCATGGCGCTCAACTGCCTGGAGGCGCCGCTGGACGTGGACATCAAGAACGGCGGGCGCGTGGTGGTGCTCAACACCCAGAACCTGCCGCTGGTCAAGGAGGTCGGGCTCGGCGCCGACCTGGTCCGCATCGACGCGCACTCCATGTGCTCGCCGGGCTTCTCGTGCGACTCGGCGTACCAGGTCACGTACATCGTCCGCGGCAGCGGCCGCGTCCAGGTGGTCGGCCCCGACGGCAAGCGCGTGCTGGAGACGCGCGTCGAGGGAGGGTACCTCTTCATCGTGCCGCGCTTCCACGTCGTCTCCAAGATCGCCGACGCCTCCGGCATGGAGTGGTTCTCCATCATCTCCACGCCCAACCCCATCTTCAGCCACCTGGCCGGGAAGACCTCCGTGTGGAAGGCCATCTCGCCCGAGGTGCTCGAGGCCTCCTTCAACACCACGCCGGAGATGGAGAAGCTCTTCCGCTCCAAGAGGCTCGACTCCGAGATCTTCTTCGCCCCCAACTGAGTAGGAATCCGTTGGGCAGGAGCAACGAGCAAGCCACCCCATTATTCCTACGTCTTAGCAAGCGTGTCTCCCAGTTGGTGTCCTCCATTAGAAGAGCGTGGTAATAAGATTAGAGTTGAGTCAGTGTGTCGCGGTGGCTTTGTTGCTTCTTCGGTGTCTTAGCGTTGTCCATCTCATCAGGGCAGAGTTTTGAGCTACAGTATCTATCTGTCGTGTCCTGGTCGGTGAACTTTTTTAATACGAAGTACAATGCGTGGTTAATGGTCGTCAAATTATGGCTTCTCTGATTCTGTCTTTTCATTTTATTTTTTTTGAAGGACTGATTCTGTCTTTTCATTGTTATATTGCTGTGCATCCCTTTGTATTTGCCATGCTGCTTAATTCTCGTGCCCTGCTTCCGTTTCTGGATTTGCTCCTGATGCTTATCTGCTTTTGAGGCTCGCTTTGTTGGGCTCTGGGCCATCGAAGCAGGGGCCTGAGTTTGCGGCCCAACTCAACTGCATGGTTCAAGTTCGATTATCTTCAATTTGGCTTTTCTGCCAATCATAGCGCATGATCGGGGATGATAGCGTTTGGCAATTGCTTTTTTAATCTCTCGCCTGCAAACACAGATGAACTAAACAAACAATGTCTTCGTCTGGTGGAACTAATCGATCAGTATAATATATTGCAATAGAAGTACCGATATAGATAGCTACTGCACACCTAATCTGCACTCTTTACTCCGAAGAAATTGATTTGCACTGCCAAACTCAGATTCACAATGAACTCGCGAGATTGGCACGCAAATCGATTTTATGATGATGATGCATATCCAAAAAAACGGCGAAGTTTCTGAATTGAGTCAAGCAGCAGAGGAAAAGGCCAAATCTGTGCACTCGATCCCAAAAGAAGTTCAGAAAACGAACCTACCTATGCAATGCAAGCAGTCACGTGCAGAGAGTGATGCATATAATCCACTGAGCAAACGCCAAAATCAGTTGGTCCCTGGCATCTGGGCCCGACGTGAGCTGGCGAACGATGGTGCTACGCCATGTGAGAGCCACGTTGCTGTCTGGAACAAACTCCGGATGTTGCCGGTGGTTTTTTCATAGACCCTCGCATTATACATGTGTGCAATCAAGTCCCGATGTGTCTTTGTCGAAGCTGAAAATAATTGTACACGTAGGTACTCTTGCAATCGGACCCTTGCATTATCCGATAAAGTCCAAATGTGTCTTTATAGAAACAGAAAAACAGAATTCAGAATTGACGTAGGTAACTCTTGCGTGAAGTCTGCAATCAAGTCCCTCTTGCATTTCCTCTATCAAATGAGAGTGTATCAGTAAATATTGTAAAAGTAAAGGACCTATGTGATAAAACGCGCGCTACTTCTCCACCGGCTCCCGCCATATAGCCCCGCGATTGTCTCGCGCAAATATCTAAATCGTGATTAATCATAAACCCATCCGGACGCATTTTCCCAAAATGCCCCCCAACCTCCTCGCTTACCTCCTCGGGGCCCTCGTCGCGGCCTCCGCCGTCGCCGGCGCGCGGCTCAAGCCGTGGCCGCCGGCGAACTCGACCGCCTCCGGCGACCCCGTCTACCTCTGGCCGCTGCCGAAGAACTTCACCTCGGGGTCCCAGACCCTCACGGTCGACCCTGACCTCGCCCTCGACCCGCAGGGCGCCGGCGGCGGCTCGGCCGCCGTGGCGGAGGCGTTCGAGAGGTATAGAAATCTCATATTCGCGCCGTGGGCGCACCACGCGCGCGCGGCCGCCGGCGGGTACGACCTCGCCAAGCTCACCGTGGTCGTCGCCTCAGCCAACGAGACGGTAAGGGCCAGTGTTTGAGTGTGCCTGGCTTCGTCTGGATCAGTCTTTGGGTATGAAATTCTTGCTCATTTCTCTGGCCTGCAGCTGGAGCTGGGGGTGGACGAGAGCTACACCATCTACGTGGCGGCGGCCGGCGGTGCCAATTCCATCGTGGGAGGAGCAACCATAGAGGTCCGATTTCCCCTTACTTTGTTCACTAGTTTTGGTGGAATTATGCAGAATCAGATCTTTGGCTCCTCCATTGTGTACTTTAAGAGTGAACCTGCTACTAATTGTTGTCAGGGAATAGATAATTTCTGTGAACATTAGTGACATATAAGTTGGCTGAAACAAAAATGCAGGTGTACTACTTTCCTGCCGATCAGTTTACTGTTCAGTCATAGTTACTTGATTTCATCTAACCGCACATATGATGAAACACATTCTCAGAGGTTACTACTTTGTATCGTTGATATTTAAATGCATGTAAACCTGGCACACTGAGATTTTAGGATTAGAAATCACTTTTATCTGTTAGCATTAAATCTGTCTTTTTGTGTATCAAAATGAACTAAATATCAGTTAGTGCTTGGGTTTATATTACAGTTTAACATAAACGTCATTGGTTGCTGCTTAAATTTTTTATCAAGTAAATTTGAGGCATGAATGTAGTCAAATCACTCCTTTTTGTCCATATATGCATCAGAGTTATGTAATTGTTATTTTTTTCTGTTTTTAGTAAATCATATGTTTGTCTTGCAGAAGCATTGAGTTTCTGGCTTTCACTTATACGCTAGGATATGAAGTTAAATCTATACTTTGTCTGTTCTTGTAGGCCAACACAATATATGGGGCTATTCGTGGACTGGAGGTATGAACCGAATGTGCAGACAAAACTCATTGTTTATTCATTCTAATTATTTTTTATGTGCTAAATCTGCTGGTTGTAACATGTTCACATGATCTCTGAAGAACTGTGAAATAAAGTTTTGGAGAATGTCCATTAACGTTTCCTGTTTAATTAATTGACAGACATTCAGTCAACTTTGCGTTTTTAACTACGATACAAAAAATGTTGAAGTCCGCCATGCCCCATGGCACATTGAAGATGAGCCCCGATTTTCCTTCCGGGGTTTACTCCTAGGTAAAAATCGCACTTGTTGTCTGTACTAAATCTTTGAATTGACCATGAGAATTCAAACGCAAAATACCAAAATATTTAATTTTACTTCTTTAACATTCAATGCAGACACCTCTCGGCATTACCTTCCTGTTGATGTGATTAAGCAAGTGATTGACTCAATGTCATTTGCTAAGCTGGTAATGCTATTACCTTGTGGATTGTGTTAGTTATGTTACTAGAAATCTTCATGTGCTAAAACCTGGTGTTGTGTCCAGTAGAACGTTCTTCATTGGCATATCATCGATGAACAATCCTTTCCGTTGGAGGTACCATCATATCCAAATCTGTGGAAGGGTTCGTACTCAAAATGGGAGCGGTACACTGTGGAAGACGCACATGATATTGTCGAGTATGTTATTCTGTCATTTGGCTTTTGCACTCTCTTTATCCTCTATTTATCTGTATATTTTGTCATCACACTTCTTTGTTGACTGATGTTTTCTGATTGCTTCTTTCTAATATCTCTTCTCAACTTCCCCATGGTAAAGCTATGCCAAGAAGAGAGGTACATTCAACTGCTTGCCACTTCAGACTGCAGCCATAGAAAAACTGATGCATATAAATATTTCATCTTGTTGAATAATATCTCAATTCTAATTGCCAACTGCAACTCATGTTATATTTGTAGAGCTAATTTGAATTCACTTTTATAGTTTGTTTTGTTTTCTCTTGTCTATAGAAATTAAAATTTTGTACAAGGATTTGATGTCTGGACTATTCTTTTATGTTTTCACAGGTATAAATGTCATGGCAGAAATTGACGTGCCTGGTCATGCAGAATCATGGTGAGTTAGTCTATAGCGTTGATTATGATGTTTAGAGAGACAGAGACCCTATATTTCTCCCTGAATTTCAAGGGGACTTTCCTCAGATGACTTAGTTATGTGCAACCTAGTCATCTCCTGTGCTAATGAACAAACTAATGGCGGTTAGTTTTTTAGTGTGACGTAGGGTTATAATATTGACTCCTTAAGCAGTTGGTTGCGGCTGCAGCATATATCCTAAGATACCCAACAGTAAAATCATTGTTAGGCGTCCTATTTAATCTATTGATTTTACATTCTGTCTTAAATAATCCATACTTGTGTGGATAACCTATAACTAGGTTTCTGTGAGTAGGCATTCAACCATTGCAGATTGTTATGTAAAGTTTCTCCTGTTTGTTGCTCTTGAAACTTCATGCACACTTTTTTACTTTCTGCAGGGGAAATGGTTACCCGAAGCTCTGGCCTTCTCCCAATTGTACAGAGCCGTTAGATGTCTCTAGTAATTTCACATTCGAAGTAATTTATGGAATTCTGTCTGGTTAGTTCCGTTCACTCTTCTTTCCAGTTCCAGTTAACTCATCTGTGGGCTTGAATTAATACTACTCAAACACTTGTCGCCTTGGTATTTATTTTCAAACTATATTTTATTTCGTAGGAATGTGAAAATGAAAAACATTCTAATCGATGTGGCTTGTGAGTTTATGACATCTTCATAATTTTGTGTAATCCGTGATATGAATCTCTGTTAAAAAAACTACTTAGAGCTTCATCGAGAAGGGGTCTTGGACAAATCAGTACCAATATAGACCTACCAATTAAACATTGGGCTCTGTTCTACAACAATATGCTCTGTCACAGATCGTAAAATGTAGTTAAATAATGGATCATCTTCGTATATTTATTATTATTTCATAAATTCATGATGTGCCTTCCGGAAGATATAGTCAATAACTGTACATTTTTAATTTACTAGATTGCTCTGGATCTTTTTTTTTTGGGTAAAATAGCGACCCATAGCAGTGACTCTGCAAAATTTTGTGTTACCAGCATTGCGATGACTGCACTACACAAATGGTTGACATAAGGACTTGACCTTTTTATCTTCTCAGATATGAGAAAAATCTTTCCGTTTGGGCTGTTTCACTTGGGTGGTGATGAAGTATATACAGGTTAGCCAATTTCTCTTGTAATTATAATTCTGATCAAGAGTTTAAGATCCTATTTCTGGGAAGGTAAGTTATGTGTCTCTAATACATCTTTGGCAAAAGAAAGCTGGCATTCTGTCATGTATATTTGCTTTGTTGTTTTAATTTCTACCATATATATGATGCTTTTGAAAAACACCCTGCATAATTGCTGAACAGATTGGCGCATACTGCATACCATGTTTTCAGATTTCTTTTTCAGTTGATGCACAAATTGATCTTGTGTAATTTTTCTCCATGCGTTGACTGTTCAGCATAATGGTCACCTGAGGCAATATCATGCCAAAATAGATGGCTATATGTAAACCCTTTATGTGTGCTACTAGTGTGTTTTCTTCTTGTCTTCCGAAATTCTTTCAAGCTTCATTCTAATATTAATGTCAGGGTGCTGGAATGTGACACCTCATGTGAGACAATGGTATGGAATCTTGCCCACAAGCTATCCATAATTTGATAATTTCTGCTGCTTGATTTTCCCTTTCTTTGATTTGGGGACATTACCAATTCCAGGCTTGATGAGCGCAATATGACCACAAAGGATGCTTACAAATATTTTGTTCTGAAGGCCCAAGAGCTGGCAGTTAAGCTTAATTGGATTCCTGTGAATTGGTCTGTCATTTTCATCCCTTCTTGTTTATAATCTTTTAGGGGGAAGAAAAGAGATGAGATTTACTTTTGATTTCTGGCATAATTATATTCATCCTGCAGGGAAGAAACCTTCAATTCTTTCAAAGAAAACCTCAATCCTCTAACAGTGGTGCATAACTGGTAATCTGCCTGGGTTGTTGAATCAGCTCTTTTCATTTTCAGACAGCCATGCCCTCCATATAAATACACATTCCATATACATATGATTTAACTATTTGAATATTGCAGGCTGGGTCCTGGAGTCTGCCCTAAGGTTGTTGCTAAAGGTTTCAGATGTATAATGAGTAATCAAGGTGTATGGTATCTTGATCATCTTGATGTTCCCTGGGAAGATTTCTATACCAGTGAGCCACTCGCTGGGATTAGTAACAAAGACCAGCAAAAGCTAGTACTTGGTGGGGAGGTTTGCATGTGGGGCGAGACAGCAGACACCTCTGATGTTCAACAAACGATATGGCCACGAGCAGCTGCTGCTGCAGGTATGAAAGGCACAAATCATGGAAGTCTGTATCGTATTCATTTTTTTCATCGATTCTTTCTTTAAGGACTCACTTATCGCTGTTGAGTTACTGCAGAGCGTATGTGGAGTCAACAGGAGGCCATATCTGCACAAGACTTGGAAACAACTGTCTTGTCTCGACTTCACTATTTCAGATGCCTGCTAAATCACCGTGGAATTGCTGCGGCTCCAGTTACAAACTACTATGCTCGGAGGCCTCCGATAGGTCCCGGTTCATGCTTTGTTCAGTAAATACGACTTGCACAGTAAAGACATGCACAAGGTACTCTGCTTTCATACAACTGCCAAACAAAAAACATTATACTATCACTTCTACTGTATCATTTCTGTTTGTCATCTGCAATAAAAGTCAATAGTCCCTCGTTGCATATTTCACTTTGAAACTCGGATAAAAGTTCATGATTTAAATCTGACCGGGAGAAAACGGTCATCGCAGTAACAGTAAAATTCAGCTGTCTTTTAACAGCCTTGTCTTTGAATTCTCCCCACGTGTATCGGAATCGAGATCAGCAACTGGACAATTGGCTAAGCTCCTTTGAACAGGTAAGAGAGTAGTGATCTCAGTGTGGATATTTCAACTGGCTTGCTTACTCTGGATTTGGATTTTGGGAACCTGTCACCGTCATACATCATCCTTTCCTGAGTTTGGCCTTGACTGGAAACTCTTGCTGGTCTAAGATCGCATTCATGGCGCGTGTAATTTACGACAATTTGTTGTGCTTGGTGATCTAGACTGATGAGAATGGCATTGGCCCTTTGTTATATGTCACTGTCCCATGTCACCCTCATCGGCCATATATATCTGCACCCTATTTCTCTATCCATTGCCAGCTTTTCTTATGCTGTGCAGTGCTGGTGAAGGAAAGAATAGTTCTCTGACCTATCCTGAATTCTAAATTCATCGTCTCAGAAAATAATATATAACTAACTTCAGAAAAAGATATTTGAAACTTTGTAAGATTGGGTCTTGGAGTTGGACTGGGACTGGTGACTGATAGTGATTGAGGCAGGCCGGACTGCTCTGATGTGCTTCCATGTTAGAGCGGGTTCAATAAGCTCGGTTTGTAGTCAATCTAGGGCCAAGGTTGCAGGCAAGCTGTTCAATAACTTGTCTCACTACCGGCTCCAAAGAAATGATACTTTATCTTCCTGTGGTTCCTACTTTATTGCAAAGTCTGCCATCCGCGCATGCTCCGCCGAGAGGAGAGAGGAGAGAAAGGCCACAGCGGGCCAACTACCGCCTTGGAGCTTGAGCCGCGTCCGGCGCCGAGGGTCGTGTCAGAGGCAATTTCTCTTTCATGGATGTCAGAATATGCTGAGGTGTCCTGGCTCCAAGTCATGTGAACAGTGCTTATTGCTCTTACATGTTCCGTTTTTTCCTTCCTATGTGAATGGATGTAACGTATCAGTGGGTACCGGATACGTATAAATACCTGTCGAGGTAACGTATCAGAGGGTACTTATACGTCGAATAGTTGATTCACACTTTTGCCTCTGTGAATGCGATGTTTTTCTACTTGTACGGGCCGACATGCCGACGGAGAATTTACTCGGACTGTTTAATATTTGAGTCAATGAAGTAACTTGGCCACCGGTTTCTTGGACCTAAGGCTACTTCTTTGACGCTGACTCGAATCTGCTATCTGCTACGATGTGAGTGAGTGCATCTACAGTTTCTGATTCGATACTAACCTTACACGAAAAACTGGTATTGACTCCAATATAGTTCTCTGAAGAATCGGAGTCCCGGGTAAGACAGTCTAGGTTTGGGTTTCCGTTTCTACAAAATTCCTGGAACTACGGCTATGATACTAGACCAGATTCTGGCTCCTATTTACGCAAGGTGACAAGAACATGGATGCTTTGCGTTACTAGAGACAATAGGCAGGAGTACCAGATGAACAAACACGATTATTCCGCACCTAATATGCCCTTGGCATTTTGTAGCGAATGGAATCCCTTTTGGTAACTCAGACATCATATACTAGAGCTTTTTCTTTACGCTTTTATTTTATTAAAAGATGATCCTTCATCATTTTACGGTCGCGAAAGCAGCCAAAACCAACCAAAAAACCCTTTCTCTGTGAGTGATAACATACCACTCAGTTCTCTATTTTTCGAGTTTCATCATCTTTTTCGGTCTCTTTTGGAACACATGAATCTTTATTGATTCTTGTCGCAATTGTACACGCAAAATTTCGATCTCGGAAACACACCTAGAGACTTTATGATGTGCTGCACAACCAAATTACCGCAAATAATCAAATCTGAGGCGCAGAAAGGGTACAATTTAGCTGCAATTCCCGTGCTAAGCGTCACAACTCACATGAGCAGGTGCACCTAACATTTTGGGTGGACATGTAGCCTTCTTTCCTCTTTCCTGTTCTGTTTCCCAGCCGCTGCTGCAGCGCCTGCCTTCATGTAAGACCAGTCAACACCACGCCCGTCAAACCCGGGCCCCACCATGCAGTCAGCCGTCTGATTCTGTAGACACGCATCGTGAGGCAAATCCAACGGCTCAGATTCATTCGTCGTCTCCTGAAAACCCTCACCCACTTGAGGCACTTCCTCCCTTCCCTTCTTCCCCTTCCCTTCCCCGAGAAAGAGAGGACGCACTGGTGGTGCTCGATCTCCCGATCTGGTCGCGCGCGAGCGCCTCGATTCGCCGCGGCTTGCTGCGCCCTACCCAGATTTGAGTCCGCGGCCCGTCTTCGCCAGATCAGGTTCGAATTCCCCCCATTTTTTCCCTGGATTTTTGGGAGCTTGGAATGGCTTAAAAATCCCGCCTTTTTCGTGCGTTTCCTCGCAGCTCCGCTAATCGGGGGTTCGATTCGTGGCGATGGCCACCCCCGACGACGGCCCTGCGCCCGCTGGGGGCGGCGTCGGCGCGGGGCGCAAGTTCTGGCGCTCGGCTTCGTGGTCCGCGTCAAGGGCGGCCGCCGAGCCGCCGCCGGATGCGGCAGCGGCGCCGGGGACCGGAGGCCATGGCCGTCGTGTCCCGCCGCCGCCGCCGCTGACCCCGCGCTCGATGAGCGCGAAGGCGCGGTCCTGCCTCCCACCTCTGCAGCCGCTCGCCATCACCCGCCGCAGCCTGGACGAGTGGCCCAAGGCTGGCTCCGACGACGTCGGCGAGTGGCCCAACCCCACCACGCCCGGTGCGTCCAAGGCGGATGGCGGCCCGGCCTCCGCCAGGCCTGGCGAGGGACTCCGGCTGGACCTTTCCACCCTCAGGTCCCAGGGTCGCAAGGACCAGATCGCCTTCTTTGACAAGGAGTGCTCTAAGGTTGCCGAGCATGTCTACCTTGGAGGCGACGCTGTCGCCAAGAACCGCGACATCCTGCGGAAGAATGGGATCACCCACGTCCTCAACTGCGTGGGCTTTGTCTGCCCAGAGTACTTCAAGTCGGACCTCATCTACCGAACTCTATGGCTGCAGGATAGCCCCACGGAGGACATCACCAGCATCTTGTATGATGTGTTTGATTATTTTGAGGATGTCAGGGAGCAAGGCGGGCGGGTCTTTGTGCATTGCTGCCAGGGGGTATCGCGGTCGACATCCCTTGTCATTGCGTACTTGATGTGGAGGGAAGGGCAGAGCTTCGATGACGCATTCCAGTTTGTAAAGGCTGCCCGTGGAATTGCAAATCCAAATATGGGGTTCGCATGCCAGCTTCTCCAGTGCCAAAAGCGGGTGCATGCGATTCCATTGTCGCCGAATTCAGTTCTCCGGATGTACCGTATGGCACCTCACTCGCAGTATGCCCCTTTGCATTTAGTGCCCAAAATGCTCAACGACCCATCACCTGCCGCGTTGGACTCTAGAGGTGCGTTCATTGTTCATGTTCTGTCATCGATCTATGTCTGGGTTGGACTGAAGTGTGATCCGGTAATGGAGAAGGATGCAAAGGCGGCAGCCTATCAGGTGGTGAGGTACGAAAAGGTGCAGGGGCACATCAAGCTTGTGAGGGAAGGTTTGGAGCCACAAGAGTTTTGGGATGCCTTTTCAAGTACACCGCTTAATTCGGACAGCAATACAAAGGTTAGCAAGGAACAGATAGATTCAGCGTCCAAGAGTAACCCCGGAAGCCGGCAAGTTGAATCATATGATTCTGATTTTGAGCTCGTCTACAAAGCAATCGCTGGGGGTGTGGTTCCAGCGTTCTCAACTTCTGGGGCTGGGGATGAGACCCATCTTCCAGCTAGAGAAAGTAGCTGGAGTTTACTGAGGCGCAAATTTATCACCAGGTCATTAGCTCGAGTTTATTCAGATTCTGCCCTAATCAGGGATTTGGATCCACGGGCAGACCGTGTGCAGCACTTGGCTGCAGAAGCATCAACATCACCTCCATTCCTTTCTCCAAGTTCTTTATCATCGGATTCAAGCGTCAGTTCCAAGTACAGTTCAGACTCACCCTCCCTGTCACCTTCAACTAGCTCCCCACCATCACTTGGTTACTCGCCCGCTTCATCTAATTTGCCTCATGCTTTGGTGCCATCATCTAGGTCTCCCCTATCTCAATCATCTAACAAGGAACCCTTAAAGCCTGGCCTGGAATCAGTGCGTTCTCCTTCCAAGACCTCTTCAATAGCAGAAAGAAGAGGAAGCTTTTTACCTCTAAAGCTACCATCACTTCAAAAGGATCTAGTATTGCCGCCAAGGGTACCGTCTAGTATTCGGAGAACAGAGGAAGTCACAGATAAGAGTAATACAAATGGTGTTAAACAGATGACTGGTGAGTCTTGCTCAGAAATATGCAGCGATAATAGTTCGATCTCACACGCTGAAACTAGATTAGTTGAACGTACTGACAGTAACTCAGAGGCTTGCAGTAATGGGCTTTTATTAGTCCACCACTGGCCCAGCATGGAAAAGCTAACTACATTCGAACGCAAGGATCTTGACTCTAAGTCGGTTTTGATTTTTGTTGCTCCGAATGCTAGCAGAAGAGAAGCAGTTAAAATGGTATGTGTATGGATAGGAGGTGAATATGAGAGCAGCAGTGGTGGTGACACTATTGATTGGCAACAAGTTGCTGATGATTTTCTTCGTCTAAAGGGCTTCAGCAGTGCTCTTCCTGTCAAGGTACCACTCTATTTCGTGCACTCTGCTAATTTCCTGTAGTTTTTTGGTTGTGAATTAAGCACCTTAGCTTCGATTCAACATGTAGAAACAGCTTAGGATTTAGGACTTTTGGAACTGCTAGACTCAACTTTGATGAAAGACTGCATTTGATGCCATCACTCAAATTGTCTTTTAAATTATTTAGGAAACTTTGATTGCTAGGTTGCATGAACTGTAGTTTATGCTTGGCCACAATATGGACTGCTCTCCCATCTTGGATTCTTGTCTTATTTTCTTTTGCACTTATTGATTTAGATGTGGCTTGTCTGTTTGTAATACCATTATCTAATCCTCAAGAAAAATATGCACAATATACCGTGCTATTAATGTGCCCGAAGTTTACACATAGGTTTGTTAGTTGCCTGTGCAACGCTGCAGAAAATATATTTCTAGCTTGGCTTTACATTTGTAATAATCACTATCTTTTTCTATTGAAACATTGCTAGCAGCTCGTAATACTTTAATTTAGAATCTAGGTGTTTTAGGGTTAAATCAGTTCAAACCTGTGAGCTTGACTTCTGCTCCATTTATAATGTCAGAATTTAGCCCATCTTATGAAGAAACCTCCTGTGAGCTTGACTTCTGCTCATTTATAATTTAAAGTGCAGACAATTTTGACCAGATATGTTTAATGACGCTGAGTATATTATCTGATCCTACTTCACTATATTCGCGATGTGACATGCCTATGTAGTCAAACATCCACATCATCCAATTAGGAACTAGCTTGCGTAGAGTTGACAGAGTTCTTGTTGAGATTACTGATTAAGTGCAAGTGGGTGAGGCTAGACTAACAACCCATCGACCCAGTTTAGTTCTTTTGGTTAATTTGGTTAGAACTGTATGTAAACAATGGTCCGCCAGTTGATTGAAAAAATGAACTCTATCGACTGCAGTGAGTTTTGGGTAGATCCACTATTCCCTAATTGAGATGCACCATATTCTGCAGTGAGTATTTTAGGTTTGCACAAGACTCATGCGTCATGAGGAAACATTTCGTTTATTTACTTTTTTACACTATCGCCCTTTTGTTGGTTCAGCAGCTGCCTTTTCTAGTTCTCTTTGAGGAACTAGTGTGATAACTTAGATCTAGGATCATAGGCTGAAGAGCTAAGAAAAAGGATCATGGGCTGAATGATTAGTGTTACTGTCTATTGCTGGAGCACATAACAGAATTCCTTTGACTTTTCTTATGTATTAATGCAATGTCATTTTAATTCTGCTTTGCAATTTGAGTGACTTTTGGTTGGATTTTTTTTTTTGCGAGTGACTTTTGGTTGGATTTGAATAATGCAGGTTTTCAAGGAGCATGAAACTGAGGATCTTTTGGAAGTACTGAATGCTAGTTAACAGTAGGCTGTAGGTGTCAGGATATTCTAGTAGCTTAACAAACAGCCGGAAATTATCATTCAACAAAGGCATGCCTCCAGCATCACTCGGTACCAGTGATTGTGAGTGAGGTATAAGCCACAACAACCACCCCTTGAACATAATAGGCTACAAACAGATTCCATTTAGTAGAACGGATAGGTTGGCAATTGTGCCTCATGATCTGCTTTTGTCTAAACAGCAGGAGGCTGCCAAGAACGTGTATCTGTGACCCAACGCCCATGAATGATGTTGGCACAATCAGCCAATTGGGTGTATATTATCCTCTCCCCTGTAATGTAAGCTCAGATACCGGGAGGTCCCCATGTCGTTACTTTCTCGCCTTAAACATTCTTGTACATCTTTGAAAGGAACAGATTTGTAATCCTCTTGGCTTATAAGTGGATCAATGGTCATAACTTTTATAAACAGGAAACTTGGTTGCTGGCTTTCATGTTGTGTTCCTTGCAAGTTACTACAATGTAATTCTTGTCGCTATTGATGTTCCACAACACGTCCAGTACCTCTTATACTGCCGAGCATTTATAGTCTCCCCTGGCTTTTATCTTCGCTTTGCAATTCTTGTGAACAGAACGCACGTCAGACCCATGAAAACAGGACATACGTCTGGTAGAAATGAATTTGCTGCCTGTTACACTGCACAATACTATGCTTACTCGTTTTCTAGAACTGGTCAGCTGAAATGAATACCAGCTTGTTCGGCAGGCTGTTTTGCAGCTGTTTTATTGTAGCGGATGCAGAATAAATAACTGCGAACACTGTAGCGGCTGCTGAAGAAATAACCGAAACACTGTTAGCAGCGAGGCGAACAAGCTAATTATTCATTTCGATGACAGTTTTGAAGGCAGCCACAAAGATGCTTAGGCGGGACAAGAGCACTGGATTTTCATAAGAATCGGAGAACGTCCCTGCGAAAATTATCCTCCTAGGTCAACAAGTAGGGTTCCGGCTAGTCACATGGCCAATACGTAGTTCGCGAGCTGCCGCGCCTTAAAACTTACCCACCACCTGGTCTCGTCGCTTGCCCTCACTTGTCTGTTGGTTTCCCTTAGCCGCCATTTCTACTCCCTATTTTCTTATCGGCGTGCAGCTAATATTATACTATTCCTTACAACAACAACAACACACTAGACTTAAGGGAGAAGAACCCATGCGTACTGTTTATTGGCTGCAAGTCGGTCCGTTCAGCATGCCTAGCAACTGTAGGTATGTTCGTCTCACGCATTGAAATGTACCACCCACTCGCCCTCTTTTCCTCTCCAGCCATGGGCCTCACACCACACCAACCATGGCCCTGGCGGTTTTGGTAAACGGAAAGTGTATCGCGCGACCGGACGCGCTGGAGCGCGAGCGCGCGTCCTACCACGGCCCGGCCCACACGCGAACAGGTGACGGAGCACGACAGGGATTGCCGGAGGTGGAGGCAGGCAGAGGGGGTTAGGGTTTTCGAGAGGTGGAAGGAGCCAGACATAGAGGAGAGGATCGGGGAGGGGGGGGGGGGGGGTTGCGGCAGTGGCGCCGCTGGAGCCACGTGCGGTGGGTTGCGTAGGCGGTGGGGGCGTCTCGTCGGAGAGTTTAGCGCTGTGACGGCGGCGTGTGCGGGCGGCCGGCGGTGCCACGGGTGGTGGTGGTGGCGAGCGGGGGACGGAGCCATGCGGTGGGCGGTGGGCTGTCGTGGTGGGGGCCGTAGTCGGCAACGAGCTTCTCGACGCGCCAGTCGGACAGCCGGTCGGACACCTGGCGGGCACGGGCTGAGGACACATGCTCTGCTATCGCGCGTCTAACCTCTGGTGGAAACCACATTTGATGGACAAGTGGAAGTATTTTTAACTATACAGCATGGGTCAAGGGCTCCTAGAGTCCTGATAAATCTTAGGGGATATACTTCAACAAACAGAGGCAAATAAGTCACCCCCATCATCTAATGTGGGCACATATCTTATTCAGATACTAAAAAATGTGAATTAGGAAGACTTGGCCGACGAAATATACATAGGAAAGGGCAAGAGGTGCGGCCTTCTTCAGTTTAATTTATCTTCCATGTCATATCAACTTGAGATATCGTTTATTTTTCTACTCTTGTTTTCACACAAAAATCCACATTTTAAATTAATTTTGTATGTTTTTTCATTAGGTTTATGGTTGTCATTAGTGAACTTGAGTCCAATAACCCTTGGGACTGGCTGATGAAGCATTCTTAGATTATCGCAGTAGCTTGAGGTTAGTTGTGACATTCATGCAAAAGAAAGTTGCATGATAATGCCAACCCAACCACTCGATGTATAAGATGTCTAGTCTTGACAATTAGTGAGGAAGCATTCCGAGAAGCCGAATACCCAATAACTTAGAGCCTACTACCGATGAGGTTTTAGAGGTATGTGAGAATCATCCACTAGCATTAGTTGTGTTTGGATTGGTGTTCACCGGAAATGTCATTCGATTGCCATCATCAACAAGTTTACGATTGGAAAATGATGTGACATGTGCAAGCTCATCCCTGGACTTTGGTGCTATGACACATCCGAGGGTCCTTAGAGAGTGTTGAGGGTTTAAGTAATCACAACTTGAAAAAGATATGTTATGCACCACCATGTAGAAGTATCTCATCCGTAGCGTCGAAATGGATGATCCACTATAACACTATAGTACCTCAATATAATGATTGTATATGTTAAAACTTATTTGATATGTTTTTTTCTAAAAATATGCTCCGCATATATTCCATTCAACGAGAGGAGAGAAAATCACATCAAAGTTCAACATGAAGTTCTCGCCGAATTCTAGTTCAACCCTAGGCATAAGACCACATTCTGGTGCACGAATGCATTTATGGAACATTATCGAAGAAAATGATATCTCTAAAATGATACATTATGAAAAGAAAGTAATGTATTCTCTAAAAACAAGGATACGTGATATGATGGTTTTATAGATTTTAATCTACACATTATGTAAAATGCATATTCAAAATTCCATATACTTTAATAGTTTAAAGTAAATAATGAAAATATAAAAGTGGTAGACGTGTCATAATAAAGACCATGTAAGCTCTTTCAATAATATCAGACATAAAAGAGGCATACATTTATCAAATAAATGATGACAAATTTTTTAAAGTTAACCCCAACCCCACCACAAAGGATGGTTGGAGTATTTTAAATGTTAGTTGACCTACTTAACCACAGGATAGTCAATACATGGAAGCTAGGTAGACATGCCACTAGTACAAAACGAGGCTTTAATGACGGAGGTAAAAGATAGCAGTAGCGAACTTAAGTGATGTGTAACTGCTAGCCGGGTGATAAGTACTATAGTTGCTAGCAGTGATGGACGGGCTGACATTAACGGGTGCGAAGAACTGTAGCGTGTCAGCAGTGTGCGTTGGACGATCGACGATCCATTGTTTTAGACGGGTGCTAGCGATTGTTATATTCCTTGGCTTCATTGTTGGCGAACCGTACACACCACCTCGCCATTGTTTATTATGTCATAAAAAATGTGCTGTGAAACCTACTTAGGGTGCGACTTAAGGTAGTCTTGGAAAATTCTACAGGAACTGAGTAGACTAAATTCTAGTTCAAGAGGTTTTTTTAGAGTCTGGCCATATTCAAGGAGTAACTTCGACCAATAATATATATTTAAGTAATAACTAATGAAACTATACAAAATTACATTCATATGAGGCATGCAAGCGAATTGATTGATCAAATCAAATGACCCATAGGGAAGATTAGGCGAATGGTCCCGAAAGAGAAATGTGATATTTCATTTTTGCTGTGCAATTCTTTTGAGCAGAACGTGCATCAGACGCATGGTCAAGATTGGGATAAATGAATTTGATAACTTGTTACACTTGTTCGTTTTCTTGAATCAGCCAGCTGAAATTTTTTTTCTCGAATACGCAGAAGAGCTGCGTATCTTTATATTAAAGGAGAGAAAAACTGGCAGAACACTGCCGCCTCACTCCGGACGGAGCTGTGAGGGGCTGAAATTACATATGGTTGTGACTTAAAAAGAAACTGTATAGGGTGAGACCTGACCAAAATTTTAACCCAAAATACTAGCCATCAGCTAACTCGTGACCAAGAGTCTGCAGAGAGTGAGCTCCGGCCAAAATGCCAAAGCTGCTGCTCATTGCGAAACTCCTGCAAGAGAACTTGTATGGAGGGCGACGCGCCTTCAAACCCACAAGCATTTCGATGTTTCCATAACATCCAAGCCCCGAGAATGATGAGTGAATCCAATCCTTTCCGTTTGACCTTTGGAGCCTGCTTGCGTGCCTTTCTCCACCCATCAACGAACACATTATCTTGACGTCCCGGCACGCTAGATAAGAAACCCAGCGGCGCTAGGATCCGAAACCAAAAAATCCCGCGCGAAGACACAGGTGGTGAGGAGATGTTGAATATTTTTCTTATCTTGATCACATAGGACGCACTTCTCGGGATGGCGTAAGCCACACTTAGCAAGGCGATCTGCCGTCCAACATCTGTTACGAATTGCCAACCAAAGGAACACCTTGCACTTGGCGGGAGCCCATGCCTTCCACAGCCAGCGCCATGGCTCAAAGGTGATCGCTCCATTGAAGAATGCCTCCTAGGCAGACTTAGAAGAGAAATACCCAGAGCTGTCGAACCGCCAAACATGCTGATCATCATCAGCTGAAAGCTCGACCTCTGATAAGGCATCCCAAAGTTGGAAATATTGGTAGAGTCCGATCATTGAGAGTCCTCCCTGAATATCAGTTGGCGAGCGCAAGCCGGTGAGCGCATCAGCTACTAATCTTTGCTGTCTTGTTCTTATACTGGAACTGCGGCGACCACTAAAGGAGCGAGCTCAGCTAGGCAACAAACGAATAACCATTTGTCTGTCCAAAAATGAGCGAGCCAGCTGAAAATTTAACTCTGGACGTATGATGGTGTTAAGATGTTTCGATGATGGATTTGGAGGCATCCACGAAGATAATTCTATCGCGCTCTTGTCTTCGCAAAAGACTTTACCAATATACATAGAATTGAATTTCAAGCGACACTACTTTACTCTGTTCGGTATCGTACATCTGTGACTCAACTTTGTACCTTGCAGAACCTACATGGATGATCGAGAGTTTATAAAGTTCACAACTGCATTAGAAGACATTGAGTTTGTGTACATTGCGAGTTGGTAAAGCATACCATGACTGAATTAAAATTACGAAAGAAAAAACATGTTCTAATGGTATTAATCTGACTGAGCTAGCTGCACGTATTTTTCTATCCACCAACGCTGCAATGCATATGCATGACACATCGAAGTCGCTTGACTCCACAACTCCGGCGAAGGCGGCGCCCGTACTTGTTGCTAGTAGTTACCGGCGATGTGTGACGAACGCGCTTCGCCGCGGGGCCGCCCCATCGCCGAGGCCTTCTTGGTCCTCCCCCTCCTGCCGCTGCTGCGCTTCACCCGCCGCGCCCTTCCGAAATCCGCGAAGTCGTAGTACTCGTACAAGCCGTCGTCTTCGTCTTCGTCGGAGGCCTCGTCGTCGTCGTACTGCCCCGCCTCGCCGTCAGCTGCGACGTAGCGACGCGCCATCGGCGCCCTGAAAAGCTCCGCCACGTCCCACACATGGACCAGATCGTACCGCGGTGCCTGCGTCGCCGCCGCGTCCTGCGCCGCCGCGGCGCCGCACGAACCGAACGGAGACGCCATCTTCTCCTCCTCCGCATGGGCGTTCATCGTCGTCGTCGGCGGTGAGGATCTCGGTGGGGCGACAGCACTTGGCGGCGGCATCACCTGCACGATCGTCTTCGCAGGGGAACCTTGATCGCACCCTATGATGGTCTCCGGGGCGGGCGGGGAGAAGACCTGATTGTCGCCGCCGTCGTCGTCCTCGTGCGCGGCGATGACGCCGCCGCCGCCGCCGCCCACGGGCTGAGCATGCGCCGCCGGGGCCGGCGCGGCGCTCCTTTCCACCGGTGCTTCGACGAACTCGTACTCGTCATCAGTGCACCCGGCAAAATCCCCTTCGTACTCGACGTGCTCAAAGCCGTCGTCGTCGGACGGTGGACTCTCCATGGGCTCCGCCGCAGCAGCCTCTGATTCTTTTTCGGTACAAGATCGATTTGGAGCGGCGGACCTAGGGCAAGGACGCCCCTATTTAAACGTGATGAGATGAGAGATCTCCAGATGTGCAACAAGAGTTCTGTTTCGAAACGAGACCACGTCCTCCCTCCTCCTTTGAAACCACCATGTAGATAGGATCCTGATTTGCCGGAAAGAGTAGAGCTCAAGTAACCGTAAAAGCATTCATCATCAAATACGTAAAGTACTGAACAATATCTTCTTGTTCGCATCGTACCAGATATGGAAAGAAGATTTGTAATTTTATATGCCTTTGAGGCTGCAGATATTCTTTAGGTACTATTTCTACGGACTAAAAGTACATTTACGATTCCAGGGTGCAGTTAACAGTAAACAACCTGAGCTACAAAACTGACAACCGAGCTCACTTGACACGGGCTGGGCTGCCAAAGCAATTGTTCTTTTGATACTAAGCTAACTCTAAAACCTTCAGCTTTCTCGTCTCCTCCAGGTCAGGGAGCTGTCATAAAGTTCTGGAATCTATTCGTTATCTTGTCACGATGCCCTTAGTCTTGGACACCAAGACTGTGAGGCGTCAACAAGATGTGTTCCTATGTTACTTGGTCAGCTGTTTGCAGAATTTGGACTTGAACCATGCGTAGGGCTTCCAGCCACTGGTCTCTGCGGTTTACTCCTCAAAAAGCTTTTTGTGTAGAGGGCTCCGAATACAATAGCCTGATAGAACAGGATGTTATTCGTGATTAAAAAAAAAAGGATGCTATTCATGATACAAGTGGATAATGTAAGATGGTTGGCGATGGATGACTCACCGCTCCAACCCACTGCATCCAGCTGAGGGGATGTACAAACCAGACGCAGGACAGCAATATACTCACCAACTACAACAGTATGTCAACAAGAATTGTAAGGAAAAGGTTAAGTAATGCAAAGGCAAGAATATAACACTGATAAGACCAATATCCACCTGTCTAGTTGTCATTATGGTAGCAAATGTGAGAGCCCCAAACGTTCGAATGGTGTAGGATATGAAGAACTGACTAGCTGTTGCAACCTGGAACAACAGAGAATGTAATGTTACAGCAAAAGGTGTAACTTGTATCCATGATTCAAAGAGTTACGATCCGAATCTGTTGCTTTCCTAGATTTCGATTCCTGCCAGACTGAAAATTTAAAATTAGCTACCATCATTTTATTTCATCTCCGTGTATCCACCTATATCCATCATGCTTAAGTGGCTCTATGGTATGTACTGGTTCTTTTGGAAAACAGGGGACAAGCAACTTTGTGCTTTCAGGTATCAGTAGGTAAGTCTTACACTGGAAAGAATTATGACGTCAGAGAAGCAATCTGGATGACGGAACATAAAGTCCACAGCTGGAATAAGATGATTCTGGAGAATAAGTCCTGTAAAAGGAACTAATCAGAAACAAAATCATGGTCATTGGAACTTCAATAATGCATCGATGCAGTGCTTCAAAACACTGATATAATTTATCAAAATACTGCTAACCAGCTTTTACCATGATGATCCCAGAATAAAATTAAGCTAAAGCAGATGGAGGTGCAGGGCAGAGTCAAAAGACATGACATCAAACGTGGTATGTAAGCAATTACCAGTTAAACTGAGAAGACAAGAGCACATTGTCGTGTAGAATATTTGGTTGTGTATTTCCATGTCATACCCTTTGAAGAGTTTATCTTGGAACGTGCTTGTGAACCCATCAAATCTATAAATCCAGACAATAACAAGGAATTGAGGTCAAACTAGATAGGAACCTGAGTGTCAAAGTTCATTGCACAAGTAAACAACAAAACAACAAATTCCATAATTAAATATGTAATTCTAGTGCTAAAATAAAGAATAAAACTCTTCATATGGTAAACTTAAAAGTAACTTCATTATCGGCTGGTCTGAGGCTCTATTTGGGTACTTTTTCTATGTATCCAGTGAGTCTAACAAGCAAGGCATAGCTCTTTAAGAGAATAAAGTGATACTATAAATCAGAAAAAGATTCCCCTGTTAAAATAGAGCAGAAAAATTGTAAAAGTTCACAAGACTGAGCTATTATAGGATCTCTGATGGGCTGCCTCAAGAGTTTAAATATTACAATTAGAAGTACTGGACAAGCAGAAGTTGTACCCAAGATAACCGAGCATGAGCGAAACACCCCAAACAGTGCTTTCTCTGCCTTTATTGAATGGACTGACTTCCATTGATGCCTGTATCAGTGAAAGCCAGAAAGTTTTTTAAAAAAAATCCAATTAAGAAAAGAATACAGTATGCTTAACATTTACGTGTTATTGATGATAGATGGATTGGCTAATTACCCTGCACGTACAGAAAGCTATCAACAATTCCAATAAGCCCGTGCCGAAACAAGTCAATCAATATACTAAATCAGGGTAGATCAAGGTCAGCATCTCCATCATGCTGTAAATTCTATCCTAGCATGTGCCTATATCTGCACAATTTAAGGCGCAATGCAGCACTTACAGAAATTGAAAATCCCCTGTCCAATGCACTTGCTATACATGAACAATCATCCTGAATGTTTTTATTGATTCACGACAACAGAGGAGAGAGACATGTAAATTACCGGGTATAAAATAAACAATGAGCAACCCAGAGTTACAATGACTGCAAACATGTAATCTTTTCCACCGTACTTCTTCCTCATTATTATCGTACCCCAAATCTACCAAGCGGTAAAAGAGAACATCATATTAGTAAAAAGACAGATGATGATTATTCAAAAAATGAAATTGAATAAAAGTAATATATACATCATTGAGAACCTAATGATTCTTCTTTCACGATAATTCTAACAAATATTCTTCAATGATATTTCTTTATATCATTCAAATTTGATCTATGCATACTGGTTCCATTCACAATTGGAATCCAACTAGACTGTGTTAAGTGCTTCAGTTAACCATCACTACTTAACTTGTAACCATTAGAGCATGAAAGACATCCATGCTTCTGGTACAGACTAAAATAGAATTACGATGAAGAAAAAGATGGTTTAATCACTAGCTGATGTGTATCAGAGATTACCATGACAGGTATCATCTTTGCACATTTGGCAAGTGTTTGAACAGGGAAACTGACATACTTGAGGGCCTGAAATAATCATGTCACATATTATTCAGTAAAAATGTAAAACAAAACAATACCCATGGCACTAGAAGTAGAACAGTAGCAATATAACCTCATATTGGCAAGTTGTAGTCAATATATTGGATATGGAGACAACACCGTAATTGTGGATTGGGGCCACAGGGTCCAAGGATTTCTTACTTGCCTGCACAAATATGTTGAGTTTAGCAGTCCTGCAGGTTCAAACAATTTACAGAAGTAATCTTTGAGAAGATATGTACCAGTAACACCATTCCAGACACCATGGATGTTGTGATGCGGTTACAGAAGACAAGAAACAGTGAGTATTTAAAGAACTCCTTCTCAACTCCATAGGGAACTCGCATGATCTTTTCCTACAGAACACCAAGATGAAACCTATTAGGAAATGACAAATGACCGTGCACGCAATGTGAAGCGTGGATCTTGATCTTTCCAATTACTTAAAGAAATAACAGGAATAAAAGGCAGATAGTATTTGTAAACCTAAAGGGACATGTCTTTCACTTGGTTACTATTTCTCCTCTAGTTAAGGGACAATCCAAGTAACTTCCACATAGCAAGCACAAACATTCTCACATGCATTATTCAGGTTCAACAGATGAACACAAATACTTGTTCAACAGATGAACACAAATACTTGTTCAACAAAAGACACATTTTTTGTCAGTGAATTAGGAATTAAGATTTGAAGAAATAAGCCAGTGGATGCACCAAAGAAGGCTAGTTTATTGTTCAAACAAGCCTTTGGACCCTCTGCCACATCAGGACATGGATAACTATCTAGTCTAAGGAATTAAAACAGAACATTGTGATCCCCATCTAATACATTTGCATTGCAATACGAGCTAATGGGATTTAGGAGAAAGCTAGGCATGAATAGAAGCAGCATAATCTGTACCACCCAATCGATTTGTGCAAGCTCTTTCAGTGAATCCGTAGTTCGGTGAATCGTGATTACGCCAACTAAAACAGCAAGTGCAGCGTAGTACCGTAAATAAATGCCGGTGAGCTCATGTGCGACGACATTCCCTTCCGTATTTGATGGCAGCAGCAAGAAGCGAAGGAAGGGGAGCAACCAAATCCCGACCGAGCACGGAGCACGACCGCTTGCTGCTGCGAATTTCGCTGGCGGGGAGAAAGAAAGCGGCAGATCAAAAGCGATCCCCTTGCTACCGCGGCGCGCGGCGCTCTCTGGGCGCAGGTATGGGGGTGGAGAGAGGTCGGAGAGAGAGGGAAGGGCGGGGGAAGCACCTGGAGGACGCCGTAGACGAGGAGGGTGCTCATGATGCCCGCAACGGCGAAGGCGCACCTGACCACCCAACGGCGGCGGTCATCCTTCTCCTTGTCCTTCCCCGTCACCGCTGCCGCCACTGGCAGCCCCACCGCCGCCGCGTCCGCCATGACCCCCGCCTCCGCACCAATTCCTCCGCCCTAAACCCGAAGGAAAACCGTAACGGCGGGCGATGGCGACGGCGGCGCACGCGCGTCGGCTCTCAGAAAGGGATGGGCGCACGCGCGGCGGTGAGCCCCGCGTGGCAGAGACAAATGGAGGGAGGGGGCAGTGGCTGGCTGGCTCGCCTCCACTCCCGGGCGGCGTCGCGTGGAAAGGCCTGGGGGTGATCGGCGTAGAGGGGTCTAAATTTTAGAGGGATTTAAACTCTAGATAATTTATATTAAATAAAGTTTAATTATAAAACTAACTACAGAAGGTCTAATTCGCGAGACGAATCTAATGAGGGTAATTAAGCTATGATTAGATGATGGTTACTGTAGCATTATTGTAGCATGACTGTATCAAAACATAGATTAATTAGGCTCATTAGATTCGTCTCGTAAAGATGTACCCATCTGTAAAAAAATTTTGTCATTAAACTTTATTAGTACTAGATTCTCTTTATTTAAAGGTCTCTAAAATTTAGCGCTAAAGAAACGAACAGCGTCCTGACCTTTTGGGGAGCCTGTGTACGGCCGGCCTTTTTCCGCTGCCGTGCAGAACAGAACAGCAAGTGTGGGATTGTTTTGGGTTTTGAGATGACCAGATGCCCGACTGGATCTTAGTTTAAGGCTAACAGAATTATCTACTCCATGATCCATGAGCCTCGACCTAGAAGAAGATGCCATTTGACCTGTTGAGTGACCTCTACGGTTGATCTAATTGAAAAAGCGTCATGTCAGGGACTGCACAGCTCCTCAAGCGTGCTTCTCGTCCATAAACAAGTCCCTCGCCTCTGACCGTCCCTTTCTTCTTTGATTACGCTTCATGTTGCTGCACTTCAAATACTGGTATTCATATGTAGTACATTAGTGCAGTTCAAAGCTCTTTTGTAGACAATCATTGAGTGGTTCCACCACCTATAATTTGAGAATTAGATTATTCTTTGGCATGCTTCATCCATTTCTTTGTTTGATATGAACATATACATAGTCGAGATCTGACAGACGACAATCGTGATGCTTTTCTTACTCCTCCTCTTTGATAAATGTTTTTCTTGCTGAGTTGTTGTAAACAAAGTGCCTGGCCTATCGATGGTTTGTTTTAGTGAAATTTCAGGTAAGGATACTCTTCCACGTTGACCTAAAAAACTGTGAACATATATATACATTGTAGGATTTATGTCACTGGACCTCAAACGAAAGTGCCTGGCTTATCGATGGTTTGTTTTTAATGAAATTTCAGGTAGGGGCACTCTTTCCATATGTTTATCGGTAAAAAAAAAAAACATGTGAACATATATACACTGTACGATTTATGGGCACTGGACCGCAAAATATGAGTATATGATGTTCATTTCGCCTGCTTGATCCCCTTTCAATTTAACATTGAGGGAAATGTTGACCTATAGCATGTCAGAGATATACATTGTAGGAGTTATCGGCACTGGACCTAAAAACAAATCAATGGGAGCAAATTATTGATTTTATAGACAACTCTATGATATGTTGAGTAGGGGCAGATGCCCCTAACAAAAGCGAGTCAACTAGCCATGATATTGGTTAACAAATACTATATGTAAATAAGCATCTACTCTCTCTCCATTTTAAAATTGATGTCGTTGTTGACTTTTTGAGTTACAGTTGACCATTCGTCTTATTCAAAATATGCATCTACTCTCTCCATTTTAAATTTGAAAACTTATAAGTTATGCATAAATTGATAGAGACAAGATGCGAGAAGAAAGTTACAGGCAGTCTCTAATCCACTATCTAAACTCCCACAACACACCTTC
>CM017445.1:16501666-16681529 GCA_007726485.1 Eragrostis curvula
TCTTTTTCATCCTCAATATCTGAAGCCTGCCTCTGGTAATGGTCGGCACTGTGGTATTGATCAAGTTGTTGCATTCGTCAAGGTTGGCCAACCACGTGCTGTTGGTGGCAATTTGTCCTCAGTTGTTTGCAGGCAACGGATCAATTCGACCATTAGCACTGGCAATATGAAGGCAGCCATGAGGAATCAATGGCGGTATTGATATCTTGATTTGCTTATTCTGATTAGCAATAACATCAGCATTGATTTATGATCATAATCTCAGATCTAGCGTGGATGTAGTGGGGGCTGTTGTGGTGGTTTTGCCAAGGCTGCGTAGGAATCCCATCTGTCCCCTAACAGGGGATCAAGGCCGGGACTTTGTTTTATGTATTTTCCATTATCTAAAAAAAGGAATTCCATCTGTTTGAAATAGTTTCAGCAGTAAGATGGAGGTGAGATCATCTCATTGATAGATTTGCTGATCTGTATTGACTTGGTGGAAGGTCTCAAGCTAGTTGTGGCACTGCTGTTGTGGTCCTGTTCTGCCTCAAGGTGCCATCCGTGAGATGGCGGTGTGGTAGTAGCCTTAGGTGAGTGTTGCTTTGCGAGGATATCGCCGTTGCCTTTCCCAGGTCACTTTGGTCGTCTGGCATGGTGGAAAATGGACCTCTGTGAATGGCCAGATGGCCGAACAGGCGCTGAGTTGATATCGTTTTGGCCTCCATATGGTATACGGTTTGTAGTATGTGATTTGATCAACGTGATTTGTTGATTCGTTTGGTAAAGGTAGTGATTCAGTTTTTAGTTCAGATCCAACCTGACTGTGGGGATGTGCAGGATCACCGTAAGACTTTCTACATGTTTTTGTCCATGACATTGTTGCGATCACTAAAGCTGAAACAAAACCAACGACAAGTGCAGAGATGACTTAGAGTATGGATGTCAATATGGCTTTGCTATATCCAAAAACTCGCTGGTCATGTCAATGGCTGTGGTGTTGAGGGCCTTGAGTTTACCTGGATACACTAGCATGAAGTGATGCGTTAGGTGTGTGAGTGTTTTTTTTTTCAGGTATATGGTGTCTATGACCATGTTCTTCTTAATTTTTAGGGACTCATCAAGATACCTCAGAAGCAAGCTTTACAACTCCATGGTAGGTGTGAGGGCTTTCAGCTAGAGGGTGGAGGATTTGTCTTTATTTGAAACCAGTTTGTCTCGGTTCTCGTTGGTGTCTGATGTATTTAGGTTACATGTACCTACACGGTGCGGGGAACATTATTTCACTATAGCATAAAGCTTTCTCTATCTAAAAAAATAATGCATGCATGGGGTAACTTATAAATAGCTATAAGGTATTTTAGGTGCATGATGTTTTCATAATTGATGATATCTTTAGAGCCTTAGAGGTACTTTGGCAATATTTGTTCATGACGATTGTGGTATGTGATTATTTTTTTAAAGAAAAACACTAGCAGTAAATCGAGGGGCATGTGTTGTCTTCTGTGTGGGCTCATTCAGGGTTTTCAAAACAGTTGAAAACCGGTCGGTTATCGCGATAACCGGACTTATCGGTCCGGTTCGGTTTCGTCGGACGTCTGGTTATCGGTAAACACCGAACCTGTGTACTGTAGCATATTCGGTTACTGGTCGGTTTTATCGGTAACCGGTCCGGTTTCATCGATTTTGGTTTTTTTCGGTTTTTTCGAGATTTCAATCCTTGGGCTCGTTGCCTCCAACCGTCCTTGATAAAATCAATATCTTTTTTGTAAAAGGGAATAATAAAATTAAAAAATCTCCAATTAGCGTTGTTGGCTGGTGTAGAAACAAAGTGTTGTGTCATTAAAGATCAACAACGTGTTGGTTCAATCAGCTGGGTTTTTTTTTTTTTTTTGCGAGGGTTGGTTCAATCAGTTTCCAAACTAACCAACACGGATGTGGGTATTGCATTGTAGAGACCACAACTTGACCTGATATACTCGTTTTTCTTATTGGTGACACAATATGTGTATTATTGTATAAATATTCTTTGATGGTCGATCATGTCAATATCACACAGTAAGCAAAAGAATAACCGAGCTGACAAATTATGTTGCTAAAACATATCAATGTTCATGTTTCTATGCATTCGTCGCCACCGTCGACCAGCCGGCTGGAGGGGGCGGCGCACGCCGGGGCTCCCAGGGTGTCCAGAGGGCACTTCGATATAGTGTGGAGGCTTCGCCACAGGGCTAGGCGGCGGAGGAGGTGACGCGTCGTCCTTCGCCGGAGCTGGTGCCGGTGACGGCGGCGCTGCGCCACGGATGATTATGGGATCGTGGGGGAGGCGTTGATGCGACGGCGGGCGCATCGCCACAGACGAGCTCGTGGAGAGCATCAGCGGCAGCAGGAAGAGCGCTGCAACGGCGGACGCCGTGGTGGTTTTGTGCCCGGCCATTGTTGTGCGTAGCTAGCTAGCAAAGCTTCCTGTGCCTTTAGCTTCTCTCCGTATGTTGCAATCCTGCGGGAAATGGAGTTCGATATATAGTGTGTGGGACGTCTCGCTAGATGCCGTGCGAGAGAGCGCTGTGATTCTGCGTATCAATGCTTCGTGGATTAATTTCGGCAATGCCAACGCACGGATATCTGATTTGATAGTATGTGCTATTGCGATGATGATGACAGTGTTTAATCGAGCAAGGATTTGCATGGGCGAAAATAGGCGCCATTCACTAGCTGAATTGCTTGCACTCTATCGGGAAAGATGCGTAGTGCTACTAAGAGTGCATCTAAAGATTGAATGCACGATATAAATAAGAGTAAATAATCAATGACTGATAAGAGATCGTGCTCTCTACAATTCTTTTCTGTTTACCAAGTTGGGTCGCTTTAAGCATTGGTAATACAAGCCGAATAGATACACCTAGCAGCTAGTATATATCTTGGAGAGATAGCAAGAGGAGGATGAGGGGTGGGGAGGGGAGGGGGGGTGGGGGCAAGGAGACGTGATCGAGCTACGTTATTGTTCATGGACTTGTGGATGTCCGAGCTGACGCCGCAGGTAAGCAGAGTGAATAAGTCGGGCAGTGTTGGCCGTACGCACCTGGCACCATAAGAAGGAAGGAGGTCAAATTGAGGAGGCTACAAATGGGGGTCGCCAGCACTATGGTTGTCCGGGGGATGATCAATTGAGTGACCCTGTGCGCACGTTGTGATGATTCCATTTTATATATTTGGAGTACTCTCAAAATTGTGATTTGAATCATTGTATGACATCGTGAATCGAAGTCAAATTTTTACAATTGTAACTATCAAAAGTACAACATTTGTTAAAGGTTGACAATATAAAAATGATATTGCAAGATTGATTTTGAAACCATAATCTCAACACTTTCTATTTAAAATAATTTATTTTGTACATCAAAGTTAATAAACTTCAGCTTTGATTAAACACATAAATGTTTATGTTTCTGGTCCGAGGGAGTATCGAGCATGTTGTACTTAATGATTGGGTTGGGTCGCAACATGTGTTTTTCTGGGCCGATCGCGGTGGTTGGCAAATAAGTTTGTTACACCTGGCCAAAGTTGGTGAGTCCGGTAGAAGCGGGGAGGCGACCAGGTGTGTGCGTTGTCGAGCTTCCGCCTATTTCTGTCCACGTCCAGCTTGAAAATCGATCCATGGAGGCATGCATGCGAGACGCTTGTCCGTAGGATCTGCTAGAGCCACGCCTATATAAATGGCGCCACATCCCTTGCCAGATCGAGCATCATCCATCGACAAACACCAGCTAAAACCAGCAGCTTCAGCAATCATCATCCCTGCCCTTGTTGGGGTTCATTCGCTCGCAATGGCCGACCAAGCCGCGCACCTGAGCAACACCGCCGCCGAGGCCGCCGGGGAAGCTGCCGGACACGCACAGCAGCACAAGGTGGACGCCGTGCACACCGCGCAGGACGCCGCGGGCTCTGCTCAGCACGCATCCCAGGAGGGCGCCGCCCAGGCCGGCGGCTTGGTGGAGCAGGCCGGCGCGCAGGTGCAGCTGGTGGCGCAGGGCGCCGTCGACGCCGCCAAGGGCGCTGCGGAGGCCGTCAAGAACGCCACCGGCATGGGTGGCAACTGAACGCCGCCACCGCCGCGTGCTTCTTGCATCCAGGTCGGCCTCTGAGATGGAGACGGATCGATGTGCCGCATGTCATACGTCCTCATCGAGCCATCTTCTAAAGAGAGAAGCTAATTGTGGCGGTGTTAAAGTTGCCTCTATATGTGATGACATGCCTTTATTTTTTATTTAAAGAGAGAATTTTTTTATGGTCAAACCACAACATTTTGTTGATTTTTCATGAAGAGATGATGTTTTTAAAAGAACATGAATTACTATAAGAAAGAAAAGAAATTTGGTGCTCAAATGTGCATCTATTCCATTACTTAATTATTAAAGCAATTTGTTGATGCCGCCAAGCCTTTTAGGCTCAATCTGAACCAGGCCCCAGATAGTCTGGACAGGCAGCCCTCTAGCTGCCAAGGCCCATTCGTGGCCCATCTTTTGACCAAACCAATTTGGTGGCCCAAAAACACGTTCCAGCTGGCCTAAAAACACCTTTCTTCAACCTCAGGATCGTATCATCCAGGCAGAAGCCATTATAGGTGGTTGGAGTACGTGGATCGACGAGATTAAACGACGCCAGTGCAATGGATGAGCAAAACGAATTAGAAACAATCTTTTCTTCATTTCCCAACCGAGAAATTTCTCAAACTCAGGAAAACCAGAAAAATTCGGATTCGAGTTGAACTCAGTTCAAATCTGATGATAGAGAAACGAATAGGCAACTTGTCTCTGAATTGAAATAGGATGACAGAGGTGTGAAAGTGAAAAAATAGACTGACAAACTATTTGAGACTTATTAAGTAGTAAAGATTATTATTCGAATAAGCCTATAACTTCTAATTCTCATATCCATCTGTGAACGAGGAGGGGGCAAGAATATGTTTTTGCTCCATACGATTCACAATCATTGAATTAAGAGTGAATTGCACAAAACTACAACTATTTGTGTCAAGGTTTCACAAAACTATAATTTTTGGAACCTATTTCAGAGAACTACAACTATTTTGACCATACGTTTCAGAAAACTACAACTTCTGTGTCCGGTCCCACATGTCAGCCTCACAGATGGTAGTGTTCTGAAGCTGAGATTGACATGTGGGCCAGAAGCAAAAGTTGTAGTTTTCTGAAACACATTGTCAAAATAGTTGTAGTTCTCTGAAATAGGTTTTAAAAGTTGTAGTTTTGTGAAACTTAGACACAAATAGTTGTAGTTTTGTGCAATTCACTCTTGAATTAAATAACTATTATTTAAAGATGAGTAAATTTCAGAAAACTACGATTATTTGCACCCGAGTAACAGAAAACTACGACTTTTGAGTACAATTTCAGAAAACTACAACTTTCGGAACTGAACACACATGTCAGCCACACATCTCCATTTTGCTGAATGAGTGGCTGACAGGTGGGGACAGACCAAAAAGTCGTAGTTTTGCGTTACAAGAGGCGCAAATAGTCGTAGTTTTCTGAAATCAAACTAAAAAATCATAGTTTTCTGTTACTTGGGTGCACATAGTCGTAGTTTTGTGAAATTTACTCATTTAAGATTTATACTTGTTGCAACAAAATTTACTGTTATATTGTGATTTGAGTTCAAAATCAAATCTCGGGCATCTAATATCCTAACTTTACCCAGAATTAAGATACAATCCTGTGAAACGGGCAGTTTTTTGTTTCTAATTTCAGCATCAAACTAGGAGAACCATAATCTGACAGATAGTATGCAGATTATTTGGGTTGGATGCTAAGTTTGGTTTTTTTTTCTTTATGATTGACAGATTTGCTTATGAACCCCGGCATATACAACAAGGCATTGGAGTGAGATCCGACAAGGACCAGGTCATGTTTGAAAGGACTCCCAAAGTAACGGATGAAGCAAAGATGAGCAAGGAGATCAAGGATATGCATGGTAACATTCTCATGCTCGCTGGTGGTATATGGCTTGTGGTGAATCAAATCCTCTGCTGTTGCTATTGTAACGGCAAACCTATGCCGTTTGACCATTGCTCTACCTCGACTCCCTCTCATATCATTAATACCCCAAAGGCCCTTAATTAGGCCCATTAATAAATGGTAATCTGGCTGCCAGCAATGATTATTCCCGTGAGAAAAAACGAAAAATAATACGCTCGTCAATTTTGCTCGTCGGCGGCTGTGTCCTTTGCGCCGTTCTCCTGCGGCCCGCATGAACACATCCCAGAGGAATCAAATTGGAGGCAAAAATCAACAGGAATTGAAGTTAATTGACTTAGAGGCCTAAACGCAGCTGCGGCAACAATGATTCGTAGGTTTAGGAGTTGAATGGATTGTTCATGTCCTGGTGTGGGGAGAGAGGGAGTTGCTTATGCTTGTTCGTGGGGAAGAGTTAGATGATGTTGCTCTCGCTATTGGGCTAACGTGGGCCAAAAAAGGGCTGCAGAAATGGGATCCTTATGACTGCTATTCTATGGGACAAATCACCATCAATCCATCATCTAAGGTGGATGCAACGGCTGGATGACCGACGGCACAGCCGTGCCGTTTTAATAGCAACGGCAGGTGCGAAAGGGCCTGTAGCGGGAAATATTCGGTGCAATTGACCCATTCTGTGCAACCGTGCAATCATTAGACATCGGATGTTCGATTAGCATCCAAAAGCTGAGATTTATCCCACGATCACGCTGAAGCCACTTTATGGAAAGCCCCTTCGTGAATTTTCTCTTGCAAAAATATTTCCGCATCTTCTTCTTCGTTGGTTGGCTGCAGCTCCCGGCAGGTCTCTGCTCTCGTCTAAATCCTCCTCGAATGGCTTCCATGGATTGTTAATCTAGCACTAAACGAATCCGTTAATCAAGATGGATTTTGGTTTCCGCGCGTGTTGTCTTTGGCAAAGCCGGTGATTTTGGTGATGAAAGCGCAAGGATCTGGCGGCGGTAGATCGAGTTTGATGGTTGTCCGACCCGCGGAATCAAATTGTCAAAATGATTACGGAGGATTCACGTGCTAGAGTAGTAATATTCTGATTCAATGTTGTTTCATAGAGGATTAGATCTGGTCTGTAATGCTGTTAATTTGATTTGATTGTGAAGAAAATGGGTTGGAAAATTGTCGGCGGCAAGCTGCGGTCCTTGATCACCAACAGAACGTATTCAAGGGGATGGTTTTTTGTTTTCTCGTGATCTCGTCGTAGACATGAATAGGAGTAAAAGGCTCCACGGTCATGGAATTGTCGGCTAGAGACCAATCTACAATCCCGGCACCGGCGACAGTCCATGGCTTGACGAAGTCGATGCGTCCAATGGCAGAAAAATCTGTCGTTGCCCAAAAACATGTGCCATGGTCTAGGGGGTTTTAGTAAAAAGTTGTCCACATCGCTACGGAGTTCCATCCGCCTAAATTGCTGCTGTTAGATGAAAACTGAACAGCTCACATTCCTTGGTTGCACCATTGCACAGAATGGGTCAATTGCACCCAATATTTCCCCCTGTAGCCTAGCGGTTACAAGAGCCTCAATAGTATGTTAGGTTATGGGTTCGACTCTCTGTGGGAGCGGATTTTCTAGGATTTAACGGCATTGTGCTTTCAGTGGTAAGCGACGCTTCCGTCGACAGCGAGGCGTCAGTGGTGACTTCGTCAATATCTAGGATGTGCCGGTACAGTTTTCGAAGATGCTCATAGAGGTAGGGTTTGCGTATATGTGTTCATAGAAATGAGCGTGCGTGCGTTATGGGCGTCTGAGTTGTACTTTGTACTCAAAAAGAAAAATAGCAACGGCAGGTGATTTGGTTCCTTGTGGACATCTTTGAAAGTAGCAACCATCATTCTATATACAAGAGAAATTGGAACAATTTATTCTGTACGGATATGTCTCACCGTACCGAGAGTAAGTGATCCAAATCTCTCTTCGTGTTTTTAGGACTGTATCCTAAAATAGGTCAAATATGCATTTTAGAAAATGTTATAGATCCTCCGACTGAGATGTCCGACTGACGACCGACTCCTGCTAATCTATGGCTAGCCAGCGCTGCAATTTGCAACTCATCATCGCTGGTCTGCATGATGGTGTTGGTCCTACCAACACCATCATGCGGACCAACGGTTGGGATGTATAGCATCGTTTTTATTTTCTTTATCCTCAATTGAGTTGAGTTACAGTTTGTACTACCTCCTATTGCCCAAATTAGCATATGTGTCTATGACATGTGGGGACAGTAGCATATACGGGATTCTGAAGTTTATCAATGGCATGGAAGGAATTATTCCTATGAAAAACCACATGTATTACAAAAACTACAATACAAGTCGGTTCAACAAATGAGTTTTTGTGTGCTTTTTTCCACATTGTTTGTAGCATTTTCTTTGTTTTAGTGGTACGGTGTATATGTGCATTTGATACATTACACCCATCAGCAGCCCTACAAATGCGTGGGCCAAAGCATAGTTTGCTTTATAATACTCTCTTCATTTTAAAATATATGACACCGTTGATTTTTTTTTTACTTTGACCATCTTTTTTTTTTAAATAGGGCATTTACGTTTCTACCCTTTGTTTGTCTTTCAATCACGATTTTACTCTTCTTTTTTCAACTTTGCGATTTTACTCCTAATTTTTCAAAATGAAGCCAGTAACTACCCACAGGGGTAAATTCTTGCTTCGGCTTGAAAATCAGGGGTAAAATCACAAAGTTGAAAAAAGAAGAGTAAAATCGCAATTGAGAGACAAACTAAGCGTAGAAATGTGATATTCTCTTTTTTAAATATATGGCACCATTGATTTTTTTTCCCTATGCGGGCCAAAGTTCTTTTCTTACGTTGGGCTCAACGAAACGGCCCATGAAGCAACGGATTTTTCTATACGGGCCCAAGAACATAGGTCTACCATAATCGATGACGATCCCAAATATTTCTTCCTCCTTTCGCCAGCACGCACGCAGTAGCCCGCCCGGCCGCCGCCCACCAAAGTCCGGCCGTTTCGAAGAGAGGCGGAAGCAGCAGATGCAAAGCATCTCGCGGTCTGCTCTTCTTCTTAGCAGACGCGCTAGCGTAGGCTGCATCGCGTCTCCTCCCTGGTGTCGACCAGCACTTGTGCAACATGATCCTGCGGCATCAGGCTTACTGGATAAACCACAGCTTTCCCGCGGGTGCGTTACAAATTTGCCTTACGTTTCTTGGTACTACTCTCAGACGCATAATTCAAGCGTCCGGTCGCAGACGATTTGGTTTCTCATCGCATTCCATCAACAAGCCAGGAGAGCCGTAATCCTTACAAGTAGTGTGCAGATTTTTTGGGTCAGACGCTAAGGATGGCTTTTTCTTTTTCTTTTTCTTCTTTATGATCGACAGATTTGCTGATGAACCCTGGCTCATACGACACGGCATTGGAGTGAGATTTGAGAAGGACCAGGTTAAGTTGGACAAGACTCTCAAAGCAATGGATGAAGCAAAGATGAGCGATGAGATGAAGGATATGTATCGTGACAATCTCATGGTTGCTGATCCTATACGGCATTCGCTGATCCTTGACGGTAGCAGCCACCGTGATGGTGCTATATACCAGAGAGATTGGGAAGAATTATACGATATGGATATGACTGACCGAAACGAAAGTAAGTGATCCAAATCTTTCTTCCTATCCTTATGATGATAACCTAAAATCGGTCAAATATGCATTGTTTTTCTTTATTCTCATTTGAGTTGAATTACGACTGCCCCTAACTCTATATAGTGATAAACCACATGTATCAGAAAAACTCTAGACAAGGGTCAAATAGCATTTGCCAAGTTTTACTCGGATTGCGAGTGGGAATTTGCATGTACCCACTTTAATTTGGATGAAACCTGCTTCAATTCTTAAGTGGTTTTAATGGGTGTAGACAAATCCTTTTAGTGGGAATTATCCTTGCCATACCCAAATTCAAATCGGTAGTATTCTGCACAAACAGTGTGTGTAGGAGTTTGAACATATGCGTGGGGCAGAGCATAATTTTCTTTATAATATTTGTTTCCCTAGTGTATTAACTAACAACTTTGATATAACATGTGATCTTTGCTGAAGCTGTATCGGAACTAAAGATGCTTTCAACGGCCTACCCTTGCGATCCTGACGAGGAGAATTGCATTAGACATATGCCATTTCAAATGATACATGTTTTCTCCTTAAGTTTGGCGAAAACTCCTGTCAGAAGTACCTCAGTACAGTTGTATGGATACATGGCAGCACGGGATGATATGGATGGAAAGCTTAATTACGTTTTCAATCGTAGCAGGGATGATCCCCTCATCGTGCAGCAGGTACACATCGTCTAAACTTATCTGTAATCTCTCTCTTTTTTTTTCCTTTTTGCGAAGGAAACTTATCTGTAATCATTGTAGTTTACGCTCAATATTAGAAATGAGAGTGAACCTACATACTTCTCATGGATACAACGACTTAAATCTCCTTTAAACCAAGCTGAAATAGTGACATGGATGGTTGACTACATGGGATAGAGAATGGATATGTTGCAACAAATGTGGTTTAAGTTTTGTAGCCAACATCCTGCCAAACTAGAGCACTGTTTAAAATTATCCTTTTTCTATTTACAATAAGCAAAAGCATTTTGGAACCAGACAGGGTCTGTAACATCAGCCCTTAAAAATCAGAAGAGGAATGCTGATCAACATGTGTTTACTATTTACAATAGCTTGTGCTTGTAGAACTTTGCTTACCTTTTGTTTTTTGTTTTCGGCGGCTTATGTTGTCACTCTATAAGTTACTTGACATATATTGGCACATGGCTTATAAGGAAAGTATTTGACTTTTGATATTTTCTATTTTGCTCTGTGGGTCTACTAAACAAATAAAATTTCAGAGGGTTCTCTCATCGAGATGTCGACTGGCCCTAAGAGAGGCATTGTGATGATTTCTAATGTTCTATTTGAGTTTGACATGAGGATCAAGGCTGGAGAGAAAGAGGAAGATGATATACAGCTTATTGACGGAGTAATACTATGTAATGAATGCATGTCAACTTGTCCAGTCTCACATCGTATTAGTGGTAATTGTGGCGGAGCAGTTGACATGACTTTAGCATTTGTTGAGTTAGGAGTGGAGGCCGTAATAGAAGTCATCATATCGGAAGTCCAGAGTGCTTTCGATTTATCTATCAGCTCCTTTCTTTCCAAATGGGAGCTCGAAGAATTCCATCTTTTTCATGGCACAGTTGGCGAGGTGGGCATGAAATGGTTCGTGGTTGCCGTCCCCTGGCGTTCGACGATGTATTTGAAGTTCAAGGTAGGTCAAAAAGGCTCTGAGAGTGATGCCGTGCACGATTGTTCCTTCAATGCTAAGGCGCATGGATGTACCAATCGACAGATCAAGCTTGAGCAGGCTTGCATATCGGTGAATGTGAATTGGTCGCCTCCGTTCTTTTGAATTTCGGGTCTGTTTCAGCCGTCAGCGTGCATTAGTTGTGTTTTCATCAGGGTGTGCACTAGACTAAATTTTGCAGTTGTGCTGGAATCGAGTACTGTTTTATAGATAAGTTTGTCATGTAAATCCAGCTTTATAGATAAGTTTGTCATGTAAATCCAGCTTTCTCTTGAACTGCATTGGAAGGTGCGAAGGCGTCAGAGGAATTTGCCGTTCTGTTTGAACACGGGACTTGTGTTGGCGAAACAAGATGATTTCCTCTTGCTGCCAACTGCGTGGCTTTCGGACATGCTGAATTTTCCCCCACTCAGAGGTCTCATCTTAGTAAGTAGGGCGCCCAATGGCTCTCCGCTCTCGCCCACCCTCGCGCCTCCTCCCTCCCTCACCTAGCCTAAGCCTCCACACCGCCGACGACCTCGCCCTCGCCTGAGCTCCGAAGCTCCGCGATGGCGCCCACGGGCTCGACCGGACCTGGTTTTCTCCTGGAGCTTCAACAGGACAAGCAGCTGGCGGAATTGGTGAAGAGCTGGGACTTCTCCATTGGCCGCGTCTTCCAGGATGAAATCGCCAAGAAGCACAGGTCATCGGTACATCACCCCTCCTCTAATCCACATGGCTCTTTCTTCCTTCTTGCGATTTTTCGCCGGTTCACTTTCAGACTTACTGAAGATTCAGTTAGCTTAGCTCTGCATTCTTGCTTGGGTGGGACACCAGCTGGTTTTCATGTTACCTATCTTAAAGATAGGCATTTTCGGTTCTCTGTTGCATCCAAGGATGTCGGTCTCTCTGTCTGTGCTCTGAAAAGAATCATTGCTAAGCAATTTGATGTTTACTTCCATCTTTGGAGAGAAGGGGGTGATAAGTGGGAACGTGAAAGAAGAAAATGGGAGGAAGAAGAAGAGAAAAGTTGGACTCTAGTCTCACGTAAGAGATCAAAGAAGCAGTCTCCTCCCAAACATGTCTCTTTCAAGAAAAGACTGATCGAAGAATCTCCCCCAAGGAAATCAGTTCCTGATGAGCTTGCTAATGTTATTAAGATTGGAAAGATTTATTGTCCTCTGGCAACCACTGCAGGGCGTCAATTGTTTGGAAAATCTCCTAGCAGTTCTGAATCACCTGAAGATCTTGTTATCGGCTCAGATGCATCTCATTCATCTGTTCATCTGAAAGTTCAAAATCCTGGCAGCTCTACGTTTACAAATTCAAATTCAATTTCAAGTGTGCAGGTCAACAGGATTTTCGATAATCTAAAAAGGGATTTGGGCATTCATTCCACTGCCGGCCATGCAGGAACCATGCACAGCAGCCAGCCCGGCATGCCACATAATGTTGGTGCAACTTCCAACCCAGCTCCTCTGCTCTCTGCCTGCAGTAAATGTCTGGCATGGGGTCACACTGTCAGGGAATGCACAAGCCAGGTCAGATGCTGGCACTGCTTTGACTATGGACACCGCGCCAAGTTCTGCCTCAAGAAAAAGGCCACCGGGAAATTAATATGGGCTCCAAAGCCCAAAACTGTTCAATTGCAGCATTCACAACAGAGCCTTGAGCAGTGCACCGAGACCTCTCAACTCCTCTCAATCAATACAGAGCCAAGTGAACCGTCTGTCACTCCAAGGGCTGTTCAGCTTCTAAAACAAAATACAAGCAGTGGTGAAGAAACAAGAATCACTTCCTCTTTGCCCCCATGCCGTAACCTGCTCCCTCCCCTCTCATTGCTCCTGAGCGATCTTCTCCAACAGCAACTGCCGATGGCTAACTTTGCCATCGATCCCACAAGGTACTTTCCATCGCTCACTGCCAATGAAGATGGAGGTCCTCACAGGAGGGCTCGTCGCACGATCGTCGTTTCGGGTGATGTGAACAAGACGCATGAGGATCATGCGATTGCAACCTGTGATGAGGTACAGCTTAACCCAGCCCAGACTATGCACTTTCTGCAGCAGATCAGGAATTACATTGAGATTCAGGCTAGGAAAGTTGTGCACTTCTTTGCTCCGCACCCGCATGGTATTGGCATTTTCCAGCTTGGTAGTGCTTGTCAGCGCGATACTCTAGTTCTCACTAGTCCGCACTGGGTTGGTCCATATCAAGTCACCTTTGTTAAGCATGATGCTGCTCCAATGAATTTTAGAAGATCATCTTTTACTAGGACCTGTTGGGTTATGCTTCTGGGATATCCACTTGATATGAAGGAGCTGAGATTTTTAGATCAAGTCTGTTCTTGCTTTGGCCAGCTACTGCAATGGAATTCTGATGATAACAACCCTGCTAGAGTTCTGGTTTATGTACTGGTTGACGACCCTCTTGAGATCCCTAGGAGCATCGAAATTAAGCATGGCAGAGAATTAGATGGTGAAGGTCGATCGTGGACTGTCCCAGTCTATGTCCTGAACTCACAGATGGCTGACCAAGCACCTGCAGATGGAGAAGACCCACCAGATCATAATGGCAATCCTCATCCCTTTGAGGGACCTATTCTGCCAGGAGTTCCTGATTTTGTGGCCAATGCAGCAGACCAGTTCATGGCTCAAAACATGAATAATAATCATCAGGCCAACCAGGGCCCAGAACACATGGACCAAGATGCACTGTCCAATGCCAGTTCAGTCAACCAACAGGTTGAACAACATGTCTTTGTGCCAGCTCCAGGTGAAGACATGGAACTGAATGTGCAAGCGCAACCTGAAATGTCTCAGACTAGGCAAGTTCTTCAGACACAGATTCAGCAAACTCTACAGCAGGCAGCTCAACTCTCTCAGACTGTTGATTTTCAGCAAGCAAGCAATGCCACAATTCAGATAGTTGCCTCCAGCCTGAGAAACATCATCAACAATTTCTCCTTCCTGACCACTATCAACCTCAATGCTGCACACAGGGTCACAATTCCTGCAACCCTCTTTGGAGATCCAGTGGCGACTCATGGTAGCAGCAATGTTAGAATTGAGATGTTGCCCGAAACTGAACCTACTGTCCTTGCACTGCCAGCTCCACCAATGCATGAGAATAACTCTATCAATGATGATCTTAGCAATGTTCATTTCATCTTCTCTGCCAAGCCACCAGTGACAAATATGTATGTCAGGAAGAAATACAAGTCTAACAGCACTACGGTTGTTGGCGATGCAACTGAAAATGTCCTGAATGAAGAGAATACAAGTGCTCTCCCTGCTGTGACTAGGAAGAGGAAACTGAAAGTGGATTTTTTAACACCATCTCAATCTCCTTCACCACATAAAACCAGAAAGAGCAACAGAATCTCTAAGAAAGCAAATGGGCACAAAGTTTCTGTGATTCCTGTCTCCATGCAGAAAAAGGATCCTATGTCTGAAGGAAAGAAGAAGAGGAAACTGGCTCTAACCAACACTGAAATCCCCACAGATCCTGCAACTGAATTTCCAGGCCTATCTGACCTCATCAACTCCACCGAGGCATTCCCAGAAATCCCTATTACAGTGATCCAGCACATTGCCACAGACAAATGCAAGCTGTCTCCTTCGGAAGTCACAGCTGAGCTGCTCATGGCTGCCAAGAAGAAGAAGGGCACTGAAGGCGGTGATGACAGCTCCCGGGTCCCAGTTGATGCCATCAATGGATAGTCATTTTATATTCTTTAGTGTCGACAGGGTATACCCTGTCTTAAGGTCCTGTAATCTTATAGGAACCTTAATTTATCCTTGTTTGGTTTTCTGCACTCGTCTTAAGGCTGCTATGACAATCTGGGTTTATCATTATAATATCATCACATGGGTTGCTAGCTATATCACTGTGTGTGCATCTGCTGATTGCAATAATTTTTGTATCTGTTATGCCCTGATCCCATCCTGGGGAAGCTCACATATTGCTTGCCATCTTGAAAACTGGAGGAAATTGCTGCAACTTCTTGAGGCTGACTACACTAGGACGTTTCTTCGGTTGGTTGTCTTTGACATACCACGAGTCATACAATACAGAACCAGTTTAAATGGATAATAGCTCAACTATGAGAAATTGGAATGTTCTGAACTGGAATATTAGAGGCCTAAATGCTGAAGGAAAATGCAATGCTGTTAGAGAAAAGCTAGATGAAAGCGCTTGTGCTATCTACTGTCTCCAAGAAACTAAAAAAGAATCCTTCGATCACTCCTCCATCAGAAAGTTTGCACCTAAAAGATATGATAAATATGCTTTCTCTCCATCAGTGGGGAATTCAGGTGGGATTATAGTAGGATGGAATAGTTCTCTTTTCAAAGGTGAAGTCTTACACATCAGCAAATTTGCAGTCACAGTCGAATTTACATCCCAACATAACAACTACAAATGGAAGCTCACATCAGTCTATGGCCCCTGCCAAGGAGAAGAAAGACAAAATTTTGTTGACTGGCTCAATGAGATACAAATTGACACAGACGAAGACTGGATATTCCTTGGTGACTTCAATTTCTACAGATCACTAGAAGATAGAAACAAACCAGGTGGAAACTTAAACGATGTTATGGTCTTCAACGAAATAATAAGCAACTTGGGTCTTCTAGAAATTCCACTTAAGGGCAGAAAATACACTTGAGGTTCCTCAGACTTCCCGGTAATCCAATATGCGGACGACACTATTATCATTATGAAAGCCTCTCAAAGAGAACTCTTCTGCCTCAAAGCACTGCTTGAAGCTTTCTCCCAATCAACTGGACTAAAGGTTAATTACAGCAAATCTTGTATGGTACCTTTGAATGTGGCCGAAGAAGAAATATCACTTCTCACAGGTGTTTTTGGCTGTCAACTTGGTACACTCCCTTTTCCATACCTGGGACTGCCATTAGGTACCACAAAGCCAAGAGTTGAACATTATGCACCAATCATGAGCAAAGCTGAAAGACGGCTATCTGCAATCTCTTCCATGTTGAATCACGCTGGCAGGGTGGAAATGGCAAATTCTGGAATTACATCTTTAATTATCTACACAATGTGCACATTGCAAGTTCCTGTAGCAGTTATTGATTCATTTGATACTTCAAGGAAAAAATGCTTGTGGCGAGGCTCAGATGTCAATGGAAAAGCAAAGCCCTTAGTTGCTTTCAAAAAATGCACCAGGCCAAAACTTAAGGGTGGATTGGGACTAGCAGATCTTAGAAGACAAAATGAAGCCCTTCTGATTAAGCACTTGGATAAGTTTTACAACAAAAAAGATATCCCATGGGTGAACCTTATTTGGAATACATACTATCCCAATGGGAAAATTCCTCACGCCACAACTGAAAAAGGGTCCTTCTGGTGGAAAGATATTTTAAGACTTTTTGACAAATACAGAGATATTGCTTCCTGTAAAATTGGAGATGGATCAACTGTTCTTTTCTGGTCAGATGTATGGAATGATCTCCACCTTGAAACCAGATTCCCAAGGCTTTTCTCATTTGCTAAAGACAAAAAGATATCAGTACAAGGGTTCCTCACAACCAATGACGTGAATACACTTTTCCATTTACCATTGTCGGACGAAGCTGCCCAGGAATACTCAAACCTACAACAGATCATACAAGGAGTGCAGATACAACCTGGGTACAAGGATGTTTGGACTTACATTTGGGGCTCACAGAGATATTCTTCTAAGCAATATTACAATTTTCCATACAGAAACTTCAACCCCCCTGCTCCTTTTGGTTGGATTTGGAAATCAAAGTGCTGCAACAAACTAAAGGTTTTTTCATGGCTACTAATTATGGACAGGCTAAGTACCAGGAACATATTGAGAAGAAAGAAACACAAAGTTGAAGGAAATAACTATGGGTGCGTGCTCTGTCAAGCTTTGGTGGAAGAAACAGCCATGCATCTATTCTTCACATGCCAATTCAGTAGAAGATGTTGGGAATTTTTGGCAATCAACTGGAACACCACATTATCTTTCTTCAACATGATCATAGCAGCTCAACGAAACTTTCAGGCTGGATTCTTCATGGAAATCGTCATAATTGCTGCATGGAACATCTGGAAGCAAAGGAATGGGAAAATTTTTGAAAATCTTAATCCAAGTTTCCAAGCATGGAAACGGAATTTCTTAAATGAGTGCAGACTCCAAGCACACCGGCTTCAAGAAACTGATTTGCTATCTTTCAATGATTGGATTGAGGGTTTGTCATAGTCTAGCTTAGCCTTTCTTTCTGACCTTGTTCAATCCTGGTCAGGCTTTGTTTTTTGTTTTCGCTTGCGCCTTTGTACAGTTCTTTTTCTTTCTCATTTGCAATAAAATCACACAGTAGGGGCCTCCCTTGCTGTAGTTACGTTCAAAAAAAAAAAACTGCGTGGCTTTCGCATCCTCCTGCAAGTTTCGCTCATATTCAGAAATAATCTTCTTTTGCGACGAGTATTCAGAAATGATCTGACCAATCAATGCAAAAATAAGCAAATGTTGAGCAGCATCTTGACACCACGAACAGAACAATTCGGTCGGGAACATACTTGCATTGAGATAAACTAGGAGAAAAGAAACAGAGATGGGCGCGGCACCGGCATAGTTGCAGAGAGACAACCATGGCCGTGGAGCAGAGCAGGGCACTTCTGGGCCACAAAACACCGGGGCATTTTGCAGGAGAGACATGGGCCCTGTGCCTGGCCTCGTTCGATCTGCTTCCCTTTAAAACCTCCGCCGACGGCGCTCAGCCTGCGCCGCGATTTCTTCCGTTCCGGAGAGGCGGATCAGATGCAGAGCCTTTGGCGCTCTGCCCTTCGGCTCTGCAGACGTCCTTCTGCGCTTGCTCGCCGGCAATCCGAGGAAAAGCAGGTTAGGTTGGACAGAATAACCAAAGGGATGGGTGCAGTAGTGGCCGAGAAGGAGACCGAGGAGAATCTCCATGATAGCAACCCTACGATCGCCGATGTCATATACCTTGAGGGTAGCAGCCACCGTGATGCTGCCATATACAAGAAAAAATGGGAACGTTGTTATGACATGGATATGGCTGACCGTAACGAGAGTAAGTGATCCAAACCTCTTCTCTTGTTCTAAGGACATTTAGCAAGTAATGTGATTGATTGATATGGTTTTTTTTACTTTAATATTAAGGTTAAACATGGTACATGCATTCTATATTCTCATCAGAATAGAATTTAGTTAAGAGTTGCTTAGGATTATTGTAGACCGAGTTGCAGAAAATGATAGAATCACATGTCTACAACTTCTTCTTAGTAGAAAGATACGCACTTTTCCTGCGTATTCTTGGGGAAAAAAAAAAAGAATCACATGTCTACAGGGAAAACTCTACCTTTTTGCAAAGGGTGTGTAGGACAAAACTCTAGCAAGAACATGTATATACTCGTTTGTCTGGTGCATTAACTTACATTTTTTAACGCGTTATTATGTGATCCTTGCTACAGCTGTGTCAAACCTAATGAAGTTTTCGGAGGTCTCCGATTGCTATCCTGATCAGGAAATTTGCATACGCCACTTGCCAGGCCGAATGATGCAGATTTTTTCGTTGAAGTTGGTTGAAACTCCTATCAACAGCGGCTCGATACAGTTATATGGATACATGGCGGTGCGGGATGATTTGGATGGACTGCTCAATTATGTCTTCAATCATAGCAGGGATGATCCCGTCATCGCAGCAGGTGCACGTTTACACTTACCCCCAAGGATCCAATCATTGTTGATTTTGCTCCATAATAGAAATCGTATGAAACCTTACATGCTTCTCATGGCTGCTTTAATCTCCTTCAAATCATATAAAAGCTGGGATATAGGGTTGATTACATGGGATTGAGGATAGGTAAGCTGTAAAAAAACCTTTTTCTCTAAGTTTGAGACATATGACCAACATATCAAAGTTTGAGATTGATTTAGTGTGTTAGATGCAACTTGTGTTTGTAGGCTCATTTTTTGCCTCTTTTTTTTTGCTTTTGAGGATTTACAATTTTGAGACATATTAGCACATGGCTTATTATGAGGAAAACATTTAGCTCTAGATATTGAATATTCTGATCTGCGGTGTTATTAACCAATTATAATTTCACAGGGTTCTCTCATCCAGATGACAGGCCCTAAGAGGGGCATTCTGATGCTTTCTGATGTTCTATTAGAGTTTGACATGAGGATCAAGACCGGAGAGAATGGGGAAGATGATATACAGCTTATTGATGGACTAATACACTACGATGACCACATGGCATTTGATATGCCATTCACAAGTCGGATTAGTGGCAACTGCAGCGCAGTTGACATGTCTTTTGCAGTTGTTGAGATCGGACTAGAGGCCATAATAGAAGTCGCCATATCAGAAGTACAGAGCGCTTTCCATTTATCTCTCTGTTCCTTTGCTTACGTTGGGGAGGTACGCAAAGAAATTCAGCTTTTTCATGGCGTAGCCGCTGGTGAGATGGGTATACGGTCCGTGGTTGCCATCCCGATCGATACTACGATGCACTTGAAGTTCAGCGTTGGTCAAAAAGGCTCTGGCCGTGGTGCCTCGCACTCGCACTGCTGTTCCTTTGGTACTAAGCTGCATGGATGTACCAATCGTCAGATTAAGCTGGAGATGGCTTGCATATCAATGAAGGTGACATGGAGGCCTCCTCTATCATCTATTTTGCTTCAAAAAAAATTCTCATTTATTTCGGTGTCCAGAAGTTAGATATATTATTGAATCGTGTATGAGATGGATCATGGATGTGACGCTTTGCAGACATTTTGCTGGAACAGAGTACCGTTAAGCCCTCTTGGGAAGGGTCGTTCACTGTTCTGCTTGAAGGCTCAAAATTTTCGAAATGGAAACGGCGCTTTGATGGTCTAAGAAATCACTCGATAGGGCTTGAAGGAAAATTTTGTGGATGAGAACCTCCCAATCAATCGAGGATAGAAACTCGATCTAGCTTGTTTCTCCAAGGTTGGCCTCTCACGCTCATTATTACTCCATGTGTAGCTACGCCCGTGAAGATGAACGTCCTTAGCTCAGTCTCATTTACATATATGCGGAAGCACCCAAGGTTGCGCCTGTTGATGTTCAAGTTGGTCCTGTCTTGTGCATCGAACAAGTTGAAGTCGCCGGTGACAACGCAAGGGACTGCCAGCATGGCTTCAATTAATTGAATGCAGTTCATGTGCCAAAAAATGAGAAACGAAGAAGAAAGTCATTTAGATATGGACCAAAAAATATCATGTAATCAAGCAATACAATGTTGTTGGTGTTAAAAGATCAAAACAAATATCAATCGCAAAAAAAAAAAGATCAAAACAAATATCATGAATATCAAAATATCTAAGCCGCCCCCAAACAAATAAAAACCATAAATCTCCTTACAATTTGTTCACTCTCCTATATTAACCAAAGGAGCAATTAGCATTTTAGTAGAATCGCAATTTTTTTATCGCTCTCTTATATTAACCAGACTGCCTAGTGTTATCTTCTGCTCTTGCACAGCGTCATGCCTAGTTGCATAAAAAGATGTCTTTTGAAACTAACAGTATTATGTCCAGGCGTTGCTCCGCTTGTTAGAAAAAAAAAGCAATGAAAAGATTTTGATACTCACGTTCTTTGGACTTGATCCACATAGCATATCTGTGTGTGTATGTGTGTTTAATAATCAAATGTCTTACACCGATCGTAATGCTAAATCACTAGTATCAAATGGACTTAAAAATAGAACTCATCTTACACTTTGCTGAATTTGCTCGCTTTTCTATGTATAGATGCATTTTGACGATCAGCCCATTGAATTAGGCACCTCACAACAGGTTCACAAATATTTCCCCACTTTTTAACCATAATACCTAGGGACTGATCAAAAGCATTAAGCATTAGGGTTGTAGTGCCCTCGCCTTTAAGAGACTCGGAGCAACACTAAAATATTTTGTGGAACTTGTTGGATTCCAAAATGTAAAGGACCCATTTACCAAGCAAGTATTTCAATTCCGTAGTTGATTCTCCATTAGAAAAACAAAGTTCCTTGAAAGCTTTCCTTAGAGGCTTAAGTCCCATTTCAATTTTTCCTACTTTTTTGGTGGTGCAATATTGTCATAAGGCCCAGAAAAATCCAAAATCCTGCAATCCTTATGGACCAAAGGAAAAACCAAAAGACATCACCGAGCTAAGAAGAGAGTAATCAACAAACATACAGAATCACAAACTGCACCCACTAATTTAAAGGAAGCAAGATGCAATGAACAAAGCATTCTATATGCAAGTTTTCTTCAGAGATTCACATATTGCAATTAACTAAAATCACTAGCTAGTTAACCCTCACAACAACGGATAAAATTTAAGGCCAGCAGACATACAACAAATAAAATCGCGTATTAAATATCACCAAATCGAAATAAGATATGACCAAGCAGCTTAATATGGTACCAGAGTCAAAGCAATCTGAAGGTAAATCTGACAAAGACGAAAATACCAAACCGGCAGCACATCTCGGTCACCTTTTTATATATAACGATTGACAAAACAGGAATAATAGTTATAATATATATCACAACCCTCTCAACACGGCAATCGTACAAAAAGAAAGGGATCGGAGAGAAAGCATGTCGATACCGCTAATGTCGGGTCCATCGAGGCCGCCGCCATGGATCGCCTCATCTCGCTTCCGGCGGATGGGGATGGGAGAGATGAAACCCTTGCATTGTGGTGGGGTTTTGCTTTTGCGCGTCGTAACGGGAGTGGTTTGGTCTAGCGGAAGTGGACGAGGTGTTGATGCACCCATTTGAAGTGGCAGCCACGTGTCCCCCTTCCCCAATTGCCCCAGTTGCGCAAAGAAACTTACCATTCTCCCCAAAGACACAGCTCCAAACCCACTATCTAAAATCTCTATACAAGACCGAAATGTAACATACGTCACAAATCACGCTTCTGATCTCCAACCATCTGGGGCACTTTATTATTTATGTTAGAATCATTCAACTGTTGTCCACGTCTACTGCCACTATCTCCGCACATTGCGCACCGTCCGGCATGCATCTCCGCATGCACGGGATCTGAACTTATCCCTGTAAACGCGTCTGGCTTCACCACCGCACAATTGTACAATGTACTGCTTATATAAGGCCACCCAATGAATGAATATACTGTCGCGCCTTTCATTCTTGTTTCATCTTCTTACATGGTATCAGTAGGGTTCGCCTGAGCCTCCCACAATTCAATCGCCATGAGTGACACTCACTCCGCCGTCGCTAACGCCACCACGGCGGCTCTGCATTCTGCGTCCTCCCCTGCTCTTGGCATGCCGTCAAGCCCCGCTCTTGGCTCCACCACCTCTCCGGCAAATTCTTCCTCATCCTCGCCTGCAACCTCCACCACCGCCGTCATGGCCTCGTCTTCCTCTGGCGCAATTCCTCTATCCCAGGCCATCCACAGCGTTAATATCAAATCTGTTGTTCCATTCACTCTCTGCTTTCAGGCCCACAATTACACAAAATGGCGCAAGCTGTTCAATGTGGTTCTTGGCAGATTCAATCTGCTGAGTCATGTCGAGTCTTCCCTCTCCTTCCAATCTGCTGAGTCATGTCGAGTCTTCCCTCTCCTTCCGCGAAGATCCCGAGTGGTTCAAGGAGAATCTCACGGTGACGACATGGATCTACAACACCATCTCTGAAGATATCATCGACATGTGCATGAAACTTGAAGATCCGACGGCCTACGACATCTGGGTGTACATCGACAGCATCTTCTCCGGCAACAAACCCAATCGCGCCGTCCACCTCGAGGCTGAATTCCATGGCTTAGTCCAAGGTGAGATGTCCGCTAATGACTATTGCCACCGCCTCCAGCAGCTCGCCAACGCCCTCGCCGACTGCGATCAACCCGTCTCCGAGCGCACCCTCGTCCATCAACTGATCCGCGGCCTCAACCCCAAGTTCGGCGTCCTGCGCACACTCCTGCCGATGCTGCCGGTGTTCCCCTCCTTCATCGACGCCCGCGACTACCTTCTGCGTGAAGAATCCGCCCGCGCCTCCGAGATCAAGCAGGCCATTGAGACGGCGCTCATGGCCGCCGGCAAGCCGCCGGTCTCCTCGGACTCCACCACTCCACGCCAAGATGCTCCCGAGTGCGCCACGACACCAGAACGCGGTGGCGGGCGCATCGGCAGCCGTGGTCGTGGCCACAATGGCCGCGGTCGCGGTGGCCGATCCGGCAACAACGGCGGCCACGCCGGACGCGGCTCCTTCAACAACAACCAGCAGATGGGCTGGCCCTTCCCTTGGGGCATGCCATGGGGTGGGCCGTGGCGCTCGCCATGGACTGGCGCCACCGGCCCCGGCGTTCTCGGCTCTCGCCCTCCCTCATCAGGCGGGCAGGCGTTCCAGGCTTATCAGCAGCCGACTACGATGCAGGCCCCCATCTCAGGCCCCTATTGGGACACGGCGAGTCTCATTCAAGCGCTGCAGGCCACCTCTCTTCAGCAGTCGTACAATGGTGAATGGATCATGGACACGGGCGCGTCGTCCCACATGACAGGGGATCAAGGTAACTTACCTGAGTACCGTCCTTCGTTATTGCGTAATTCATCTCATGTTATTGTTGGCAATGGATCTCACCTTCCAATTCTTGGCACTGGCCGTAAACACCTCCGTGCACCTAACCAAAATTTTACTCTTTACCCTGTTCTACACACCCCTGGCTTGGTTTCTAGTTTGGTCTCTGTTCGCAAATTTACTCGAGATAATTTATGTTCGGTTGAATTTGATCCGTTCGGTTTCTCTCTGAAGGATCTTCTCAGCAGGAACGAAATCATGAGGTCCAATAGTTTGGGTGATCTCTACCCCTTTCATGGCTCCAGCAAGATCACAACCATGGTGGCGCTCACGGCGACTTGCTCGGTGGATATCTGGCATCGCCGCCTTGGCCATCCTGGCTCACATTCCTTGTCGCATTTAATTTCTCGTTTTGCTATTCCTTGTACACATAAAAGTGGATCATCCAATGTTTGTGAGGCCTGCATGAAAGGGAAGCATGTGCGGCTCCCTTTCTCCACTTCTCATTCCTCCACTTATTTTCCTTTTCAAATAATGCATTGTGATCTATGGACCTCTCCCATTGAAAGCATTACTGGATTCAAATATTATCTTGTGTTGCTTGATGACTACTCCCATTACTTGTGGACTATTCCCTTACGTGCCAAATCCGATGCTTTTCCTACTCTTCGTGATTTTTACTTTATGATTTTGAATCAATTCCATTTATCCATCCAATGCTTTCAGTGCGACAATGGAAAAGAATTTGACAACGCCCACCTTCGTGCCTTCTTAGCCTCTCGTGGAATTCTCTTTCGCCTCTCTTGCCCCTATAGTTCTCCTCATAACGGAAAAGCCGAATGAGCCATCCGAACAACTAACGATGTCATACGCACATTACTTTGCCAAGCCTCTCTTCCCTTCAATTTTTGGGTTGAAGCCATGCACACCGCTACTTATCTTTTAAACCGACGGCCAACCAAGCCTCTAAACCTAATTACTCCTTACCAAATGCTCTTCCAACAAATCCCGGCCTATGATCATTTGCGCACATTTGGGTGTTTATGTTTTCCCAACATCACGGCCACCACACAACACAAATTGTGTCCCCGTTCCACACCTTGTCTTTTCCTCGGGTACTCCCATGAACACAAGGGGTACCGGTGCCTAGACTTAGCTACACGCAAAATAATTGTATCCCGGCATGTAATTTTCGACGAATTCACCTTTCCCATGGCCAAACACACACCTGTGCCGCAAAATCCAACAGCCACACCAGATCCGCCAGCATCAGGATTGGATCTCGTGCCGATCCGCCAGCCAACTACATCGTACCGGTCTCCTCCCCCAGATCCTCCTCGCGCGCCGCACCCGCAGTCACGCGCTTTTCACCAGGAGCCGCCACGTCGCGTGTCCTCGCCACCTGCGCCGACATCCCCGGCCCGCACCACTCCTGGCTCGCCACCTAGCCCACCTGGTCCACACTTAGGGGGGGACGCACTGACACCGGAGTCCACTCCTTCCGCCCCGGTCTCTCATAGCACGCCACGTCGTGCCTTTGTCCCACGAAGCCGACCCACCCCAGCTCCGGCCCAGCCTAAACGCTATGTACACCCAGTCACGTCTCCCATGGATTGCATACACACGAGATCAAAGAGCGGTATCTTCAAACCTAAACAACATTTCAACCTACACGTTTCCGCACCAATCTCGCCCATCCCAACCAACTACCGTACTGCTCTCAAAGATCCAAATTGGCACAATGCCATGGTTGATGAATTTAACACTCTAATGAATAACAGTACTTGGTGTTTAGTGCCTAAACCTGCAGGGGTCAATGTCGTCTCGGGGAAGTGGATTTTTCGCCACAAGCTCAATTCAGATGGTACATTGGCAAGATACAAAGCTCGCTGGGTCGTGAGGGGATTCACACAACAGGAGGGTGTTGATTATTCAGAAACTTTTAGCCCGGTCATCAAACCTGCAACTATTCGGTTAGTGTTGAGCATTGCTATCTCTGAATCTTGGCCCATTCATCAATTAGATGTTAAAAATGCCTTCCTTCATGGCCACCTCTCTGAACTTGTTTATGCACAGCAACCATCAGGATTTGTAGATTCATCTAAACCCTCTCATGTTTGCAAGTTAAACAAGTCTTTATACGGGCTAAAGCAGGATCCTCGAACATGGTTCCTAAGGTTTACCAATTTTCTGCTTAAACTAGGCTTCCATGCATCAAAAGCTGATTGCTCGCTGTTTATCCTGCACACAAACACCACCACTGCCTATCTGCTCCTATATGTAGACGATATCATTCTTACAGCAAGCTCCACCTCCACTCTGAACTACATCATCTCACAGCTGCAACAAGAATTCTCCATGTCAGATTTAGGTCCTCTGCAACATTTTCTCGGTATCCATGTGCAGCGCACAGATTCTGGTCTTTTGTTGTCGCAAGAACAATATGCCACTGACATTCTTGATCGTGCAAACATGCTCAATTGCAATCCTGCTGCAACTCCAGTTGATACAAAAGCCAAAATTTCTGCAACTGATGGCACTCTGCTTGAAAATCCCACTGAATACAGAAGTCTTGCCGGTGCTCTGCAATATCTGACCCTCACTTGCCCTGATATCAGTTATGCAGTTCACCAAATCTGCTTGTTTATGCATGCTCCTAGAGACTGCCATTTCAATCTCCTCAAGCGCATTCTGCGATATGTTAAAGGGACCACATCTCTTGCACTGCATCTTACTCGCTCATCAAACAGAGATATTGTTGCATACTCTGACGCCGATTGGGCTGGGTGCCCTGACACAAGAAGATCAACCTCGGGTTACTGTGTGTTTTATGGCAACAATCTAGTCTCTTGGTCATCTAAAAGGCAAGCCACAGTGTCTCGATCAAGTGCAGAAGCTGAGTACCGGGGTGTAGCAAATTCAGTTGCAGAGAGCTGCTGGCTTAGTCAGTTACTGACAGAACTGCATCGACCACCAAAAAGATCCACCATAGTGTTCTGCGATAATGTCAGCGCGATGTATATGTCAAGCAATCCAGTTCAGCATCAGAGGACCAAGCACATTGAAATTGATCTGCATTTTGTACAGGACAGAGTTTCACTCGGAGAAGTTAAAGTTCTGTATGTACCATCATCATCCCAATTCACAGACATCTTCACAAAGGGATTGCCCGTCAGTTTGTTTAATGATTTCAGAAGCAGTCTGAACATTCATCCATGTCCAGGCTGAGGGGGGCTGTTAGAATCATTCAACTGTTGTCCACGTCTACTGCCACTATCTCCGCGCATTGCGCACCGTCCGGCATGCATCTCCGCATGCATAGGATCTGAACTTATCCCTGTAAACGCGGCTGGCTTCACCACCGCATAATTGTACAATGTACTGCCTATATAAGGCCACCCAATGAATGAATATACTATCGCGCCTTTCATTTTTGTTTCATCTTCTTACAATTTATAGATAGTTACGTAGCAGATAATGATTAGTAAACAATGGTTAGGCAGGACTACTGGCCAATTATTAGGCAGCACTGACAAAACAAGCAAACGTACAGCGACAACAGCAATGCAGCAACTGAAAAAACAACTGCTCCTTTCCGATGCTCTACGCTCTGAACAATTCAGCGCCACACGCACATTGCAAGGAAAACAATACAAAGATAATACAATAAGCATTCGATTCCAAATCAGGCCACCTGAGCCTGATCCAAACAATGATTCATTCAGGCAGAGGCATATATTCCTTGTGAATAAGATGTGTGTTTCGACCCACCACAGATACATTACACCCATAAGTTTGATAATATGTTTTACAAGATTCCACAAACAAATGGAGCACCCATATTAAACCACCGTGCAAACCAGTGATTTGCTGTGGCTCATGACTTCATATACATCACTTGGTCAGTATCAACAACAACACTACAACCCTAAACGTCATCATTTCTCCTTTGACATAAATTCGGCAATAGATTCTTCTATAATATCATCATGTATCATCTTGAGAACCTCCAATTTAATCAGTTCCAATTCAGAATGATGATCCAAGGGCAAAGGTAGAATGCAATCCCAAGCAACCTGCTCATAGCACCTTTGCTTCTGAACCATTTGCCAGACATATGTGGCAAAGTGTCCACGATCCAATTCAGACCTGCACCTGACCAAAATCTTCGACTGCAAACTGCTGCTTGAGGCAGTCATATCAGCAAATACAGAGTTTACAATATCAAACAAAAGCTTCCTGTCTGATTTTGACCACAGGAGAAGTTTGTTGTACTTGTTTTCAAGCCATAGAAACACATCTGAGCTCACTTGCCAATCTTCTGGGTAGGCTGGGAAATCACAGACACTATCAAGCATGTCCTGTACGTAAGAGAAATCTCTATCTTCCTCATCCTTAAATAGAGGTACTTCACCTTCAATCACCGAGTAAGTTGAGGTGTTCATACTGCACTCGTCACTTGAGAAGGTATCAGAGTAATATCCACAAGTACCATCTTGGTCTTCCATCTTTAGCATTTTAAGTTGCTCTCTGAGCCCTGCATCATTGAGAAGCGACATGTGTAAGATTTAGTCTATCATAAACAACATGAAACAAAGGAAGCTTGAATTATCTTTGACGTATTTACCTTGAATACCAACATTGACGCTATTAAAAATTCCAGAATAAGACATGTATTCGCCAGAACTTTCTTGTGATAAAGCAGTTGGACTTGAGCATTCGCAACCCTCCGTGCTTGCAATACGTGTGGATTGAATTACCTCAGTATCATCTTCAACAACATCAATTTCTATTGATGGGTTTCTCCCCTCCTGGAAACAAACGTTACAAATTTTGATAATTGAAAAGCGTAACTCAATTGAAAATTAAACATTTCCGATACCAGAATAAAATTACTTAAGAGTTGGGAAACCTCAATAGACTGCATATAAGACGACTGTCCGTCCCCAAGGAATGCAACACTTACATTTGTATTTCTTAATCCAACACAAATGAGGCATTGATTCTTAATTCTAAATACTAAACAGAAATTAATACCGTTTCCTTTTTGGGGGGTTTAGTTAAGATTACAGTCTACTTTGTTGCAATAGCTTCTAGCTGTGGGCCACACAACATGGAAAGCGGAAATAATGTTAAAGTACTTAATACTAATCTCATTGCAACGTACCTTCAATGCTATGATATCCTGATGATAAACTGGTTTGTCTTCTGTTGCTGGAAATAATGTTGTCAGCTCGCTGTCAGAACAACCGATATGAACTTTGAAATTCTGCTGTTCATGTTGAACAGCAAATTCAGATGCTTGATGATCCCTAGATCTGATAACATCATCAGGATATTCAGTATATGTATTGGCTGCCCGAGGCAGATCGGAAATGCAGATGCTATGCCTTTCCTTTTCTGAAGTTACATGAATCTCTTTCTCAGGTAGCATATTTTCCTTTCCTGCATGGATAATTGCTTTCCCATTTTTCTGCTTTGCATTTCTGATTGATGATCTCTTCTTGACACGTGCATGTTCAGATTCATCAGTGGGTGTATTCAGTATGTCTTTCAGAATGGGCAACCTACAGGTTGATGCAGACTGCCTCGTACCAGATAATTTGGTAGAAGAGGTCGACGAGGCTGGAAGAGACTTGGACCGGGGAAAATTCCTCGATATGCCACCTCTTGAATGATCTTCACAAGAAACCCCTTTCTTCCACCCATCTTTGCTGCTTATACCAAGAGGGCTGGCTGACACTTGTCGCGAATTATCATGATTGAACTTCGGATCTGATGATCTCTTGCAAGAAGAGGCTTTTTTGGTTGCATCTCTATCAGACAGTTCAAGTATTTCACCTAATGTTTTTACATCTCTGGGATTCGAATTTTCAGAGCCAAACTGACAAGCTGTTTGCCATCTTTCAGAGAGGTGCTTTCTGGCCTTCCTTCCCACTGATGATCCAGTGGATGAACAAATAGGAATTGTGTCATCATGAGAATTAGAAGCTTTTACCCTTTCATTGTCCACTGCAAGTTTGCATTCCTCTTTTGACGATCTCCTCCGGGTACCACTTTTAGGTGTTTGTTTTCTAGCTCTATGTCTCATTATGTCTCCTTGTTCTAAAACTTCATTGTTAGGTGCAGAATGCATGACAACTGGCTTTGGGGACTTCACATATTGTTTACCATTCCTCCAATCATATTGTGATGCTTCTTGGCTTGATAGAACAGGGGTGAAACTTTTCCTTCGAAGGTTTGGTTTCAGAACAACAATAGGAGAGCGATGGCCTGAACCTCTCTTGCTCCCATCTTCTTCCAACGGCTTGAATGGTGTAACTGAAGTTTCTTTGAGCAGCACATTAGAAATAGGTTCCTCAGAATCAGTTGCTGCATCAAATACCCCTTCATATCCATCTTCCATGCTGCAAAGGATTTCTTGCTCAAATGATTGTGCAGCAGCAGAAGAAGAACTTGCATGAGAGTCCTGCAACCCATTGTGGTTAAGGATGTTCCCTGAGAATCCTGACACTGCACTCCTGTTTTCCTGAAGGATTTCAAGGAAGACATCCTTTTTGGAGTGAAGTATCTCAAGTGCTTCACTGAACTCTTTAGAATTCCTATGTGCTTCATCAGTGGAAAGGCGCTTAACATCCATGAACTTCTGCCTAACAAATTCCAGATCAGCCTCACTGCTTCTCAGATCTGGCTTCTTGTTCCCTGACCATGACGCCTCATGCATTGCCATGTTCTCAATTTCAGACACCTCAAAAACATCCTTCAGTGCTGGAAGCTCGTTAGCACTGACGTTATATTGCTGATCTCCAGATGAAGCGCGGGCCACTTCTTCAACCCCTCCAGACAAGTGGCGCTGCCTATTAGCATGTATGTCACTCTTGCACCGATCAAGAACTTTCTTGGGGCGAGGCATGGTGTCAAGGCCCATCAGCCTAGCAACAATACTAGGCGCACAATGGGTCGGCTCTGCCTTGTCGGGTCCCTGCTTCGCCACAGGTGTCTTTACAGGAACAACATTTCGCTTGTTAGACAGGCCCTGCAAAACATACAAAGTGACCACGGTTTCAGCTAGGAGCTCACAAAGCAGCCCGGTGTCAATGAATGTCGAAATGCAATATGTGGAGGACAGTACAACGTTATGTACCTCTCTTAAATTGTCTTCGCCTCTTGGTGCATCCGTGGACAGAGAATCCGCCTTCTTCGCCCTTTTGAATCCTCTCTTGAACTCTAAGGTGAACTGTTTTAACCATATAATAGTAGAATTGTCAGGAATATGGCATGCAGGCATGAGAGGCTAGGGAACTGAATCTTGGACCAGAAGATACCAGTATTCTAGCCAAAGCATTGTATATAGACGTGAAGAGGAAAAACGAGCGGCAGCTCAAATAATCAAACAAACAGGTGGAGCATTGTATATACACGTGAACAGACAGACTAAGCATACGCCGTAGCTCAAACAATTTTAAGCAAATCGGTGGGAAGGGAAACAGGGAGTGAAGAGGGAAAACGAGCAACAGCTCAGATAATCAAAGAAGCAGGTTAATATTATACTACTTGCTAGCTAGAAATTTAAATTTTGGTTACCAGAGATTAATCGTGGAATGGACAAAGTAAGCATGAGCCGCAACTCAAAGGAATTTAAACAAAACGGGAAGAAGGGAAACAGATACTGGTGAGCTTACAGATGCTTCTTCGACGGAAGACACCACCGTGGCCTCCAACGCCGACGCTTCCTTCAACTCTTCCGCGGCAGCTGCATTGGCACTTGCTGCACAATCGCAAGACAGGAAGCCCGCAACCTTGAGTCAGCAATTGGTGCGACGAAACGACGGCGGAAATAAAAAGCACGCACCTGGGCGCGACGGTGTGGGCGGGGACGGCGACCGCGGACGGAGGCGGGGCCGGTGGTGCGGCTTCGACGAGGCACGCGACCCGCCGCCGTCGGCGCGCGGCATTGCCTCTGCCGAGTCCGCTGCTCGCGGTTCTCCTCCTCTGCTCTCCTCCGCCGCGGTCCGGGCTGTTCCCTCGTTCACCGAGCCTCCGCTTCTCTCTCCTGCGGAAGTACAGAGATTTTGAACTGTGGGGCGGAGTGGCGGTGGGGCCGGGCCAGTTTCGGTGGTAGCCGCACGGGGCTTCATCCCAGCCGGGTTCACAGCCACGTCGCTGCACGCGGGCCAGAGGCGGAACCGGGGTATCATGTCAGTGACGGAGAGAAAAAGGCGGAACCGAGGGGCTGCAGTGTCAGTGGTTCCGGTGACGGCGACCGCGAGCGCGTGGGCGCTCCGGTTCGAAAAGGCTGGGTGGGGCACGAGGCGCGAAAGCCCAGGCCGTCCGCCTCCAACTCCGCCCTCTCGCGCACGCCCCGTTCCCATTGACGGGAAGAGCATCCAAGGAAGGAGAAGGCCACGAGACGACGCACACCCGCACCCCGGCACCCGGCTTTTCCTGGAATTTTTTCCTGCGGTACTGTAGATGGAGTACCGTGTATTTATACCCAAAAATACTACTGTACGAGGCGCGCCTGTGGTACTATGTACTACTGGGCGAGTCCCATGGGAACGACCCCGTGTTCTTCTTGTTGACCATGCAACGAGATTTTGAGGCAAGGATACGCTAAGATAGAGTCAAACATTTATTTCAAGAGAGGAAAATAATATTTTTTTTTCAAAGTCGTAGTAGGAGCTACTGTATTGAACAAGCAAATCTCATGGATACAGATATTATTACGCCTCATTGAATATCCAACGAGATATTGGAGTCATGGATACCTGGATGTATCTATGGAGATTTACACAAATCTTTGTGAAAGTCAAAGAAGATATGGAGCAAATTATTTTGTTGCAAGTATAAACATGTGAGATTATACAGGCTGATACTACTAGTAGATACATTAAATTCAGACATTATTAATTGTAAGAGATAGACAAATCCCTAATGCACGATATACAAAAGAGATGTTGAACTAATCGTTTTGAACCTCGTGTTTGCCTACAATAGTTCATTCAACATCTTCTATCCTGCAATGGAGATTTGTCAAACTCTAAGAATTAATAATGTGCATTTGCACATCTCAATGACACCGTGTAATATAAAATGACATGTATATTAAATCATTACTATTTTTCTTCCAAATTCCTTCTATTTTCAAGCTTTCACACTCTTGTCGAATTGAGGTCTCTGATGTGTGTACAATAATTGGTCAACATCCACTATATCTTGCAGTTAATAATTGTTTGTCTATCTGTAACAGTTAATGATATTGTCTTCCCCCTGCAAATAAAATAAGTTGTTTTGTGTATCTGCAGCAATTAATAATTGTTGTCTATCTGTAGTAGTTAATGATAATGTCTACTAAGCATCAATGAGATGAAAACTGTAAACCATAAAAAAAAAATGAAAAAAATGAAGCTATTTCAAAACTAGGAATTTGGATTATCAACTAAATGCTAGGAATTGTTTGCATGAGATATGCTAAAGATAGATATCATTAATATCAAAAGATAGAAAGATATTGGAGAAACATTATTGCAAAAGATAGAGTGACGTTGCACATCGAATTGTGCAGCGCCACTCTATCTCTAGCAATAATGATTTATGCAACGTTTAATTTATAGCATTGTTTATATCTCTAGCAATAATGATTTCTGCAACGTTTATAGCATTGTTTTCTATCCTCAATTTGAAAGATGCGAAAAGAAAATAAATAAAGAAGGAAAAGGAAATTGAATGGTGAACCAAAAAGTTTCATTGGGATACCTGGGCTTGGGATTATACATATTGAGCATGCAAAAAAATAATTGAACTCCGAGATTTTGATATTTGAAATCTAATCCTTGAAAACATAAAAGTTGATTAAAACAATGTACTCCATCTTTCAAAAAGGATGGACGAGCTTTTGACCAACAATTACTCCATTGATACAATATTTATGTGAGACAACATTATTGACACAAGTATTTTATAACATGAATCTAATGACTTTGATTTTCTCACAAAGTAATGTGTACTTAAGTAATTGTTGATTAAAGGTTTCTCCTAACAAAATGAAGTATGCCTACTATTTTTCTCATATATAGATGGAATAATGTTCAAAAAAGGGAACTCAGAGCATAGCCTCAAGGAGCACATGAGCGCCCCTTTTAGGCCCCATCAGCATCATTTCCTTTTTTCAGAAAATTCAAGACTTAATCCACCAAAATTCAACTTCAGCCATGATTTTTCAGAAAAGGAAAAAGAAGCCCGGACAAGAAAATGCAAATTACTCACCTACCTTTCTGTTCCTACCTGAGACGTGCCTGTGGCTTCTTCCTAGAACTATACCTTTTTTTTTTGCGAGAATCCTAGAACTATACCTTGACTTGATGCCTTATTCCTTCCTTTTTTTTATATACCCGCCTCCAAATTTATGATGGTAAACCCTCCAAAAGTCCAGATCTAATTCAAAATCATAAGGACGATGAACCTTGGAGGAAGAAGTCTGGATCTAATCCAAACTCCTAGGAATGAAGAACCTTTGAGCAGGAGAAAGCGTTTGAGACGGGGGAAAAATCTTCAAATGTCAATAAAAACTAAATAGAAAACAAATCTTGGTAAAGAAAATCAAGTAATTAGTTATGTATCTTTAGATCTAGGGCTGCAGGAATAGTAAGCCAAGAAGAGGCAAATGCAACATCCCTCGAGGCGATATGCGAGCTAGCACTAGGGTGTCGCGACATGGGCGACAAGGAGAGAGATGTGCAATTTGTTTTGTTGAGAGAACGGAGGGGAAGAGTGAGAGGAGCAAGGGTAATGAACGAGAGGTGCGCTTTTAAAGGGGAGGTGGGTCGAGCGTTGTTTTTTAACAGGTCTCGCGTGAGGTACACGCAACCTTATTCATTTTTATTTTTGTACCATTTTTTTATTTTACGAAACACTTCTACTATTTAGAGAAGATAGGCTAGAATGGTTACATTCGAAAATGCTCTACCCGGCTTTCCAAGATAGGAAGCTAAGGAGTCCACAAGGCTTTAGTGCTAGGAGTGACCGTAAAAAACAAAATGGAAATGTCCCCTTACATTGGCAATTAATTTATTTCTTCTTTTCGCTTTTGTGTTGCCCAGATGAGCAAAGTTTTACCATTACACACGACACCATTGATAATAGGATAGGAGAAACTCTCAAGTTTCAGTAGAGCAACTTCTAAAGTCACATTTGGGAAATAGGAAGCTATGACCGCTGCCATTTCTTTGTAAAGGTAGCCCATTTGTTTAGTTGGAGAGCCATTTGTCTTTTTTTTTTTCTTACGAGAAAAAGCCCATTTGCCTTGACCATTTGGGACATGTCACATAGGATTAAAATGATTAAAAAAAAAGTGGTTTTATATTATGTCATTTGTAAATAGAAAAAAACGTCCATCATCCAATATTCTACAGAAACACCATAGAGCAAAGGCTGAGAACTGTATCATCGATTTGTTGATTTTGCTATACGAGCAATATAATTAGTCATTGCTGTACTTGCTTTACCCATTATGTTCTTTATGCATGATGATGTCACAAAACCATCTTAGAATATGTGGCTTAGAAGTTCTTTTAAAACTTCATTTCTATTGCATTGAACAACATAGAGTTCTTCGTACTTCATTATTATGTTTGTTAAATTGTTTTTATTATCTATTTAGAATATGTTATCAAATTTATCCTAAATATCGTTTTGGCTATTACTTTCGAGAAATAGGATGCTATGACCGATGTCGTTCCTTTAGAAAGGTTGCCCATTTGTTTGGTTGGAGAACCTATTTGCATTGTCCTTCTTTCTCTGCGAGGAAGAGTCCATTTGTTTTTTTACCATACCATTCTTCTTCTTTTTTTAGAATTACCATACCATTCTAGAAAGGGAAAATTGGTTGTATAGCATCGAAAGTTCCAGATTCACGGAAAATACCATCGAAAGTTTGGGCCTTCGAAAAATAGCACTGAAATTTGCTTGTCGACTCTGGAATTACCAATCACGTATGTGAAAAGACAAAAGTGCCCTTACCTGTTTAGACAGACCCCCTCTCGTTCTTCTCTGCAGAACAAACGAACCGAAACGGAACGGCTCGTGTGCGCCAACTCTGCTCGCCTCCATTGCCGGCGCCCCAATCCGTCCAGTGCCGCCGTCCCTGCTTTCCCCAATGCCGCCGCCTCCCTGCTGCCGGACGCCGGCGAGCCCGCGCCGGGCTACGCCGGCCTCGTACGCGCTCCACCGTGTCGCCGGCCTGTGCACTCGTCGCTGTGCAGCCGCCGACCTCGTGCTCCTACGGCCGGGTGCTCCTACGGCCGCATCAACGACCTCGCGCGCCCGCGGTCGCGCAGCCGCCGTCCTTGTGCGCCTCTCCGCGCACCCGGATTCATGCGCCATCTCCTTGGCCTCGCGACGCAACGGCTCAAGACTCAAGAGCCACATCTCCCTGGCCTCGCTCTGTTTCCAGCGAGAACATGATGAATCTGGATGATGCCTCCAATTTGGCGGAGCAGAATCATATAACACAAAAAAGGAATCTGAATAGGTTGTGATAAGTTATCAACCAGGTGAAATTCATAAAGCAAGCTCACACAAGAAGATGCCGTACTTTCCAATCACGTGGAAATAATTTTGATGTTGCAGGTTCAGTTCCAACCAAAAGTCAGACAACTAGTTTTTAGCACGGCGTTCGATCTGAAATCACAAAAAGCAGCCAATATTGCCACTGCAACCAGACAGTTCCAAGTTCCAAATTGGGTGCCTGTACAAGCTTACTCCATCAACATCCTTACGTAGCCCAATGCGGACTGAAATCAAAAGAGCATATGAGGAATTATCAGCGGTAGTGTGGCTGTTCTTTTTCTTTTATTTTAGTCTTGCGACTGTTCTTTCTTTTTGATAGTGCGGCTGTTCTTTTTGATGCAAATGGGTACAGCACAAGCACCCACATCAATATGAACAAACATGCAAGGACAAATTGTCCAAGAAATAAGAAGATGCTTTCAATGGTATTTTCCGAGTGGTTATGCACCTTTCAATGGTATTTTCCGTTAGTGAGAACTTTCAGTGGTATTTTTCGTGAACCTAGAACTTTCAGTGCTACACAACTAATTATTTCTTCTTGAAATACGCAAAGCTGGTACTAGTACCAACTGTAATGACTAAAATTACGCGACGCCGTTTGAATTAACTAGCATTTTGCCCGTGCGTTGCTACGGGTGTCAGAAATAATATGATGTAAGAATAAAATATTATAGACATAACTAAACAAGAACAAACGCAGGGTTGATGCCAAATTTGCGAAGTTTAATTTAACCAATCCACCTCTCCATTGGCAAGCCTTCTCTCCAACAGCAAGTCCATCTTGACATAGTCCCCCCCCCCCAAAAAAAAAAAAGTCCATGTTGACATAGGTTTGAGCTGAGACACTCCAGCAGCTTGAAGGTCCCCTTATGATTTTCGTCCTTAAGGACAACATCTTCTCAACCCCTGGAAACTGCCATCTGATCTATAAAGACCCTAGGTTTCTATATCAATTATCTTGCATGAATCCTTTGTAGCAGAGGAACAAACAAGGAGGGGCTTATTGATTATTTGTGTGATGGTCATCATTCATATTTGAAAATATTGTAGAGCATACATGGGTTACGAATTTATACTGTTATAACATCATTTCACTGACAAATAATGCATGTCACAACATTTAAGAACCTTAATCAAACAACCAGTTGTTTCATTGTATCCCTCGCAAAAAAAAGAGTTGTTTCATTGTATCAATGTGGCAACTGGAAACTGAGGATTAAGGAATTGCAACGTCACTTCAATGTGGCAGCTGGAAACTGAGGATTAAGGAATTGCAACATCTATAGTGTCCCAGCTATATGTACCTGTTGTAGAACAATGCTGAACACATGCATGCATTAGTGAAATATGAGCAGGCAACAATGAACGGAAAAAAAAAGAGAAAAACTATCGGACTGCATGAGGTTCGAACCCACGTCTGCTAGTTGAGAGCAACCCGCTCTACCACCAGACCACACGTTACCTTGATAACAGAAGCGACTCGTTTTTTATAAGAGTAAGACAACAGTAACCCGGACATTTGAATTTAAGCCAAACCGAATTCAATTTCAAATCGGATGGCAGAGGTCTGAAATCTCGAGCTGACGACTTCTTTTTTTTGAAAAAGAAGAAATCTCTACTACTTAATAATCTCTACTACTCAGTAACTCCGACCATCTCTAGTGATACCAAGCATAACAATTTGCAGAACTTTACATTTATATTTATATCGATGTAAAGGTTGAAAACCGAATCTTTTTTGAAAAAGAAGAGGTCGAGGACAAAAGAGGTCGAATAATTCATTTTCTGCCGCTCTGAGAAGCGACAAGATCATCGGGCCCGAACTCGCGCTTATTTCACACGCGGCTCCCGTGCGCCCACGCTACCAACCACCCTCCCCGCCGCGCGCTGCCACGGCCCGATTCCCGAAGGCTCCAGAACGGCATCCATCCACGTCAGAGACCGGTATATGGGCCCACAAGTCATTCACACATCGCCCCGCCCGTCACGTCTCCGGCGAGCCCACTCCGTCCTATAATAATTGCGGACTCAAATCTTCTCTCCCTCGTCAGTCGTCACTGCTAGCAGAAACCTCGCGTGAAATCCACCCCCAAGAAAAAAGAATCCGAAGCAGCTCGCCGCCGACGCCATGACCGTGGAGGTATGCGTGAAGGCCGCCGTCGGGCACCCCGACACGCTCGGCGACTGTGAGTGCTCGCTTCCCCCCGTCCGATCCGCCGTGTCCCGCTCCCCCCATTTCGGTATCCGAAACCCTAAGCTGTTGCGCTGATCCGTGGTTGGTTGGAGCTGTCTCGCCGCAGGTCCCTTCTCCCAGAGGGTGCTGCTCACGCTGGAGGAGAAGAAGGTCCCCTACGAGATGAAACTCATCGACGTCAGCAACAAGCCCGAATGGTTTGCCTTGTTTCCCTGCTTATCTTCAGAAAGAGTACTACGTGTCTGACAAATGCCTGCTGGTTGACAAAATGCTTATATTACATGGGATGCGTCCTATTCCAAAATTGTAGTGAGCGATTTTTCTTCTGTTTTTGACTCAAGTTTCAGTGGTAGTGGACTATTTTTTTTGAGTTAATTTCACAGAACCACAACTATTTGGTTCCATGTTGCAAGGAACCACAACTTTTGCAACAAGTTTCACAAAACCACAACTTTTAGTTCGGGCCCACATGTCAGCCACACAAAAGTTCATAGGGTCAGCCACACAAAAGTTCATAGGGTCAATAAAGGATGACAAGTGGGCCCAGGACCAAAACTTGTGGTTTTGTGCAACAAGTGACACAAATAGTTGTGGTTTTGTGAAACTGGTTTCAAAAGTTGTGGTTCCTTGCAACAATGAACCAAATAGTTGTGGTTTTGTGAAATTAACTCTTTTTTTAGACAAAAGGTTTCCCCCGCTTCTATTGAAAGCGAATTGGTAGTGGACTATGAACAGTGCGACACTGAGCATCTTAGGTGCTGTCAGGCTGTCAGTTTGTTTGTTGACTAGTTTTTGTTAGATGTGATTGACTTGCTTGATCTCACTGTGATGTGTAATCGTGGGGTTGGAATTGGAATCCACAACTTTGCTTGACTAATTGGACTGTTGTAGGACATGACATGAGGTGTTTCGCCTCACTGATAGGATACATGAGGTGTTTCGCCTCACTGATAGGGATTACTTGTGATTCGTAGTACACGATTGCTGCTCAGTTGAGCTTATCGTCCCACACGTGAACTTTTTTATCTTGATTTCAGAACCAAGCTGTAGTCTGAGGTAGTATGTAGTGCAGTAGCAGTATTCTTTTTAAGTGATGTGTATATCTTCTGTTTGGAATTAAAAGCTGCAAAAGAGAATCCAAAATAAACAAGCGCTAGACATCTAGTTAAACTATGCGCATATCTATCATGCATGGTAGAGTCACGGCTGTATTTTCCGATGAAATTGAAACCACTTTTTCTTAGAAAGAAATATAAGTAAATAAATCCAATCCTCCTGGCTTATTTTATTATGATGAGCACACCACTTTAGTTGGGTGCCATGGCAAGTTAGAAGCATGCCGATCAGGGCAGGTGGATTTGGTAACTTATTATCGATCCATAGTTCCAATTTCCAAGCAAACTATTTTAGTATGCCACTAATATGATCAATTGGCAATTCATTACATTGATGCATGCTACAGCTGGCATTTGGGGCATTATAATGCGACAAATACAGAATCATATCACTAGTCTTTGGCTCTTTGCAACCCCTTGTTTATATCATAACCGCGATTGCACCTTTGCTTTGCAGACATTGAGTATAGGGAAATTGGCAAAATTACCTAATCAGTTTCCATCAGTGCTTCTGGAATTATGCATGTTTTTTCATGTGAACTTCAAATCACCTTTTCATCTCTCTGAATGGAATATACAGCCTTCTCTTATAAGGAATGAACTATTCAGCGGTTGAATTGATTTTTCTTCTGAAAAATTTGCCTTTTCTATTTACGAAATATTGTGTGATGGCTGCACTAGTGCTAAAACATATAGAAAATATTTAGTATTTTTCTGCCCCTGAACTTTTCATAAGGGTGTCATTTAGCCTTGAGAATTTGGTGTTTTGTCTTTTTCTAATCTTATCTAAACTACTGTAATGACTCTTTCAGGTTTCTGAAGATCAACCCAGAGGGTAAGGTCCCTGTGTTTAACGGCGGTGATGGCAAATGGATTGCTGATTCTGATGTGATCACTCAAGTTATTGAGGAGAAGTACCCAAGTCCATCTCTTGTAACTCCTCCTGAATATGCATCGGTGTAAGTTATTCTGATAATTTCCTATATTTAGCAATCTACAGTAACTGCTGTTTTCCAAAAATATTAGGCCCCCTGTTTTGTATTTTTTTTTTTTTTGGGTTGATTCATTGCTTCTTGGCGCTTGCATTCAGAGATCCTTGTTATTAAAGCTTGTAGCTATACTATAGTTCTGTAGGGTTTTTATTTGGAGCGTTTGGGATCTTAAAACAATTTGCATTTATCTCAAAGGTATCCTGAGTTTATATACTCCCTCCATTCTTTTTTTGTTGACGTTCAGACAAGACCTTGTAGTTCATTTTTAGTTCATTCATGCAATCTGAAACGTCAACAATTCAAGGAAGGAGGGAGTATGTGGCAGTTGATAATTTATGTGCCGGATAAATTACTATTCTAGGCAGTATAAAGAACTTCTGATTGTGAATTTTGTGGACACAGGAGCCTTATCAACAAAAAAGAGGACCACACAGGAGTTTCAGTTTTCATATGTAGCTGCAATAGGATCTTTTGAGCACTTAGTTTATGCTTTTGGATCTTTAATAACTTTCAAGATTGTAGTTTATGCTTTTGGATCTTTAATAACTTACAAGATTGCCACCTCCTAGATTAAGCTTCTTTCCAACTATTTTTTGGCACGAATTCTTGTCTATCAGTACATTCTAGTTTTGACTTTTGGCAATTGTCTTACTGTTGTGTGTGCTGATTATTGTCGTGATAACAGGGGATCAAAGATTTTTTCATCCTTTGTCACGTTCTTGAAGAGCAAGGACCCGAATGATGGTTCAGAGAAGGCACTTCTCAATGAGCTGCAGGCACTAGAGGAGCATCTCAAAGCTCATGTAAATTTCATGATTGCTTTTCTCAAGTGTTTTATTTGGCTGCTGCTTTCAGCAAGGGAATAGACATGACACATGCTTCCACAATCCACATATCACTTTCTGAGCGCTTATGACCTGTCAGGATATGACATACCACAGCCATCTTTCTTCAAGTGTCTTCTCTCATGGGTCTTGCGTGATTTGACCATGTAGTTTGATTGAGCCGAACCTTTTTTGATGTCGTTATCACCAACTGGCATTTGCAGGGCCCCTATATCAACGGGCAGAATGTATCAGCTGTTGATCTTAGCCTGGCGCCAAAGCTCTACCACCTCCAGGTTGCTCTGCAGCATTTCAAGGGCTGGAAGATCCCAGAAAACCTGACCAGCGTCCATGCCTACACCCAGGTACACTACAAGTGCTCAACTGCTTGCATTTTATTGTCATTTCCGAAAACCTGTGCTGAATCAGATAATTGAGATCGTCTTCTCTTTGTGCAGGCTCTTTTCAGCCGTGAATCATTTGTGAAGACTAAGCCAGCTACAGAGCACCTGATCGCTGGATGGGCTCCCAAAGTGAACGCATAAGCTCCTGCCCCTTGTGCTCTGGCACTACCTGGACACCATCCGTTTATCTGATCCGTCCTTGTCGATGGTGGGTAGGCATCTGTAGCTTGAACGTATAATTGGGCTGGAATAATAGTGCAGCATCCTCCTGTTCGAGTAGCTTGTTTTGGTTGTTACATGTGTGCGCTTTTATATGGATCATCCCTTGCCGGTTCCATCTCTTGGTCTTATGTTATGAGCGGGTGCGTCTACTGTAATGTAAACCTTGGTATCCAATAATGGAGCTGCTTCTATGCTGCCGTGTATCCCGCTGTACATTGTGTTGACGCTGATCTGTTCTCCTGTGGTGATAGCCTATTGGCATATTTCTTGATCTTTTTTTTTGAGAATGCATATTTCTTGATCTGATTCTGATGATAACCTGTTTCGTCAGGCGCATGCTGCTTAAAAAGTTCGATGCAAAGTAAACGAGCATTATGTTAGTTCTGTGCACGATGTGTTTCCCCGTGCGTCTCGTGGTACTGTGATGGCGATGTTTGCAGATATTTCCCTCCTTTTAATTTTTTTATAAAAAGAATATTATCGTGGAGCTGGAGAACCTATATTCCAATGTCATATCATGCGTGGTGTGAGTTCGTCCTACTCAAGCTTCACCAGACTTGTAGGAAAAAGGTTTCCAAGTGAGGTTTAACTTTCTGATTCACATGTTTACATAATTTGTCCCTCCTTAACTATTGCCAGATGCTGTTAGGTTAGTGTCTGCTGGTGTCTGTGTGACGACAGATGAAATCAGTCTATTTCCAGTGAGAAATAGTCGCAGAATTCAGATGAAATCTGTCTATTTCCACTGAGAAATAGTCGCAGAATACATTCCTAAACGCACGACTTTGCTTGTAACCGTGGTCCCGCCGATGCACAACAAATTCGTGCGGCGCTTCCTTGTCGCGTCGGGAATCTGCACGCACGAAACGCCTGATGCAGATACGTGCCTAGGGCCGTATCCAAATCTTAATCCGAGTCGTGTCTACAGAAAAAAAAATCTAATCCAAACCTATCTAGTAGTATCTACTAGAGTAAGAGTATCTCCAAAAGACTCTCTATATCTTTTCTAATTTGCAGGAATAGAGATTTTATTAAAAAAACACGCTCCAACAGCCTCTTCAATTGGATATTTAAATATAGATATCCTCTATTCCGTATTTCTAGCTAGCCAAAGATGGAGAGCGAGAATGGCTCTCTAGACTGTACACAAGATATAGAAAAGCTGTTGGAAAGTAAAAAGATATAGAGAGCGATTTTTAAACAAATGACTCTCTAAATGATGATTTAAAGAGCGAGATTTAGAAAGGCTCTTGAAGATGCTCTAACTAGCTTCCGAAATCGTCTACTGGATTCAAATTGTTAAGAATCACAACAGAAACCAAACTCCATCTACTTATCTCGCAAGGTAAATCTTAATCTCGAGATAAACTCGGTTGCATCGGTTAATTATGAGATAAACTCGGATCTTAACCTTATCCTAATCACCCTTAGCACCCCTGCATCGCCGCTATAAATATACGGCCTCCCCAGCCTCCATCGCCGCATCACACCAAAACCTCGATCAACTTTTCCGCTTCCAAGAACCTTCTCAAAGCGAAGCTCGTTTCGTTCTCCTCTTCCCGGCGAGATGGCGGTGGATCTGACCCCGAGGCAGCCGAAGAAGGCGTACGGCGGCGAGGGCGGCTCGTACTACGAGTGGAGCCCCGCCGACCTGCCCATGCTCGGCGTCGCCTCCATCGGCGCCGCCAAGCTCTCGCTCGCCGCCGGCGGCCTCTCGCTCCCCAGCTACTCCGACTCCGCCAAGGTCGCCTACGTCCTCCAAGGTACGTGCATCCGCGATCCTCCTCCGATCGATCGATCGGTCGTGCTCAGAGCAGAGTTTATGGTAGGTTGTTGTTCACGTGTTGCGCCGCGTTCATAATTGCTTTGGTTGGTTTGGATCGGAATCCCGCGATCGGGCGTGATGGGATGTTGGATTAGTTGTCAATGTTGCAAAAAACACATTATAGTAGGTTGTTAGATTCGAATTTTCGTTTTGGATGGATGCGGAATTCTGTTACCAGTGTGGGATGTGTGACTAGTTCAGCTCGTTGTCCGTTTCAGTTTCGTCAGATTAGATGCGTGTGACTTGTTCAGCTCGTAGTCGTCTGGTTTCAGTTTCGTCAGATTAGATTCATGTGAGTTGTTCAGCTCGTAGTCGTCTGGTTTCAGTTTCGTCAGATTAGATTCATGTGAGTTGTTCAGCTCGTAGTCGTCTGGTTTCAGTTTCGGCAGATTTGGATTCTTACGTCAGATATCTGTTTCGTTTCTGTCCGTACGTAGCTGTGTGCACTTGATGAACATGACGTTTGAGATTGGAATTTTCATAGATGAGCGTGGAATTCGGATCTGTAGTTGAGAGCAGAGCATCATAATTGCCACGACCCCGTTTATAATTTGACAATCATGTGATGAGATCGGTTCGTATTGGTTGAGTTTTAATCTATCAGATTAGGTTCGTGCATCCAATCCATACTGTCGATAGTATATAAAATCAATTTTGTACAGTAGCTAGTGGTGACTTTTAAGTCCTTTTTAAGAGCCCGTGATCTGTAGCATGTTAATGTGCTTCTCCTTCTCACCATCATGGGGTCATCAGCATCTGCAACTGAAATCTGAGACCCACATTGACATCACCAGTTCGTCATGTTTCAATGTTCTTTCTCCTTGTTCAATGCAGTAGTAAAAAGTTCATAAACTGACACCACCAGTTTTCGTGTTTCAATGTTATATGCTCTGTACGAGAAACCTTCGATGCGGTGAACTTATGTCGAGGTTTTGTTGATGACTTTGCAGGTGCTGGAACCTGCGGCATTGTCCTGCCTGAGGCGACCAAGGAGAAGGTGGTGGCCGTGAAGGAGGGCGACGCCCTGGCGCTCCCCTTCGGCGTGGTCACCTGGTGGCACAACGCCCCCGAGTCCACCGCCGAGCTGGTTGTCCTGTTCCTGGGCGACACCTCCAAGGGCCACAAGCCCGGCCAGTTCACCAACTTCCAGCTCACCGGCGCCACCGGCATCTTCACCGGCTTCTCCACGGAGTTCGTGGGCCGCGCCTGGGACCTGTCCCAGGACGACGCCGCAAAGCTTGTCTCCAGCCAGCCGGCCTCCGGCATCATCAAGCTCGGCGCCGGGCAGAAGCTGCCGGCGCCCTCCGCGGAGGACCGCGAGGGCATGGCGCTCAACTGCCTGGAGGCGCCGCTGGACGTGGACATCAAGAACGGCGGGCGCGTGGTGGTGCTCAACACCCAGAACCTGCCGCTGGTCAAGGAGGTCGGGCTCGGCGCCGACCTGGTCCGCATCGACGCGCACTCCATGTGCTCGCCGGGCTTCTCGTGCGACTCGGCGTACCAGGTCACGTACATCGTCCGCGGCAGCGGCCGCGTCCAGGTGGTCGGCCCCGACGGCAAGCGCGTGCTGGAGACGCGCGTCGAGGGAGGGTACCTCTTCATCGTGCCGCGCTTCCACGTCGTCTCCAAGATCGCCGACGCCTCCGGCATGGAGTGGTTCTCCATCATCTCCACGCCCAACCCCATCTTCAGCCACCTGGCGGGCAAGACCTCCGTGTGGAAGGCCATCTCGCCCGAGGTGCTCGAGGCCTCTTTCAACACCACGCCGGAGATGGAGAAGCTCTTCCGCTCCAAGAGGCTCGACTCCGAGATCTTCTTCGCCCCCAACTGAGTAGGAATCCGTTGGGCAGGAGCAACGAGCAAGCCACCCCATTATTCCTACGTCTTAGCAAGCGTGTCTCCCAGTTGGTGTCCTCCATTAGAAGAGCGTGGTAATAAGATTAGAGTTGAGTCAGTGTGTCGCGGTGGCTTTGTTGCTTCTTCGGTGTCTTAGCGTTGTCCATCTCATCAGGGCAGAGTTTTGAGCTACAGTATCTATCTGTCGTGTCCTGGTCGGTGAACTTTTTTAATACGAAGTACAATGCGTGGTTAATGGTCGTCAAATTATGGCTTCTCTGATTCTGTCTTTTCATTTTATTTTTTTTGAAGGACTGATTCTGTCTTTTCATTGTTATATTGCTGTGCATCCCTTTGTATTTGCCATGCTGCTTAATTCTCGTGCCCCGCTTCCGTTTCTGGATTTGCTCCTGATGCTTACGTATCTGCTTTTGAGGCTCGCTTTGTTGGGCTCTGGGCCATCGAAGCAGGGGCCTGAGTTTGCGGCCCAACTCAACTGCATGGTTCAAGTTCGATTATCTTCAATTTGGCTTTTCTGCCAATCATAGCGCATGATCGGGGATGATAGCGTTTGGCAATTGCTTTTTTAATCTCTCGCCTGCAAACACAGATGAACTAAACAAACAATGTCTTCGTCTGGTGGAACTAATCGATCAGTATAATATATTGCAATAGAAGTACCGATATAGATAGCTACTTCACACCTAATCTGCACTCTTTACTCCGAAGAAATTGATTTGCACTGCCAAACTCAGATTCACAATGAACTCGCGAGATTGGCACGCAAATCGATTTTATGATGATGATGCATATCCAAAAAAACGGCGAAGTTTCTGAATTGAGTCAAGCAGCAGAGGAAAAGGCCAAATCTGTGCACTCGATCCCAAAAGAAGTTCAGAAAACGAACCTACCTATGCAATGCAAGCAGTCACGTGCAGAGAGTGATGCATATAATCCACTGAGCAAACGCCAAAATCAGTTGGTCCCTGGCATCTGGGCCCGACGTGAGCTGGCGAACGATGGTGCTACGCCATGTGAGAGCCACGTTGCTGTCTGGAACAAACTCCGGATGTTGCCGGTGGTTTTTTCATAGACCCTCGCATTATACATGTGTGCAATCAAGTCCCGATGTGTCTTTGTCGAAGCTGAAAATAATTGTACACGTAGGTACTCTTGCAATCGGACCCTTGCATTATCCGATCAAGTCCAAATGTGTCTTTATAGAAACAGAAAAACAGAATTCAGAATTGACGTAGGTAACTCTTGCGTGAAGTCTGCAATCAAGTCCCTCTTGCATTTCCTCTATCAAATGAGAGTGTATCAGTAAATATTGTAAAAGTAAAGGACCTATGTGATAAAACGCGCGCTACTTCTCCACCGGCTCCCGCCATATAGCCCCGCGATTGTCTCGCGCAAATATCTAAATCGTGATTAATCATAAACCCATCCGGACGCATTTTCCCAAAATGCCCCCCAACCTCCTCGCTTACCTCCTCGGGGCCCTCGTCGCGGCCTCCGCCGTCGCCGGCGCGCGGCTCAAGCCGTGGCCGCCGGCGAACTCGACCGCCTCCGGCGACCCCGTCTACCTCTGGCCGCTGCCGAAGAACTTCACCTCGGGGTCCCAGACCCTCACGGTCGACCCTGACCTCGCCCTCGACCCGCAGGGCGCCGGCGGCGGCTCGGCCGCCGTGGCGGAGGCGTTCGAGAGGTATAGAAATCTCATATTCGCGCCGTGGGCGCACCACGCGCGCGCGGCCGCCGGCGGGTACGACCTCGCCAAGCTCACCGTGGTCGTCGCCTCAGCCAACGAGACGGTAAGGGCCAGTGTTTGAGTGTGCCTGGCTTCGTCTGGATCAGTCTTTGGGTATGAAATTCTTGCTCATTTCTCTGGCCTGCAGCTGGAGCTGGGGGTGGACGAGAGCTACACCATCTACGTGGCGGCGGCCGGCGGTGCCAATTCCATCGTGGGAGGAGCAACCATAGAGGTCCGATTTCCCCTTACTTTGTTCACTAGTTTTGGTGGAATTATGCAGAATCAGATCTTTGGCTCCTCCATTGTGTACTTTAAGAGTGAACCTGCTACTAATTGTTGTCAGGGAATAGATAATTTCTGTGAACATTAGTGACATATAAGTTGGCTGAAACAAAAATGCAGGTGTACTACTTTCCTGCCGATCAGTTTACTGTTCAGTCATAGTTACTTGATTTCATCTAACCGCACATATGATGAAACACATTCTCAGAGGTTACTACTTTGTATCGTTGATATTTAAATGCATGTAAACCTGGCACACTGAGATTTTAGGATTAGAAATCACTTTTATCTGTTAGCATTAAATCTGTCTTTTTGTGTATCAAAATGAACTAAATATCAGTTAGTGCTTGGGTTTATATTACAGTTTAACATAAACGTCATTGGTTGCTGCTTAAATTTTTTATCAAGTAAATTTGAGGCATGAATGTAGTCAAATCACTCCTTTTTGTCCATATATGCATCAGAGTTATGTAATTGTTATTTTTTTCTGTTTTTAGTAAATCATATGTTTGTCTTGCAGAAGCATTGAGTTTCTGGCTTTCACTTATACGCTAGGATATGAAGTTAAATCTATACTTTGTCTGTTCTTGTAGGCCAACACAATATATGGGGCTATTCGTGGACTGGAGGTATGAACCGAATGTGCAAACAAAACTCATTGTTTATTCATTCTAATTATTTTTTATGTGCTAAATCTGCTGGTTGTAACATGTTCACATGATCTCTGAAGAACTGTGAAATAAAGTTTTGGAGAATGTCCATTAACGTTTCCTGTTTAATTAATTGACAGACATTCAGTCAACTTTGCGTTTTTAACTACGATACAAAAAATGTTGAAGTCCGCCATGCCCCATGGCACATTGAAGATGAGCCCCGATTTTCCTTCCGGGGTTTACTCCTAGGTAAAAATCGCACTTGTTGTCTGTACTAAATCTTTGAATTGACCATGAGAATTCAAACGCAAAATACCAAAATATTTAATTTTACTTCTTTAACATTCAATGCAGACACCTCTCGGCATTACCTTCCTGTTGATGTGATTAAGCAAGTGATTGACTCAATGTCATTTGCTAAGCTGGTAATGCTATTACCTTGTGGATTGTGTTAGTTATGTTACTAGAAATCTTCATGTGCTAAAACCTGGTGTTGTGTCCAGTAGAACGTTCTTCATTGGCATATCATCGATGAACAATCCTTTCCGTTGGAGGTACCATCATATCCAAATCTGTGGAAGGGTTCGTACTCAAAATGGGAGCGGTACACTGTGGAAGACGCACATGATATTGTCGAGTATGTTATTCTGTCATTTGGCTTTTGCACTCTCTTTATCCTCTATTTATCTGTATATTTTGTCATCACACTTCTTTGTTGACTGATGTTTTCTGATTGCTTCTTTCTAATATCTCTTCTCAACTTCCCCATGGTAAAGCTATGCCAAGAAGAGAGGTACATTCAACTGCTTGCCACTTCAGACTGCAGCCATAGAAAAACTGATGCATATAAATATTTCATCTTGTTGAATAATATCTCAATTCTAATTGCCAACTGCAACTCATGTTATATTTGTAGAGCTAATTTGAATTCACTTTTATAGTTTGTTTTGTTTTCTCTTGTCTATAGAAATTAAAATTTTGTACAAGGATTTGATGTCTGGACTATTCTTTTATGTTTTCACAGGTATAAATGTCATGGCAGAAATTGACGTGCCTGGTCATGCAGAATCATGGTGAGTTAGTCTATAGCGTTGATTATGATGTTTAGAGAGACAGAGACCCTATATTTCTCCCTGAATTTCAAGGGGACTTTCCTCAGATGACTTAGTTATGTGCAACCTAGTCATCTCCTGTGCTAATGAACAAACTAATGGCGGTTAGTTTTTTAGTGTGACGTAGGGTTATAATATTGACTCCTTAAGCAGTTGGTTGCGGCTGCAGCATATATCCTAAGATACCCAACAGTAAAATCATTGTTAGGCGTCCTATTTAATCTATTGATTTTACATTCTGTCTTAAATAATCCATACTTGTGTGGATAACCTATAACTAGGTTTCTGTGAGTAGGCATTCAACCATTGCAGATTGTTATGTAAAGTTTCTCCTGTTTGTTGCTCTTGAAACTTCATGCACACTTTTTTACTTTCTGCAGGGGAAATGGTTACCCGAAGCTCTGGCCTTCTCCCAATTGTACAGAGCCGTTAGATGTCTCTAGTAATTTCACATTCGAAGTAATTTATGGAATTCTGTCTGGTTAGTTCCGTTCACTCTTCTTTCCAGTTCCAGTTAACTCATCTGTGGGCTTGAATTAATACTACTCAAACACTTGTCGCCTTGGTATTTATTTTCAAACTATATTTTATTTCGTAGGAATGTGAAAATGAAAAACATTCTAATCGATGTGGCTTGTGAGTTTATGACATCTTCATAATTTTGTGTAATCCGTGATATGAATCTCTGTTAAAAAAACTACTTAGAGCTTCATCGAGAAGGGGTCTTGGACAAATCAGTACCAATATAGACCTACCAATTAAACATTGGGCTCTGTTCTACAACAATATGCTCTGTCACAGATCGTAAAATGTAGTTAAATAATGGATCATCTTCGTATATTTATTATTATTTCATAAATTCATGATGTGCCTTCCGGAAGATATAGTCAATAACTGTACATTTTTAATTTACTAGATTGCTCTGGATCTTTTTTTTTTGGGTAAAATAGCGACCCATAGCAGTGACTCTGCAAAATTTTGTGTTACCAGCATTGCGATGACTGCACTACACAAATGGTTGACATAAGGACTTGACCTTTTTATCTTCTCAGATATGAGAAAAATCTTTCCGTTTGGGCTGTTTCACTTGGGTGGTGATGAAGTATATACAGGTTAGCCAATTTCTCTTGTAATTATAATTCTGATCAAGAGTTTAAGATCCTATTTCTGGGAAGGTAAGTTATGTGTCTCTAATACATCTTTGGCAAAAGAAAGCTGGCATTCTGTCATGTATATTTGCTTTGTTGTTTTAATTTCTACCATATATATGATGCTTTTGAAAAACACCCTGCATAATTGCTGAACAGATTGGCGCATACTGCATACCATGTTTTCAGATTTCTTTTTCAGTTGATGCACAAATTGATCTTGTGTAATTTTTCTCCATGCGTTGACTGTTCAGCATAATGGTCACCTGAGGCAATATCATGCCAAAATAGATGGCTATATGTAAACCCTTTATGTGTGCTACTAGTGTGTTTTCTTCTTGTCTTCCGAAATTCTTTCAAGCTTCATTCTAATATTAATGTCAGGGTGCTGGAATGTGACACCTCATGTGAGACAATGGTATGGAATCTTGCCCACAAGCTATCCATAATTTGATAATTTCTGCTGCTTGATTTTCCCTTTCTTTGATTTGGGGACATTACCAATTCCAGGCTTGATGAGCGCAATATGACCACAAAGGATGCTTACAAATATTTTGTTCTGAAGGCCCAAGAGCTGGCAGTTAAGCTTAATTGGATTCCTGTGAATTGGTCTGTCATTTTCATCCCTTCTTGTTTATAATCTTTTAGGGGGAAGAAAAGAGATGAGATTTACTTTTGATTTCTGGCATAATTATATTCATCCTGCAGGGAAGAAACCTTCAATTCTTTCAAAGAAAACCTCAATCCTCTAACAGTGGTGCATAACTGGTAATCTGCCTGGGTTGTTGAATCAGCTCTTTTCATTTTCAGACAGCCATGCCCTCCATATAAATACACATTCCATATACATATGATTTAACTATTTGAATATTGCAGGCTGGGTCCTGGAGTCTGCCCTAAGGTTGTTGCTAAAGGTTTCAGATGTATAATGAGTAATCAAGGTGTATGGTATCTTGATCATCTTGATGTTCCCTGGGAAGATTTCTATACCAGTGAGCCACTCGCTGGGATTAGTAACAAAGACCAGCAAAAGCTAGTACTTGGTGGGGAGGTTTGCATGTGGGGCGAGACAGCAGACACCTCTGATGTTCAACAAACGATATGGCCACGAGCAGCTGCTGCTGCAGGTATGAAAGGCACAAATCATGGAAGTCTGTATCGTATTCATTTTTTTCATCGATTCTTTCTTTAAGGACTCGCTTATCGCTGTTGAGTTACTGCAGAGCGTATGTGGAGTCAACAGGAGGCCATATCTGCACAAGACTTGGAAACAACTGTCTTGTCTCGACTTCACTATTTCAGATGCCTGCTAAATCACCGTGGAATTGCTGCGGCTCCAGTTACAAACTACTATGCTCGGAGGCCTCCGATAGGTCCCGGTTCATGCTTTGTTCAGTAAATACGACTTGCACAGTAAAGACATGCACAAGGTACTCTGCTTTCATACAACTGCCAAACAAAAAACATTATACTATCACTTCTACTGTATCATTTCTGTTTGTCATCTGCAATAAAAGTCAATAGTCCCTCGTTGCATATTTCACTTTGAAACTCGGATAAAAGTTCATGATTTAAATCTGACCGGGAGAAAACGGTCATCGCAGTAACAGTAAAATTCAGCTGTCTTTTAACAGCCTTGTCTTTGAATTCTCCCCACGTGTATCGGAATCGAGATCAGCAACTGGACAATTGGCTAAGCTCCTTTGAACAGGTAAGAGAGTAGTGATCTCAGTGTGGATATTTCAACTGGCTTGCTTACTCTGGATTTGGATTTTGGGAACCTGTCACCGTCATACATCATCCTTTCCTGAGTTTGGCCTTGACTGGAAACTCTTGCTGGTCTAAGATCGCATTCATGGCGCGTGTAATTTACGACAATTTGTTGTGCTTGGTGATCTAGACTGATGAGAATGGCATTGGCCCTTTGTTATATGTCACTGTCCCATGTCACCCTCATCGGCCATATATATCTGCACCCTATTTCTCTATCCATTGCCAGCTTTTCTTATGCTGTGCAGTGCTGGTGAAGGAAAGAATAGTTCTCTGACCTATCCTGAATTCTAAATTCATCGTCTCAGAAAATAATATATAACTAACTTCAGAAAAAGATATTTGAAACTTTGTAAGATTGGGTCTTGGAGTTGGACTGGGACTGGTGACTGATAGTGATTGAGGCAGGCCGGACTGCTCTGATGTGCTTCCATGTTAGAGCGGGTTCAATAAGCTCGGTTTGTAGTCAATCTAGGGCCAAGGTTGCAGGCAAGCTGTTCAATAACTTGTCTCACTACCGGCTCCAAAGAAATGATACTTTATCTTCCTGTGGTTCCTACTTTATTGCAAAGTCTGCCATCCGCGCATGCTCCGCCGAGAGGAGAGAGGAGAGAAAGGCCACAGCGGGCCCACTACCGCCTTGGAGCTTGAGCCGCGTCCGGCGCCGAGCGTCGTGTCAGAGGCAATTTCTCTTTCATGGATGTCAGAATATGCTGAGGTGTCCTGGCTCCAAGTCATGTGAACAGTGCTTATTGGGCTTGCTCTTACATGTTCCGTTTTTTCCTTCCTATGTGAATGGATGTAACGTATCAGTGGGTACCGGATACGTATAAATACCTGTCGAGGTAACGTATCAGAGGGTACTTATACGTCGAATAGTTGATTCACACTTTTGCCTCTGTGAATGCGATGTTTTTCTACTTGTACGGGCCGACATGCCGACGGAGAATTTACTCGGACTGTTTAATATTTGAGTCAATGAAGTAACTTGGCCACCGGTTTCTTGGACCTAAGGCTACTTCTTTGACGCTGACTCGAATCTGCTATCTGCTACGATGTGAGTGAGTGCATCTACAGTTTCTGATTCGATACTAACCTTACACGAAAAACTGGTATTGACTCCAATATAGTTCTCTGAAGAATCGGAGTCCCGGGTAAGACAGTCTAGGTTTGGGTTTCCGTTTCTACAAAATTCCTGGAACTACGGCTATGATACTAGACCAGATTCTGGCTCCTATTTACGCAAGGTGACAAGAACATGGATGCTTTGCGTTACTAGAGACAATAGGCAGGAGTACCAGATGAACAAACACGATTATTCCGCACCTAATATGCCCTTGGCATTTTGTAGCGAATGGAATCCCTTTTGGTAACTCAGACATCATATACTAGAGCTTTTTCTTTACGCTTTTATTTTATTAAAAGATGATCCTTCATCATTTTACGGTCGCGAAAGCAGCCAAAACCAACCAAAAAACCCTTTCTCTGTGAGTGATAACATACCACTCAGTTCTCTATTTTTCGAGTTTCATCATCTTTTTCGGTCTCTTTTGGAACACATGAATCTTTATTGATTCTTGTCGCAATTGTACACGCAAAATTTCGATCTCGGAAACACACCTAGAGACTTTATGATGTGCTGCACAACCAAATTACCGCAAATAATCAAATCTGAGGCGCAGAAAGGGTACAATTTAGCTGCAATTCCCGTGCTAAGCGTCACAACTCACATGAGCAGGTGCACCTAACATTTTGGGTGGACATGTAGCCTTCTTTCCTCTTTCCTGTTCTGTTTCCCAGCCGCTGCTGCAGCGCCTGCCTTCATGTAAGACCAGTCAACACCACGCCCGTCAAACCCGGGCCCCACCATGCAGTCAGCCGTCTGATTCTGTAGACACGCATCGTGAGGCAAATCCAACGGCTCAGATTCATTCGTCGTCTCCTGAAAACCCTCACCCACTTGAGGCACTTCCTCCCTTCCCTTCTTCCCCTTCCCTTCCCCGAGAAAGAGAGGACGCACTGGTGGTGCTCGATCTCCCGATCTGGTCGCGCGCGAGCGCCTCGATTCGCCGCGGCTTGCTGCGCCCTACCCAGATTTGAGTCCGCGGCCCGTCTTCGCCAGATCAGGTTCGAATTCCCCCCATTTTTTCCCTGGATTTTTGGGAGCTTGGAATGGCTTAAAAATCCCGCCTTTTTCGTGCGTTTCCTCGCAGCTCCGCTAATCGGGGGTTCGATTCGTGGCGATGGCCACCCCCGACGACGGCCCTGCGCCCGCTGGGGGCGGCGTCGGCGCGGGGCGCAAGTTCTGGCGCTCGGCTTCGTGGTCCGCGTCAAGGGCGGCCGCCGAGCCGCCGCCGGATGCGGCAGCGGCACCGGGGACCGGAGGCCATGGCCGTCGTGTCCCGCCGCCGCCGCCGCTGACCCCGCGCTCGATGAGCGCGAAGGCGCGGTCCTGCCTCCCACCTCTGCAGCCGCTCGCCATCACCCGCCGCAGCCTGGACGAGTGGCCCAAGGCTGGCTCCGACGACGTCGGCGAGTGGCCCAACCCCACCACGCCCGGTGCGTCCAAGGCGGATGGCGGCCCGGCCTCCGCCAGGCCTGGCGAGGGACTCCGGCTGGACCTTTCCACCCTCAGGTCCCAGGGTCGCAAGGACCAGATCGCCTTCTTTGACAAGGAGTGCTCTAAGGTTGCCGAGCATGTCTACCTTGGAGGCGACGCTGTCGCCAAGAACCGCGACATCCTGCGGAAGAATGGGATCACCCACGTCCTCAACTGCGTGGGCTTTGTCTGCCCAGAGTACTTCAAGTCGGACCTCATCTACCGAACTCTATGGCTGCAGGATAGCCCCACGGAGGACATCACCAGCATCTTGTATGATGTGTTTGATTATTTTGAGGATGTCAGGGAGCAAGGCGGGCGGGTCTTTGTGCATTGCTGCCAGGGGGTATCGCGGTCGACATCCCTTGTCATTGCGTACTTGATGTGGAGGGAAGGGCAGAGCTTCGATGACGCATTCCAGTTTGTAAAGGCTGCCCGTGGAATTGCAAATCCAAATATGGGGTTCGCATGCCAGCTTCTCCAGTGCCAAAAGCGGGTGCATGCGATTCCATTGTCGCCGAATTCAGTTCTCCGGATGTACCGTATGGCACCTCACTCGCAGTATGCCCCTTTGCATTTAGTGCCCAAAATGCTCAACGACCCATCACCTGCCGCGTTGGACTCTAGAGGTGCGTTCATTGTTCATGTTCTGTCATCGATCTATGTCTGGGTTGGACTGAAGTGTGATCCGGTAATGGAGAAGGATGCAAAGGCGGCAGCCTATCAGGTGGTGAGGTACGAAAAGGTGCAGGGGCACATCAAGCTTGTGAGGGAAGGTTTGGAGCCACAAGAGTTTTGGGATGCCTTTTCAAGTACACCGCTTAATTCGGACAGCAATACAAAGGTTAGCAAGGAACAGATAGATTCAGCGTCCAAGAGTAACCCCGGAAGCCGGCAAGTTGAATCATATGATTCTGATTTTGAGCTCGTCTACAAAGCAATCGCTGGGGGTGTGGTTCCAGCGTTCTCAACTTCTGGGGCTGGGGATGAGACCCATCTTCCAGCTAGAGAAAGTAGCTGGAGTTTACTGAGGCGCAAATTTATCACCAGGTCATTAGCTCGAGTTTATTCAGATTCTGCCCTAATCAGGGATTTGGATCCACGGGCAGACCGTGTGCAGCACTTGGCTGCAGAAGCATCAACATCACCTCCATTCCTTTCTCCAAGTTCTTTATCATCGGATTCAAGCGTCAGTTCCAAGTACAGTTCAGACTCACCCTCCCTGTCACCTTCAACTAGCTCCCCACCATCACTTGGTTACTCGCCCGCTTCATCTAATTTGCCTCATGCTTTGGTGCCATCATCTAGGTCTCCCCTATCTCAATCATCTAACAAGGAACCCTTAAAGCCTGGCCTGGAATCAGTGCGTTCTCCTTCCAAGACCTCTTCAATAGCAGAAAGAAGAGGAAGCTTTTTACCTCTAAAGCTACCATCACTTCAAAAGGATCTAGTATTGCCGCCAAGGGTACCGTCTAGTATTCGGAGAACAGAGGAAGTCACAGATAAGAGTAATACAAATGGTGTTAAACAGATGACTGGTGAGTCTTGCTCAGAAATATGCAGCGATAATAGTTCGATCTCACACGCTGAAACTAGATTAGTTGAACGTACTGACAGTAACTCAGAGGCTTGCAGTAATGGGCTTTTATTAGTCCACCACTGGCCCAGCATGGAAAAGCTAACTACATTCGAACGCAAGGATCTTGACTCTAAGTCGGTTTTGATTTTTGTTGCTCCGAATGCTAGCAGAAGAGAAGCAGTTAAAATGGTATGTGTATGGATAGGAGGTGAATATGAGAGCAGCAGTGGTGGTGACACTATTGATTGGCAACAAGTTGCTGATGATTTTCTTCGTCTAAAGGGCTTCAGCAGTGCTCTTCCTGTCAAGGTACCACTCTATTTCGTGCACTCTGCTAATTTCCTGTAGTTTTTTGGTTGTGAATTAAGCACCTTAGCTTCGATTCAACATGTAGAAACAGCTTAGGATTTAGGACTTTTGGAACTGCTAGACTCAACTTTGATGAAAGACTGCATTTGATGCCATCACTCAAATTGTCTTTTAAATTATTTAGGAAACTTTGATTGCTAGGTTGCATGAACTGTAGTTTATGCTTGGCCACAATATGGACTGCTCTCCCATCTTGGATTCTTGTCTTATTTTCTTTTGCACTTATTGATTTAGATGTGGCTTGTCTGTTTGTAATACCATTATCTAATCCTCAAGAAAAATATGCACAATATACCGTGCTATTAATGTGCCCGAAGTTTACACATAGGTTTGTTAGTTGCCTGTGCAACGCTGCAGAAAATATATTTCTAGCTTGGCTTTACATTTGTAATAATCACTATCTTTTTCTATTGAAACATTGCTAGCAGCTCGTAATACTTTAATTTAGAATCTAGGTGTTTTAGGGTTAAATCAGTTCAAACCTGTGAGCTTGACTTCTGCTCCATTTATAATGTCAGAATTTAGCCCATCTTATGAAGAAACCTCCTGTGAGCTTGACTTCTGCTCATTTATAATTTAAAGTGCAGACAATTTTGACCAGATATGTTTAATGACGCTGAGTATATTATCTGATCCTACTTCACTATATTCGCGATGTGACATGCCTATGTAGTCAAACATCCACATCATCCAATTAGGAACTAGCTTGCGTAGAGTTGACAGAGTTCTTGTTGAGATTACTGATTAAGTGCAAGTGGGTGAGGCTAGACTAACAACCCATCGACCCAGTTTAGTTCTTTTGGTTAATTTGGTTAGAACTGTATGTAAACAATGGTCCGCCAGTTGATTGAAAAAATGAACTCTATCGACTGCAGTGAGTTTTGGGTAGATCCACTATTCCCTAATTGAGATGCACCATATTCTGCAGTGAGTATTTTAGGTTTGCACAAGACTCATGCGTCATGAGGAAACATTTCGTTTATTTACTTTTTTACACTATCGCCCTTTTGTTGGTTCAGCAGCTGCCTTTTCTAGTTCTCTTTGAGGAACTAGTGTGATAACTTAGATCTAGGATCATAGGCTGAAGAGCTAAGAAAAAGGATCATGGGCTGAATGATTAGTGTTACTGTCTATTGCTGGAGCACATAACAGAATTCCTTTGACTTTTCTTATGTATTAATGCAATGTCATTTTAATTCTGCTTTGCAATTTGAGTGACTTTTGGTTGGATTTTTTTTTTTGCGAGTGACTTTTGGTTGGATTTGAATAATGCAGGTTTTCAAGGAGCATGAAACTGAGGATCTTTTGGAAGTACTGAATGCTAGTTAACAGTAGGCTGTAGGTGTCAGGATATTCTAGTAGCTTAACAAACAGCCGGAAATTATCATTCAACAAAGGCATGCCTCCAGCATCACTCGGTACCAGTGATTGTGAGTGAGGTATAAGCCACAACAACCACCCCTTGAACATAATAGGCTACAAACAGATTCCATTTAGTAGAACGGATAGGTTGGCAATTGTGCCTCATGATCTGCTTTTGTCTAAACAGCAGGAGGCTGCCAAGAACGTGTATCTGTGACCCAACGCCCATGAATGATGTTGGCACAATCAGCCAATTGGGTGTATATTATCCTCTCCCCTGTAATGTAAGCTCAGATACCGGGAGGTCCCCATGTCGTTACTTTCTCGCCTTAAACATTCTTGTACATCTTTGAAAGGAACAGATTTGTAATCCTCTTGGCTTATAAGTGGATCAATGGTCATAACTTTTATAAACAGGAAACTTGGTTGCTGGCTTTCATGTTGTGTTCCTTGCAAGTTACTACAATGTAATTCTTGTCGGCTGTCGCTATTGATGTTCCACAACACGTCCAGTACCTCTTATACTGCCGAGCATTTATAGTCTCCCCTGGCTTTTATCTTCGCTTTGCAATTCTTGTGAACAGAACGCACGTCAGACCCATGAAAACAGGACATACGTCTGGTAGAAATGAATTTGCTGCCTGTTACACTGCACAATACTATGCTTACTCGTTTTCTAGAACTGGTCAGCTGAAATGAATACCAGCTTGTTCGGCAGGCTGTTTTGCAGCTGTTTTATTGTAGCGGATGCAGAATAAATAACTGCGAACACTGTAGCGGCTGCTGAAGAAATAACTGAAACACTGTTAGCAGCGAGGCGAACAAGCTAATTATTCATTTCGATGACAGTTTTGAAGGCAGCCACAAAGATGCTTAGGCGGGACAAGAGCACTGGATTTTCATAAGAATCGGAGAACGTCCCTGCGAAAATTATCCTCCTAGGTCAACAAGTAGGGTTCCGGCTAGTCACATGGCCAATACGTAGTTCGCGAGCTGCCGCGCCTTAAAACTTACCCACCACCTGGTCTCGTCGCTTGCCCTCACTTGTCTGTTGGTTTCCCTTAGCCGCCATTTCTACTCCCTATTTTCTTATCGGAGTGCAGCTAATATTATACTATTCCTTACAACAACAACAACACACTAGACTTAAGGGAGAAGAACCCATGCGTACTGTTTATTGGCTGCAAGTCGGTCCGTTCAGCATGCCTAGCAACTGTAGGTATGTTCGTCTCACGCATTGAAATGTACCACCCACTCGCCCTCTTTTCCTCTCCAGCCATGGGCCTCACACCACACCAACCATGGCCCTGGCGGTTTTGGTAAACGGAAAGTGTATCGCGCGACCGGACGCGCTGGAGCGCGAGCGCGCGTCCTACCACGGCCCGGCCCACACGCGAACAGGTGACGGAGCACGACAGGGATTGCCGGAGGTGGAGGCAGGCAGAGGGGGTTAGGGTTTTCGAGAGGTGGAAGGAGCCAGACATAGAGGAGAGGATCGGGGAGGGGGGGGGGGGGGGGGGGGGTTGCGGCAGTGGCGCCGCTGGAGCCACGTGCGGTGGGTTGCGTAGGCGGTGGGGGCGTCTCGTCGGAGAGTTTAGCGCTGTGACGGCGGCGTGTGCGGGCGGCCGGCGGTGCCACGGGTGGTGGTGGTGGCGAGCGGGGGACGGAGCCATGCGGTGGGCGGTGGGCTGTCGTGGTGGGGGCCGCAGTCGGCAACGAGCTTCTCGACGCGCCAGTCGGACAGCCGGTCGGACACCTGGCGGGCACGGGCTGAGGACACATGCTCTGCTATCGCGCGTCTAACCTCTGGTGGAAACCACATTTGATGGACAAGTGGAAGTATTTTTAACTATACAGCATGGGTCAAGGGCTCCTAGAGTCCTGATAAATCTTAGGGGATATACTTCAACAAACAGAGGCAAATAAGTCACCCCCATCATCTAATGTGGGCACATATCTTATTCAGATACTAAAAAATGTGAATTAGGAAGACTTGGCCGACGAAATATACATAGGAAAGGGCAAGAGGTGCGGCCTTCTTCAGTTTAATTTATCTTCCATGTCATATCAACTTGAGATATCGTTTATTTTTCTACTCTTGTTTTCACACAAAAATCCACATTTTAAATTAATTTTGTATGTTTTTTCATTAGGTTTATGGTTGTCATTAGTGAACTTGAGTCCAATAACCCTTGGGACTGGCTGATGAAGCATTCTTAGATTATCGCAGTAGCTTGAGGTTAGTTGTGACATTCATGCAAAAGAAAGTTGCATGATAATGCGAACCCAACCACTCGATGTATAAGATGTCTAGTCTTGACAATTAGTGAGGAAGCATTCCGAGAAGCCGAATACCCAATAACTTAGAGCCTACTACCGATGAGGTTTTAGAGGTATGTGAGAATCATCCACTAGCATTAGTTGTGTTTGGATTGGTGTTCACCGGAAATGTCATTCGATTGCCATCATCAACAAGTTTACGATTGGAAAATGATGTGACATGTGCAAGCTCATCCCTGGACTTTGGTGCTATGACACATCCGAGGGTCCTTAGAGAGTGTTGAGGGTTTAAGTAATCACAACTTGAAAAAGATATGTTATGCACCACCATGTAGAAGTATCTCATCCGTAGCGTCGAAATGGATGATCCACTATAACACTATAGTACCTCAATATAATGATTGTATATGTTAAAACTTATTTGATATGTTTTTTTCTAAAAATATGCTCCGCATATATTCCATTCAACGAGAGGAGAGAAAATCACATCAAAGTTCAACATGAAGTTCTCGCCGAATTCTAGTTCAACCCTAGGCATAAGACCACATTCTGGTGCACGAATGCATTTATGGAACATTATCGAAGAAAATGATATCTCTAAAATGATACATTATGAAAAGAAAGTAATGTATTCTCTAAAAACAAGGATACGTGATATGATGGTTTTATAGATTTTAATCTACACATTATGTAAAATGCATATTCAAAATTCCATATACTTTAATAGTTTAAAGTAAATAATGAAAATATAAAAGTGGTAGACGTGTCATAATAAAGACCATGTAAGCTCTTTCAATAATATCAGACATAAAAGAGGCATACATTTATCAAATAAATGATGACAAATTTTTTAAAGTTAACCCCAACCCCACCACAAAGGATGGTTGGAGTATTTTAAATGTTAGTTGACCTACTTAACCACAGGATAGTCAATACATGGAAGCTAGGTAGACATGCCACTAGTACAAAACGAGGCTTTAATGACGGAGGTAAAAGATAGCAGTAGCGAACTTAAGTGATGTGTAACTGCTAGCCGGGTGATAAGTACTATAGTTGCTAGCAGTGATGGACGGGCTGACATTAACGGGTGCGAAGAACTGTAGCGTGTCAGCAGTGTGCGTTGGACGATCGACGATCCATTGTTTTAGACGGGTGCTAGCGATTGTTATATTCCTTGGCTTCATTGTTGGCGAACCGTACACACCACCTCGCCATTGTTTATTATGTCATAAAAAATGTGCTGTGAAACCTACTTAGGGTGCGACTTAAGGTAGTCTTGGAAAATTCTACAGGAACTGAGTAGACTAAATTCTAGTTCAAGAGGTTTTTTTAGAGTCTGGCCATATTCAAGGAGTAACTTCGACCAATAATATATATTTAAGTAATAACTAATGAAACTATACAAAATTACATTCATATGAGGCATGCAAGCGAATTGATTGATCAAATCAAATGACCCATAGGGAAGATTAGGCGAATGGTCCCGAAAGAGAAATGTGATATTTCATTTTTGCTGTGCAATTCTTTTGAGCAGAACGTGCATCAGACGCATGGTCAAGATTGGGATAAATGAATTTGATAACTTGTTACACTTGTTCGTTTTCTTGAATCAGCCAGCTGAAATTTTTTTTCTCGAATACGCAGAAGAGCTGCGTATCTTTATATTAAAGGAGAGAAAAACTGGCAGAACACTGCCGCCTCACTCCGGACGGAGCTGTGAGGGGCTGAAATTACATATGGTTGTGACTTAAAAAAGAAACTGTATAGGGTGAGACCTGACCAAAATTTTAACCCAAAATACTAGCCATCAGCTAACTCGTGACCAAGAGTCTGCAGAGAGTGAGCTCCGGCCAAAATGCCAAAGCTGCTGCTCATTGCGAAACTCCTGCAAGAGAACTTGTATGGAGGGCGACGCGCCTTCAAACCCACAAGCATTTCGATGTTTCCATAACATCCAAGCCCCGAGAATGATGAGTGAATCCAATCCTTTCCGTTTGACCTTTGGAGCCTGCTTGCGTGCCTTTCTCCACCCATCAACGAACACATTATCTTGACGTCCCGGCACGCTAGATAAGAAACCCAGCGGCGCTAGGATCCGAAACCAAAAAATCCCGCGCGAAGACACAGGTGGTGAGGAGATGTTGAATATTTTTCTTATCTTGATCACATAGGACGCACTTCTCGGGATGGCGTAAGCCACACTTAGCAAGGCGATCTGCCGTCCAACATCTGTTACGAATTGCCAACCAAAGGAACACCTTGCACTTGGCGGGAGCCCATGCCTTCCACAGCCAGCGCCATGGCTCAAAGGTGATCGCTCCATTGAAGAATGCCTACTAGGCAGACTTAGAAGAGAAATACCCAGAGCTGTCGAACCGCCAAACATGCTCATCAGCTGAAAGCTCGACCTCTGATAAGGCATCCCAAAGTTGGAAATATTGGTAGAGTCCGATCATTGAGAGTCCTCCCTGAATATCAGTTGGCGAGCGCAAGCCGGTGAGCGCATCAGCTACTAATCTTTGCTGTCTTGTTCTTATACTGGAACTGCGGCGACCACTAAAGGAGCGAGCTCAGCTAGGCAACAAACGAATAACCATTTGTCTGTCCAAAAATGAGCGAGCCAGCTGAAAATTTAACTCTGGACGTATGATGGTGTTAAGATGTTTCGATGATGGATTTGGAGGCATCCACGAAGATAATTCTATCGCGCTCTTGTCTTCGCAAAAGACTTTACCAATATACATAGAATTGAATTTCAAGCGACACTACTTTAATCTGTTCGGTATCGTACATCTGTGACTCAACTTTGTACCTTGCAGAACCTACATGGATGATCGAGAGTTTATAAAGTTCACAACTGCATTAGAAGACATTGAGTTTGTGTACATTGCGAGTTGGTAAAGCATACCATGACTGAATTAAAACAAGTATTAAAATTACGAAAGAAAAAACATGTTCTAATGGTATTAATCTGACTGAGCTAGCTGCACGTATTTTTCTATCCACCAACGCTGCAATGCATATGCATGACACATCGAAGTCGCTTGACTCCACAACTCCGGCGAAGGCGGCGCCCGTACTTGTTGCTAGTAGTTACCGGCGATGTGTGACGAACGCGCTTCGCCGCGGGGCCGCCCCATCGCCGAGGCCTTCTTGGTCCTCCCCCTCCTGCCGCTGCTGCGCTTCACCCGCCGCGCCCTTCCGAAATCCGCGAAGTCGTAGTACTCGTACAAGCCGTCGTCTTCGTCTTCGTCGGAGGCCTCGTCGTCGTCGTACTGCCCCGCCTCGCCGTCAGCTGCGACGTAGCGACGCGCCATCGGCGCCCTGAAAAGCTCCGCCACGTCCCACACATGGACCAGATCGTACCGCGGTGCCTGCGTCGCCGCCGCGTCCTGCGCCGCCGCGGCGCCGCACGAACCGAACGGAGACGCCATCTTCTCCTCCTCCGCATGGGCGTTCATCGTCGTCGTCGGCGGTGAGGATCTCGGTGGGGCGACAGCACTTGGCGGCGGCATCACCTGCACGATCGTCTTCGCAGGGGAACCTTGATCGCACCCTATGATGGTCTCCGGGGCGGGCGGGGAGAAGACCTGATTGTCGCCGCCGTCGTCGTCCTCGTGCGCGGCGATGACGCCGCCGCCGCCGCCCACGGGCTGAGCATGCGCCGCCGGGGCCGGCGCGGCGCTCCTTTCCACCGGTGCTTCGACGAACTCGTACTCGTCATCAGTGCACCCGGCAAAATCCCCTTCGTACTCGACGTGCTCAAAGCCGTCGTCGTCGGACGGTGGACTCTCCATGGGCTCCGCCGCAGCAGCCTCTGATTCTTTTTCGGTACAAGATCGATTTGGAGCGGCGGACCTAGGGCAAGGACGCCCCTATTTAAACGTGATGAGATGAGAGATCCAGATGTGCAACAAGAGTTCTGTTTCGAAACGAGACCACGTCCTCCCTCCTCCTTTGAAACCACCATGTAGATAGGATCCTGATTTGCCGGAAAGAGTAGAGCTCAAGTAGCCGTAAAAACACTTCATCAAATACGTAAAGTACTGAACAATATGTTGTTGTTCGCATCGTACCAGATACGGAAAGAAGATTGTAATTTTATATGCCTTTGAGGCTGCAGATATTCTTTAGGTACTATTTCTACGGACTAAAAGTACATTTACGATTCCAGGGTGCAGTTAACAGTAAACAACCTGAGCTACAAAACTGACAACCGAGCTCACTTGACACGGGCTGGGCTGCCAAAGCAATTGTTCTTTTGATACTAAGCTAACTCTAAAACCTTCAGCTTTCTCGTCTCCTCCAGGTCAGGGAGCTGTCATAAAGTTCTGGAATCTATTCGTTATCTTGTCACGATGCCCTTAATCTTGGACACCAAGACTGTGAGGCGTCAACAAGATGTGTTCCTATGTTACTTGGTCAGCTGTTTGCAGAATTTGGACTTGAACCATGCGTAGGGCTTCCAGCCACTGGTCTCTGCGGTTTACTCCTCAAAAAGCTTTTTGTGTAGAGGGCTCCGAATACAATAGCCTGATAGAACAGGATGTTATTCGTGATTAAAAAAAAAAGGATGCTATTCATGATACAAGTGGATAATGTAAGATGGTTGGCGATGGATGACTCACCGCTCCAACCCACTGCATCCAGCTGAGGGGATGTACAAACCAGACGCAGGACAGCAATATACTCACCAACTACAACAGTATGTCAACAAGAATTGTAAGGAAAAGGTTAAGTAATGCAAAGGCAAGAATATAACACTGATAAGACCAATATCCACCTGTCTAGTTGTCATTATGGTAGCAAATGTGAGAGCCCCAAACGTTCGAATGGTGTAGGATATGAAGAACTGACTAGCTGTTGCAACCTGGAACAACAGAGAATGTAATGTTACAGCAAAAGGTGTAACTTGTATCCATGATTCAAAGAGTTACGATCCGAATCTGTTGCTTTCCTAGATTTCGATTCCTGCCAGACTGAAAATTTAAAATTAGCTACCATCATTTTATTTCATCTCCGTGTATCCACCTATATCCATCATGCTTAAGTGGCTCTATGGTATGTACTGGTTCTTTTGGAAAACAGGGGACAAGCAACTTTGTGCTTTCAGGTATCAGTAGGTAAGTCTTACACTGGAAAGAATTATGACGTCAGAGAAGCAATCTGGATGACGGAACATAAAGTCCACAGCTGGAATAAGATGATTCTGGAGAATAAGTCCTGTAAAAGGAACTAATCAGAAACAAAATCATGGTCATTGGAACTTCAATAATGCATCGATGCAGTGCTTCAAAACACTGATATAATTTATCAAAATACTGCTAACCAGCTTTTACCATGATGATCCCAGAATAAAATTAAGCTAAAGCAGATGGAGGTGCAGGGCAGAGTCAAAAGACATGACATCAAACGTGGTATGTAAGCAATTACCAGTTAAACTGAGAAGACAAGAGCACATTGTCGTGTAGAATATTTGGTTGTGTATTTCCATGTCATACCCTTTGAAGAGTTTATCTTGGAACGTGCTTGTGAACCCATCAAATCTATAAATCCAGACAATAACAAGGAATTGAGGTCAAACTAGATAGGAACCTGAGTGTCAAAGTTCATTGCACAAGTAAACAACAAAACAACAAATTCCATAATTAAATATGTAATTCTAGTGCTAAAATAAAGAATAAAACTCTTCATATGGTAAACTTAAAAGTAACTTCATTATCGGCTGGTCTGAGGCTCTATTTGGGTACTTTTTCTATGTATCCAGTGAGTCTAACAAGCAAGGCATAGCTCTTTAAGAGAATAAAGTGATACTATAAATCAGAAAAAGATTCCCCTGTTAAAATAGAGCAGAAAAATTGTAAAAGTTCACAAGACTGAGCTATTATAGGATCTCTGATGGGCTGCCTCAAGAGTTTAAATATTACAATTAGAAGTACTGGACAAGCAGAAGTTGTACCCAAGATAACCGAGCATGAGCGAAACACCCCAAACAGTGCTTTCTCTGCCTTTATTGAATGGACTGACTTCCATTGATGCCTGTATCAGTGAAAGCCAGAAAGTTTTTTAAAAAAATCCAATTAAGAAAAGAATACAGTATGCTTAACATTTACGTGTTATTGATGATAGATGGATTGGCTAATTACCCTGCACGTACAGAAAGCTATCAACAATTCCAATAAGCCCGTGCCGAAACAAGTCAATCAATATACTAAATCAGGGTAGATCAAGGTCAGCATCTCCATCATGCTGTAAATTCTATCCTAGCATGTGCCTATATCTGCACAATTTAAGGCGCAATGCAGCACTTACAGAAATTGAAAATCCCCTGTCCAATGCACTTGCTATACATGAACAATCATCCTGAATGTTTTTATTGATTCACGACAACAGAGGAGAGAGACATGTAAATTACCGGGTATAAAATAAACAATGAGCAACCCAGAGTTACAATGACTGCAAACATGTAATCTTTTCCACCGTACTTCTTCCTCATTATTATCGTGCCCCAAATCTACCAAGCGGTAAAAGAGAACATCATATTAGTAAAAAGACAGATGATGATTATTCAAAAAATGAAATTGAATAAAAGTAATATATACATCATTGAGAACCTAATGATTCTTCTTTCACGATAATTCTAACAAATATTCTTCAATGATATTTCTTTATATCATTCAAATTTGATCTATGCATACTGGTTCCATTCACAATTGGAATCCAACTAGACTGTGTTAAGTGCTTCAGTTAACCATCACTACTTAACTTGTAACCATTAGAGCATGAAAGACATCCATGCTTCTGGTACAGACTAAAATAGAATTACGATGAAGAAAAAGATGGTTTAATCACTAGCTGATGTGTATCAGAGATTACCATGACAGGTATCATCTTTGCACATTTGGCAAGTGTTTGAACAGGGAAACTGACATACTTGAGGGCCTGAAATAATCATGTCACATATTATTCAGTAAAAATGTAAAACAAAACAATACCCATGGCACTAGAAGTAGAACAGTAGCAATATAACCTCATATTGGCAAGTTGTAGTCAATATATTGGATATGGAGACAACACCGTAATTGTGGATTGGGGCCACAGGGTCCAAGGATTTCTTACTTGCCTGCACAAATATGTTGAGTTTAGCAGTCCTGCAGGTTCAAACAATTTACAGAAGTAATCTTTGAGAAGATATGTACCAGTAACACCATTCCAGACACCATGGATGTTGTGATGCGGTTACAGAAGACAAGAAACAGTGAGTATTTAAAGAACTCCTTCTCAACTCCATAGGGAACTCGCATGATCTTTTCCTACAGAACACCAAGATGAAACCTATTAGGAAATGACAAATGACCGTGCACGCAATGTGAAGCGTGGATCTTGATCTTTCCAATTACTTAAAGAAATAACAGGAATAAAAGGCAGATAGTATTTGTAAACCTAAAGGGACATGTCTTTCACTTGGTTACTATTTCTCCTCTAGTTAAGGGACAATCCAAGTAACTTCCACATAGCAAGCACAAACATTCTCACATGCATTATTCAGGTTCAACAGATGAACACAAATACTTGTTCAACAGATGAACACAAATACTTGTTCAACAAAAGACACATTTTTTGTCAGTGAATTAGGAATTAAGATTTGAAGAAATAAGCCAGTGGATGCACCAAAGAAGGCTAGTTTATTGTTCAAACAAGCCTTTGGACCCTCTGCCACATCAGGACATGGATAACTATCTAGTCTAAGGAATTAAAACAGAACATTGTGATCCCCATCTAATACATTTGCATTGCAATACGAGCTAATGGGATTTAGGAGAAAGCTAGGCATGAATAGAAGCAGCATAATCTGTACCACCCAATCGATTTGTGCAAGCTCTTTCAGTGAATCCGTAGTTCGGTGAATCGTGATTACGCCAACTAAAACAGCAAGTGCAGCGTAGTACCGTAAATAAATGCCGGTGAGCTCATGTGCGACGACATTCCCTTCCGTATTTGATGGCAGCAGCAAGAAGCGAAGGGAAGGGGAGCAACCAAATCCCGACCGAGCACGGAGCACGACCGCTTGCTGCTGCGAATTTCGCTGGCGGGGAGAAAGAAAGCGGCAGATCAAAAGCGATCCCCTTGCTACCGCGGCGCGCGGCGCTCTCTGGGCGCAGGTATGGGGGTGGAGAGAGGTCGGAGAGAGAGGGAAGGGCGGGGGAAGCACCTGGAGGACGCCGTAGACGAGGAGGGTGCTCATGATGCCCGCAACGGCGAAGGCGCACCTGACCACCCAACGGCGGCGGTCATCCTTCTCCTTGTCCTTCCCCGTCACCGCTGCCGCCACTGGCAGCCCCACCGCCGCCGCGTCCGCCATGACCCCCGCCTCCGCACCAATTCCTCCGCCCTAAACCCGAAGGAAACCGTAACGGCGGGCGATGGCGACGGCGGCGCACGCGCGTCGGCTCTCAGAAAGGGATGGGCGCACGCGCGGCGGTGAGCCCCGCGTGGCAGAGACAAATGGAGGGAGGGGGCAGTGGCTGGCTGGCTCGCCTCCACTCCCGGGCGGCGTCGCGTGGAAAGGCCTGGGGCTGATCGGCGTAGAGGGGTCTAAATTTTAGAGGGATCTAAATTCTAGATAAGTTATATTAAATAAAGTTTAATTATAAAACTAACTACAGAAGGTCTAATTCGCGAGACGAATCTAATGAGGGTAATTAAGCCATGATTAGATGATGGTTACTGTAGCATTACTGTAGCATGACTGTATCAAAACATAGATTAATTAGGCTCATTAGATTCGTCTCGTAAAGATGTACCCATCTGTAAAAAAGTTTTGTCATTAAACTTTATTTAGTACTAGATTCTCTTTATTTAAAGGCCTCTAAAATTTAGCGCTAAAAGAAACGAACAGCGTCCTGACCTTTTGGGGATCCTGTGTACGGCCGGCCTGTTTTCCGCTGCCGTGCAGAACAGAACAGCAAGTGTGGGATTGTTTTGGGTTTTGAGATGACCAGATGCCCGACTGGATCTTAGTTTAAGGCTAAACAGAATTATCTACTCCATGATCCATGAGCCTCGACCTAGAAGAAGATGCCATTTGACCTGTTGAGTGACCTCTACGGTTGATCTAATTGAAAAAGCGTCATGTCAGGGACTGCACAGCTCCTCAAGCGTGCTTCTCGTCCATAAACAAGTCCCTCGCCTCTGACCGTCCCTTTCTTCTTTGATTACGCTTCATGTTGCTGCACTTCAAATACTGGTATTCATATGTAGTACATTAGTGCAGTTCAAAGCTCTTTTGTAGACAATCATTGAGTGGTTCCACCACCTATAATTTGAGAATTAGATTATTCTTTGGCATGCTTCATCCATTTCTTTGTTTGATATGAACATATACATAGTCGAGATCTGACAGACGACAATCGTGATGCTTTTCTTACTCCTCCTCTTTGATAAATGTTTTTCTTGCTGAGTTGTTGTAAACAAAGTGCCTGGCCTATCGATGGTTTGTTTTAGTGAAATTTCAGGTAAGGATACTCTTCCACGTTGACCTAAAAAACTGTGAACATATATATACATTGTAGGATTTATGTCACTGGACCTCAAACGAAAGTGCCTGGCTTATCGATGGTTTGTTTTTAATGAAATTTCAGGTAGGGGCACTCTTTCCATATGTTTATCGGTAAAAAAAAAAAACATGTGAACATATATACACTGTACGATTTATGGGCACTGGACCGCAAAATATGAGTATATGATGTTCATTTCGCCTGCTTGATCCCCTTTCAATTTAACATTGAGGGAAATGTTGACCTATAGCATGTCAGAGATATACATTGTAGGAGTTATCGGCACTGGACCTAAAAACAAATCAATGGGAGCAAATTATTGATTTTATAGACAACTCTATGATATGTTGAGTAGGGGCAGATGCCCCTAACAAAAGCGAGTCAACTAGCCATGATATTGGTTAACAAATATACTATATGTAAATAAGCATCTACTCTCTCTCCATTTTAAAATTGATGTCGTTGTTGACTTTTTGAGTTACAGTTGACCATTCGTCTTATTCAAAATATGCATCTACTCTCTCCATTTTAAATTTGAAAACTTATAAGTTATGCATAAATTGATAGAGACAAGATGCGAGAAGAAAGTTACAGGCAGTCTCTAATCCACTATCTAAACTCCCACAACACACTACCTTCAAACAAATTCAGGGAAACAGCTAGAAAGAATAATGATCCCATGGGAAGGCTTGCATCTTATATTTCAGTGTTTATACATTGTAAGGTTTCTGGCCACAGACCTCAAAACAAATCAATGGGAGAAAATTATTGACTTGATAGACAACTAAGATATGGTGAGTAGGGGCATATGCCCCTAACTGCATAGCGATGCTACTTTCTGATGAACTGTAAAAGCGATTCAACTAGTCATGATATGGGTTAACAAATATACTAGCTAACTTGTAATTGAACAATCCTACATGTTTGAACTCTCATAGAAAAAAAATTGCCATATTAAATGTTTATTGTTCTATGAATACTACATTTTAATTGTTATCATACATTCTTCATAATGTTCCACATCAGATTTCCAAATTGATGTAGATTTCATATTCTACAATTTTACTTGTTTTGCGTCTTTAAATTATTGCCGTTAGGACATCAATTCTAGATCATTTTCAACTAAACTTGTTGTTTCAATCAGAAATGTTTTAGGATGGAGGAAGTGGGCAATGTGAATGATGTATCCTGTATTTCATTGACGCTACTAAATTACTCGTTGACAAAATTAAGAAAAAAAGCTATCTCCAGCAAGTCTGGAGTGGAGGCACGAGATAAAAGCTTTGCCTGGCTCGGAGAGGGGAGACGGTGGCCCAGTAATGTGTATTGTTCATGAATCTAGCCCATGAGGTCTGTTGGGCTGACTGTAGCATGCGTTGGATCGGAATGCCGTTCGCAATGGACAGTTGGTTTGTGTTGGGCCAGCATTTAGTTTTGTTCGGTGCGAGTTTGAGCCAGCCTTTTTGCATACATTTTCGGTGCCTGGGCTCACGAGAATGAAATAAATTTGTGTTTGATTTGATTTGGGCCGAAGGCGTTGGTTTCGTTCGGTGCGAGTTTGGCGATTACCTGACCGTTGTCTTTGGGCGAATTTCAACTGCACCTTGTGTAAATTGCCTGGGTTCACGAGAATGAAAATACATTTGTGTTCCCAAGAGAGGCTTGATTTTTCTACATTGAGCACAAGCCAAGGGGACCGCATTTAACTATCAACGGAAAAGTGGACGATCTTTCTTCAACTTTCTTTTCTTTTTCGAAGAATAAAAGAAAAGAAAAACTGATCGTCTCCCTTTGCCGCCACTATAAAACCAGACGCACGCGATCAGCCCCTCCTCGCCATCTGAGTCCTCCCATTCCCGAACCGCAGCCAAATCGACAGATCCATGGCTTCCAGCAAGATCTCTGTGAAGCTGCTGGTGGACACCAAGTCGAACAAAGTGCTGTTCGCCGAGGCCGGCAAGGAGTTCGTGGACTTCATGTTCAGGCTGATCACGCTCCCCATCAGCGCCGTGCCGAAGCTCATCCCCGGCGGCAGCGTCGGCCGCCTCTACCAGAGCGTGGACCGCATCGGCGCATCGTACCTGCAGCCCGGCGCCGACATGTTCGACCTGCTCCAGCCCAAGGTGCTGCACCCGGACGCCCGCGAGCTGCGGCTGCTGCAGGGCTGCGACGGCAAGTCCCCGCCGGCCAAACAGAGCCTGTACACCTGCGCCACCGGGGACTGCGCCACGGCCACTGTGGAGACGAACGCCACGTGCCCGGACGGGCGGCGGGTACGTGAAGGGGCTGGTTACTTACATGGTGACCGACGGGCTGGAGGTGACGCCCATGTCGGCCATCTCTCACTACGGGAATCCCCATGTTTGCCGTGTGCTCGAAACACACGGCAAAGGCCAAAAAACTCCCGGCAAAAAGTTTGCCGGGTGTAGGTCACTCGGCAGACGCTTCTCGGCAAACAACACTTTGCCGGGTGCTTTGTTGCATGCACACGGCAGAGGAGATTTTGTGAAAATAAAAAAAAAATGCCGCTGTGGGGCCACCGCCGCACCTCTCGCCGTGGGGCCACCACCGCCGTCACTTCTCGCCGGAGCTGCCTGAGGCGCCGCCGCCGCCGCCGCGACCGAAGCCAGAAGAGAGGAGGGGCCGCCGCCGCCGTCACCTCTCGCCGCCCGCCGAGCTGCCCGCCACCATGGCCGAAGCCGAGAGGAGGAGCCGCCCCCGTCGCGCTCGAAGCTGGAGCTGCACGCCGCCGCCGTGGGGCGCGGAGGAGAGGCCCAGCGTGGAGGAGGGGGCCCGGCGCGGAGGAGGAGGCCCGGCGTGGAGGAAGAGGCCGGCGGCGCTGGATCTGGACGGCGGCGCCGTCGATCTGACTGGAGGCGTCGTGGATCTGGACGGCGGCGCCCTGGATCTGGCCGGCAGCTACAAGAGGAGAGGCACCGCGCGAAGGAGAGGCCCGGCGCAAACCCGACGGCTCTGCTTGCATCCTCATCGTGGTGGCTCGCCGGCTCCGGCCACCCTCCCGTCGCAGCCACATGAAGCTCCTGTCGCGTGGGGAACGGAAGGGGAGAGAGAGAAAAAGAAGAAAGAAAGGAAGCGAGAGGAACGGAAGGGAGAGAGAGAGAAAAAGAAGGAAAGAAAGGATGCGGGGGAAGGAAAGGGAGGTGGTGGGCCCGCGGGGTCTGCATGCGCTGCTTCCGGTGTGGCTCTCCTTTTTTATCGCGTACCGCCGCTGAGTTTGCCGGGTGTCTCTCCTATGCCCGCTCGGCGAAGGCTGGTTTGCCGAGCGCTACAGGAGGGGCACTCGGCAAACCAGCGATGTACCGAGTGTAATAATTTTGCCGGAGGTTTTTTACGTAACACTCGGCAAAGAGTTTATTTGCCGAGTGTCTGAGAGATTACACTCGGCAAACAATTTAACACTCGGCAAACTATGGTTTTCCCGTAGTGTCTTCCATCACGCTGATCAACAAGTTCAGCGTCGGCAAGGACGTCGAGCTCGCCGAGAAGTACGTCGCCGTCGGCGTGGACGAGGTTCATCGTCCTTGAATTTTTTTCCCAGATCAATTTTAAATACACAAATTATTGTGCTGCTACCTATCTAAATGAATTGTCTGTCATGCATGGCGGTGCTCGTCGGTCAGGGTCTGGGTCTGCTGAGGGCGGCGCTGCGCTTGGACACGGTGCTCTCCGACGTCTTCCTGGCCAGGAAGAAGTGAAGATATCTAGAGATGATATATGCGTGGTGGTGCTCATGCGCGTCGATGTGTCAATGTCCAGCTGCTCGTTTAGTTTTGTCTTCGTGTCTGGTTTCAGCTTCAGTCCTTTTGACCTGAATGTGTACTTGTCAATTCGATTTCATCCACCAGTTGGCAGCATCTGCTAAATTAAATAAACCTTTGTTTCGGCCACAAATTGAGCGAGATTTCCAGTTGTTTCGGCTGTTGTGCACATGATTCAGACCTGATGACTTTGTTTCAAGCAGTGAAATGGTCTACTTTCTTTTCTTTTTGTTTTACCGAGAATGCGCAAATTCAGATTCAGGGTATCATTTCACAGATATCAGTGTGGTCTGTTAGAGATTATTCATAAACAGTTACTGAACAAATCAGTTCGTGAAACGCACCCCACCCAACCTAGCAAAGCGAGATGAAGGGGCAGACCGCACGACTTGCCGGTACAGGGGCTGACCTGGTTGCTCACTCTGCTCTTCCAAAACCTCCGTCTGTTCCGTTCCGATGCAGAGCCTCTGGCGCTCTGCTCTTTCGCTCTGCAGCCGCCCTCGTAGGCATGCTAAATTGCTGGATCAACTTTACCGTGTACAGCGATGAATTTCTTCAATTTTCGCACTGTAACCCTTCCAATTTTATTACTAAAATAATGTTCGGGTCAAAGTTAGAAACTAAATCTAGGTCATGCTTAAGCAGGCATTCTACATTCTAATTTTCACCAACGAATTAGAACAGTAATCCTGACACGGCAGATTATTTGAGTTTGATGCTATGGTTAGCTTTTTCTTTTTGTTGTTCTTTGTTATGATCGATGAACAGATTTGCTTATGAACCCTGAAATATATACGACGCGCAATGGAGTGGGATCCGAGAAGGAAGCAGGTTAAGCTAGCTAGGACCATTGGAGGGATAACGGGATGAAGTTGGGATGATTATCGAGAAGATCCGGGATGTCCATGATAACAATCTCAATGTCGCTGATGAAATATGGCCCGCGACAATCTATCTAGATGGGTAACACCCACCGTGATGGTTCAATATACACAAAAGAGTGGGTAAAATGTTGTGCCATGGATATCGCAGACCGTAACGAGAGTAAGTGACCTAAACCTCACTTCATCTTGTTAACACATTTTCAAAAGACATGTGATTAGTTGATAGGTTTTTTGTACTGAAACTTAGTTGAGTTATCGTCAGATAAAATTATGGCATGGGCTCACGGAACAATTTTCTTTGTGGTTTATAGGCATCATACTTCCAAATTTTGAAAACTTATAAGCTTTTAATTGTAAATATATAAAATCAAAGCATTCAATTATAAATTAAAAGGGTGCATATGCGCCGTACACCATACTAATGCTGGTCGGCCTTTGAGCAAATGAATGGAGTTTGTTTTGGATGTATTTTCTGTTGGTAGGAATCAAGTTCATTGATTTCTTACGAGTATGAGTTATGCAAGAGGTAAGTATTCATGGTGATAATATGAATTGTTTCTTTATGATGAGCCAAATTCCTCAATTTTGATAAAATCAGTAGTATATGACAGAGAATCTCAGTTGCCTCTTAGGACGTGTTTGGATGAATTGCCTGAGGCGGAATGGGAGGGGACAACCCTCTTTTTGGTGTTGTTTGGTCGGGAGTCAGCCGAATACGAGGCTATCATCCATCAAATATTTGCTGGGCGAGAGTGTCCCTTGAAAGCGAGCGGATTGCGTGGAAATCTGGCGGGTCCCGCACGCGTCCATTGACCGCCCCCACTCCCTACCAAGGTTCGCGCTACCGTGGAAAACCGGACTGGTTGCGAAAACCGGAAAACCAGTCCGGTCCGATTTACCCAATTGCCCAGTTTCGATTTCAAATTTCATGAAAAATTGATAATTTGAAAATAAATATGTAAATAAAACTAGCTAGATGCAATTTGCAGAGCAATGGTGGAAACAGAACACGAAAAATTGATAGTTGATGGGTCAAAAAATTCGAGGAAGTTTTCTGGGTTGAAAAAGAAATTAAAAAAATGATGACCAACAAATTTCCTTGATTTTTTTGACCAAGCAAATGATCAACTTTTTGTGTTTTGTTTCCATCATTGCTCTGCAAATTGCATCTAGTTTTTTCTACATAGTTTTTGTTTCTTTTTTTTTTTTGCATTTTTTTCCATTTTCCCTCTCTAAATTGGTTTTCAAATATTTTGTCCTTACCGGAATTTTTGTCATGTTTACCGGTCCTGTTTACCCGTAATTTTGCCTTTTTTTCAAGAATTTCTCGGACAGGTTTTTTGGTAAAGCAGCCGTCTCGGTGGCAGCCGGTTTTATCGAGAGATTTCGGATTGCAAACCTTGCTCCCTACACGGTCAACGCCCCCCCCCCCCCCCCCCCCCCCCCCGCCCCCTTCCACACACACACAAATTGCAAAAAAAAAAGAAAAGAAAAGAAACAAAGAAAACCGAACAAACAAAGGCGACATCCTCCTCCCTCTTGCACTAACAACGCTAGGAATCGACCTCACGTGGTCAGTACTATTGGACGATAGGTGACCGTGTTTATGTGCTCATCCATGTTCATCCATCATACTAAATAGAAACTAGGACGGCCTCGTCCTCTATTTATCTCTCGTACCGAACAAAAAGTTTGCTCGTTCATCCCCTCAATCAAACAGCAAATAGATGATCCTGTGATCCTGTCCTAATCCTATCCCACTTTGGCCTCAACAAAACGCACCCTTGGTCAAGGAGGTGGCATGCGACGCCCATGGCATGGGTGAGGTTCGTGGTCTCGGACTGCTTACAGTTTATCACTTGCTCATGTAACATGTTTGTTGTCTGCTAATCATGATTCTTATTTTTTTCACGCTGGAAATAAGTCTATTTCCACCCTCTCAATTAACCCCCCCCCCCCCCCCAACACCCACCCACCCACCCACACACACAAAAACATTTCAAACCGGTTATTTGACCCCCTAAGTCCCTAATATATTCCCTCGCAAAAAAAAGGTCCCTAACATATTCCATACCCTTTACTTAACCCTCTCGGGCGGTTTGGCATAGCAGTTTGTTACAGTACATACAAACGTCGACGTGCTTTAATCCCAGTTGTCGTGCCATAGCTGTTCGTTGATACTGCTCGCTTTCTCAATGTCGGTCCTTCTAAAAAACTTTCTCAATGTCGATTCTCAGGGAGCGTCGGCTCTGTAGTTTCGAAGGCTCTTGTGTGAACTCGACGTTGGGACATTTAAGACGATAGAAGCAATTTTTTGATAAGATAACAACTGAAAGAAATCATTTAGCAAGTTGTGAGTATGAAACAATTAATGTCCTTAAAATGTAATATGTGCCTCCCGTTTTGTGCGGCAAACGAAATTAAAAATGGACGAAATGGGAGAGTGATTGCCCACATTGTCGCGGATCCCCTGGTTGAACCTTGGCCCAAATAACCATAAGCACTCGCTAGACTGTGAGCCATAGGCCGAAACTCTTATGGCATGGTCGACGATCTGAGTCCAACGAGCAGTTTAGTTTAAGCGCGAACCTTAAAAAGGCAACCTGTAAGAGCATCTTCAAGAGAGCTCCATAAATCTCTCTTAAATTTAGTTATTGAGATTTTAGGCAAAAAAACTATCTTCAACAGGGTCTTAAAATAACCCTCAACTTTTTCATAGCCTTCAAATTCCCCTCATTTGTAGCTACAAACAGGAGAAGAATTGGGGGGCCCATTCCTTCTTTTTCCACTACAATTAATATTTTTGTGGCCACAAATGTTGATGTGGGCTAATCAAATTTGTTTTGATCTATTTTTAGAAAGGGACTGTTGGAGGAGGAAGGACAAATTGCCCTTCATAATTTTTGATTGCTCCTAAAAACAAGTTTATGAAGCCAATTTTATAGAGTTCTCTTGAAGATGCTCTGACAGGCCCATTGGTTGTTGGTGGAGTCGGAGAATGTCGGACTGGGAATTCGTACGGGGTAAAATTCGTACTCGGAAGAGGGAGGGAGTCCTCCTGACCGTTCGGTGCGAGGTTTCACAATTTCCTGACCGTTGGCTTTGGCCGAGCTTCAACTGCACCTTGCATACATTGCCTGGATTCAGGAGAATGAAAATTCATTTGTGTTCCCAAGAGACTTGATTTTTCTACATTGAGCAGAAGCCAAGAGGACCGCATTTAACTATCGACGGAAAAGTGGATGATCTTTCTTCAACTTTCATTTTTTATTCGAAGATAAAAGAAAAGAAAAACTGATCGTCTCCCTTTGCCGAGACTATAAAACCAGACGCACGCGATCAGCTGCTCCTCGCCATCTGAGTCCCACCCCATTCCCGAACCGCAGCCAAATCGACAGACCCATGGCGTCCAAGATCTCTCTGAAGCTGCTGGTGGACCCCAAGTCGAACAAAGTGCTGTTCGCCGAGGCCGGCAAGGAGTTCGTGGACTTTGTCTTCAGCCTCCTGAGGCTGCCGGTCGGCGCCTTGCCGAAGCACGTCTCCGACGGCAGCATCGGCAGGCTGTGCCAGAGCGTGTACCACATGAGCGCCTCCTATTTTCTCCCTGGCACCAACAAGTCCGGCCTGCTCCGGCCCAAGGTGCTGCACCCGGGCGCCCGCGAGCTCCTCCTCTTCCGTAAAAAATATGATTACATAATTTCCGTAAAAAAAATATAAATACATGATGTCCAGTTCCCCTGATTGGTCTCTCTTTTGTATTTAATACATAGTGATGTCTTGGCACTGGACCTCAAAATATGAGTACATGATGTCCATTTTCTTGGTCCCTCTTTTTTTAATGGAATAATTTATCTCATGCCACTGCAAATGTCCCTATTATGGTAGTCAGTAACTCAAGCAAGCCCCACTGGCATTGACACGATGATGACAAATATAACATTACAAATTTCTTCAATTGCATATACAAAATTGTCTTTTTATTTAACTTTTAGGGAAAATGTTGAACTAACATATCTGAGATATACATTGTAGGATTTCTGGGCATTGGAACTCAAAACAAATATGCGAGAGCAAATTGTTGATTTGATAGACAACTCTGTGATATGGTGAGTAGGGGCATATGCCCCTAACTGTATACTGATGCTACTCTCTGATGAACTGTACAAGCAAGTGAACTGTTTATGATGCTATTCTCTATTGAACTTTAAAAGCGAGTCAACTAGTAGTCATAATATTGGTGAATAAATATACTAGACTAAAAAACCAATAAGCATATATGTCTTTAGCATTGTACTTTCGTTGTACTCTTTGTACTTTCATTTGAACATCATAGCACACGGGTTAGTGCATCTAACTTGTGATTGGAACTGCCGTGTTTGGACTCAAAGATTTTTTTTTTGAATTTTCATGCTAATTTTGGATTTTGTTATCTTGAAACTCTATTGTTCTGTAGTACGATTTAATAGCAATATTAAAATTTTAACTGTTCTATCAATACGTTTTTATAGTTGTTCCCATACTTTCTCCATAAGGTTTGAAATCGCATTTCCTAATTGATCCCCTTTATGTATTATCAATATATCACTCTAGGTTATTTTCAACTAGAACTAGAATTGTTGTCCCAATGAGAAATATTTTAGGATGGAGGAAGTGAACAATATGAATAATGTATCCTGTTTTTCGTTGATGCTAGTAAATTACTTGTTGAGAAAACTAAGAAAAAAATAGCTACTATTTCCGGTAAATTTGAGGGCCCGAGACCGAGATAGAGCTTCCCCCCTGACTCGTTGAGAAAAGTTTTGCAGGCCTGACTTTTTTTTTTTTGGGAAACGTGGCCTGACTTATTAGCCTGGGCCGACCTGCTAACTGGAGACTTGGAGAGGTACGGCTGTGGCCCATGCAGCTGGTTGGGCTGACTGCATGTAGCGTATGGTGTGGTGTGTTGGATCGGAATGCCGTTCGCGGTTGATTTGTTTTGGGCCAGCATTGATTTTGTTCGGTGCGACTTTGGGCGAATTTCAACTACACCTTGTATGCATTGCCTGGGTCCTTGTTTAGAGAGGCGTTAGGCGCTAGGCGGGTCCGCGCTAGCCTAAACGAGTCTAGGCGTGCTTAGGCGTTTTTCTAGGCGTTACAAATTTACTAATTTTATACTAAAAATAAGGCTAAAAATAAAAAATAAAGAATGAATCATGAGATGGACTCTCGTGTAATGACCCATTCAATCTTTTTCTGACCCATCAGCCCTCCTATGAAGGTTCTCCCGACCTTATCCTCTCATGCGACTTTCTTTTCTCGACTGCATCCCCTCCTGACCATGCCAGGAGTGACGGCGGCGACGGAGAAGAAGTGACAATGATAGACAGAGAAAAGGCGACGACGCCCGACAGTTAGATCTTCCTCTCATGACTCTATTTTTCTGCTCTTCAGGCAGTCTTCCACTCTTACTGTGCTCCGGAATTTTGCTGCTGACTGCCTAGACGCCGCTGACTGCCTAGGGAGCGCCTACCCCCTAGGCGAGGCGGAAGGCCACTGCCTAGCGCCTAGGCGTGCCTAGGCGAGGCCTAGGCAACGCCTTTCTGAACAAGGGCCTGGGTTCACGAGAATGCGAAATACATTTGTTTGGATTCCCAAGAGACTTAAATTTTCTACATTGAGCAGAAGCCAAGGCGCCGAGGCGGTCTCATATCAACGGAAAAGCGGATGATCTTTCTTCAACTTTCCTTTTTTCAAGAAAAAAAGAAGAAAAGAAAAGAAAAACGGCTCGTCTCCCTCCCTTCCCGACTATAAATCCAGACGCACGCGCGATCAGTTCTCCAAATCCCCATTCCCGAACCGCAGCCAAATCGACAGATATATCCATGGCGTCCAAGATCTCTCTGAAGCTGCTGGTGGACACCAAGTCGAACAAAGTGCTGTTCGCGGAGGCCGGCAAGGAGTTCGTTGACTTCGTCTTCAGCCTCCTGAGGCTGCCGGTCGGCCTCTTGCCGAAGCACGTCTCCGACGGCAGCATCGGCAGGCTGTGCCAGAGCGTGTACCACATGAGCGCCTCCTACTTTCTCCCCGGCACCAACAAGTCCGGCCTGCTCCGGCCCAAGGTGCTGCGCCCGGACGCCCGCGAGCTCCTCCTCTTCCAGGGCTGCGACGGCAAGTCCCCGCTCGCGAAACAAAAGCTGTACACCTGCGCCGCCGCCGACTGCTTCTCAGCGACCGTGGAGACGGAGGCCACGTGCCCGTGGTGCGGGCAGGCCATGTCCACGGAGGTTGCCCGCTTCTCGGTGCTCATGTCCACCGACCACGGAGGTCGGCGGGGTGGCGCTGAGGGGGCATCGTCGGGCGACAGCGGCGGCGCGGGGTACGTGAAGGGGCTGATCACTTACATGGTGACAGACGGGCTGGAGGTGACGCCCATGGCCGCCATCACCAGCATCACCCTCATGAACAAGGTGCTACAAGGTGCTCGATCGAGAACTGGAACCTGGCATGACGACACCTTCTGCAATCGACTGCTAGTACTTTCAGTTTTTGCGCGGCATGCTAAACGTACCTGACATTCGTTTCTTGTTGGATTGTTTCTTGCCGTCGTCTCGTCTACCAGGGGCGGGCTCTTCTCAACGCGGCGCTGCATTCGGACACGGTGCTGACGGATGTCTTCCTGGCGAGGAACAACAAGTGATGCTTAATTTCAGAAGCTGCCGGCGTTAACATCCTTTTGAAGGAACTACGGCAACTCGATCGTTAGTACTGTTGTTACCATTCTGCTGTCGTTTAGTTTGTTTGTGGCCATTGTTTCAGTTCAGTGTATCGTGTGTCTGTCTATATTATGCCTTTGTGCGGCAGCTTGCTTTTTCTGATCGCTTGTTACGGATGACATGTTCCAAGTTGAGTAAAGTGCATCACGGGTCCCTAAACTATTATATGATTCTCATCTAGGTTCATAAATTTTGAAAATGAAGATTTGAGTCCTTAAACTATTTCATAGTTCTCATCAAGATCTATGAACTGTTAAAATAGAGATTTGAATCCTGCAACTATTTTGAGTTCTCATCTAGGTCCATATACTCTCAAATCGAAGAGCCATCAGCTCATCACCGCCGCCAACATGCATCTACTAGTCGCCGTTAGCCATCGCCATCAGACCGTGAGCTTCATCCAATCGCTTCGCTAAGTGCCTGACAAACGAGATGTTCCTTCATTTTTACTGCTCAGCCACTAGAACGGCAGATAATGGCCGATACGGGGATGATATCCAAAGATAAGGTCGAAAGCCCCGTTAAACATGCGAAATCATCAAGCTGGCACGTCGTGTCATCATTATTCGAGCGCAAGCCATATTTTAGATAGCTACTTACGCACTAAACCAGTTAGAAACCTAAATCTTCATTTTGATAGTTTATGAACCTAGATGACAACCTTGAAATAGTTTAAGAACTCAAATTTTCATTTTAATACTTTATAGACCTAGATAAGAATCTCAGAATAGTTTAAGAACCGCGAATGCACTTTACTCTTCCAAGTTTTTACTGGTTCTGCGTACTGCAAATGTTCGATGTTTTGTCATCTACAGTATCTCACCCTTAAAAAGGTAATCCAGTGCAATGCGCGTACCAACTGACAATCGATGAAATATATGCGAAAAAACACATTTTCTAAATTCAACTGTGTACAAGTGCTACAGAAAAAACTTCATTTTCCAAAAGACATTTGGATTAGCACAGGAAACGTGTGTTGTCATTCCACATTTCACTAGGCATTCTCTGTCAGAACACAGGAGGTTTTTAACCGAAAGAACTCTATTGTTGTCAGTTTATAAAACAGAATCACGAGTACCAGTATGTTCACGGGTCGGACTGTTGCCGAGGAATTAAGGATCATAAAAGGAACACATGATTAGAGCATTGAGCACTGCGAACTGACGGCGAAGGAAAACACATGACTGCTTAAGCACTGAACACAGTAGAGCGACAGACTGAATTTGCTACTAGTGTGCGTTATATTTAGTTGCGGACAATTGCAATCCATGCCGACGGCGACGTGCTTCTCGGCGAGCTCAAAATTGGGAGAGTGATTGCAATTAATTGTCCACGTTTTTATAGGAGATTTTTTTGGGGAGTTTTTCCAGGGGAATTTAATTGTCCACATTGTCGCGGATTGTGCGCACGGCCCAAATAAAGCATAAGCAGGCTGCGGGCCGTGCTCTTGCTAGACTGTGAGCCATGGGCCTAAACTATCTGACACGGTCGAAGTTTAAGCGCGAACCTAAAAATGGCAGGAGCTCAAAAAGAAAGAAAGAAAAAACCTAAAAATGGCAACCTGTAAGTGGTGGAGTCGGAGTGGGATAAACAACGATCAAGTCGGAAGAGGGATAAAAGTGGCGGCGGAAGAGGGAGCGAGTCCTCCCTAGTCGACAGGGCATCATGACTACGACGACGGGTGTTACGGCCGCGGCGACTGCTGCGACGGCGGCGGCCACCGTTCTCGCAAAGCTTGACGCCCTGCTGCGAGATGAAAATTGCAGCAAATCCAAAGGAATCAGGGCGCGCATCACGTTCCTCCGAGAAGAGCTCCGACAGAAGCAAGATTTCCTCCTCATGGTTTTGGAGTCGGCGCGGGATCGTGACGGAATAACACGGTATTCGAGGAAGCTTCGGGATCTGTCCTACGACATCGAGGACAGCGTCGACGCCCTCAGGCTCCCGTCGAGCTGGAATCCCCACCGGTCGAAGAGTCTCATCGGCAGGATCCTCTCCAAAGAGGAATTTTTCGAAGAAGCTTCAGGGATTCAGGTCTCAATTCAAGGAACTGAGCGAGATGTTGAGGGATAGGTACCCGTACTCCTACAGAGGCGCTCCTCCAAGGTGCTGCCGCTTCATGCCGTTGCGGCGGGATCCCGTAATTCTCCCGGCACGCGATGTGAACCTTGTCGGCTTGGACGGTCCGCGGGATTACCTGGCCAAGCTGCTGCTCATGGGGAACGAGCGCGAGGCGGATCCCGAGCTGGTCACGTGGCGCAGGGTGCTCTCCGTTGCTGGATCCGCGGGCCTGGGAAAGACTACCCTTGCTAGACAGGTCTTCTGCTAAATACAGGCTCACTTTGACTGCGTGGCTTGGGTGTCAATGTCGCCAAGCCGCACCATGAGGAGTATTATGGAGGATTTGTTTTGCCAGGTTGAGGGCTGCAGCGCGGCCAATGTCAAGCCGGATATCATCGGAAGCATCAGGGAATCGCTTGAACAGAAAAGGTACTGCTAGTATTTGACTAGCCTCTTTGAGTCTTGAGTAGTTTTATTGCCATATATTCCATGCCTGAATTACTCTGTTTTCCGTCTTACTATTCTCCTGTCATTAAACCATTAATACTTGTTGACCCTCAAAATGGTGTACTCCTAGGTACCTAGTTGTTCTGGATGGCATATGGGACCCAGATGCATGGGAAACCATCGACATGGCGTTGCCATTTAATTATCTTGGAAGCAGAGTAATTACAACAACTCGCTTCGATGACGTTGCTGAAATATGTTCCAAACTGTGGGATAATCATATCTATTACGTGAAACCTCTTTGGGCGGACGATTCTCTGACGCTGTTTCATGGAACAATATTTGGATCCGAGGCCAGGTGCCCTCCAGCGTTGGTAGATATTTCTGACAAAATACTGGACAAATGTTATGATTTCCCACTAGCAGTGGCTTCTTTATCTGGTTTGTTGGCTTATAAACCGCGTACAAGATCGGCGTGGGAGGATGTGTGTAATTCTTTTGATGCTTCTCCTTGGGATACGGATACAATGGAAAGAATCCTATCCCTCTGTTATTATGGTCTTCCTCGGCATCTCAAGGTGTGCTTCTTGCATGTAAGTATATTTCCTGAAGGTTATCCTATCGATCATGGACGAGTAATGAGGAGTTGGATAGCTGAAGGGTTCATATTGGAGAAACCCGGTCAGACTGTGGAAGAGATAGCAGAGACGTACCTTAAGGAGCTCATAAACAGACATATGATTCTACCTATTAGTAATGACAGTGGCGATTGTAAAATTGGGGCTTCTCTAATCTGTAGTATGATGCATGACCTCGTCAAATCAAAAGCAGTTGAAGAGAACTTTGTCATCTTTTTGGGCGATAAAGAGCAACCTGGTCTACTACATAGCACAATTATTCGTCGGCTGTCCATGATGGATCTCAAAGAAAATTATGAAGCATCAAAGATCACATCTCATGTTCGCTCACTGTACAAATTTGGTGCTTCTGGGACCAAATTTTCCTTTGAGCGTTTTCCTTTCTTGAGGGTATTGGATCTAGAAGGTTGTAAGGAGTTAAAGAACCACCATGTTGAGGAGATTGCTCGGCTTCTTCTAAATTTAAGATACTTGAGCATCCGAGACACACCCATCAGTGAAATCCCCGATCAAATCAGCCAGCTACAATATTTGACAACGCTAGATCTCCGGGGTACTAAAGTTGAAGAACTGCCGATGAGTGTTGTGCATCTAGAGAGACTGGCATATCTACTTTGTGACAAGATGAAGTTCCCAGAATGGATAGAGAAGATGGCGCCACTTTCTTGTTCGTCACTGTTTCAAATTTCACAAAGTTAAATGCCTGCAGTGGAGGAACTTAGTAATGAAGGACTGAGAAGGCGACCAGAGGGGGGTGAATGGGAGCAGATAAAAATTCTTGCAAAGAACTTAGCCTATGTCACAACCCACCTCAAGAACAACCACCAAGATCACACACACACATAAAACGTAATGTGTTGACCCTAGGAATGATTGTGGAAGAGATATAAACACTTACGGAAGCAAATCAAGCAAAGACACACTTAAAAAAATGATCTGGAAAAATCATAACAGAAACCTCCCATCGGATAGTCCGGTAACTTGCCGGATACTCCGGAATCTGGAACCAACATCAGAACCTCCCCATCGGACACTCCGGTAACATGTCGGACACTCCGGCCGTCGGATACTCCGGTATTATGCCGGATAGTCCGGCCCTGTCAGGACAGCTCGCGCGCAAGCTCAAGAAAAATCTCGAAACCCGACCAAACGACCTCCGAAAATCACGAAATTTGAACCATAGTTTCGTCTTGAGATGGGGAACATCATCCAATAGGAGTCACACCAAAAACCCAAAGAAATCCATACGAATTTTGGATTCTACCATGAAAGGTAGGGTTTGAATGAACTAGAGAAGGAAACTTCACCAAATCATCAAATCGAAGGTGCTCGTGCCATGGATTCGGTCAAGGACCTACCAAGGATTGTTCTAGCACATCATAGCACCAAGATCCCCTAAGAAATACATCCCAAAACGCATCATACAAGGCGAATCGAAAATCACCCAAAAATTGCTCCGAAAATGAGGAAAATGAGAAATTCGGGATCTACAGGATGAGGAACAACTTGAGCACGAAAATGAATCTCATTTCATTAATTCAAGGTAGCCACGTACATGGATACAAGGCTAGAAAACCGCCCTCATCCTCCCACTCTTTGGAAGAACAAAAAGTTGTCTCTCACACAACCTCTCCTCTCCTCTCTCCCTTGAAGCTCCTCCTAGCTCTTCAAAATGAAACCCTAACTCTTGACTTGGTGGGATAAATTCACCTCTCCAACCAGCCATCTCCCTATCTATAGACATTTTGGAATGACCAAAATGCCCTCCACTCAACACACACTCCTATCTACCACAAGGGGCAAAGTCGTCCGACTTTTTCTCCTTCGCCCGAACGCCATCGGGCCCTTCACGTCTTTGCTTCGCCTCGACGCAACCTTCGCGATGGTGCCACGTGCACCACCATCCGCCACCGCCGGTTTTGAGGCCCAAACCGGGAAACCGTCCGCCACCGGTTTTGAGACCCAAACCGGGAAACCATTCACCGCCGGTTTTGAGGCCAAACTGCGAAACTGTCCATGCTTCTTGTACTTTTAGCGTACGGTGTGGATCACCCTTGACCTCACCCGGCCTCTCGATCGTCCGGTCCCAAGTCCCCGCTTGGTCCCGATCCTCCCGCCGTTGACCATCAAGTTGACTCCATTGACCTACACATCACGAGACAAGCAAACACATTTCTCCTTCTCCTCCATTCTTCCCAACACCTTCACCATCTCCGGTTAGCCATAAACATAATCATGCACATGCTTATGCAATCCTCAAAATCCCGCATTTTAACCCAAACTCATGTCCAAACCAAATCAACTCCAATGTCAATTACTCATCATCATTGTGAACCATGGCACTTCTCAACATGGTTCCTCAAGTAATCTCTCTGAGATGAGAGAGCTAATGTTGTAGTGCTATCCTGAATCTGAATCCAATCACACTGAGAGATATATGTAGTTTTAGCGTCCTCTCTTTACAAGATTCAGGAAGCTGCATTACTTGTATATATCTCAGTTATGTGCGTTAGTGTTTATTTTTTGTGAAACATGCGTGCATCAAGGTTGAGGTACTAAAGAATGATGACCTGCGGTTGCTTTCAGAGTTACATTTTCTTCTTGTTCAAAAACGAAATTTACATTCTCTTCTCTATCTCTCCCTGTCATCAAAACACACGGCCAAAGAAAATATTTGCATCAGTAGCATTGGATTCCCAGTTCTTCGGCAGTTTCACTTGCATTTTGACAGGCTCAACCTAACATTTGAACCACACGGCTATGCAAAGACTTGAGTTGTTTTTATCAGTCCATATATGGTTTTCTTATGAGAATTGACCAGCTCAGATTCCTTTAATTTTTTTCTTAAGAATTAGCAGCAATGGTGCAGATACTTCCCAGCAGCTGGTGGATCTTGTCAATGAATTTCATCAGGAAGCACCGATATATTCTTTCACTTTTAAACCGACGCCTTCATTTTTTTTGTCAAATATCTCATGAGATTTACATGTATATGAAACGTGAGCCCCATGACGCATCCACATGTGGGTAACACATTATGGGAGCATGCGAACTGACGGCGAAACAAAATATGGAAGAATCAACTGCAGAAGCACTGAACGCAGTAGAGCGACTGACTGAATTTGCTACTAGAACTGAATAAATCCTTCAGAAATACTAGCTGCAAACATGTCAACATAGAAAGAACGATCAAACTGGCACGTAGTTTGATTAAGTGAAGAAAACTGACGATGACTCATGGTCACAACAGACTGAAACTGAACGGGAACAGGAAAGCAAATAAACGATCAGCGTAAACAGAAAACACATCGACGCATTCATGCAGCAAGCTGTAGCCTGTAGTACGACACTAAAACTACTAGTAACTTATGCATCCGCATTGCGATCGATCCCATCACTTCTTCCTCCCCAGGAACACGTCGGAGAGCACCGTGTCGGAGCGCAGCGCCGCCTTCAGAAGAGCCAGACCCTGACCATGGACAATGTGGGTACGACACAACACGAAACAAGACAGAAGTTAGTACAGATAGCAGAAAAAGGGGAAGTGATGAGCTGCAAGCAGCGCAGTGATAAGTGTGTAAGGTGTAGCAATGTAGAAACATTGCATGGGTCCTAAGCATTCTAGTAGCAAGGTAAAAGTGCCATCATAGAAATGATAGAACTATTCTAGGGTTATCAAGGTGACGGGTAGACAAAGGGTAAACAAGGATTTAGATATTAACGTCTAAGTAACAGACATCAATATCAATAAGCAAGTAGGACCATAGCTACACAATCAGTAAAATAGCAAGTAATGCATAATACTAGAGTAGGCTCTATATGTGCATTGCAAAACAGTAGGTTCAATCATAATCAAGGAGATGTAGAGCTTGCCTTCACTAATTAGTCTTCTTCTTCACGCCCTCGTACTCCGGGTCCTCGGATCCTTCCTAGAAACTTGTATCTTCTGACTCGTCCTTAGACTTGGATCCTTCGGCTCGTCCTTGAAGCTTGAATCTTCTGAATCTTCCTTGAATTCTCCTGGCTCTTCCTCGAGTCTCACGTAAGCTAGCGTATAGAAATATACCGTATAAACAACTACCGCAAAAGAAAATAAAGATCGAGAAGAACCAAATAAGATCCAATTAACTCCAATAAGAACCAATAGAACACCGATAAAAGCCAAAGACACAAATCATGCATGATGCAATAGGTTTTATTTTAGGAAGATCTTATTATCTTAATAGAGGCTATTAGGGGTGATGCATCGAGCACTAGGGCTTTTGATGTGAAGGTGGGATGCTAAACCATGATAAGTGCATGCGGGTATGTGTAGGTAGAAACGGCGTGTGTACGTGTTAGCTGTACATTGGCAGCATTATGGCTTTATATAGGTCGTAACCTATATAAAGGTTCATGCAACAAACGTACAAGTGCAAGGTGTGTCACTTTAATTACCTACTTATATTAGGTTATTAACTAATGGTAATTAGCTATTAATTACTTACTAAATTGATTAATTACTAAGATTATTCCACTAATTATTTGTCATGAGCTAAGCGCATGACGATGGCACGTGTACGTGATCGAGCATGACATGGATGCATGGTTGCGAATAAAAGACAAGGGTCAATCGATAAGACCAACTAGCAATTGAAATAACAATGAACAATAAATCCAATAAGCTCCAATGAAGGACCACATAAATACGAGAATAGTAATAAATAACAGAGCTTGGTAAGGATCGGTGGTAATCAATAGATTAAGGTTGATGGAGCGATGGTTGAGATAGGTTAGACTTGTAGCTGAGTTGCGATAAAAAGATATTAGGTTTTGGTGTGAAATGATACAACAAGATTGGTTAGACTCATGCTAGGAGGTGAATGAGCATTGGCGACAAGCGATATCGACGCCACATGATTTGCCGTCATGGTAAATAGGATACTAGATTTCGGGGCGATACATCACGAAAGATTGGGTAGGTTTATTGTTAGCGAATGAGGGTGTACGTGTGATATACAAGGTTAAGGCGGAATGATGTATTGCGATGAGGAGGGTACTAGGATGTGAAGCAAAGAGATATTGCATGATTGGTTAGGTTCAATGCTAAACGATAAAAGCGGGTAGCTACAACATGCAAGATTGACGTCGCATAAATTGGCGATATGGGAGAACATCAAAAGAGGGAAGATTATATGGTATTGACGGTTTGCTGGTTCATTCTAGTGCTTCAAGAGTAGTACCAGAGGGTACTACGCGTTTCTACGAACGCATGGGCACAAGAATCGCCCAAAACGGAGCTACGGTGATGAAGTTATAGCTATTCGAAGGTTTTAGGGGCTTATGCGCGATTACAGAAACATTCAGAGGGTACATCTGTAATTACAGAAAGGTTCTAGGAGCCTAGATGTAATTACAGAAGGTCTTGGAGACCTAAATGTAATTATGGAAAAGTTTAAGGGCTTTAGAGCAAAAAGACAGGGGCTAAAATATAATTACAGAAAAGTATAAGAGTGTTTCTGTAAAAAGACAGGACCTAAACATAATAATTCTAAAGATCAGGGGCTTGTCTGCAAGAATACAGGGGCTGGGGATTTTCTAGAATTTCTGGATTTATTTTTCTATTGAAAAAGCCATGGACCATGTCCACGGGGTCTATAGACCGGGGCAGGTCTCTGGTCCACAGGTCCACAGTGAACCAGGACGATCTGATGCGTTGGATTTCAAATGAATGGACGCGATTTAATGAAAACAAAGGGGTAAGTTCAATCTAATCTGGGCCATTGGTTTGAAAAAGGACAGCTGTGACTTCTCCGGTGAGGTGGGTGGCGGCCAGAGACCACAGGCCCGGCGGCGCCATGCGCGGGCTCGCCGGAGCTCGCCGTTTCGGCGCTCCGGTGACCCAAATTCGACGCGAGATAGCCCGGGAGAGAGAGGAGAAGGGGGCGAGCTCACCGCGGGGCGCGTCGACGTCGCGCAGGGCCGGGACGCGCGGTGACGACGTGAGGCGGCGGCGAGGTGGCGGTGCTTGACGGACCGGGGGCTCCGGTGGCGGAGCGGGGCGGAGAAGAAGTGTAGGAGCGGGACGTGCGTGGCGGTGGTCAGGCGCGGCGCTCGGCGGAGACGCTCGGTGGTGGGGACGAGGGAGCGCAGCGCGTCGAGTCGCTGCGGGCTAATGAGATGTGCGGTGTCAAGGCAGAGAGGGGCGGCCAGACGTCGTGGAGGAAGGGCGCGGGGACGCGCTCGACGACGAGGAGGGGCGCGTTGCGCGGCGGCGGCGCTCGGCTGCGGCGCGAGACGAAGTGGGCGACAGAGCACGGCGCGTCGAGTTGACGTGAGTCGAGGAGGTGCGCGGTGATGCGGCGAAGCGGACGCGCGCACGAGGCGAGCGGGACGAGGCCGGGAAGGCGGCCGACGTCGTGCTCGCGCGGCAGCGAGCGGTGGCGCGCGACGTGGAGTGCGCTCCGATGCTTCCCGCGCTGCGCGGAGGGGAGCGGGTGAGGCAGGAGAAGCTCGCGGAGCTAGATCGAGGGGGCGACGGGCGAGGACGTCGTCGGGGAGGCCGAATCAGGCGGTGGCCGACGATGAAGAAGAATGGGGAAAAAGCTCGATTAGAGCTCGGTGGTGGTCGAGGAGGGCAGTGGTGAGCTGGGAGAGGGAGAGGAGGTGCACGCGCACTCGGATTTATAGTTGGACGAGAGGGAGAGGGACGAGAGAAGCGCGGTCAAGATCGCCGGTCTTCGGTCGTCGATCAAGGGGAGAGGAGCGTGGGCGCTCTGCTGCGACGCGACGAGACGAGGTCAGCGGGGTGGGCGGCCATGCTGGTGACGCGAGCGCGACACATCCACAGGAGGGCGGACGCGACGGGACGACGGCTGACGAGGGGGCGGCGTCACGACGGCGGCATGGGCGCCTCTCGCGCTGGCAGGAGGAAGGAGGAGGGGCTGACAGGTGGGGCCCGCTCGTCAGCGAGAGAAGGAGGAGCAGGCCGCGCGGGCTGTGGTGCTGGGCCGAAAGTGGGTGCGGCCCGCTTCGCATTTTCCAGGAAAAGAAAAACAGGAGAAGGAGTTGGGCTGGGCCAAATGAGGGAGAAAATAGGGAATTCGGCCCAAGTTGGTTTAGGGAAAAGGAAATAAGCTTTCTTTTTTTACTTGGATTTGAGTTTGATCAAATTTGAATGGAGAGTTCAAATTTGACTGGACGAAAACAAACACACACTCAAAATGAAAACAAGTAAACCATAAATGCATATGATGAAGTTTGTGCAAGTTTAAATTCAAGGTTTTAAATTCAAGTTGAATTTCCTAGAGTTTAACCCATAGTTATTTTAGTTTGTTGTAAATTCAAAAAGTTCAACTTTTAGTGGATTTTAAATGAAAACAAACACTTGAGCACTAGTTTTAATATTTATGAAATTTCATATTCTAACTACGTTTTAATTTATTTAGTGTATTTTGTTTTGAAAATTTATGGAAAGGTAAGAGTTGGACAAAAATTTAAATTTGGAGTGATTTTTATTCCTTTTTATTTGCTTTGAAATTTTGGGGTGTGACAGATGTTGTCTACAAAACGTAAACCAAATTTGTCACAACATTCCTAGGTTTAACAAGGATTCAGGGTAAGCAAAAACAAGGTATGGCAATCAACAAGTACTTAGGACATATACTAAGCACGTAAATCACTTTTAAATACTATGCATATTTTATTTTCAAAACAGGCTCTAAATGGGTTTCTTTGCAATCATAGGATCAATATGATCAAAGGGGAGTTAGGGCTTGCCTGATAATCGCTTTCCTAATATTTAAGTTCTGGGTCTTCGGTCTTTTCTGTCGAAGTTGATGCCTTTGAGTCCTTTCTTGAAGCTCGTATCTTTCGACGGGTCTTGATATAAGATTCCTCAACGAGTACTTGGATTCTTCTGGCTCTTCCTCGATTCTCGCGTAATCTAACGCATAGAAATACTACGCATAAATAAACTACCGCAAAAGAAAATAAAGAGAGAAAAGAGCCAAATAAGATCCAATTAACTCCAATAAACTCGATAGAAAGCAAATGAAGAACAAAAGACTCAAAACAAGGATGATGCATCCAGTTTTACTTTAACAAGGTTTTGTTACCTTAAAAGGGCCATTAGGGGTGATGCATCGTACTCTATAGCTTTTGGTGTAATGAGAGATGCTAAATACGAAGAGAAGAGCATGAATGCATGAAGTGACGGGGACAGCGTGTGTACGTGTTCTTCGTACATTCGTGGCACTAGCCTTTATACGGGTAGTAACCTGTATAAAGGTTCATGTAACACGTGTACGAAGTGCAAGGTGTGTCAGCTTAGGGATCCTATACCTTATATCGTTAACTAATGATGATTTAGCTATTAATTACTTACTAGATTGATTAATTACTAAGACTAAGTTATTATTGATTGAGTTGGTCGTCATGCGTCAGACGCACGACGATGGTACGTGTACGTGAGCATGTATGACATGAATGCATGACTGCAGATAAAACACTAAGATCAAACAAAGACAACTGGCAATTAAGATAACAATGAATGAATAACTCCAATAAGATCCGATAAATGGGCATTTATAAAAGAGGATAACAAATTGATAAGGTTTGGTAGCATTTGGCGAGGGCTTTGGAATAGGTGTTGCAGGCATTGTTGGATTAGGTTTGATTGAGCGATGATTGATCAAGGCTAGGTTTGGAGTTGAGTTTGTGCTAGAAGGAGGTTATTGGATTTTGAAGTGAAACGACATAAAAGATCGTTACGTTCAAGGCTAGCGAGCGAATGAGTAAATGGGTGATACAAGGATGAAGCGGGGTGTATGTGGTGATGTGGAGGGTACTAGATAACTAGCGTCACAGGATTGGTTTGGTTTAGGTGAATACTAGTTGCGACGTGTGAGACATCGCATAACTGTCGGGAAAAGATATAATAGGTGAGAGGGTTTTGGGTCATTGATGGTATCTAGGTCAAAGATGGTGCTCCAATAATAGTACCATGAGGTACTATGCGTTTCTACGAACGCGTGGGCGCAAGAATTGCCCAAAACGGAGCTATGGTTGAAGAGATATGGGCCTTTGAAGTTCTGGGGCTTGATTGTAATTATAAAAAGGTTTTAAGGGCTTAAAGATAATTACAGAAAGTTCTAGGGACCTTTCTGTAATTAAAGAAAAGGTTAGGGACCTTGGTGTAAAAATACAGGGGCTAAAATATAATTACATAAAAGTTTAGGTACTTTTCTGTAAAAAGGCAGGGCTTAAACATGATTATTGAAAAGGTCAGGGGCTTATCTGCAAAATGTCCGGGGCTCTAGGATTTTCTGGAATTTTGAATTATTTTTGAATTGAAATACCCGTGTACTAAGTCCACGGGGTTGTGGACCGGGTGGCGGACGGCGGTCCTCTGGTCCATGGTGGACGAGGGCGGCGTGCACGGTGGCGCACGACCGGGGAGCTCACCGGCGGCGGCTACGGGGGCAGAAGGGCGACGAGGACAGGCGGAGGGGGTCGGGCGTGCGACGGCGGAGTCGTGGCTGGCACGCGTCGTCGACGAGAGCGGCTGGAGCGGTGGAGCGGCGTCGCCGGAGTGGGGCGGCGTTCCGACGAGACAAGGGAAGGACTGCGTGCGTGCACGCGGAGGGGAGAGGAAGGGCGTGCGCGCTGCGCAGTAGCACGGCGAGCGCAGTGCGCCTCGTGTCAAGGACGGATGCGGCTGGGACGCCCGTGGGCGACGATAGTGCTCGTCGGCGGGCGGAAGGGCTCGGTGAGGAGGAGGGCGCGTGAGGGGAGAGAGAGAGAGAGAGAGAGAGAGAGAGAGAGAGAGAGAGAGAGAGAGAGAGAGAGAGAGAGAGAGAGAGAGAGAGAGAGAGAGAGAGAGAGAGAGAGAGAGAGAGAGAGGAAGAGAGGGTGCACAAGGGAGAGACGGGCACGGATGCTCACCGTGAGGTCAGGGAGGCGGGAAGGAGATCCGGGGCTTGACGGCGGCGATGGGGAAGAGGTGGCCGGATCTCGAGCTTGGGGAGAGAGAGAGAGAAATGGGGCTCGAGAGAGGAGAGGAGGGGGAGCGGTGGCGATTTAAGGACGGTGGAGGTCGGCGCGGCACAGAGAGGCGGTGGCGGAAACCTTGGCGGGTGCGGCAAGGAAGCAGAGATGGACGGCGGGGTCCATGATGGGACAAGACGGAGGGGAAAAAGCGGTGCGGGGAAGGCGCACGTGCTCCACGCGGGAGCTCTGGAGCTCGGACGCGACGGGACGGCGTCGGGGAGCAAGCCGGGATGGGCGCGGCGGTATTCACGCCGGTGTCGTCCGGAGGTAGACGACGGCGTGGGGTCAGCGTGTCAGCGGCAGAGGGGAGCGTGGGCTGGGCTGAGCGAACCTGGGCCAGAGTTGATGGGCTGGGGTGACTGCGGAAAAAGAAAAAGGGGAAGGAGGTGGGCTGGTGTAATACCCTACTTTTCAGAGGCAAAAGAAAAAGAAAAGAACAGAAATAAAATAAATAAATAAACTCGAAAAGAGACAAAAATCGCTCCAAATTTGAACCTTTTCTAAACCCTCACCTTGACATGATTTCCAAAAATAAAATTTCACTAAATAATTGAACCCAGTTTGAATTTGGAATTTTTGGAAAATAAAATATGTGCTCAAGTGCTTGCGTTCATTTAAAAGTTTACTAAAATTTGAAGCTTTTGAATTTACAACAAATAAAATCAAAGTAGAATTAAATCCCAAAGTGATTTACAAATTCTTTTTGAATTTCAAACCTGCACCAAAAATCACATCATACGCATTTCCGTATTTTATTCGATTTGTTTTGAGTGTTTGATCAAACCTTGTTTTTGTTTGAATTTGAAATCTCTTCAAATTCAAATTTTAGAAAAAGAATAAGCCTTTTCTCAGCTTCGCGGGCCGTCTCCTCCTTTTTCCCTCAGCCGGCCCAGTCCGTTTCCCTCCTCTCCTCCTCCTTTTCCTCCCGCGCTGGCCCAGTCCGGCCCAGCTGCAGCCCGTCTCTCCTCCTCTCGCCGACAGGTGGGCCCCACCTGTCGGGACCTTCGTTCCCACGCGGCGCGCCGCCGCGCCCGGCCCCTACCACCGCGCCCGGGCCCCGGCCGCCGACCTCGACCCGCCGCCGCCGCTCCCGTGCCGTGTCGGCCACCGCCTCTCTGTAGCGAACCGACCTTCGCCGCCTACAAAACGAGCCCGCGCCCCGTTCTTCCCCGGCTTTTCTCTCTCTCGCACTTGAGCTCCTCACCGGAACCTAGGGTTCCGGCGAGCGACGCCGCAGCGTTTCCCGGCCTCCCCCGCCACCACCGCGCTGCCGGTAAGCTTCACCGCGTCACCCTCTCTCTTCTCCGCCCCTTCTCTCCCTCTCCCGTCGCATGCTCGAGCACCTCACCGAGCTCCGCCGCCCGCCATTCGATCCCCTCGTCGCCGACTCGCCTCCGTGCACCTCCGCCCTGGAAGAAGACCCCAAGTGACCCCACGCGCGCCCCTCTCGCTCCTCCTCCTCTCTTTTCCCTCTTCCCCCGCGTGCGCGCGAGGTTCCCATGCGCACCGCCGCCGCGGCCATCTCCGGCGAGCGCGCGCCGCCGCGTCCGTCGCCCTCGACGTCCACACGTCCCACCACGAGCACGCCCGTCGTGCGTGGAGTACCCGCGCCCCCCCCTCGCCCGGTTCCGGCCACCCAAGCCGCCGCCGGCGCCGATTCCGGCGATCCCCTGCCGTGCGCGCGTCCTTGGTCCACCGTGGACCGGTGGACCGCCGCCCCGCCCCGGTCCACGGGTCCCGTGGACCCATTCCACACCTTTGTCAATTCAAAAATAAATCATCCTCAGATTATGACGTCAGCCAGCGCAATAAAAGGATTTTCCAATTGAAAAATAATTCCGGAAATCCTTGAAAATTCCCAGGGCCTGCAATTTTGCAGATAAGCCCCTGACCTTTTCAATAATGATGTTTAAGACCTGCATTTTTACAGAAAAGCACCTAAACTTTTCTGTAATTATGTTTTAACCCCTGTCTATTTACACTCAGACCCCTAAACTTTGTCATAATTACAGATAGGTCCCTGGACGTATTCTGTAATTACACTTAAGCCCTCAAAAACCTTTTTATAATTACAAATTAGCCCTCCAATCTTCAAACACCCATATCTTCTTAATCCGAACTCCGTTTTGGGTGATTCTTGCGCCCATGGGTTCGTGGAATCGCGAAGTACCTCATGGTACTGTTCTTGAAGCCCCACACCAGGTCTACAAAGCATTGATCCCTAAAATACCCCTCACTTCTTATATCATCTCTCGATTAATCCTGCGATGATGATCACGCATGTCGCAAATATCTGCGCATGTAAACCTAACCCATCCTGTGATGCTATTCCGCCTAATATCTCCCGCACCTCTCAATTCATCTTCGTATAACTTATTCATTCTTTTGCTCGCTAGCATTAAACATAGCGATCATTCGTACCATTCCACTTCCAACCTAGTACCCTTATCTTATCACAAACAAAATCTCTAACCTAACCTAAACCAACCCTCACTCGATCAAACCTAACCTAGTATCCTCGCCCAACCCCTTTTGATTTATTGCCCTGCTCTTTTAATTGATCTTTTATTGAATCTTATTGGAGTTATCTGGTATTTTAGTTGCCAGCTGCCTTTAATTGAATTTGGCATCTTATCTGCAGTCATGCATTCATACCGCGCATAGTCACGTACACACGCTGCATATACCATCGCCTGCATTCATGCATGTTCTTTTACAGAAATAATGTAGAAGCTTGCATATTAGATATGCACGCAACCACCATCAATGAAGCGCATGCATCTCATCACCATCACCCCAAGACGTCCACCCAACGAAGACCATATGCATAACCACACGCCCATGTTCTCATATTAGAGACAATAGATAACTAATAACTTGTCTAGGTGAATATGGCCCTTACACGGCCAGGTATATCACCTATGACATGTAACCTGCTCTGCATTAGTATGCTGCATCATGCATAGTTAAGTCTCTCGTTCTTCGCGAAGTTTCTTTGGATCTTATTTGGCTTTTCTCGAATCTTTATTTCTTTTGCTCTTTTATTTCTTTTTGCGGTAGTTTATACGTACTGTTTTATGCGCTAGTTTACGCGAGAGTCGAGGAAGAGCCTGAAGATTTTGAAGAGCCGCTGAGGACTTGAAGCGCAAAGACCAACCCAGAGATACAAGCTCCAAGTACGAAGAGCAACTCAGAGAATCAAGCCTCGAGTCAGAGTTTAAAGATTAGGAAAGCGATTTGCAGGCAAGCCCTAACTCCTATTGATCATGTTGAACCCATGATTACAAATGATCCTATTTAGAGCTTGATTTCAAATAAAACTTGCATGGAATTTAAAATGATTTAAATGCTTAGAATGACCTAAGTATTTGTGATTGCCACCATCCCTTGATAATTGCTTATCCAAATTCCCTTGATAAACCTAGGAATCCACCATCATTAATTCTTTAATGATGTGTTGGATCAATATGCTGCTTAGGACTCTTTCACACCGTGTATTTAATAATCTGACTCACATGCTTTTGCGAAAATGTGTGCGTGCTTGGTGTTGTGTGCGTAAAGTGAAAATGGGTGGGATTAGTAAGTGCAACCCATAGTGGGGGTATGTTTTAGACGGGTGCAAGCGAGGTAGTCCTCAGTGGGGAGGCTATCTCTGGGACGCTACTCCTCGCAGGAGGGTAGCTATTGAAGATGCTTGCATCGGTCGTATAAGGACCGGTTCTTGTGCCGCCTGGCCTAGCAGCAGTGCAACCACGAGGCCCTATTATGGGTAGGGTTTGGAACCACACCCTACCAGTGATCGCCCGGTACCACCAGGAGGCAGGGAGTTGCAACCGGGAGCCAGGAGAGGATCTTGACGAGGTTGGCGTCGGGTCTGGCAAGTGAAAGTTGATGGCCATGATATTTATATTGATGTGAAGCCCCTGGTCGCTGATTTTCCGGGGTGGTACCGAGGTGACACTGGGCAGGTACGGGACCATTAGTATCCAGTTTCCGAACCAGTGCACTGGGGAGGACTGGGTACCCTTGTGGGGAAAGTGTACAACCTCTGCAGAGTGTAAGAATCTATCCGGATAGCCGTGTTCCACGGTATTGGACAGTGCGAAAGCCATGGCCACACAATGATTAGATTTTCTGTGTGAGTTATCCTTGGTGTGTGTGTTTTTGGAAAACGCCGGTTTGGAGCCGTGTGCTGGTTTCCGGCCAGCATTAAAAATTGAGGAACTGGCGGGATTGAACCATTATCTCCCCCAGGGCCGACCAACCCCACTAAATTTAATCTCCATACCTGACTTAGTTTGCGAACTGGTTTTGTTTTCAAAACCAACCCTTGCATAAAATTGGCTTTCCGCCGATACACTGAACCATCAGCCTCATCCTTGTTTACACCCCTGCATGAATTTACCCCTTGTGTTAGGGTTTGCTGAGTACATTATGTACTCACGGTTTGCTCTTAACGTTTTTAGTGAGAGAAGCTTTCGTAAGAGACGACGGCGTTTGGTTTTCGTTCGCACTCAAGTCTGCCTGTAGGCTTGGGCCGTGTTTCCGCTGATTGTCTGCTTCACCATTAGTCGGTCGGACGGACTTGGATAGTTCTGTATCCTCGTCGAACCGCCACTAAAGGTGATATCTCAGGTATTATAATATTTACCTATTCGAAGTATGCTTTCGATTACCATATCTGTGTTCTTGTGCGTACCAGCTACTGATCCAGGGACTGGTACATGATGCACAACATGCTCCAGAAATTGGGGTATGACAGAGTGGTATCAGAGCAATACTTGACTGTAGGACGAAAACCTAGGACTAGTCGCGCTCGAAAAAGAATATTTTCAAAACTATTTGCAAAATATTCCATATAATCTTCCCCAAATTCTATTTAAAAAAAAAAAAAAAAAAAAAAAAAAACCCTCTGCTCTCTCCAACGACAAGAAAAGAAGCTTCAAACCGAAGTGTCTGCGTGCAGAAGTCCCCAACTCGATGGGCGACCACGACTACGTGACCGTAGAAGTGGATGGCGTGTCGTACCAGGTGTACCGCGCACCAGACATGGTACCCGAATCAAAAGACAGGGTCGGAATTGCTAAAAATACCAAGTACCAGAAAAAGTGTTACAACTATCGTGACCCCGGGCATCAGTTTTCCGACTGCCCCACGTTTGGATTAGGCAAAGATGAAGAAGATGCAATTGACGTGGAAAGAGACATGCACTCCCTTTCAGCACTACTTGGAGATACCCGTGCATCGGTTCAGGAGCGTGAGAGACAAGAAGTATGGAATAATATGGATAACACGCACCTGCCGCTAACCCCCGTCCTCGGAAGTATACTTGAAAGGTTGAGCAGTCTGGAAGAGTCAATGAAGAGGCTTAGTGGAGGAATCATCCACCTCACACAAGACGAGCAGCCTCAGAACCCCAGCAAGAACTGCGAACAGAAAAGAAAGAAGAACAAGCAGGCATCAAATCCAGTCACGCGTGAAAAGATCAAGAAGCCAAGACACTGCTACCACTGCAAGGATCCAGAGCACATGATAGCAAGTTGCCCTCTCTACAAACCAGGATCTAACCTTTCCCAACGGACCCACAAGCACGAACACCCAAACAGTACCAGTCTGCCATCTCAGAAGTACCGAAAGACACTAGGAGCAAACCAGAAGTGTTACATATGTCAGAAGCATAGGCACCTTGCAGTGGATTGCACTGAAGCCCGTGAATAAGATTTGCAAGGTAGCCAGGATCCACCAATAGGCAACCCTGTTATGCGCCAGAATCTCATGAGTAGGTTCCTCATGATGGGTGAAATAGAGTTTCGCTCATCAGCTTGCAAGGATGTTATCCTCATATAGGAGCTGTAGTAACCATGCAAAATAATGGTTGTACTTGTAAAGCTCCTAGAATGGATTGAACAAGAACTGTAAGATGTTCTATAAGTAATAAAAGGATACCAGTGACGTCCTAATCTAAATATGGATTCAAGTCGCAGTCTGTGCTCGAGAGAGATTGAGTTGAGAAGTGAAAGCCCAAAGAACTCAATGATCATGTGGCACGTACCCAAATAACTTCGAGACAGCAACGCAATGAGGTCTTTTTACCACAGAAATGTGGGCAACAGTTTTCCTTTTAACCGACCAAGTCATGTGACCCCCTCGATTCTTTTTGGTCAAGGATTATTGGTCGAGTTCTGATGCCAGCAGAAGAAATCGATAGTCTACCTACCCATAAGCCTTAAGCCTCGATCTTAGCACGCTAACATCATAAAACCACAACAAACAAATCGCGTTGTTTGAGTGATTCGAGGGTTTCCGTTGTTTTTGCTCGGTGTTCCTATGTTTGAGTGCTCAAACCAAACATCATAACAACACGAATCAAAAGATAAGAGCAACTTAACGTCAAATCGTTCCCCAACCTATACCTAAACCCTGTCAAGGCAAAGCATCACATCAAGAAAGTGTCAGCTCAGGGTCAAGCTAATCAGAAGTTTAATCCAACCACAGCAAAGGTTATAGGTCAGTGGGAAAGTTTACATGAGACAGTACCAAATGAAGGTCAAGATGTCAGTCGCCTGTCAACCAACACAAGAAAGCTTGACCAAGGAAGTGAAGCAAGTGACAGTTGAAATGGTGATGAAGAAGTCTCAGCCGACACCACCATTGATCCGACTCGAAATTCATTGGACCCACACCAACCAAGCAGCAAGAGCTAGCAGCCCATAACCATGGAACCTCCACAGTGAGAGAACCCTGTCACGGACAAAGCTCACATCTCTTGTCCATGACAGCGCTGACAAAGATCTGTTGGACATTAATGGATACCTCAGAAATGACCCCAAGCGAGACTCGAGAAAGGTCGCTGATAGCTTGAATAAAAGTGGAACATGATCCAAGAGAATCAAAAGCTACCCATATGGCAAGCAACATAGGAGCAAGACCCCTGGAAAGAGTACCAGTAATACACAAGTACTCGAAAGTCTTCCCAATAAACCACCAGTAAGCTACTTGACGAAGACCAAGGAGTTCCTCAACAGGCTAATTCCAGAACAAGTTCTCAATGGACAAAAGCCAGTATCAGCGTAGCGCAGCGGAAACGTAGTGGGCCCTAACCCACAGCCCAGGATCGAATGACTGGTACGATCAGTTAAAGGAAATCCAAGTCTGTCCCCAAAACTGACTTAAGGATCCAAGCACCACAAACAGAAGGTCTGAAAATGAGACGCATCCATGACAGTCTTCTGTCACTCAGTGAGGACCTCAGTTAATATATATATGGTATTAGAAGCGAAATACCATAAACCTGCAGTGTCAGATGTTGGCAGAACCAAACAGAATGAGAGCAACAACCTTAAGGACAGTATTGCATCCTCTTCAGGATTTTTATGCGTATGCCCATGATGATCATACAGTCAGAATCAATCCTCTCATCTGTTCTCCTTTTGCGGCAGACTTCGAGAGTGATTGCATTCATACCTATTATCCACAGTCCGTTGCTGCAAAAGCTGAAGCATTGGAGCTTTTTAGCGTGAGAAATCAACTAACTAGTTCCCCTAGTGGAAAGGTGAACCTAGAGCTGGATAACGGCAGTTTGCTAGCTCTGAAGCATATGTCTTTCAGAACCATGTTAAGGGAAGAGTCTGCTAACCAGCTGGCAATGTTTGTGCCATGTTCCCTTCCATACCCTGCTGTAGTCAAGTCAATGCCTTCTTGGACAATTTCCCAAACAGTCCAAGGTGCATTACCAGCTAATTTAACCTGTCAAGAGGACAAACATCTGGTTAGGGACAGTGCTGTTCTAAAGCTGAATCTTGACAGAGAGTCTGTTCCAGACTCATTCTCGAATATGGTGTCCTGTAAGACGGGATGTCAGAACTGTGATCCCACCATAATAAACAGAAAAAGTGTCAGCACATCAGACCAGAAATAGTGGTTCAGATCCCATGAGGGATTAGTGAAGACAGTCAACATGTTGCACCTTGCATGGATCAGAGTACTCAGAATCATCAGCCCTTCACAGGAAAGGTTGAAAAGCCAGCTAACAACCTCACCTCGAGCAGTGCTTAGAGATGACCAGAATGCAAGGCAACCACGCAGTATCAACCAGAGAACCCCGAGTGAAAATCCTTAAGTGGGGTAGGATTTTCAGTCAGTGAGCCCTAATAACAATAATAATAATAAAACAAAACCCTGAAAATCGAATCCTTAAGCCTGTCTTCCCGTGGCGAAGCAATCAACGAGGGAGATCAACCGAAGCAAGTAACAAGCTCGGCCCATCCACAAGCTTTGCAATGAGAAGAATCTTCTATCAAGACTCGAGTGTTACGACAGTCAAGTTCGAAGACCCGAGAGAAGAACCGCTCCACCCAGAAGACCTTGCAAATCTCGAGGACGAGATTTCTTTTAAGTGGGGTAGATCTGTAATACCCTACTTTTCAGAGGCAAAAGAAAAAGAAAAGAACAGAAATAAAATAAATAAATAAACTCGAAAAGAGACAAAAATCGCTCCAAATTTGAACCTTTTCTAAACCCTCACCTTGACATGATTTCCAAAAATAAAATTTCACTAAATAATTGAACCCAGTTTGAATTTGGAATTTTTGGAAAATAAAATATGTGCTCAAGTGCTTGCGTTCATTTAAAAGTTTACTAAAATTTGAAGCTTTTGAATTTACAACAAATAAAATCAAAGTAGAATTAAATCCCAAAGTGATTTACAAATTCTTTTTGAATTTCAAACCTGCACCAAAAATCACATCATACGCATTTCCGTATTTTATTCGATTTGTTTTGAGTGTTTGATCAAACCTTGTTTTTGTTTGAATTTGAAATCTCTTCAAATTCAAATTTTAGAAAAAGAATAAGCCTTTTCTCAGCTTCGCGGGCCGTCTCCTCCTTTTTCCCTCAGCCGGCCCAGTCCGTTTCCCTCCTCTCCTCCTCCTTTTCCTCCCGCGCTGGCCCAGTCCGGCCCAGCTGCAGCCCGTCTCTCCTCCTCTCGCCGACAGGTGGGCCCCACCTGTCGGGACCTTCGTTCCCACGCGGCGCGCCGCCGCGCCCGGCCCCTACCACCGCGCCCGGGCCCCGGCCGCCGACCTCGACCCGCCGCCGCCGCTCCCGTGCCGTGTCGGCCACCGCCTCTCTGTAGCGAACCGACCTTCGCCGCCTACAAAACGAGCCCGCGCCCCGTTCTTCCCCGGCTTTTCTCTCTCTCGCACTTGAGCTCCTCACCGGAACCTAGGGTTCCGGCGAGCGACGCCGCAGCGTTTCCCGGCCTCCCCCGCCACCACCGCGCTGCCGGTAAGCTTCACCGCGTCACCCTCTCTCTTCTCCGCCCCTTCCCTCCCTCTCCCGTCGCATGCTCGAGCACCTCACCGAGCTCCGCCGCCCGCCATTCGATCCCCTCGTCGCCGACTCGCCTCCGTGCACCTCCGCCCTGGAAGAAGACCCCAAGTGACCCCACGCGCGCCCCTCTCGCTCCTCCTCCTCTCTTTTCCCTCTTCCCCCGCGTGCGCGCGAGGTTCCCATGCGCACCGCCGCCGCGGCCATCTCCGGCGAGCGCGCGCCGCCGCGTCCGTCGCCCTCGACGTCCACACGTCCCACCACGAGCACGCCCGTCGTGCATGGAGTACCCGCGGCCCCCCCTCGCCCGGTTCCGGCCACCCAAGCCGCCGCCGGCGCCGATTCCGGCGATCCCCTGCCGTGCGCGCGTCCTTGGTCCACCGTGGACCGGTGGACCGCCGCCCCGCCCCGGTCCACGGGTCCCGTGGACCCATTCCACACCTTTGTCAATTCAAAAATAAATCATCCTCAGATTATGACGTCAGCCAGCGCAATAAAGGATTTTCCAATTGAAAAATAATTCCGGAAATCCTTGAAAATTCCCAGGGCCTGCAATTTTGCAGATAAGCCCCTGACCTTTTCAATAATGATGTTTAAGACCTGCATTTTTACAGAAAAGCACCTAAACTTTTCTGTAATTATGTTTTAACCCCTGTCTATTTACACTCAGACCCCTAAACTTTGTCATAATTACAGATAGGTCCCTGGACGTATTCTGTAATTACACTTAAGCCCTCAAAAACCTTTTTATAATTACAAATTAGCCCTCCAATCTTCAAACACCCATATCTTCTTAATCCGAACTCCGTTTTGGGTGATTCTTGCGCCCATGGGTTCGTGGAATCGCGAAGTACCTCATGGTACTGTTCTTGAAGCCCCACACCAGGTCTACAAAGCATTGATCCCTAAAATACCCCTCACTTCTTATATCATCTCTCGATTAATCCTGCGATGATGATCACGCATGTCGCAAATATCTGCGCATGTAAACCTAACCCATCCTGTGATGCTATTCCGCCTAATATCTCCCGCACCTCTCAATTCATCTTCGTATAACTTATTCATTCTTTTGCTCGCTAGCATTAAACATAGCGATCATTCGTACCATTCCACTTCCAACCTAGTACCCTTATCTTATCACAAACAAAATCTCTAACCTAACCTAAACCAACCCTCACTCGATCAAACCTAACCTAGTATCCTCGCCCAACCCCTTTTAATTTATTGCCCTGCTCTTTTAATTGATCTTTTATTGAATCTTATTGGAGTTATCTGGTATTTTAGTTGCCAGCTGCCTTTAATTGAATTTGGCATCTTATCTGCAGTCATGCATTCATACCGCGCATAGTCACGTACACACGCTGCATATACCATCGCCTGCATTCATGCATGTTCTTTTACAGAAATAATGTAGAAGCTTGCATATTAGATATGCACGCAACCACCATCAATGAAGCGCATGCATCTCATCACCATCACCCCAAGACGTCCACCCAACGAAGACCATATGCATAACCACACGCCCATGTTCTCATATTAGAGACAATAGATAACTAATAACTTGTCTAGGTGAATATGGCCCTTACACGGCCAGGTATATCACCTATGACATGTAACCTGCTCTGCATTAGTATGCTGCATCATGCATAGTTAAGTCTCTCGTTCTTCGCGAAGTTTCTTTGGATCTTATTTGGCTTTTCTCGAATCTTTATTTCTTTTGCTCTTTTATTTCTTTTTGCGGTAGTTTATACGTACTGTTTTATGCGCTAGTTTACGCGAGAGTCGAGGAAGAGCCTGAAGATTTTGAAGAGCCGCTGAGGACTTGAAGCGCAAAGACCAACCCAGAGATACAAGCTCCAAGTACGAAGAGCAACTCAGAGAATCAAGCCTCGAGTCAGAGTTTAAAGATTAGGAAAGCGATTTGCAGGCAAGCCCTAACTCCTATTGATCATGTTGAACCCATGATTACAAATGATCCTATTTAGAGCTTGATTTCAAATAAAACTTGCATGGAATTTAAAATGATTTAAATGCTTAGAATGACCTAAGTATTTGTGATTGCCACCATCCCTTGATAATTGCTTATCCAAATTCCCTTGATAAACCTAGGAATCCACCATCATTAATTCTTTAATGATGTGTTGGATCAATATGCTGCTTAGGACTCTTTCACACCGTGTATTTAATAATCTGACTCACATGCTTTTGCGAAAATGTGTGCGTGCTTGGTGTTGTGTGCGTAAAGTGAAAATGGGTGGGATTAGTAAGTGCAACCCATAGTGGGGGTATGTTTTAGACGGGTGCAAGCGAGGTAGTCCTCAGTGGGGAGGCTATCTCTGGGACGCTACTCCTCGCAGGAGGGTAGCTATTGAAGATGCTTGCATCGGTCGTATAAGGACCGGTTCTTGTGCCGCCTGGCCTAGCAGCAGTGCAACCACGAGGCCCTATTATGGGTAGGGTTTGGAACCACACCCTACCAGTGATCGCCCGGTACCACCAGGAGGCAGGGAGTTGCAACCGGGAGCCAGGAGAGGATCTTGACGAGGTTGGCGTCGGGTCTGGCAAGTGAAAGTTGATGGCCATGATATTTATATTGATGTGAAGCCCCTGGTCGCTGATTTTCCGGGGTGGTACCGAGGTGACACTGGGCAGGTACGGGACCATTAGTATCCAGTTTCCGAACCAGTGCACTGGGGAGGACTGGGTACCCTTGTGGGGAAAGTGTACAACCTCTGCAGAGTGTAAGAATCTATCCGGATAGCCGTGTTCCACGGTATTGGACAGTGCGAAAGCCATGGCCACACAATGATTAGATTTTCTGTGTGAGTTATCCTTGGTGTGTGTGTTTTTGGAAAACGCCGGTTTGGAGCCGTGTGCTGGTTTCCGGCCAGCATTAAAAATTGAGGAACTGGCGGGATTGAACCATTATCTCCCCCAGGGCCGACCAACCCCACTAAATTTAATCTCCATACCTGACTTAGTTTGCGAACTGGTTTTGTTTTCAAAACCAACCCTTGCATAAAATTGGCTTTCCGCCGATACACTGAACCATCAGCCTCATCCTTGTTTACACCCCTGCATGAATTTACCCCTTGTGTTAGGGTTTGCTGAGTACATTATGTACTCACGGTTTGCTCTTAACGTTTTTAGTGAGAGAAGCTTTCGTAAGAGACGACGGCATTTGGTTTTCGTTCGCACTCAAGTCTGCCTGTAGGCTTGGGCCGTGTTTCCGCTGATTGTCTGCTTCACCATTAGTCGGTCGGACGGACTTGGATAGTTCTGTATCCTCGTCGAACCGCCACTAAAGGTGATATCTCAGGTATTATAATATTTACCTATTCGAAGTATGCTTTCGATTACCATATCTGTGTTCTTGTGCGTACCAGCTACTGATCCAGGGACTGGTACATGATGCACAACATGCTCCAGAAATTGGGGTATGACAGCTGGCCAGAGGAGGAAAAGAGAGGAGGCGGCCCGAGAGAAATAGAAATAGTTTGATCTTTTCTGGAATTTGAATTTGAAGAGATTTCAAATTCAAACAAAAACAAAAATCGATCAAACACTCAAAACAATTCAAATAAAACACAGAAATGCATATGATGAGATTTTGATGCAGATTTAATTTCAAAATTTTGAAAATCAACTTGGGATTTAATCCTACTTTGATTTTATTTGTTGTAAATTCAAAAGCTTCAAATTTTTAGTATATTTTTAAATGAAGCAAACACTTGAGCACAAGTTTTATATTTCAAAATTTTCATATTCAACCTAAGTTTGATTTATTTAGTGAATTTTATTTTGAAAATTCATTTCAAGGTGAGAGGTTGGACAAAAATTTTAATTTGAAGTGATTTTTATTCCTTTTTATTTTTCTTTTCTTCTTTTCTCTTTGTTCCAAAAGTAGGGGTGTTACAGGTAGTCAGAGATTTCATGCAAGAAACAGGGTGCTCCATTGTATGCCTACAAGAGACTAAGATGGAAGAAATTGATGAAAGAGTGGTGGCGGAGTCTTTAGGAAACAAGTTCAGAACACAGTTTGTCACACTTCCAGCACAAGGCGCAAGTGGGGGCATTCTACTGGCTATGGATGAGGACTACTATTCAGTGATACAAATGGATGAGGACTACTATTCAGTGATACAAACTGATGTAAGAACATACACGGTCTCGGCCAAGATTGAGTCCACTATGGCACCTATCAACTGGTGGATCACCGTTGTTTATGGACCACAAGGGGATAGTGCTAAACTCGAATTTCTACAAGAACTGCGGCAACTGAGGCATGTTACAGAGGAGAGATGGCTTGTAATTGGAGATTTCAACATGATACTTGAAGCTGCAGACAAGAGCTCAGCCATCCTAAATCACAGGATCATGAATGCATTTAGAGATGCAGTCAACACAATGGAGATGAAGGAAATAAAGTTGGCCGGAAAGAAGTATACTTGGACTAATAACAGAACCCACACGAGAATCGACCGAGCTTTTTGCACCGTTGATTGGGAGCTAATGTTACCGGACTGCTCACTACAGGCGGCCTCCTCTGCATCCTCAGATCACTGCCCAATAATTTTAGTGGGAGACGTGCCAACCAGCACATATAAAGGTTTTAAATTCGAGAACTTCTGGACTAAAATGCAAGGGTTCTTAGGGGTGGTAGCTGAAGCTTGGAACCAGCCTACGGAAGTGCACAATGCTTATTTAAACCTGCACATCAAAATGCAGAAGACCGGGAAGAAGCTAAAGCAATGGGCCAAATCAAAGATCGGCAGGAACAAAATGCTTATGTTAGCTGCTAAGAAGCTAATAAGCATTCTAGAGGTCGTACAAGAACACAGGCAGCTCAGTGAAGATGAGATTCAATTAAAACAATCCCTGAAGCATAAATTGCTTGGATATGCAGCGATCGAGAAACTACGAGCTTGACAACAGTCAAGACTGACATGGATTAAAGCTTGTGACGCATCATCAAAATTGTTCTTTCTTAGCGTGAGAGGTCGAAGAAGGAAGAAGCATATACAATGTTTGCACACTTCGGAAGGGCAGCTACATACACATCACCAGAAAGCCCAAGCAATTTACAACCATTTCAGCTCGGTGCTTGGCCAGCAGAAAGAAAGGCAGCAAACTCTGGACTGGGAGAAGTTACAGCTAAGAAGACATGACCTACGACATTTGGAGGCTCCATTTACAGAAGAGGAAATCAAAAGCGTCGTTTTCTCCATGCCGTCGGAAAAAGCCCCCGGACTAGATGGTTATATTGGGGCCTTCTTTAAGGCATGCTGGGACTTGATAAAGCATGATGTGATTGCTGCTATCACTTTCTTCTTCAACCAACACAGTCAACAATTGAATTTGCTAAATTCAGGGCACATTGTTTTAATTCCTAAACATGCAGAAGCCAAGGAGATTGGGGACTACAGGCCCATTAGTCTTACACACAGTATAGCAAAGCTCATCTCAAAGTTGATGGCCAATCGACTAGCAGGCTGCCTTGATCAGTTAGTGTCTAGAAGCCAGAGTGCGTTTATTAAGAAGCGATGTATCCATGATAACTTCCTTTTCACTCAGAATCTGATCAGGGAACTGCATAAAGCTAAAAGGCCCACTCTGTTTCTCAAGTTAGACATAGCCAAAGCTTTTGACACGGTAAGATGGGACTATCTACTGGAGGTATTGCAGCAGCTGGGTTTCGGAACAAAATGGAGAGAATGGGTTTCAGCTTTGTTGGCAACCTCCTCATCGTCGGTGCTTCTAAATGGAACAAGGGGGAGAAGCTTCAGACACAGAACTGGCCTGAGACAAGGGGATCCGTTGTCCCCGATGTTGTTTATTATCGCCTTTGACCCATTGCAAAGACTGTTGCAGTTAGCGATTGAGCAGAATGTGCTGCGGCCAATTGATCATGCAGCAGCAAGGTTCAGGATCAGTATGTATGCAGATGACGCAGCCTTGTTCGTGGCACCGGAGAAGGAAGAGGTCAGGGCCATATATGAAATCCTATGGGCCTTCGGACAGGCATCAGGGCTAATAACGAACCTGACGAAATGTGCAGCGTACCCGATCCAATGTGATGGTATAAATTTACCGGAGATCATGGAGTCTTTCCCTTGTGAAATTCAGCAGTTTCCATGCCAATACCTGGGCCTGCCACTTAGCCTTAAAAAGCTTACAAAGTCCCAGGTCCTGCCTCTCATACGAAAGATTGCTTCTAAACTACCAGCATGGAAAGGGAAGCTTCTAAATAGAATGGGCCGCCTCAGGTTGGTGAACATGGTACTCACAGCAGTACCAACATATCACCTTACGGTGTTTGCACTAAGTAAGTGGGTAATCAAACAAATCGACAAGATAAGAAGGAGCTTTCTATGGAAGGGGGCAGAGGAAGCCCATGGAGGACATTGCTTGGTAAATTGGCAGCGAGTGAAAAGGCCGAAAAAACATGGCGGTCTCGGCGTGTTGGACCTGGCTATGTTTGGAAGAGCGCTTCGTCTTAGGTGGCTATGCTACGAGTGGACGGACCCCGACCGGCCTTGGGTGGGAACCGTTCTACCGTGTGATGCTGTCGACAGGCAGCTGCTCAGATTTAGCACGAATGTCACTCTATATGGGAGAAAGGCAAAGTTTTGGCAGTCCTCTTGGCTTAATGGTAGAGCACCGATGGACCTTGCACCTAGATTGTACAAGCTGGCATGGCGTAAAAACAGGACAGTGCGTGAAGAACTGCAAGATGATAATTGGACAAGGGGGCTATAGAGGATGCAAGATGCAGATACAATTGCTGAATTTGTCAACCTGTGGCACCTGGTGCAGCAAGTGCGACTAACAGAGCAGCAAGACACAATTGTTTGGAAATGGACAGCTAGCGGCCAATATACGGCGAAGTCGGCATATGCTATACAGTGTCAGGGATCAGTGTGCCTTTTTGACTCTCAAGTTATTTGGAGGGCCAAGGCAGAGGGCAAGCATAAATTTTTTGCGTGGTTAGCTGTACAACAGAAGGTCCTAACGGCAGACAATCTCTTAAAAAGACGGTGGCCGTGCAATCCAACCTGTCCCTTGTGTGATCAGGAGCCAGAGACGGTGAGCCATATATGCTTACACTGTCCATATGCAAAGGAGATTTGGCAGCTGGTGAATGCATGGAAGCAGGTGTTGATCTACAAGCCGGCATCTGCATGTGTTGGTTTCAGAGAATGGTGGAATGATAGAATGTCTGAATATACAGCAAGGAAAAAGAGAGACCAGGCAGCCATAATCATGTATACGGCATGGAATATTTGGAAAGAGAGAAACAGGAGAGTTTTTCAGAATACTTCATTGCAGCCACAACGGGTATTTGGAATGATAAAAGAAGAAATGCAGCTAAGGGAGCAGGCATGTGGAGTAGGCGTGAACAACCAGAATCAAGAATCATGATGCAGCAAATAAAGAGGAATGTTCTCTGGGGTAATGGAAGTGCTTTCCAGGGTGTTTATTGTTTTCCTAAATGTAACCTGATCTTGTAAAACTCTGAACCATGTACTCCTATTTTCTTCTTAAATGAAAGAGCAGTGCTCCTGCTCATTGTTCGAAAAAAAACTAGTAGGGTTCAGGCTTAAACAGTACTCGGTTGTCGGTTCCATTAGAAATGCAAACGTACACGTACATCGGCCAATAATACAAGATGAAAACACAGCTAGCAAATGGACGTTGAACCAGACCAGGAATTCAAGAGAAAGGAGGCGACCAAGTCACCTTCATCGATATGCAAGCACCCTGATCAAGCTTCATCTGTCGATTAGTGCAACCATGCACCTTAGCACCGAAGGAGCAGTAGTGCACGGTGGCATCACTCTCACGGCCTTCTTGACCTATCTTGAACTTCAAATACATCGTCGAACGCCAAGGGACGGCAACCACTGAACGTTTCACGCCCATCTCTCCAACTTTGCCATGAAAAAGCTCGACTTCTTTGCGTTTCTTCCGAATGGAAACTATGGACCTGAGAGATAAATCGAAATCTCTTTGAACTTCAGACACCGCGACTTCGATTACAGCCTCCACTGCCGACTCCACAAGTGAATAGGACATGTCAACTGCCCCACCATAATCGCCACTGATACGAATTGTCGTCGGACAAGGTGACATGGGTTCGCTATTGTGTATAACTCCGTCAATAAGCTGTATATCATCGTCCTCTTTCTCTCCAGTCTTGATCCTCATGTCAAACTCAAATAGAAGATCAGCAAGCATCATAATGCCTCTCCTAGGGCCTGTCATCTCCAATAGAGAACCCTGTGAAAATGTAATTGTTTTAGTAGGGGTGTCCTGCATAGCAAAATATCAAATATCGAAAGCTAAATACTTTTCTTGTTACAAGTCATGTGCCAATATATCACAAGTAAATGATAGCACAAATTCTAAACTCTCAAAGCAAAAAAACCAAAAAAAAAAAAGAGAGAGAATATAATAGGGTTTTCGTACAAACATAACCTGTTATGTAATTCTAAAGTGATCCCTGTTTTCGTAGAAGGCCCAACTTTTCGATATTGGTAATCTGTCTCTGATTTACACTGTTTCTAAGAATGTTCTATAAGATAACTCTATGACAAAATCTAAACCAGGCACATTTACTCCCTCCTTCCTTTTTTTGATGATGTTTCAGACAAGGTTTTTAGTTCAAATTTGAACTAAAATCCTTGTCTGAAACATCATCATTAAAAGAATGGAGGGAGTATTAATTAACTCTATCCATTATCGATCCCATGTAGTCAACCATCTACCATCAGCTGATTAAAGGAAATGTAAGTGGTTGAAGACATGAGAAGTATTGAGCATAAACTAGAATGATTGCATAATAGGTTTTGATGTGCACCTGCTGCACAATGACAGGATCATCCCTAGCATGATTGAAGACATAATTAAGCCGTCCATCCATATCATCCCGTGCTGCCATATATCCATATAACTGTATTGGACCACTTTTGGTAGGAGTTTTTGCCAACCTTAACGATAAAATCTGTATCATTTCGAATGGCCCATGGCAAATGCAATTCTCCTGATCAGGATGGCAAGGCAATTTCGTCGAAAGTGTGCTCAGATCTGACACAGCTTCAGCAAAGATCACATATTATATCAAAATTGTTAGCACATATATTATAAAAGAAATTGTTGGCAAATTGTTAGGGGAAAATATTATTAAGGAAACTATGATATGCCCTTTGAATTGTTAGGGCTGCCAAATGCTCATATCCACATCAGTTGGGCAGAGTACAGGTACAAAGTAATACCACTTTGATTTGGATATGGGTAGAATAAGTCTCGCTGAGAAAGATTTTTCTATACCTATTCAAACAACTTAAAAGGGGCTACATGCCAAATACCACTATGTAAACACTAACTTCTTTGAAACCCCCATGTCGAACCAACTTGTTCTTGTTCTTGTTCAGTAAAAAAATAGCAATTAATCACATGTCTTGCAAATGTCTTAAGAATATGAAAAGAGATTGGGATCACTTACTCTCTTCACGATCAGCAATATCCATACCATACCACTCTTTCCATTTTTTCGTGTATATAGAACCATCACGGTGGGTGCTACCCTCAAAGATTTTTTCAGGCCAAACATCATCAGCGGCCTTGAGATTGTTAGCGTGGACATCCGGAATCTGCTTGCCTCTCTCTGCTTCATCCAATACTTTGATGGTCCTGTCCAACTTAATCTGCTTCTTCTCGGATCTTACTCCAATGCCGCGTTGTAAGTTCCAAGGTTTATAAGCAAATCTGTCGTCGATCATAACAAAGAACAAAAAGAAAAGGCAGCCTTAGCATTTTTTTTCGAGCGATCCAACCTTAGCATCAAAGCAGATAATCTGCCGTGTCAGGATTACTGTTCTCCTAGTTGGTTGCTGGAATCAGAAACCAAAACTGCAGATTCTTTGGCGAAAATTAGGCTGTAGAATGTCTGCTAAGCATGCCCTAGATTTAGTGTCCAACTCACTCTGATCCCAACATAATTTAACAGTAGGAGAATTGAAATCCATATTTACAACGTACCGAGAAAGTTGATCCAGTAATTTATCACGTCGCGAAAGCGCTGAAGCACGCCGGCAAGGGCGTGTGCAGAGCGGAAGAAGAGTAGAGCGCCAGAGGCTTTGCATCGGAACGGAACAAGCGAAACAGAGTGGGGAAAGAGGCCAGGTACGGCACCCGCGGCCTCGCCGCCGGCTAGTCGTGCGGGGACAGCCCCTTCCTTGTATGCGTAGATGTGGGTGCGTTTCACAATTATTATTATTTTTTTTTTGGCGAGTTCACCAACTGATTTGTGATATTTTCAAATCGTTTCTATGTTAAGTTAAATTTTAACCGTTTTTCTTTTTGAGAGCGTGTAAACAAGACACAAGTTCGGGATAAGACATCAGACCAATCTGAGTTTGCATTCTCATTTATCTCTTTTCATGATACCGTGCAAACTTTTTTTTTTTTTTTTTGAAAGGGGATACCGTGCAAACTAGGGCACGGTCATCGCAATAATCACTTCACTGCAAACTAGAAACTGTGAAGCAGAGTAAGCCCAGGTCATTCTGAATCATTTGCAGGTCCGGAGGACGAAACGATTGAATCAACACAACATCACTCAATTTTCGACTGAATCAAAGGTTTATTAAACTGACATCAAACCGAGAAAGAACTGATGAAGCTGAAATGAAGACACCAAGGCAAAAACTAAACGAGCAGCAGAACAATGACAGTTTGACACGTCGACTGATGAGCGCATATATCAGCACCATTTTCTCTTTCTTGATCGCTTCACTTCTTCCTCGCCAGGAAGACGTCGGAGAGCACGGTTTCGGAGCGCAGAGCCGCCCTCAGCAGGCTCAGCCCCTGATCGACGACCATCGCCATGCATATGTCAGACAACAGAATTAGCTTGCAGCAGAACAAGGAAGTTACAAATTGAAACAGGCGATTCAATACAAGGAGACGAACCTCGTCCATGCCGACGGCGACGTACTTCTCGGCGAGCTCGACGTCCTTGCCGACGCTGAACTTGTTGATCATCGTGATGGAAGAGATGGCGGACATGGGCGTCACTTCGAGCCCGTCGGTCACCATGTAAGTAACCAGCCCCTTCACGTACCCGCCGCCCTCCTCGTCCGCAGCCGCGCCGGCGCCGCCGCCCCTGGAGAGGCCCGGTCCCCCCGCCGCCGATGACGAGGCGGACGGCAGCACGAAGTCCATCTCCGTCGCCATCGCCCGCTTGCACTGGGGGCAAGCGGCGCCGCGCTCCATGGTCACCGTCACGCACTGGCCGGCGCACGTGAACAGCTTGAATTTTGGCAGATGCGGCGGGAGCGCCTCCCCGGAGTCGCCGGCGCGGGCGGCCTGCGGCAGCAGCAGCAGCTCGCGGGCGCCCGGGTGCAGCACGCCGGGCTGGAGGAGCTCCGCCTTGTCGGCGCCGGGGAGGAGGTAGGACGCGCTGATGTTGTCGACGCTCTGGTACAGCCTGCCCACGCTGCCGTGCATGGTGCCGGCGGACACGAGCTTCGCCACGGCGCCGATGGGGAGGGTGAGGAGGCTAAACACGAAGTCCACGAACTCTTTCCCGGCTTCGGCGAAGAGAACCTTCTTGGACTTGGTCTCCACCAGCAGCTTCAGCGAAATCTTGGGAGCCATGGTTACTTCCAGATGTTGTTTTGCAGTCGGCCTGGGAGATGCCATGGTTTTATAGGAGGACGCGGTGACTGGTGAGGGTAGAGGGATAGCATCGGCTTTGCAAAGCTGAATCGTCTGCGTTGTTGAACTCTGCTGCAGTCTCCTTGGCTTCTGAATTCAAACGGTGACATGACGATGCAATCCTCCCAAAGAGTCGCTGCGTAATTGAGGACAGAAGCCGATGTGGCTGCAGTAATTAGCAGCTCACCCGAGATCATTCTTTTTCCCAATGCTGAAAGCTCTTCATCTCCCAAGACTATAAAACCAGACGCACACGATCACTTTCTTTTCATCCCCAAAATCCCAGCCTAATTGACAGAAGAGTCATGGCGCCCAAGATCTCCCTCAAGCTGCTGGTTGACGCGAAGACGAACAAGGTGCTGTTCGCCGAGGCAGGCAAGGAGTTCGTCGACTTCGTGTTCAGCCTCCTCACGCTCCCCATCGGCGCCGTGGCGAAGCTCATCTCCGCCGGCACGATGCAGGGCAGCATCGGCCGCCTGTACCAGAGCGTGGACCACATCGGCGTCTCCTACCTGCAGCCGGGCACCGACAAGTCCGACCTTCTCCAGCCCAAGGTGCTGCACCCTGACGCCCGCGAACTGCTGCTCCTCCAGGGCGGCAGCGGCGATGGCGACGGCGACGGTAAATCGCCGCCGCCGCTGGCCAAGTTTAGGCTGTACACGTGCGCCGGGCACTGCGCCACGGCGACAGTGGAGACGAAGGCCACGTGCCCGCAGTGCAGGCAGGCCATGTCCACGGAGGTGGCCTTCGTGCTCCCGTCCCCGGCGGCGGCAGCGGCGGCGTTGCCGGACAGGGCTCGTCGGAGGACGAGAGCGGCGGGTACGTGAAGGGGCTCATCACTTACATGGTGACCGATGGGCTGGAGGTGACGCCCATGTCCGCCATCACCAGCATCACCATGATCAACAAGTTTAGCGCGAACAAGGAGGTCCAGCTCGCCGAGAAGTACGTCGCTGTTGGCGCCGACGAGGTTTGTTAATTTTTGGACCGCATGCCTTCTTTCCTGCAATGTCGATCACTTATGTGCTTCCAGTTCTGACAGTGTCTGTCTTGTGCTGTTTGTCTGTCAGGGTCTGGGTCTGCTGAGGGCGGCGCTGCGCTCCGACACCGTGCTCTCCGACGTCTTCCTCGCCAGGAAGAAGTGATGCTGCGTGCGTAGCCCCAAGCTTGGTGCGTCGCCCGAATGCACCCGATGATCTTCCTGCATCTGTCCCCGAGTCTGCTGTTCTTTTTAGTTGTTGCCTCTGGCTATCGTACCGTGTTCCAGTTTCACTCTGTGCTCTGCCTTGACTTAGCCATAACAATATGCATTTCAATTGGTGCTACTGCCACCAGTAATGTGATGTCTCGGTGGTTATGAACTAGTATGCCAGTATGCACGTCTGATACAACTACTTGCTGCAATTGAATGTCGAAAGCACTAGTAACAATTACTTGCTCCAATGAACATGCTACAAAAACTACAGACTTGTTGCACAGAATTCATGAGAAATGACATAAAAATGAAGCTAGTAACCGGCAGCAAAAACTCTTCCAAAAACAAAACAAGCAGAAGGCCACATCAAGAAGTACTAAAAGCATCAGTTGCCACAAATTTCAGTCAGATCTCAGAGAATTGTAATTATTATGTAATTATGCACCACACTGTACTGGATCATAGTCATTAGCAGTAACAGAGCACACTGTAAGGGATATACTCCGAATATTCTCAGTCAATACGTTGCACTTCCTATTTTCCGAACACCTTCGGTAACTAGTTTCAGTAGAGACACAAGCAAAGCCACTAGTTTCAGTAGAGACACAATCTAAGCTAACACTGTCTGGACTCCAGGACACTGAGCAGAACAAATGGGCACCGGATGGGTAGAACCGAGTTCAGGACACCTAACTGAAGACATGCAAGAGAACTAAGCTACTTCCTCTGCACTTTATTCAAGCACTCTAAGAGAACGGGTGAAAAATCCTTGGGGTGTCACTTCTGTAAGATGTCCAAAGCACTGGAGTCTGGTACCGTCCATTTGTCAGGAGACCTTGCTGATATCTTCAATCTATGGAGCAGTCACATTTGGGTACCGCAAGTCATTGTCCGCTGCAATCATCAAGAAACAGCAGACAACATCAGTATTTGTGGCGATAAGAACAACAATGGTACATACAAATTCAGAAACATTTGCACAAACCACTACTACTGCTACAACTTTGTGCAATACGTACTCTAAGGATTCAGAAACATTTGCACACATCACCAATAATACAAGTTAGCACACTACAAATTCTGAACCACTTGAACAATCTCTACAAAGTAGTTAGCAGCAGAAGGTATTGGGTAATAAGAACGATGGCACATACAGCTTCAGAAACATTTTCACAAGCCAGTATTGCTCAACATTTTTGTCAAGTAGTTAGCAGAAAGCACTGCGAAGCAAACAAAGCAGAGAAACCATGATCCTCACCTGTTGACCCAACGGCGACAACGACGATGTCCATCTTGTTGTTGCCGATGGGCAGGTCGATGAGAATGGGGGTCAAGCGCCCGTAGCGGCCAGCACGGATGCAGAGGCCGAAGCCGGCACAGAGATAGACAGGGCCATGGCGGTTGGCCAAGTTGTACCGCAGCTGCAACAGATTGTTGTTGCTGATCTCAATCGTGGTCCATTCTTCCTCGTCGATGCTCCCGTCCTCCTGGGGTTGAAGGTACCGGATCTGCCGACTCACCTGCGCCTCGGTCGGCAGAGCACGGTTCTTGTGCGTCAGCTGTTCATAACACATCGCAGTCAGAAACTCAGCAACGACGGAATACAGGATCATAACCATTTCTTGAAACAAGATTACTATATTACCATGACTGAAATATTCGACGAGATTAATCATACAGTTATACGCATGTTGCAAGAACAGTCAAATTGATCATTCGATTAACACGTTGTGCAGGAGCATTCAGATTAATCATACAGTTAACGCAGTTTTCAGGAACATTGAGTTGAATCATACAGTCAAAACATGTTGCAAGAACATGTCGATTAATCATACAGTTGGGGCAGTTTTCAAGAACATTCAGATCAATAATACAGTTAAGACATGCTGCAAGAATTTCAGATTAACCATATACAGTTAACACATTTTGCATGAACATTCAGACGACCTACCATACAGTTAGTGCAGGATTCAAGAACATTCAGATTAGTCATGCAGTTCACACGTGTTGCAATAACATTCCCAACAATCGTACAGTTAGACACGTTCTCAAAAACTTTCAGAAACAAATCAATTTCAGGAATACAATTTGGGCAGGCAAACGCAATTCTCGCAGACACATTCGCTTGCTGAACACAATCGCTCCTCTACCTACGGACCTACGTCCAATCTGATTACAGAACAAGTGCAAGGCCGCTCCAACAAAGTCTCTAGTCAGGAAACCCGGCCAGGAAATTGCAAGCTCAATCACTACTCCATCACATCAGACGATGCAAAAACGCACCAAACAGTTCAGAATCGCATGTAAGCTTATTCACTACTGTACTCCATCACATCAGACGATGCAAAAAAACGCACCAAACAGTTGAGGATCTCATGCAAGCTTAACCACTACTCCATCACACCATACGATGCAGAAACGCACCAAACAGTTGAGGATCGCATGCAAGTTTAATCACTACTCCATCGGAGCATCAGAAAACGCAGGAAGGACGCGAGAAATGCACTGGAATCGATCGATCGAACGCTGTAGGCAGCCAGGACAGGAAGGCAACGCGAGGAACGTAGTAGTAGCAGCAAGTACCTGGCGAGGATCTTGAAGCATGCCGGGGGGGTTCGTCACGGCGGGGACGGGCTCGATGGCCCACAGCATCATGGGGCTGGTGTTCTCCCCCATTGGCGCGGAGGTGGTGGTGACCTCCCTGCGGAACTTGAGGTGCTTGCCGTTGGCGCGGAGGTAGCGCCCCGTGACGGTCCGAACGACGAAGTCGCCCCCCCTGCGGGCGACGTTCCACAGCATCCCCGGCGGCGGCTCGATCTGCTCCTTGTCGACCTGCTCGACGCTCTTGCCGAGGCCCAAGCCCGCCCTGCGGTTGGTGGCGAAGAGGTAGCGGCCGTAGGCGGCGCTGCGGAGGAGGACGCAGGGACCGTGGCCGGGGGGCGCGGGGGTGGGGTCGACCGCCCACACCGTGTTGTAGACGTTGCGCTGGCCGGAGAGGACGACCTTGACCCCGTCGACGTCCGCCGCCATGTACTTGCCCTCGCGCGTGATGCTGCGCAGCCGCACGAACAGCACGTCGTTGAAGACGTCCATCGCCGACGACGACCGGCTCATCCTCCCTTCCTTCCTTCCTTCCTTCCTCGGGGCGGCGACCGAGCGAGCGGTGGGGAGGCGGGTGGCGAGAGCTCGCCGAGGTTGTTGGATTCCTCGGAGAGGAGAAGGGAGGGGAGGAGAGGGATGATGAGCTGGCTGAAAGTTTGTTACGCCGGGCGCCGAGGCAGCAAGGAGGCGCGAGTATTTGAAGCCTCGGAGGCCGACGGGGTGGGCCCGCTCTGTCTCACTGACAAGGTGGGTCCGCATGGAGGCGTGGGAGTGGACCCACATATTGACAGGTGGCGGCCGGAAGGCGGTTACAGGCAGATGCTGGGCTGCTGGCTGGCGGCCGCGCCCGCGCTAAACCCTACGCGACGGCGGCGACTGACGACGGCGCCGGCTTCGCCGCCGGGAGGTCGAGGAGGGTGGTGCGGCGCGGCAGGTCCCACGCCCCTCGCGAGCGGCGGCGGCGGCGTCGATGAGGCCGCGCCGGGGCGGGGCTGCCGGGGAGCCGAGGGGCGAGGCGCCCCGCGGGGTAAGGTGGTGCGATTGGATTTCGCCTCCCTCCATTCCTTGCGCTCGTGGGGTTCGTTGCCCGGGGCGTGATTTGTTTGGAGACGTGCGAATGTTGGTTGTGCTGGTCTCTGTTGTGCCGTGCGTGTTCCTGGATCATTTTGTGCAGGGCAGGGGTCATCAGGAGAAAACTGTGTGATTCAGTGTGCCAAGTGTCAGTGTGTGACTGTGTGCAACCATGTCATCAGGAGAAAAGGCCGTACCTCTAGTTAATCTTCAATCTATCTGTCAACTCTTGCTTTGCCTGTGACTTTGCCACCTGATGTTGCATATCAGTGAGTTCTGCATGCCAGATTTTCCTACAAACGATGGTGTCTGTGCAATTGTGCTAAAATTTCAGGTTTATAAGTCAGTCATTTGGCTTCACAAAAGGGGTAGCTGCATTCTGATGACATTTCACTGCTTTCAGGTTGTCCTGTTAATCTGCTCGGAAGTTTTGGGCCAGCACCTGAAAGTGAAACCAGAAAGTGAGTCTTCTACAACCAGTGTCTTGTAGATAGCTTACCTCTTGAGTAATGACTGGCTCCTCAATTCAGGATATGATTTCAGAGATGAATGCCCTTTCTGGAATTCAGAGTTTTCTGAACATGTGCTCTTCGTAATATCTTTGCACTCGCGCATCTCGTTGTTCTGCATCATCAACCTCTCTGATAATGCATCTAGTCAGTCTGCGACGTAATCTACACAGATTGTATTGTAAACACGATTTCTCAACATTTACGTCTGAAATGAAAATTGGCCTGTATGGTCGTATTAAGAATATTAAAATGTTGAATTGCTGATGCTGCTGAACATATCTTTTGTAGCTGTGATTCTTCAGTTAGCACAAGCCTGAGAATAGAAAGGGCACATAGTATGTCACTGTTGCATGAATTAATTCTTAGGAAATGGTTTTAAAGACGACAGTCCTTGCTGAAGTTCAGAGTTTTCTGAACAAGCCTTATGTATTATGTTGTAGTATCTATCTATCAACTGATACTTCGCATGTGTGGTACATGATGTTGCTTATCATTTAGCTCTGCTTGTCAGATTTTTCCCATCAGTTATGCTGAAATTTCAGGTTATTCTGCATCCTGATTGTGCTCAGTGCTCACTACTTTCAGGTTATCCTGTTAGTCTGTTGTGAAGTTTAAGGCCGAAGGCCAGGACTGGCCCTGCTATACGTTGAAAATCTGCTGGGGCATCTCAAAAGGAAAATCTGCTGGGTGATACTTTATGTAAGCAGGATTATGTTAAATATCTTATCAATTAAGATTCATTCTCAGAAATCTCAAGATACAGTATGGTTTCTTATATGTTCCTATCTGCTCTTTCAGGACTTTGGAGTATTTTTTCCTACGTGCTTTCCGAAAACAAAGTACCTGAAAGTGAGCCTTCTATAACCTGTAGCTTGCAGATAACCTTTTGAACAAGCAGAAAAAGGCTCCAGAATTTAGAGTATGATTTTCAGAGATGGATACCCTTTCTGAAGTTCAGAGTTTTCTGAACAAGCGTGCTCTTAATGGTATCTTTGAACTTATGCATCTTTTTGTTCTGCGTCACCAACCTCTGATAATGCATCTGGTCCATTTGCATCGCCATCTACACAGATTTGTATTTTAAACACAATTTCTCAACATGTCTGACGTGGAAATTGGCATGTGCAGTCATGTTCAGAGTTTAGAATGTTGAATTACTGATGCTGCTGCCCCCAGCACTATTGGAGGAAATAATTCCTCAATTAGTACAAACCTGAGAATACAAAGGGCACATAGTATGCCACTATTGCAACAAGCAGTCCATAAGACACTGTTTGTAAAGATGATTGTCCTTGCTTCAGTTCAGAGGCTTAACAAGGGTGTCCTGTTTAATCTTGTCCTACTAACGTATCTTATATTTCTGCATTAGCAACCGCCCTGACAGTGCATATGGTCTGTCTGCATCGCCATGCATAGATTGTTTGTGAACTTTGAAATTTTTTACATTTACAACCTTTGTGGTGTGCAGTCATATTCAGATTTTACGGTGTTAAATCCTGATGCTTGACAGTTGTCTATTCTAGGTGTCCTGCCACTGCTACTTCTGCATCAATTCTTTCAGTTAGTACAAACCTGAAAAAAGAGACAAAACTATGTTTACTGAATTATGAACTAGAAGGGCACATATTGGCACCACAGATAGACCAACTTTTCAATGTCTTCGATTTGCCCTACTAAATTACCAGCATATATGCTTTCTTCTAAGGAATGCAGGTGGAATTTTCTGTTATAGATGCATTACTTATGCCTGTGAAAGAACAGTCCGACAGCTCTAGAGAATCCTCAATGTAACCTACTAAAGATAAGTTTGATGTAAAAGCACCTTTCTTGCGTTCAGCAACATATCTGTACACCATGCACTTGCGGATTCTGCTATTATGACTGAACTATAATATCATGCTGCTTGCTGATACAGGTGAACAATGGTCTATAAGGGTGGAGCCGACTAATTTGCAGCATGTATTGATGAAAGCTTCAGCTGGCCATTGACTCACCAGTCCAGATTTCAGACTCTGCTCTCTCCGTTTGCATCAGTCGCCGCCTGCATTCTACTCAACGGCAAGGAGTTGATGGAAGTAGAAAATCATCAGAAGAAACAGCTTCCTGCATTCTACTCATTCTAAGCTTACAGTAGCACCACGCATGCGCATACTGATGTTGTCTTGGCCTTCAATCATCATGAGCAACAGCATCCTGCATTTTAAGCAGTACCCTGTGTTTTCTTATCATCGTCTTTATTGTATATCAAAGGTTTATGATATTTGTACGCAATAAGTTTCCCTGTACAAAGATGAAACGGGATGATGCTTGAACTTTTCAAGTTTCAGTTAGACCCAAAAAAAAAAAAAAAAAAAAAATCTATTTGAAGTATCAATGTTCAACTGTGGCGCTTTACCTTTTTGTTTTTCTGTATGTGTACGCTCTCAAGTTTTGCCTGCATTTGCTTATGATGAGTAGGAATCAAGAAGCCCCTTCCAGTGCTCATGTGAGACCTAACAGGCTAATCTACCAAGATTAGTATAACAGAGCAGTTAGACCGCTCTCTCTCTCTTGCACACCAAAAAAGAATTGGCGGAGTCAATAAGAGTTCCTTGGAGGTAGTTCTTGGTGTTGAAAAGGTGTGTTGGGATATGCAATGCATTTAGCCGCTCAACGCATCCTAAATTCGGCGCCGGTTCGTCACCCATGTTCTGCTAATTACTTAAATCAAAAGAGATGGGAACAAGTCTCGTGTCTCGGGGACGAACATTAGGAGAAGATAAATAAACTTGTTTCTTGTGCTTAAAATACGCTTTGTTCGTGGAACATTTCAACCAAACTTTGGCAGCTACTGTGACATTACTGGAGTAACCGGACTATTTGTTGAACACTGATATGAAAATATTCAGATAAAAATCTTTGCTGACTGCTCTGAAGATTAAATGAAGTGCTACCATTCAGATTTCCGCCCATTTTTTTCTCTCCGCCGTCACATAATGATGTATATATCTGTCTAAGATTATTAAGAACATTGGACCCAAAGATTAGCATATATTGATGTGCAGAGAACATTCCAAGAACAAGCTCTCCACTGAAGGATAAATAATTTCTGACTCCAAGCCAAGCCAAGCCAAGGGCTGTGGACATGAAACCGATTGAACCAAAAATCCTCACCACAAAGCAAGAACTATTTGGTTCTACCATGTCAACCTATGAACAGCCTCACTACGACTCACTTCCAAGCCCCAAAATGGGAAATCATCAAAGTAATAAATAAAAGAAACAGAAACAGAACTGTGAAACCCCTGCTATTCACATGACATTGTTGATTGATCATAAGCACCTGATCATCAATCACCAGTCCTATACTTGTAATAACTTCTATGACTCTCATAACTCTACTATGCAGTTCAGTTAGCAGCTAATCCACCTCCAACCGGCGGCGGCTACGACAAGTTCCAATGGGTGAATGCCTCGTCCCTGACAAGTGGGCCCGCCAGCCGGCGACCCAGGAGGACAACCACCGCCGGCGTGGTCATCAGTGCAGCCTCACCCGCTTGGCGACGAAGGCCGGTGAGCAGTTGGCGGCGGCCATGGGCGTCAGCGGCAGCATGGACACCGGCCGCTTCATGCAGGCGTTGGCGCCGCCGCCGAATCCCAGCGCGGCGGCCGGCAAGTGGGCGCCGCCGCCGGCCATGGGCGCGGCGACGTACCCGGCTGCGCGGGCGCCGAGGGCCAGCGCGTCCGGCGCGTGCACCGTGGGCGGGTTGCGCCACCGCGGGAGCTGGCCGGCGACGAGCAGGTTCTGGAGCAGCGGCCCCGCCTCCATGACGGCGGACAGCAGCCTGCCCTTCTGCGGCAGCGGCCTCTTGCTGGCGAGCATGTCGAGCACGGCGTCGGCCGCGCCGGCGAGGGAGGCGGAGGAGGATGAGGGCGGCTGCCTCGCGGCGGGCGGCGGCGGAGTCGGCGGCGTGGCGGCGGGGCTGGGCTTGCGGTGGTGGCGCTTGTCGGCGGAGGTGACGGGGTCGAAGAAGGGGTCGACGGGGGAGGACACGAGGCTGCAGTCGGAGTCGGTGACGCTGGACGTGACGCGCGGCGGCGCCGGCGCGGAGGTGGCGGTGGCGGCGAGGAGGAGGTGCTGCAGCTGGTCGCGCGCGTCGTCGCGCTCCTTGGCCACCTGGCGGACCAGGTCGGCGAGCTTGGCGATGCTCTGCTCCTTCTTCTTCAGCTCGTCCTTGGCCGCGTCCAGCTCCAGCGTCGTCGCCACCAGGCTCTGCTTCAGCTCCGCCACGCTCTGCAAAATCAACCAAAGCAAAACATTAAAAATTTGCAGCAGTAATTCGGTGAAATTCCCGGAACACAAGGTGATGGTTGGCAGTACAGGACATGGCAGCATGATCTAGAGGGAGAGAGCAAATGATTTCGATTCCTTCAAATGATTGCATCATACACAACCACTACTACTCGAGTCGGTTAGGACTTGGAGGAGCCCGTGCTCCGGAAACCAAAACTTTTTCCTGAACAGAAAATGAAAAAAAAAAATCAAAAGGACGGACCCGAGGCAAAACAGCACCATCATTGAACAGCATCTCACTACAGTACCCGACTCTTTTTCGTTGAAAAGAAATGTGAACAAAACCAAAAGAGGGGAAGGTTAAAAGAAACCGGTCACGTCGACTTGAGCCAGTGAATTTTCCACGAGATCAGCCGAACATGCAAGACCATGAGAGAGAGATTAGGGAGGAGGAGAAGAGAAGAATTCCGGCACGTTAAAGAAGTGTCAAGGCGTCTGGAAATCCTTCCCTGCCTAACACCCCTTGACCAAGGTAAATGAACAACAGTTACAACACTGCACGCGAGAAAGATCCCCTGCGCCTCTCCCAAACAGCAGACACGCCGCCCAAATCAAACACGCCATTGCTGCCGAGAAATGGAGTTGCTCGGAGCAGGACGAAGACGAAGTTTACCTCTTGTTGCTGCTGCTGCTGCTGCAGGTCGTCTTGGAAGGACCAGAGGGTGGAGAAGAGCGCGGCGTCCGTGCCGTCGCCCACGAACAGAGGGAGCGGCTCCATTGCCATACTCGAGTTCTTTCTTTCTTCCTCGCTCGCTGCTTTTCGTGCTCGGCCTGCTGCTTGCTTCGATCGCTTCCTTTGTCGCTGTGTGTGTGGGGAGAGAAAGAGAAAGAAGAGAGAGGGTGAGGGGAAAAGCAGCGTGGGGGTGAGAGAAATATATATAGCAGGGAGAGGAGAGAGTGTTTAGGTTTTAGGAAGGAGGAGAATAGTATATGGAAAGGTTGCAGGGAGGGGAGGAAATTGGGGATTAATTATTTGGAATGTGCAATGGCCTACCATCGATTGCCACCTGGGCAGCTACCAAATGGAAAAACCTACCCCTCTCTCTCTCTCTCTCTCTCCCTCCTTGTGCTTGTGTGTGTGGGTCCAAACCACTTTTGTGTCTGTGTGTACCTTGGCCTTTGCTAGGAAAAAGTCTTTGGTTTATTATTTATTTTTTGGCTCATTGTTAATTAGCAGAGTGCTGACTGCTAGTAGGATTTGTTTTCGATGAAACCGGTCTGGTATGTACCAGCACTACTACTTCCTAAATGAAGGTCCTCCAACATTCCGCAGAACAACGGACGAAGCAAATGATCGAGGGAAACTTGCCAATTTACAATGTGGGCAGTGCAAATCCTGAAATCCATTGTGATTTCGTTTGTAGCAAGTAATCCAAGAACTATCTTCCCAACTCTCACGAGGCAAGAAGAAAATGCGCATTAACTCTCGAAACCTCTTCCCTCCAATGGATTGAAATTCAAACGCTTATTTGACCGATTAATTGACGAATGCACTGCATCATTAGGTGATGAGTGGGCTTCTATATGGAATGCATTGGCTGTTCCTTACCATTTAGGTTCCATGCACAATCAATGCTCCGGTTGGCCCCCACAGTTATGCTTTGATGACTTGCATTGCAGAGTTGTCCAGAATTAATATTTGTTCCATAAAAGAATCATTTTCGTTTTTCTTTGAAATGGATTTTAAATTAGCATTTGGCTACTTGAATATCTTATTGTTTGTAGCGGTACTGCAAATTCTTAAACGTAGAATTGTGCGAACATTGATTGTTTTCTCGCAAAAAAAATGTCTATATTCCTAGCGTTATTATATTTTTGTGTCCCTTAGGTGGCATACCTTAAGCAAGTATACAAACGCCGCGTACAATTCTATAGGTCGGAGAGTACACGATCGACATTGTCCATTCCGGGTTAGATAAAGCAACAAACTCGAATGGTATCTTGAGATAAACTAGCTAGTACAAGTAATATTTTTGTGTTCATGTCCAGGTACGCTTAACGTCCGTGCATGAACCAAGACAAAACAAATGTGTGGAGCTGGAGATTTTGGAGAGAGCAACGAACTGCTTGCCTCGTGTCGCCACAGTCGCGAGAAGCTTGTCGGGACATGCGTGCTTAAGAAACGATGAACAACTCAGCATTCACTTGACTATGCTGAAGAAGTTCACAATTGTTGTTGTTTTTTTTAGGCAAAACTCACAATTGTTGTTGGTAGAGCATTTTTTTAATGTAAAAAAGAATAAAAATATAATAGCAGTTTTTTTCTTTAAAGCTTTCCTCGCATGCACGACAAGTTCATAGGCTCCGTGCTAGTTCGTTCAAAAATAAGCTTCGTGCCAGATGCTGGTGTAAATGTTGGGCAAAAAAATGATAAGAAATGGACGAAAAAATGATTTAATGAAATTTGAAGAGAGAAGGTGTGGATTCCAGCCTTCCACGGGAGCTAGAGAGAGAGATGCAGGCGTGGGTTGCATAGTTCACGGACTCATAAACCATTGTCAGAGTTGACTCGACCATGTTTCTGCGTTCGCGCGGTCGACACGTTGAGCCAAGGCAGCACGCCAGCAGCAAGCGAACCCGTCAATCCATTGGCAGGACAGAAAAAGGTCAAACTAAGAAAGGAAAACAATTTTTGTGCTACCTGTTTCTCATTCTTTCCTGCACTGCAAAATGCCTGTGCACGACAGCATGGCGGCTATAATTAACACTTAACAGCCTGGTTTGGAATTATTTACCGCGTATGGTAAACGATTTATGTTTGGGTTTCCTTGTGTGAGTTTCCTTGTGTGTTTCCTTCTGTGTGCGCGCGTGAAAGAGGGAGAGGCGACAAAAGTTTGCATGGGAAAGCGCGCCATAGGGTGCGGTGGGCCTTTGAGCATCAGCAACGCTGGTGCGAACCGTCTGACGACGGTTCGGTTCGATTTCTCTCGGTTCGGTGTCCTCAACGTGTGTGGGTCCCACAACTGAGTAAAATAATTTTCCATCCCTCGCTCGACAGCTCTCTTTCGCGCGGTCACAGGGAACTTTCCCTTCTCTTCTCCCGTTTTCCCTCAAATCCCTAGCTCTTCCCAACCAAAATCAACCGTGAATCCACTAAATCACGAAGATTTTTGCAAGGATTGGATGGAGAACGAGTAGATCCGTGCTTTGGGGGCTCGCTGATGACGACGGCGCGGGCGCGGAGGTCCCTCACGTCGCCGGCGAGGCGGTGGCGGAGGGTAAGCGTCGCGACCACGCGCCGGAAGCGGACGAGGAAGCCGTCGCTGAGGAGGCACCGGATGCGGAACACGTAGAGGTCGACGCAGTCCTCGGCGTCGTACGCGAGCTCGCGGACCTGCTTCATCCACTCCTGGACGAAGTGGTCCACGACGCTCTCGTCGGCCTCGGACTGCATGCGGAGGACGGAGTTCATGGTGGCCAGCTCGTCCCTCAGCTGCGACACCTCGCGCCCCACGCTGCGGAGCTGCTGGAGCTCGAATCCCGGCGCCGGCGGCAAGACGTCGTCGAATCGCGGCGCCGGCGTTGTGGTCAGTTCCCTCATCGCTGCGACGGCTGGCTGGGTTCTATCCTCAGGCGACGACGAAGGCATCGGGAAAGAGTAGTTTATTTGCTTTGGTCCAACGGCCATGTGGCAGAAATATTATTTTATTAGCTTTGGTTCGGCTGGGAGCGAACCTTGTTGGGAGTTCGCTGTTGCCTTCTGACACTCTCGGTTCGGTTCGAGTAACGTATATGGTTCGCTCCGAGCCGAACATTGTTCGCTCCCAGACCAACGTTGCTGATGCTCCCGGCTCGCTCGGTCGGTTCCGTTCCAACTCAACGGAGCTCGTTCTTTGCTTTTCTTTTGGCTATGCACCGCCGCGCCGCGCCGGCATGCAACTAACCATCCATAGCTAACCTCTCTTCTCCCCTCCATTTGTTTTTAGCTTGGGTTAATTAACACACACGCGGTTCCAGCGCTGCGCAGCCTCGCTCCGTGTCCATTTCTACCTTCCGGCAACGACGTACCCCCTCACCTGCCATCTACCATGTCGATGAAGCACATATGTATATGGTCCGCCGGTGCGCATGTGAACAACGCTCGTCGGTAAATGAGGACAGCAGGATGTGTGAACAACATCTAAAGTATGGCAATACTTGCTCACTACTTTCTTTGTTCTCAAATTATTGTTGTTGGACTACAATTCCACTCTGTTTTGAACTAGAAGTACTGTTGCTCTAATGACCACAATCTAGAAGTGGAGGGAGTACACAGGCACAGCAGACCATTTTGCATTGTGACAGAGACACCAGCATATAACAGCCCCGGTCATGCTCCGGATTCAATCTTGATTAATATAAGAGGGTTCTCAAATAAACCAATGTTGACTTCCACCTCATTAAGAGTCGGCTCATGAATTCATTCCGAGGCATGTCAGCGAACTAGCTATTGGGACGATGTAAGTAGAGATCAAAACGACGTATAATTAAGCGCTATGAACAAGCCTAAGCAAGCTTGATTCTATATTCACATACAAGTCCAGCCAAACATGTACACTAAAACAGTATATAATGATGCACATAGCTAGGACGGCTGAGTAGCTTGAGGCGTTGGTGGCTATAGCTTGAGCATAACAAACGGACAATGCTCCTCAAATCGTCTGGTAGTAACTTAATGCACGAACTAACAAAAGCAAACAGGTAATATAGTTGTTGGTAGAGAGGAGGACCATGCTGTCACTATTAAATTCCCAAATCTCTTCTTCTGTGAACGACAGAACGAGTGACTCCGTGGGTAGGAGTGAGAGAGGCGCGGAGAAGAAGAAGACAAGAACCGTGGGGGACACAAATCTTGAGGGGTCGTGTACCTTGGATCTCCATCCATCCATCCGTCCCTTTCTTTTCAATTGTTTTTCCTCTTTTCGATTTGAGCTTTTGGGCAATGCAATGTGATAAAGTGAAGTAGTGATCGCCTTTCAAGCTATACTACGAGACCTTGGGGCACTCTTTTTCTTCTTCTTCTCTCTCAGCATAGTAGCTAGGGTTCTTGGGACTTGGTTGGAGCTTTGGGTCCCATGGCAATTATGGGGCATGGCCAGGTAGTGGACTCCCTGGTCCTCCTAGCTGCACGCTTGCTTTTTCATTAGGACACTGTGGTGTGTATCAGGACAGAGGAAGGGACATTAGCAGTATATATACTCCACGTTGTTTACTTCATTTGGGATCTTTGCTAGTTCCCATCTTGCCCTTGTCCCATGTTGGTGTATCTTTGATTTATTTTCTTCATTTTGATCTCGAGGTGGAAGAGCTATGCAAAGCAACTGGAGTATACCTTTTTTTTTTTCTAAACGCAAAGCTACTATACTATTTTTTTTCCTAAACGCAAAGCTACTATACTACTGAGGTGAGTGGAGTACTGATGAGGATGTTGCATGCATTTCAATGCTCGAACAGGTCAAACGCTGATGAGTCGAACTTATGTCCGTGCTCTATGTGGATACAAGTGCAAAATCAGCTCTGCTATAGCTAGTTACTGTGTCGAGATGCTTTCTACAGGGATCAAGTGCAAATTCAGGTGTATGTCACATGTGTATGCATGAATGGGTCAATGCAGACAAGAACAAGATAACAATCACGTACACCTAGATAGGGAGCTCGTGCTAGATTCATGTAGGCTAGGAAGATATATGGACCCGATTAATGGAATAAGCGAAGCAGAAAACAGTTTGGAGTATATTTGACGAAATAACACTGTTTTGAGCAAGCAAATTAGCAGCGATGGAAGAAAACCCGGGGTTCGTCGGGGAACAAGGCGACCAGGGAATGTGGACCTTTCTTTCCCGCGGTTTTACTCCAACCAACCAACGGCTTTACCCGTCAAACCGAATCTCGTGTGCGCCCAACACAAAACCCCACGCTCATTAATACCTCCACTCACCTCCAAATTTTCAGTTCAGATACCTACCCCTCCTAGCTACCATGGCTACTAAATTTTCTTTCTTTGGAGCGGTTCATCGAACAAAAAAACATTTTCATGTATATTGTATACTAAACATTTTCTTGTATATTCATCTGTTAACATTAAATGTTTCCAATGAATTAGCATGAAAACCATAAAGGTTTAACTTCATGTATATCCAATATGTGTTCCATATATTTGACTCAGAATCTCGAAGTGGTTAGTAAGTTGCAATCGCCCACGAAGACAACGTACATACGAGACTACATGCAAGGAACCTGAAACATGATTATTTTCCATCTTCTACGCTATTTTCTGAAATGTCATCTTGTCTATAGTCATACAAATACTAGTATATTCGTGTGTAATACGTTTGGGTCATTTGAGAGTAGGAAAAAGAACAAGGACACTCGGAGCAAGGCTCCACAAACTGCCACGTACGCCTCCTACGAACATGGGCCGCACATACTGGTTCTACGCACCCGGCAGCTCTGGTTTCTCGTAATCTGTGTCCTTGGGGATTATAAAAACATGATAAACATATCCAAGCCTAATTAACAACAACAATAGTATATAATCTAACTATTATACTATGCGTTCCCTCACCGCGTGTCTAACAGCAGGCTGGTGTATTTCGCTGCTAGTACTACTACATTTTATTTTATTTTATTTCCTCTTCCTCCGATATGAGAGAAGAAGAGACGTTTTTTGTGCGAAACAAAAGAAAAACGAGGAAAGGGAGAGAGAGGTGTGTGGGCCCCAGAGGCGCGGCGCCCGACGCGACTGTCGTATTCGCGGCGCGCTCCCGCCCCGCACATGGCCCCCATGTGTGGCGCCTCCTGAGCCTGCCGTCCCATTGGCCCACGTGTCAGCGGCTCGTACACGTGCGGCGCGCAACACGACAGGGCTCTGGGCCCTGGGCACGGCGGACGTGTCAGCGTCGCCGCCGTGGGACGAACGGCCGGCGGCGAGAGACGAGACGATGATTGTCCAGTGGCAATGGACACCACCAGTCCTGCGGCAGAAACCGGTGAACGCCACCGGCTGTGTGGCCGCCATGCAGCTTCGATGATTGTCCAGGGGCAATGGACTCTGCGAACCTTTACACTGATTCCACCATAATGAACAGTAATCGTTTCACTCAATTTTTTTTCCCAAGTATAAAATTTTGCTGTTACAAAATACTGTAGAAACCAAAAGAAATTTATTGTTCGCCACACGATTACCTTATTCTCGATGCCAATCCCTCCCAATCTGCTCGACATTTTTTTTTTTTGAGGATTTGCTGCTCAGCCTAATGCCATGGCAAAGCCAAACGAATGTGAGTCTCCTTGACAAGCAGTACTATATTAACCGCGAGGAAATCAACACGGAGTACTTACAAATGTTCTCACGTTTCAGTAAAGATCATTAGCGCATCGTATAATGGATGGTATGAATGAAAATCAATACATTCAATATTCTCACGTACCACAAATATGAAAAATATTTTGGACCTCTTGCAAAAAATAATTGTAATATTTGGACAATTGTTTTTAGTTCCGAAGTAAATTGAGAATGTTGTCTGAATGCTGTTGATTAAAAACTGGACGAATTAAATAGTATTTTGACGACTCCTGAACTATTTTATGCGCATATATCTCCTATTGGCTGGTTTCCTCCAAAGTTTCAAAAGTTAAGAACTGGATTAATTAAACACGAACAAAGATGTCCTTAGACACTCCTTGAGAGCACGTACGAGCCGGACGTTGGGAGGCGGAGGCTACATGCGAAGAACCAGCAACCACTGGCGTCGCTAAACAAAGGCCAGTTTCACATGAGAGCTACGCCTTGCTGCCACGCACGTACTTTCGCAACGTATACAAATGCATCTTTTGCTAATATATGGCCGATGCGTACGCTATAACCGTAACATACTTTTTCATAAATAATTAGGATAAAGAGGAGATCGACATGTAGACACAGGTGATGATTGGCCAGCTAATCATTAACCTGCACAAGATTTTGTTTTATACATACGTACGTAGATTGGGTTGTACAAACTATAGATAGTCCAAGTCGTTGGATTTTACTAGCTGCCACCACCAGCTGGAGCATATGTAAAATGATATAAATATGCTCTTTGGAGAAAGAAGCATAGCAGCTCTATACTAAAATATGAAGAGAAAAATATCTCATCCCTTGGTTGAGTACTCTGGCTACTAAAAGCAGAGTTCAAATATGCAGTGCTACTAGCTCGTTCATATTTCTGGGTTTCAATCATGCATCCATTTACATATATACACTCGCATTACATGCAACTTGAATGTATATAAATTTTGTCAAATCAGTGACAAAAAACAAGGGAACGTTAGGGGCTACTAGCACGCATGTATCGTCCCAAATTGCATGCATGTGGTGCCTCCTGCAACTTGCGTGTTGTTCCTCCTGGCCTAGACCAGGCGCCATGCACGTCGCCATCCAGCCGCATAGCTAGACGACGGAGAAAATCAAAACCTAGCTAAGCTATTTATTTATTTATTCACTTTAGTACTACTTCAAATTTCATTTGTTCTTGCAAAGTAGTGGTGTTTCTCTTTTCCCAGTACTACTCCGTCCTCCCTTTTAGATGCCTACCTTTCTTCTCCTTGACTTTTACTCACATGGTTTGTCTAGGAATTTTGCAATCTATATTTTTACTGCAAGGTAACTACGTGTAATGCCTCAGATAAACCTAAAAATATATGATCATAACATGCATGGTGTCTATTCATGATCCATCCATCCATCTGCCTGAAATTATCCAATGGAAGAAGATGACCATGGACCAGGGATGCGCATGCCACATGTTTAATTTATTTGTTTTTGGATAAGGGTCACGTCCAAGGTAGCATATCTGGTCATTAATTCTCTTCTTCATCTGACCATCTTCTGCACGTCCCCTTGTCTGCTCAAAGTACTGGACCACCAGCAGCAGCTGGTATAATTCAGGAGAGTCTCTGCTAATCAATCCAGTTCGTGAATCTTTGATGCATGCAGTAGCTCGATCGACTGAGATTAGATTCAGTCGGTTAATCAAGTGTTAGCAGCTAGGTTAACCCCTGCCATGCATAAATCGCTATAGTAGAGTGTTTCTCACCTGAAAGCTGCTATCTGGGTAGGTTAGCTTGATATGCATGCCTGTAGCCATCAGCAGCGGCAGAGGACCACAGCCCACAGGGGAGAAAGGGAAATGCATGGTGTGGACTGCAAATGGATCGACGATATGTACATCCATCTGCAAGATTTGTGGACGCTATGTACATCCCAGCATGTACATTAAATCATTTTGATGTCTTTGGTTTGCCTCTCCTGTTGCCATTTGTCGCGTGCTTAAGTCATGTATTAGTGATCGAGCGATAATAATTGAGATGTTATAATTTTCTTTACACCTCTGATTGTTTCAGCAAAAAAAGCTCGATCCGATCACCGATGGTAGCTTGAGTAAGGTCTACAGTAGTGAACCAATCGATGGTCAACCAGCGGTACAAGCAGTCAAGCAGAACACCGTAAATCGATGCCAATACTCCTGAAGATTGGATGCAACTGTTGAACTACAGTTGGTTGTACTCCTTCTACTAGGCTACTCGTAGCCTGCTGCATGCTGTGCTCTGCATGCATACAGTATTCTTCTTCTTCTTCTTCTTCTTCTTCCAAGAGGCTGTTCGTTTCAGACGTGGGAGTATTTGTGTCAAAAAAAAAAAGAACAAAAAAGTATACTAGGACTGTGGAGGACACTGATTCGTGTGACTTGCTATCACGGTAAAGTTGCCCCATGCACGTCAGGTAGAGGTCCCTATCCATCAGTCCAAGTCACTGTCCAGTGGTTAAAAAAAGGAGAAAGAGAACATACTACGAGGGTCAAAACATGGATTCCACTTCATTGCATACATGTCAAAGCTTTCAGGGAAGCAGGTCTCGTTTCCTGTCAAAACAAAGCTGATTACGTTCTCACCCCCAAACTGTTCAGTAATGCAGGCAGAGCAGAGGTCCAGATCGACCAACCAGAAGCTGGAAGAAGATGTTGTTTATCGACCTATCGTATTCCATATTTAGGCAGGCCTGTGACGACTCGGCATCAAGTTAGTTAGAGACGGAAGACTCTTCTCTCCGATGCTCATGAGGCGAATAAGTGCGTAGAGCCAAGCGACTGTGCTGACTTTCCTTGGAGAGTTCCATCATCTGAAGATGATATTCTGGAACATCCAAAGAAACAAGATTATTTTACAGCGCAAAAAAAAAACAAGATGATCTAAGAATTGGATTGTTCCACAAAAGGTAAGGTAGCGCAAGAGACTCCGAATTATTTTACAGCTTTGTTTAAAGCAGAATGGAGACTGAAAACCTGCTATCTTTCGGCCCAAACGTTCAGCCCAATGGTCGACTTCAGCAAGCCCGCTGGTCGCCATGGCCCAAAATTCATGGACTTTGGTAACTGGGATTCTTTTGCTGGGCCATGTGAAATTCCCATTGGCTTTCTTAAGGATCAAACTAACATAATTTTTTTATTTTTAAAAAAAAACTTATCTGGAACCAGCATTGCTTTCACCATGACATTGAGTTGAGGCGAAATTACGAGTTCTGGAGCATGAATAAAATCAAGCCAACTGCTGTCGTGAATGCCCACTGCTCTGTCAAGAACACAAGCTGGTTCATCTTCCCTTGCAGGAGAGAAACTGAAGAATGTGACTGAACTGAACTTCTCTGAAAATACCTTGCCGGGGCGCTGTACAACATCGTGTTTCGTCAGAATCCACCACTTCCTGAATCTCTGCGCATGTACAACTTAGATAGCTTTTCCATATCTGCCACTCCCCTTTCACACATCGACATGCCCAATTTACTGTACCTAGACTAAGGCTACTCCCAATGCGAGTTCTATTTTCAATAAATGACGTGCCATGTCAACATTTTAGTGTCGTGGCAAGTTAATAACAAAAAGATGTCAAAAATTATTTCCTAATACTTCTGGTGAACTAGCATGATCGGAACCACTTTGTTCTTGATGCTGGCTGACAGTCTCCGCATCTTCAGGCTCCTCGAGAACGTAGCATCGCTCATGAAACTGGTTATGTCTTTGTCTCTTTGAAGAGTTTTGAGGTGAAAATATAAGCTATATATCCACCCTTCAACAAACTGTCGACTTCGAAGTTCCCACTGTGTGTCAAAACTCAAGATGCTTCGTCTTATTCAGTTTGCAAGAGAGAACCATGAATGTCACTGAACTGAACTCAAGACCACCGTTATCAGAGCACACTGACCGCACCATTTGTTCTTGTTCAGGCTTTTTCCCTGAAATTATCTACACCGCATGTCCTTCAGAATGACATTTTGAGTAGAGAGGATGGTGCGACGAAGGCGTTGAGCTTTTTCCGGTACGTTGCCGAATATTACTTAGTACGAGTAAGCTGGGCTGGAAACCGACGCCATGACTGAAATCTCTGACGGGGCAGGCCAACCAAAAGCAGCGACTCGTCCGTCCTCTGCATCCGATGATCACCACGGCCTCCAGCGCCTTAGCCTGACAAGTGGCATGCCGCATGGCTTGCCGGAGCAATGCACTGCCCAGTCGATCGCTCCTGGCCATCAGCCGTTTGATATCTCAGACGCGTTGTATCCAGACCATGGCCAAATTAAGACAGTTCATCGGCAGCGGTAAATAACTTGTTTGAAACGAGCAAGGGACTCGGTTGGGTCACGCCGCGACCATTTTGTTTCTTCGTCGGGTGTGGCTCTCAACTGTTGGGCCAACCCTGCTCAGCGAGAATACGGGCCCAACACAAGCCACAAGAGGCGGCAGGTTAGTTTAATACCACATCGCCCGGGGAGATTAAGCGAGGCCAGGAGCCGTGTATAAAATGAGGCGGGGGTGCACGCTTGCAAGTCATACCTTTCTCGGCCTTTTGGCTAAGATCAAGTGTAGTATCTGTTCTTATCAGTTTAATATCTGATATGTGGGCCAACGGCCCACAACGATATTAAATTTATTTTTTGTGGGGGAGAGCCCATCAAGGTAGCTTGCTGCCTGGGCTCTTGTGTGTCGCCCAGCCGTTGCACTACAGGCCGGGCCCGGCGCACCCCAACCAAATCTCCAATCAAAATTTTGTAAGCCCGGGCAACTGGCCCGTTCTTCTGGTTGCATCCGGGTCCAACAGGCTGAAGCCAACATAGCTCGCATCCTCTGACGAAAATAATGAGTTGGCAATTTCGAACTGCCTGAAAGACGCGCTCCTTCCAGGTTTTGCCCGTAAAATAATGAGGTTTCGCATCCTCTGCATCATCATGTTGCATCAACAGCTTCCGAACCATCTCTGCTGTCATGTTGTTAGCTGTTCTGTTACAGACTTTGTATCATTCTGAAAAGCAGCTTATCGAATGACTTGTTACCCACAGGCCAGGCGGCTGTCCTCTGGTGGAACGTCATCCATGGCGAAGCCTGACCGCCGCGATCGAGCTGATTCATCGATCCTGCGGGTACGGTGGGGATCCAGCTGGAACAACTGATCGTTGACTGGGTATTTTACATGGATACGGTGATCGAGTCCAGATTCTTGCAGAGTTTCCGAGACGTCGGCTTCAAATTGAGAGCACAACACTTGCTGAATGATGTAAAGAGGCACAATAGAGACCGACGATATGTACCTCTAAATACAAAAAGGAGTGCCTAGCTGAATGTTTTAGCCGATAATTACTCCAAGGGCTCCCTTACTCCAAAGATACACACATCATTCGAGATACAAAATTATATGGTCACAATAAGCAAATGATTTTTAATTAAATCTAGTAAACATCTATCAACTTTGTGCCCAAAAAATGTACATTAATAGAGCAAAGATATTGACCCAAGAATTGTCCTAACAAGTAACAACACGATATACAGTACCTTACATGAATGGACGTATCTCGATAGTAAAGTTAACACCTTGTCTCTTTTTAACAAGTAAAAAAAAAATGATGGCAAGAAAAGAAGATGAATGATGATTAGTGGGAAAGAATTTATTCCACCTTTGAATGAATTGCATTTGACGAGGGCGGTTTTTGTGCTGGGTACAAAAATACAAAAAGAGCCGGATATATGATCAACTGTTGGCTCAACCCAAAAAGGAAATCAAGAATTCGAGAAGAGTTGGTAAGTGGGGAACAAATTTTAACGGGTGTGAGCTCATCATGCACGCGCACTTGGGAGGGTTTCTAGCTAGTGAAGGTGAACCAGTACTAGTGGTCTAGTGGATGTAAAAGGCAATCGCAAATGATAATGCTAGGTTAATGAGAATTAGGAGCAAAGGCATGCGCGCAGCTGCAAAAGAAGGCGGAAAAGGTAAGTAAGTGTGTGAAACCTGCCTCCTTATCACCAGCTTTCCACCCAAATTTTGTTCAACCTCCTTATCACAAAAGCCACTTGGCCTTCTATATTTACCTTTATTTGATCCAATGCAACTTGCAAGAAGGGGGGAAAAGACAACCCGACAAAACTGTAATAAGTTAAGAATCAAATCGTGTGGTGAGCCGATGACAATGTGGACCTGGCAAATGAATAAATTTCGACTAAATTAAACCCTTTTTTTTTTCATTCTCCGGCTGTGCGCATAGCATTGTCGCTTCTCTATGGCCCCACAGGTGATGTGGATCACCCACTAATAATCACTGTCACTACTTGCTAACAAAAACTAATTAAGTACTGTTTGTGGTGGTGTTGGACTGTTGGAGGGAAGCAAAGGTAGATGCATGGACAAAGTTTGATAGGGACCTGCACCATGGCACAAATGGCGTGGCATGGCTTGGCTTGGTGTGGTGACCTTGCATGGAGATGGAGGATGCAGATGCTTGACAGCAATATCATTTTTCCTTGTGCTGCTGGCCTCTTGATTTGGGCATCTCCAGATGAACTACGTGACTTGTATGCCTGGCTCTCTATTATTAGATTCCCATGCAGCAACAATTATATTGCCGCCATGCATGCAGATGCACTCTCTCAGATGCGTGCTCGTATCTTGGAATATATTTTCCCCCTCTGATGTAGATTCTGTATTATTTGCATGGTCTCAGTCCCAGGTGCAAATTTGTCGTTTAGCTTCTCGTTTTATGAGATGAACTGAAATTCTACATGATTCGGGAGTGATGCTGCCTGCAGTGCCATTGTTTAGTAGTCTTATTCGGAGGACTAGGTGTACACTGATGAAGAAGAAAAACTGCATAATAAACATGGAATTAACTCATGTAACAATTTGAACGAATGAAAGTTTATCATATATGTGGATCCATGTTGAGTAGACTCTTGACTCTTCAAGGAAGTAGTAAGTCACACTGACGGGTCATAAGCTTGAGAAAGCTCTTGAGGGCAGAAAGTTTATGATATATTAGTGTGGATCCATGTTGAGTAGACTCTTGACTCTTCAAGGAAGTAGTAAGTCACACCGACGGGTCATAAGCTTGAGAAAGCTCTTGAGGGCAGAAAGTTTATGATATATTAGTGTGGATCCATGTTGAGTAGACTCTTGACTCTTCAAGGAAGTAGTAAGTCACACCGACGGGTCATAAGCTTGAGAAAGCTCTTGAGGGCAGTCTTAAGTCACTGACAGATCAAAGCTGCAAGTATGTGCGACGTATACACAAAGACAAAGTACACGAGCCTCAGAAAATTCAGACCAAACAATACATGCAACTCTTCAGACATTCGGTCACAAATCACAATACAACTACTAAAATACAGTGCTCTCAGCACGATCAAATCACTGTCACTCTTGCTCTCTTACACAACATATGAGTAACCGTGCTAAGGAACAAATACTTAGAACGATCGTCGGATGGATCATCATGAGGCATCAAGCATCTTCTTGTAGTACTCGTCGTCGTCGATCCTCCAGAGCGAGTAATCCGGGCAAAACTCCCACACTGGCGACGACGGCATCATCTCCACGGCAGCTCCCCAGCTGTCGACCACGTAGCTGGCCGCCGCCGCCTCGGCCGCCGCGATCTCGTTCCAGAGCTGGTCCATGGTGTAGCTGCAGTAGCCGTGCTGCTGCTCCTCCTGGTATTGCTGTTGGTGGTTGTGGTGCTGGCTCGCCGCGGTGGTCGTCGTCGCCTCCTCAAGCTCAAGCTCCACCTGGTCGTCGCCGCTTCTTTCCTGCAGCGCTGATGATTCGGTCACCGGCGACGAGGAGCCAGAGCTGCCGGAGATGACCGACGACGACGACGACGAAGGGGACGCCGTCTTGCCGTCGCCATGCCCATGCCTCCTTTGCTCCAGCGCCTTCTTCCTGGTGCGCGTCCTCCAGAAGTTCTTGATCTCGTTGTCGGTGCGGCCGGGGAGGCTCCTGGCGATGCGCGACCACCGGCTTCCCCACTGCGCGTGGAGCTCGAGGATGAGTCGCTCCTCGTCGGCGGTGATGCGGCCTCGCCGGAGGCCGGGGTGGAGGTAGTTCACCCACCGGAGGCGGCAGCTCTTGCCGGTGCGCCTGAGACCTGCAACACGTTCGCCGGAGAAGAAGGGCATGCCGAGAAGAAGCAAATGGTTAACACCGCGCATGCCATCACTGCCCGTACGTGGACCTCGACCAGTCCTCACGCATGCGTCGCCGTGAATAATCGAGTCGGCGAGGCGACGCATGCGTGGGACGGGCCGATGCACCCTCCACCGCGCAAACCTGACACCTTTGCTAAGAAATCCCAGCGGCGCTCGCCGAACAGGCGAACGAACCGTACCAGCTGTGCGTCCTCGTCCTCCGTCCACGGGCCCTTCCTCATCGTCGCCGGCGGCATCATCACCGTTGCCATCTGCTCGTCACCGTCCTTCATGGCCTGCCGATGGCTCCCCTGCTGCATCCCTGGCCAGCTGGTGCAGCCTGCTCCTCTTCCGTGTCGACTTCGCCTTGATCGCCCGCTGCCGCCGTCAGAGAGAAAGAGAAGGAGAAAGACCAAGTTTGAGGGATTGAGAGAAAGGTAACAATTGGCTGTGATTCCTTCACCTCAGGCCTCACCTTTATATCCTGCTAGCTGGCTGAGTACAGATCCTTTGTACTGCTTGCCACTTGGGTCAGTGAGAGCATAGTATAACGCAGCAGGATAGATATGGCTCCTGGTGTTGCGTGGTGAGGTCACTGCCTCAGTGCTGCATGATAGAGGTTATTAGCTCCATCCATCTTTATCTGCCATGTAGCGCAATATAAACAACTGATGAGATTAAAGAAACCTCCTTTCATCATTCCAGGACCAGAAATTCCGAAATGGAACAAGGAATAATTTCAAGATATGACGGTCAATTCAGAATAATTTAGTTCAGGATCTGTGACTGTACGCTTCCACGATCAGACGATGTAGCCATAAGCACCTTCACTGATGATGTATGGCGATTTTGCAATTTGAAACAGGCTAGTTATATACTCCTATCATTCGCCATCTTGCACTTCTTAATCATATCCTTGGATTTTTGTAAAGAAAAGAATGAATGAAAGAATTTGTTCTCTAATTATTGACAAGCGAAATCGCTAAAGTTATTGACGCAAGCTGCATTGCGCGCTGCACGCATGCTCACATCATGTTCAAGTGGACACTTTTTTTTTTCTCAGAGCTAGCCTCAGTACTTATTCAATGGTTAAAGTATGATATATGCCTCTATTATGGTTTCTCTTTGTCTCAAAATCAAAGACATCGAATAAAAGGAAACAAGCCAGGCGTCCAGATTTGTAACGGTGAACCAGATACTGGTGACAAGAAGCACTGGACTATGAAACACACTCAAAGGGCCTTGAGTCTTACAAGGATGGGATGTGTCTGGCATGTTCAACAACATACACACAGGCCTTGAGCCTTACAGTTCAGGAGAAGTATGTGCTGTGATAAAGGGCAAAAGCCTCTCTCATCTTTTCTACTGACAGGCTACTCGGGTATATTCATAGGAGGCTCCAGGCTCTCAACAAGAATCCGCAGGTCTAAATCCTTATCCTCAAACTTCTTGATGAAAGGATGATTCTGCAAGAACATAAAAGGCAACTAAGCACAACTACCCAACAGATGGTACAATAGTAATGTCATATTATCAATTAGAAAACTATTAAGTCAAAGGCAGTGCTGACCAAGAGTTCTGAAGCAGACATCCTTTCTGCTGGATCCTTTTGTATGCTGCAAAGCAAGAATAGAAGTTCTATAAAACTATAGTATGATACGCACTGGGAACATCTGTCACCAGTGCTACTTCACAAAAATTCTTCATGAAACTTAAGGTGGGAGCAAAACAGAATAGAAACATAGTTAGAACACATTTTCAACAATGGAAGTCTAGTAGGGTAGTGCAGTCAACCTCAAAGTGATGTTTTATTAACCAAGAAAACAGCGCCAACATTGATAGTTGATTTTTAACAAATTAGTATCCTTTGCTGTAAAACTTTATGGCCAGGTCCACTAAGGGCATGTGCTTCAAATGAACTGCTGAATGCTGATAGCTCAAACTTTAGGTTTGACGCGGTACAATTTTGATGTTTATAGGACCAAAGGAATACTCAAACCTAATTCTGACATAGGTTATGGAATATAGCACGGCACCAAAAAAAAAAATGCAAAACAAGTATACGATGATAGACACCACATGTAAGTAACTAATTGTGTCAACTAGCATTGAATGCCTCAATCTCACGTTTCCTTGGTTAATATCCACCAACCACAGATCTAGTAACAACATAGGGGCAACGGCGCAATTGTCCCAACATAATTTCATAAAAAGTATGTGTTCACCACTGAGCTATTATTGATCACAAAGCAATCTTGCAGCATCTTTGATCGCTAAGCACTTATGAGTAATGAGATAGTTGCAGCGTGTTCCACATAGGTCCATCACAAGATCAATTATATATGAAACAGGTTTCAATTCAAATCAACTAAAGAAGGTATCATAAAAAATTTCATAAAAAGGATGTTTTAGCATACCAGGACGAGATAAATGAGCAGAATTCTGGAGAGAACTGGTCTGAAGGTGCAGAAGGTGGTGGCTGATCAACAATTGCTTCCAGTAATTCATAAAAGCTTAACCAACCTTCCCCTTCTGAAGGTATATAGGGGAACCGGCCGATGGCACACTCAAGTATTACTAAGCCTAAACTCCATATGTCACTCTTGTAGTCATAAGAGCTTCCGCTAATCCTTTCAGGCTGAAGGAGGGAGAGTAAAGAACTGTCACAACACATATATGCATCCAGACAAAAATGTACATAAACTAGAAATCACACTAAACAGATAATTACTATAACATACCGCCATATAGTTGTAGGTTCCAACAAATGTATCTCGCTGGCCCATCGAACTTGCTAGCACTGCACTTACACCGAAATCAGTAATCTTTACTTCACCTTTACGGTTGACTAACAAGTTAGACGGCTTTATGTCCCTGTGAATCACATGCCTTTCATGATGGAGATATAACAATCCCTCTAGTACCTGAAATAACCAAACACTACTCAGTCTTTTAGCAGAGTGAGAATGTAAGATTCAACAAATGCATCTTCAGCTCATCCAAATATAGAATTTAAAGTAGAAAACATCAGTTAACTTTATTTGCACCTGCTTACAAAGTACTGCAAGGTACGGCTCCAGAACTGTCTTCACTTGCTTTATAATATCCGCAAGAGATCCACGATCCATGTACTCGAGAACAAGATATATGACACCGTTGTGGTAAAAAGATTGATGACACATAACTATATGCGGGCTCTGTGTTGCTTGATTTATTTTGAGTTCTTGTACAATTTGTTTGCGCATTGCCTCCTGAATATTCATTTGAATGCCCTATGCAAGGAAACACAATACTAGTTAATCAAAAATATGTATCATATCATATGGGTTAAATGTCACGGCACAACAACTACAGGGACAATTCTTGAATTTTTCACTGACATGAATATATTACCTGATGTATGCTGATTTATTATGATCATTACTCATTAAAAGTGAGTGTTTCTAGAGATTTTGAATGTAAATATGAGTTGATACTAGGTGCTATGACAATGTCATTCATTTAGCGCTCCCACTTCATTTTACTAGAACACATCATTGTCCAGTGACATTATGATGACAAACAAAACAACGAAAAGAGAAGATTCAGAAAACTCTGATTCTCATAACTAACTCTGACTGTCATAAATTCATAATAGGAGAAACCATGTAGTAGATGTGAGAAGCATGAGCATATAAACAGCCATGTCCCCACCTAAGGAACAGGAGATTGACTTCCATATACGAAAAAAAAATTAATAGAATAACAGCAAAATGGAGGGAGTAAACTAGCTGTCTAAAGTGCTCTAATTTAAGAAAAGTACAAATTTTGCATCCCAGCAGTTAGTAAGGCCAACCAGATGAATTTAGTCTGAAAATTACCTTCAAGGCATACAACGTTCCTACCCACTTGTGCCGCACTAGCTGCACAACACCACCGCTTCCTTTGCCAATGACTTGGATCATTTCAAGATCATCCATTGATAACTGCACATCTTCCACCTTCAGGTTTGTCGATTGCTGAAGCAAAAATGATGCAACTCAAGCTCAGAAACTACTTGATCACTCACCAAAGAATAGCAAGCAACATTAACTGTAGAACAAGATATTCATTACAGGAGCACAAACTAAATATGAAAACCAATAGGCGAAGATGAAAATGTATTCAATTCTCAATTGGAAAAACTTCCAAAAGTGGTACCCAATAACAAATAACAAGTATAGCGTGAATAACATAAATTCTAAGCATGGAAAATCCAAATCCCTTCATACGTTGAAGATAGTTGGAAAGACAAAAGCTCTTCTGCAGTCTACATCTACAACACTGTGTTCCATAAAGCAGCCCGAACGTGTGAGTGGCACACATTCCGTGCATTCAACCCAGATGCTTAAAAGAAAAAAAAAAAGATGTACACGACTAGCCAGTGAACTGATACAGGTGAGTCCATGCAACAAACAATGTTTCAATCGGAGGTGCATTCGACAAAGGTACAGCCAGACAGACAAATAACAAAAGCAATGGCTGCTGATCCAGGACTCACATTTTCATCCCCACTTTCTTCGGAGATAAGCCGCAAGCCTCTTTGATTCAGCCGTAATTCACCATCCTTGAATGTGCCACTCGCCGTCCTATAAAGACAACGGCACCAAGGCATCAGTTCAGTTTATCATTACCTTACAAAGCTAAACAGTTGAACACACGATCAGATTGAAGGAAAAACGAAACTATCCATGATCCGTAGCTACATGAGACATATAAATACAAGCCTATCAACTCAGACCATAACACTGTCAGGGGACAACTACACAACGGGGAAAAGAAGAAACTAAAAATGGACTATTTTTAGCCAAAGAAATGAAGGGGACTGACAGGAATTTGTCGACCGGGGTCTCCTGCGCCGGCACGGCGAGCTTGAGCTCCATTACCGGCTTCTTTCCCCTCATGGCTGCCTCGTCCCTTTGCTCTGTGGTTAGGGTTTCTCAGTGGGAAATGGAGACGAACGGGCCGCTAGCGCAGCAGGAAGAGAAGCCCAGAAGAACGAGGTAAAAAAGAACAAAGAAAAAACTTGTAGCTTCCGGTATTACGGACAGCGGCGGCGACGCCGGCGGGAAGAGGCGGCGGCAGCTGGGGCGGCGGGATCGGGAGGGAGCGGCGGCGGCGACGGGGTCGGGACTCTGGAGGACAGCTTGGGTTTGAGAATTTTTTTTTTCTTTTCCCTTCCCATTTCTCACGTGTAGGGCATCTGAGATGATGCTGGCCGTCCAATTTCGATCGGACGGTCCCAGTTTGTATTAATGACTTGACTTGTACACGGCTACTGTTTTGTCATGTAGCGAAATTCCAATAAATCTTTGATTTGCTTCCGCTCATGTGAGCATACCAAAAATGAGAGAAAAAGTATATCTGCATACCACAAAAATGGGCAGAGAGCAAGTGGTACAACACATTTTACCGTCAGTGGTGGCAACCCCGAGTTAGGGTGGTCGGGTTTTCGGGGCAAGCTTATGGGCTATGGGCAAGGTTTTCAAAATCGGCAAAAACCGGCCGATTTTCGCGAAAACCGGACTTACCGGTCCGGTCCGGTAAGTCCGGTTCGACGATTTTCGAAATTTAAATTTGAAATTTTTTGAAAATTTGAAAAATTTTGAAACAAAAAATATGTAAATAAACTAGAACAAATTTGGAGAAGATTGGTGGAACAAGAACACGAATCGGAGTTCGTTTGATGGGGGGGGGAAAATCACCGAAGATTTCTGGCCGAAAAAAAAGAAAAAAAAAAAGGAAAACTAACCTTATCCCGTCGGACTCCATTATTGGGCGCTGGACCACATCGCCGAGCACGGCGCGTCCCCGCTCCCCGCGTCCGCCTCGAGCACGGCGCCTCCCCGGTCCGGCGCCGTCCGCCGCCATCCGCCGCTGCGAAGCTGGCCAGCCACGCCGTGCCGCCTCCATCGCCGCAATTATCGTCGATTTGGGGGCGGTAATCGACGGCGGCGTCGATTCGAAGCGCCCCAGATCGACAGCGGCGTCCCCAGCTCGGTAATCGACGGAGCCGGTCGGCTAGCCGCCTCCACCGCGCGGTAACCGGCCGATTCGGCGCGGCTAGCCGAGGCGGCGCTTCGTGCAGGTGAGGATTTTTTTTTTCTGTTTCTTCGATGTATGGTGCATGACTTATTTTGTTTAGCGCTGAGAATGTCTGATGAATGTATGGTGCATGACTTATTTTGCTTCGTGAAGATGAATGTCTGATGTTTTAATTCAAGTAGCAAAATTATGATATTGATGAAAAATGAAGTAACAAAAAAAGAAGTAACTCAGGACACTTTGATGAAAAATGAACTATTAATGTTAATGTACATTGCACTGACACTATTGACTGAACATGGCTTTTTTGAACGTAAATTTCATGCAGAAACGATGGGTGATCGTGAAAAAGATCATGTTTGGGAACATGGTGAGAGTAAAGGGACCGGGTTTCTATGCAAGTATTGCAAGTTAGAGAGGAAGGGCGGAGGCGCCACAAGATTGAAGCAACATTTGGCTGGACGTGGCAGTAATGTGGTTCATTGCACCTTATGTCCAAATGAAGTCCGTGATTATTTTCGTCGTGAGCTGGATAGAACTAAGGAGAGGTCGAAGCACCGAGCAAGGGAGAAACTGAGAGTAGAGGAAGTTTGTAGAGAGGGAAATGTGAGCCAAGATGAGGATGAGGATGACGATGAGCTGCAGGCTGCCATGCATGCTTCTCGACAACATCATGAATATGAGACGCGTAGCCGTGCCCAAGGTGGGCAATATGAGCATGGTGGTGGTTCATCGCAGGCAGGGGACAACCAAAAAGGTGGTGGACTTATGGGCTTTCTTAAAAGGACAACGTCAAGGAAGGGAAAAGGAGGCGCATCATCCGAACCGACATATCAACCAAGGATTGATGTGGTGCTTCCGTCAGAGAAGAGTAAGAATGCAAGGAGGGCAATTGGAAAGGCTTGGGCGAAATGGATGCACATAGAAGCTATCGCTGGAAACAAGGCTGACAATCCTTACTTCAATGCCGCTATCAAGGAGACACAGAGATGGGGTAAGCACTTACATATTGATGTTGAGTCAGCATTTGCCAACCTAAATCATTCTAACTATGTCATACTTGCAGGTGAGGGCGTCCAAAGCCCCACGGGGTGAGAGATTAACGAAATTTATTTAGATGCAAATGAAACGGACATAAAGGAGCAGTTTGACAAGTTCAAGCTAGAGTGGAACACGTATGGTGTTACACTTATGTGTGATTCATAGACGGGGCCGACGAAGATGAGCATTATCAACTTCATGGTATATTGTAATGGTGTCATGTTTTTCCACAAGTCAGTAAATGCAACGGGAAAAAGCCAAGACGCGGACTACATTTATAAGGTATATTGTAGTGCTAGGATTTGTAATTCACCATCAATGTTCAATAAACTGATCGGTTTCTCATGGTTGCAGGAAATTATCAAAGTTTTGAAGGAGCTTGGCCCGGAACATTTCGTGCAAATCATAACCGACAATGTTTCAAACTACAAGAAGGCTTGCAAGATGGTTAGTAAGAAGTATTCCATTGTGTGGCAGCCATGTGTGGCACACACAATTAATTTGATGCTGAAGTCAATTGGAGACTTCCCGGAGCATTCTGCTGTCATTGAAAGTGCCCGTCGAATCTCTCGTTGGCTGTACAATCACAACCAGTTGCATGACATGATGAAGAATGCAATAGGAGGTGAGTTGGTGAGATGGTGTGCAACTCGTTTTGGCACAAACTACATGTTTCTGGATAGTATGCTTCGGCGGAGAGACAAATTTATGGCATGGATGGGATCTTCTGGATTCTTACAGAGTCGTTATGCAAAGACAGTTGAGGGAAGATATGCCCATTCATGCCTTTCCAATTTGGAATGGTGGGACAACATGAAGATCGTTTGCAAAGCTGTGGAGCCATTGTATGCATTTCTTTGATTTGCAGATCAGGACAAGTCTCCTAATTTGTCTGAGGTGCTGCTAAAGTTTCAACTCATGCGCAATGAGCTTGAAAGTTACTTTCATAACAATGTACCAGAGTTTGATCGTTACATGGCAGTTATCAACCTAAGGATGGGTGACATTGCAAACGAGAGTTATGTCAATGCAGGTAATGACATGTTGTACATTGCAAACTTCTGATGCATATTGTAACTTCTTTTCTTGTTGTATTATCAGCTGCCGCTTTGCACCCGATGACCCACTATGCTTACGGGACAAGCTATACCCTCCTAGCTGATGTTAGAAAAGCATTCGAGTACATGGCGGACACTGAAACAGTTGCGTCAGCACTTCATGAAATAGAACAATACAAAAGAAAGATGGGTGAGTTCTCGAGAGACTTGGCTCGGCATATGGCATGTGACAATAAGACTTCTCCAGGTTTGTCATAATTCCGTCCAAGTCAACTGACAAACTCGATGAAATATGGTTATGCCTAACTTCTGGTGTCACTTTATTTTTGTTACAGCTGCATGGTGGGCTATGTTCGGTGGTGAAACACCGCATCTCCAGAAGCTAGCGATGCGGCTAGTGTCTCAGTGTTGTTCGTCCAGCGGATGTGAGCGCAATTGGAGTACATTTGCTTTGGTCCATACTAAGGTGCGCAACAAGTTGACGCACCAGAAACTTCACAAGTTGGTATATGTCAACTATAACCTTCGCATTCGCTTGAAGGAAGCTGGACTATACAAGCCACCAGAAGATAATTCATTCGATAAGCTCATGGAGCTTACGTTGCTTGATGAGTCAAATCCCATTCGGGATTGGATGGAGCATGGTCGGTCCAATGCCCCTCCATTACTTGATGAGGAAGACACTCATAGTGATACCCCTATGCCTTCTAACTTGGTAGTGCAAGAATCAGAACAATTGCAAACCATCATTGGTGGTAAGTCTCTTGTTGAGTGGGCGGAGAACGTTGTGGGTGACACACACATAGGCAAGAGGAAACACCAATCCACATCAGCAAAAGAGAAAGGTAAAAGGCATAAAGGTGTTGAAGCACAGGTGGTCAGTAGCGATGTGTCCACCGCTAGTGATCATGGCTCCGACTCCCCACCTGAGGACGACGGAGGTGGTCACACAACCGTTGCGGGAGACACATCGCAGCCACAACGTGGTCCGAGTCCTATCCACTTCACAGGTACCTCTATAGCACATATGTATCTCATGTCATCAGTTTCATTCTTCACTAATTATTCACTATCTTTTGCAGGTGAGACATATTTCACACACGCTACGCAAGATTCGGACCATGGCGCTCCAACATCGCCGAGGACGACCATGCCGCAAGGCACAAGTAGGCAACATCGTCATGGCTATGGAAGTGAGTCCTCATACTCTAATGATGATTACCGCTACTACTCTCTTCCTCAAACAAGCGATACCTCAAATAACTATGGATATGGTGGTAGCGAGTCCTCAAATGATTATTACTCATACTCTATTCCCGAGTTGAATAACCAACCACGTCAAAAATGGATTTTTGAGTGGGAAGAGCCTGCTTTTTATAACATGTTGGTCTCACAATGGCAAACAAACCATGCTTGGACTAATCAAAGTTGGCATGAGTTCAAGGCGGAGTTGTTGGCTAAAAAAGGAATTAACATCATGTCAACCGACGAGTACAACTCCATGAACAATCCACAATCCGACGTCCCATAGTATTGAGATGTATGTTTGTATCCGTTGTTGTAATATGTCCAAAACTATGTGTAGTATATTGAAAACTATGTTGTATATTGTATTTATTCGTGAACTATGTCGGACAATTTATGTTCGAGTTATTATGACTTGTGCTATGTTTTATGCATACTATATTGTCAATGTGTCTCTAAGCATATTGGAAATATTTAGCAAAGGTCATGGCGATTTTTTCTACATTTTTTCCATGTTTTTTCGAGGTTTTTCTCACTGTCTCGATTTTCAATAAAAATCGTCGATTTTCATTGAAAACCGGTCGATTTTCGACGATATCGGTCGATTTTCGAGTTTTTGAATTCAAAATTCGGATTTCAAATTTTTGTCCAGTTTTCGACCGATTTCCTCAATTTTCGCGAAAATCGGTCGTATCGCCGCGGCTCGGTTTCATTGATACCGTCGATAATTCAAACCTTGGCTATGGGGCCTCCAAAATGATACATGGAGATGATGAGCTAGAAGATGCAAAACTATTTTTTGGAGAAACTAATGGATGTAAACTACCGCAACAATAATGCTAGATTGACGAGGATTAGGAGTTAGGATTAAAGCAACTTGAATAAAAATAACTGAAAGGAAGGTAAGTAGTACATGTGGGCAAATGACATGTCTCTTTATATCACTAGCTTTCCGACACAAACTTCTTTTTTGTTGAATTGGCTTATCACAAAGCGACTACACTTTTTGCCTTCACTTAACTTGCAAGACCAAAATGTAAAACTTTATTACAGACAAAACTAGAATAGAAGCGCAAAATAAGTACAATCACACCAAAACTTATTGATATATGTCTTCTTCGCTGACAAGCATACCCTCTGAATGAACGAATTATGTTGGAGGTAGGTGGTGTGCATTATTCGCTAATGACTCTCTCACTGAATATCAAATATTATTGTTTGATATGAGGGTATATTATCTTATCTAAGAGGATAAATCCCGCAGGGGTTTCGCCAGCCCTCGCGCGGCCGCGTCACCCGAAATCTTTGCACCGTTCGATTCTTAAAGTGCTGGACATTGAGATCTTGGCATGTGTCATTGTTTTGTCAACGGAGTGCCGGGATTTGTTGACATTGTCCAAGTAGAGTGCACCCTTTCGCCTCTGTCGATCCAATACCGGACAGCTGCCTTTCGTTTTGTCAACCAGCTGCCGCATTCCTTGACTTTGTTCTGGTCTGGTGGAGAAGAAGTCCAATTTGTTTGACTTTCATTTGCGTGCCTTGTATTCTTGCCTGCTCCTCTTGTAGGCATTGATTTTGAACCAGCTGCCGCTTTGTGAAATCATGTGCGGATTTTCAACTGGTTGCCGTCGTTTCTTGACTTGCTACGTGTGTACGAGTTCAACACTGTTGACAACAGCGGCTTGAATTGCTATAAATTGCCCCCAGCTCTCGTCCATCCTCCTCGTTCCTTGCATTCGCTTCTTTGTTGTTGCCCGGTCTTTTTTCTTCGCTATCGTTTGTGCTTGCTGGTTTTGTTTTTATGGCTCTCGCCAGGCTGCGCGATGGGCGCGATGACGACGAGGCCGCTTCCGGGCCGGCGCAGCTGCTGCGGATGGAGGCTGACGAGCTGGCCGTGGACGTGGTGGTCGACGGCGCCGGGCGGCTCGTGGTGCGCGCGTCGCTTTGTTGTGATGACTGCCCGGACCTCATCCCGGACGTCGTGTGAGCGCTCGCCGTGCTCCGGATGCGTGCGCGCTGCACCGAGACCACACCACTCTCGACGGGCGCGTCCAGAGCGTGAGCGTGAAGAGCAGGGTGACGACAACGAGGAGAAAGACGAGCACGCCGCGAAGTCGCACATGAGGCACACGAGTGCATCGCGTCGGTGCAGGAGGCACTTCGCGGCGTCATGGACCGTGGGGCGGCGAGCAACAAAACGTCATCGTCCGGTGGTGCCGGCGGGAGCATCAAAAGGCAGCGCGTGAACTACGTTAGGCGCGTAGGAGCAGTGCTCGGTGTAGTAGTGTAAGTTCCAGTATTGGCTTGCTTTGTTTGCATGGATGCGTATACTCACGTGAATGCAAGCTAAAGTCACATGTACGTTAGAGAATTTTTTGTCTCAGGCCGTCGTGCAAGGTTAGGAGGGGTCTCGGTTTCTTTGGGTATAAAAGTATGCATCTCCGCATGAATGATGGGGAAAGGATAATTCGAAGGTTGAACATGGAGTGTTTTATGCATCCCTTTGTATGTTTCTGGAATCATCAATCATGTCGCTGATTTACTAAGTTAGAGTGTTGAAAAAAATGATATGGGAGTATAAATGTATGATCGTGGCATAATGGAAGGAAAACGCGACATCATATCACAGCGACTTATTTGTAGTAACGGTGTAAAAACGAAATCAACCACCATCTAAGCCATCGTATTCCCTTTTTTTACAACACAGTATTTGAAGTGGCTGATTGATGCAAATAAGCTAGGGCTGATCATGTAGTTTAGGTTTCTATTGAGCGATAGGTTGTCTTTGGTCTCTCACATGCGCGAAGATAACAAACTATCTAAACTTGGCCAGAGCATGGCAATTGTACTCGGTATTTCTTCTCCTTAATACAGTGCCGCACAATCCTCATGTTTACTGATCAAAAGATGATTATCCCATATTTCGTCCCATGTAAAATAAAAGGAAAAGATCCTTGTTAAAGATCTATGTTTGATAATTGCTTAAATGAAAAGAAAATAATCACAGGTTGAAATACCATCTCCTCTCCTTCCAAAATAATTAATGGATAGATGTGGGTGTATATATTATAGATCTTGGCATATTAGAGAGACTCTATGGTCATGCATGCACTCCGTCCAACCTTCTAGCGGTATGTAATCCATCAAAGTTGAAGTTGGCAGCAAGTAATGCATGCAGCCATCAAAGTTGAAGTAGGCAGCTGCTAGATAGCTAAAGTCTTTCGCCACGGATTGCCACACAAGAATGCATGTTGACCCACATTTGATGCTGTCAATTCATAATGTTCACATTACCTTTGACTTGCTATCAAATAAACTCAAAGTCTAGCATACATGAATAGTCTGCTGCATGCTACCTTGACTCCTAGCTACAGCGTTGAGAGAAAATCAGCTGGCTGAATTTGTCTTGACGTGATCAAGTTGATTTCCTATCTTTTTTAACATAATTTGATTGACTTTTGTGGCCCAGCTTCAAAAGAGTAACCATGATAGCTCCTTTTACAGTCCAGGCACACCTTGTATACCTAATGCCTCCTGTTTAAAAGGTTACATATTCTGTAATCTACAATTCACATATGCAACATTTAATAAATCTAATACTGTAAGATGGCGACATATTCAGACTATTTTCTTACATATTATGGTACCGTTGGCACTGAAATAAAATGCATGCATCATATATAGCTTTGTCTGGTTAGGTCTTTTAGTTAAAAAACTACCAGAGAATTTCTGAAACTGCACAAGCTTTCAGATGCACGCATGGATGTAGGAACAATTGATTAAGTCCATTTTGCCAAAAATATCAGATGGAACTTCAACAACTACTATTGTCCAAAGTCCTAAGCATGTATGTCAAATAGGGATGAAAGCGGTCGGGAAACGGTCGGAAAAAGGCTAAATCGTTTTCAATTTCATATTTTTTCTCGTTAGCGAAATCGATAGCGGTATTTGTGGAAACAAATACGGCGTCGGTATTACGGGAATATCGAAAATGAAATTACCACGACATAAATATGCGGTATCGGTCGGGAATCGATATTAAATATCGGAAACACAAATGTGTATAAAAATATCAAATGTGAATATATATTGTTGGTATTTGAAATAACTACAAATGTATCATACACGGACATTTGAAAAGATATGTTCAAATTTAAATAAAAAGGGAGTCTCGATTTCACGTGATAGGAAAGAGCCTGGATTCCTTTCCCTTATTGCATTTGGTTTTTCCCGTGAAGCCGATCTTTTTTGGCAACCGGGAAGGGGATCCTAAGATTAAGCTTAGACCACTCTTAACTTATTGTCTATTTTAATTTAGAATATAATATATATATTTGATTGGCTAGACTAATATAAAACGATAAAATATCACGGTAATTTCTGTCTTAAAACGGAAATTATCGGAAACGATCGGTAAAGTCTAAAATCGTTTTCATTTTTGTTTCCACCAAATATTTTCACTTTTGTTTCCATTTTCTCGGTATATCATTTTCAACTACTACGGTCAGAAGAAGTCAGAAACGAGCCTCGGTTATCCGATAAATTCCGTTTTTGCTTTCATCCCTAATGTCAAACCAAAACTCTGAAGCAACCTGAATTAGCTGGCCATTGCTATCCACTTTTAGGACACACCAGGGTCCTGCCCATGAAGTCGCACCTGACAGACAAGAGGAAAAATAGCCCCTGGCAGCAGTGCGACGTGATCGGAGTCGAAGTCATGTACCATTGACATTGGAGCAGCCTCACTACAATAAATGGTCTGTTTTACTGACTATGTGCTGGTGTGTTTGACGCATCAGAGTCTACCACCATGTCTCTCCATTGCAGACAGGAGCTTCAAAAGTCATCACATTGCATGCAACTAATTCTATGAACACACGTATGGACCAGGCATTCTTGTACGCTTTCTCAGTACCTCTTCTCTTTCCCTAACAAAGCTCGTAAGAGAGTAACAAAAATGCTTACTTTGCTAACCTCACAGGCTCAAGGCACTGCCAAAGTCGACGAAGCACAACCAAAACTGCGAAACAGTAGCACTCACGAACCGCTCGCAGGGCCAAAAAATGTCAAAGCATCTTCATGCATTGCAACACGTCGCAGCCATGCAGCGATCCCGACACATCGGTTTTTGCCATACAAAAAATGCACGGTCATGTGTCGATTACAGCCCGACGGCCCAATTCCCATGGGCAATGAATGGTAGAAATGAAGCAGTCTCATATACACCTTGTGTGCTTTTGTTGCTTCCTGAGTGTTCGTCTAAACACACAGGCCCATCGTCGAATATTCGAACATCGTCTACAATGAGAGATGGGTGCGCCAAGGGCGCGCCGCAGCGTCTAGTTGGAGTAATGGAAGCACGAAAAAGTTGGACAGGGACAGGCACAAGCGACAATGGTACATGGTGAGAGGCGTAGTAATGAACAATGAAGAGCTCTTTGAGTTGTGGATGGATGCTATTCTTTCTTTTGGATTTCCTTCTCTCGTGAGTCGTGACTTTCTCTTTTTATCTCTATATAACCCGAGAGGACAATATTATTAGATTCCCATGAAAATCAGCCGCCATGTATGCACCCTCTTGATTGCCCTCTCAGTGCACTTATACACCAAACTAAACTTGCTAACTTCCAGTCAACAAATGTTTATTATTAAATCCTATTATTTTTAATATAAGAATTAAATCCTATTATTTATGAATATAAGAATTTTCACAAATGCTTAATTGTTCATAAAAAAATTCCATACCAAACTATATGATCGATGTTTGTGAAAATTTATTTACTGAGCAATCTCTTATATGTCCTCCTTTGCAACTTTTTGTCTGCTGGGTCACTTATATCTTGCTGATGGGTAGTCCTTTTAGTTTTGTTTAAGTGATGCGAGAATTTACTTACCTCCATTTAGTGTACTATTTCTGGTAAAAGTAAAAGCTTGTATGTTTCCCTCCGTTTTGAGCTTATATGTCATTCTAGTTATATTCTAAGTCAAATGTTTCTATCTTTGACCATAACTTTCCATAAATTCATAAAGTGAGACAATATGCAAATTTGATTGGAAGTATTGATATGGTTAATGTAAATACATGTATCTTATGAGTTGTTAAAAAAATAATGGTAAATTATAGGAAAGTTTGACTAAGCATAAAACCAGATTGACAATTAATTTAAAGCAAAGCAGGTACTTATTTGGTTTTAAAATCAGCTAATGATGGTCAACTATTTTTACGATCAAATAGTTATTAACCTCTCAATTTGTTTTCTTAAGGGACTCATTCACACCTTAAAGGCTTAAACTAGTGTAATATTACATGGCAATATTCCAGCCTTTGTATGTGTTGTGGTATCCGGCCATTTGTCTGGAGAGAGACCTCAATGAGTTGTACAGTATATAAAAAATGGTAAAAAAGTCATAAGTTTTTTTAAGTTGTAAAAATCATAAGATCCAAGTGTTCATTATATAAAAAATGCTGCCATTGTACAAACAAGGAAAAATGGAAAAAAAAAATCACAAGTTGTGCTACACACGCAAATAAGTGCTGGATCAAGAGATTCCGTACAATATATAGAGCTGCTAAAGTAAACTGTCATTTATCGTGGTCACTGCTGGACCAATTACATGCACACTAGGCAGCAGATGGAACTAGCTAACTAGTAGTTTATCCACCTGCACATGCTTCGATCTGCACGTACAAGATGGTCTACTACAAATCCTTCATTCCGACTGAGCAAATTAACAACGTCGCGTGGATGCAACGAGAGCTAATGCAAAACTTACATGGTACACAAATGCAAATATGCATATACATATATATAGAGACTATGTACGAAGAGATGCAACAAAAGCAGCTAATTAATCTAAACTAATAATTAATTATAAGGTGTACAAGATGATACATATGGATTACGACGAATCACGAGGCGTGGAGCATCTTCTTGTAGTACTCTTCGTCGTCGATCCTCCAGAGCGAATAGTCGGAGCAGAACTCCCACACCGGCGACGGCATCGACGCCGGCTCGGCAGGGGCGGCGGCGGCGTGACAGCCGACGATGCCCCAGCTGTCCATGTAGCTCGCCGCCGCCTCCGCCGCCGCGATCTCGCTCCACAGCTGGTCCATGGTGTATCCCTCCTGCTGCTGCGGATGGCTCGCCGGCGTGGTGGTGGTGGTCGTCGACGCCTCATCGAGCTCGGCGTCGTCGTGTTCTTGCTGCGCTGATGATGATTCGGTCACCGTCGACGACGACGTGTTCGGGGAGCCGGAGAAGGAGGTGGTGGTGGTGGTCACCGACGACGAGGAAGGCGACGCCGCCGCCGCCGTCGATTTGTTGTCCTTGAGTGCCTTCTGCTTCCTCATGCGCGTCCTCCAGAAGTTCTTGATCTCGTTGTCGGTGCGGCCGGGGAGGCTCCTGGCGATGCGGGACCACCGGCTCCCCCACTTGCCGTGCAGCTCGAGGATGAGGCTCTCCTCGTCGGCGGTGATGCGGCCTCGCCGGAGGTCGGGGTGGAGGTAGTTCACCCACCGGAGACGGCAGCTCTTGCCAGTGCGCTTGAGACCTGCACCAGGGAACCCCATGCAGAGAGAGAAGAAACAAGGGAGAAAAAAATTGGTTATTTACACCGCTCGCCCCGTATCCTGAAATCACCATCCTCGTGCATGCATCATACTAATTTAAATTGTTCCGATGATGCATGCACGGGGATGATGATGCACCCTCCACCGCGCAAACCTGAGACCTTTGCTAAAAAATCCCACCGGCGTTCGCCAAACAAACGCACGAACCATACCAGCTGAGCGTCTTCCTCCTCCGTCCACGGCCCCTTCCTCATCGCCATCGTCCCCTCACCACCCTTCTTGCTGATCTTGCTATGCATGGTCGTCGCCGACACGATCGATTGATCCATCATCTTCTCTTCCTGATCTGATTCTGCTTCTCTTCCCTACGAAGTAGTTGTTGCCTCCAATCCGGCCTGAGACTGCAGAGACAAAAGGCGGCCGAGCTTGATCGACCTGCGAGGAATTGAAGAAGAAAGATGGCTCGTCCTTTCCTTTCCCCTCAGGCAGGACTCCACTTGTGTATGTCTAGATTCTACACTATTAGATCCGGTGTACTGGCCACTTGGGTTATATAGGCAGAGTGCTTGGCTCTTGCTCCTAGCTAGCAGCCCAGCGCGACCTATAGTGCGTCCTGAGGTCAGTAGTGGCCATCCGCACTGAAAAATTCGCCTATCGTGTTCCAGCACTTGTGACTTTCTCTAGAGTCATCTCACAACTCACGTCATGGTTTTACTCTCGCCCAATTATTGATACATCATATGTGTATGTATATCAGGTGAAACTCATTACAAGTTTTGAAAACATGATGTTGCAATGGATTCATTTGCAAGCATCGTTTGGTTGGTTGATCATGTAGGTAATATCTTGATATCCGTTACAAGTGATTGTAATGGAAAAAAACGCTGTTCAATTTTCAATTTTGAATGATTACATTTCACCTGATAGCTATGTATTACACTACCAGAAACTGGGTCTTTAGTGACGGCCAAATACCCTCACAAAAATGGGAAAAACCGTCACCAAATTAGTTGCTGTCGGTTTGCCGTCACAAAAATACCCAGTTTTTGGTAGTGTTATGTGCAATAATTATTTTTTACACGTATTAATTGCAAGTAATTTAAGCTTTCCAAACTCAATGTTGCAAATGGCGTTTCAACTTTTTGCAAGCATTCTTTTGGTGTGTGTCATGAGTGTAACATTTTAATTGTTGTGAAGTGGCTGGTACTGAAACCAACACAATTTGCAACATAATCAAACTACTGCTTTCAATTTTGGATTATTAAATACTCCTATCAAACAATGAAAGACATCTAGTGCAAGAAATATTCTACAAAAACATAAATCAAGCCAACCTCGGTAAGTTATCGGTATTTTGATTGCGAGATAGTAAAGACCTAAGTGCACCACAATATCTCCATTTCATGTTGTCCCACGCAACTGATAGGATGTTTAATGACATCAAGATCAGACAATTTTTGGACATCTGAATCGCTTGTTAGCAATTATAGAGTTGCATAGCTAAACTGCATAGAAATATCTGCTATAGTGGTTGTTCACTACTAGAAATTTTTGGACATCTGAATCGCAACTGATACGTTGTTCACTACTAGAAGGGCGTCATCATTGACGATATGATTCTTGACGCCTTCTAGGTGATGTTGGTTACATATATTAAGTTCCATGTTGCAGTTCTTAAGCATATCCTTGCTTTCTTAAAAAAAATAAAGAAAAAAAATGAGAGAATTTGTTCTCTGTTGACAAGGAAAACTTATCAACGCCAACTGCATTCCTTCCATGCTCGCATCATATTTAAGATGGACAGATTGGCAAAATTAGTCTAAGAAATAAATAGTATTAAACTATTACTCACGTGTTCTTTTTTATGAGTTTACCCTTCTATAGGCTTGTGTTATGAAAAACCATTAGGTGAACACATTTACGCATGGCTTTGCTTAAAAGCTGTCTCATGCTATCTCCCTTACTCGCTATATTTGTCTCCTAAGCCGTTTATTGTGGCCGACTATAGCAAAATCACCGAGCTAAATAACAAACATAGCACCCACGCACTAGATAAAAAGAACATATTAAGGAATATGCCTGTACTTTTGTTCTCGAAATCTTGTGAAATCAAATAAAAGAGATTTCAGGTTGAGTAGGAGTCAGATTTTTTTTAGATATATGTGCAGTATGAGGTCATGCTTGTTTAAATGGGGAAGTGATCGGTTATTCAACCTTGCTACTAGTGGTATCCACCCAATCATCACACAAAAAGGTGTAGCCCACTACCAGGTTTAGAAATCCAGTACTCTAGTCCTTTTTTTTAAAAAAAATGCAGGATATATCTACAAACTTAGCTTTTGTTGTCGAGACATCAGATTTCATAAACAAGTTCAATTTTTGTAGAATTGAATGAATTTTGGTAACCCCTGTAGTGCTCCAATCCAAACAGGACATACAAGAATCATTATGTGCAGAATTAATTCATGTGGCTTCTTAAAATGGGACATTAATCATCAATGCGGAAAAGAGCAGATGTTTTATTTTCCAGAAAACTTTGATGCCGTAAACCTAAAGATTATGCGCATCTCTTGTTCTGAAGCTTCACCATATATGGGAGTAATGGAATCTGGGATGGACGTGCTATTAAACCGCAAACATTTAGACGTCAATTTCTTCTCGGCTGGACGTGGGTAGATAGAAAGGCTCAACTCTTGGGCGGTCACTGTTATGCTATGACCTTCTCATCATTCCCCCTCAAGAAAGAAAAGAAAAAGGCAAGCTGATAAGTGATAAGATGGGTGATGTGGCAGTGCGCGTACAAAATGTGCAACCTACGGTTCAGCTTGCACGTTAGTGCAGAGCACGATGACATATATATACGTTTGAAAAGAGTTAGCCGCAATTCAACTTATCCATCTTACCAAGCACTAGCAGTGACCATCCGGTTTCAAATCCATCACTAAATTTACTGTTATTAAACAGTGAAGAGCTATTATGATCGGATTGACGATCAAGTAAGAGAACGAATAAATCCGATCAATTATATATTACTAATTTTGCTTGCTAAGAGCCTGAGCTTGGCGCAATACATTGTGCGTTCTTTTTTTCTTTTAATACAATCTGGACAAGGCTTTGAGGAAATTAGTAAGAAAGAATTTACTTTGAGAGGAAGCTTAAACTAGCATCTGAAGATAGAATTGTGCTGACATGAAAAGGCCGGAAAGGTGACACGGACAGCACCATGTTGGATTGGAGGATAGCCCCACTTGGAGGATAGTCATCGAGCTCCCCCTTTATCCTGCCTGCTGATCACCGTCTTCTCTTTTTTATGGAACCCATATCTTCTTCTTATCCCGTACATTGCCGTTCAATCCGGCTTCGTCATTCAATCGGGAAGCCTCCAACACTTGGATTGGTTTTCCGGAAAGTGCAGATCCATTGTTGCTTTTCTTGATAAGATTTGCAACACTAAGGTAGATATGGTAGTGAAGCACGCGTGATCCCAAAGAATTGTCTATAATGCGACATGTTAGTAAAAGAAAACTCTATGAATTTTTGCACACCATAACAATTCATTTCTGAATTTGGCAGGAACCAAAACAACTCTTCTAACTATATAATGGCTTCTGGAGAATTCATGAGCTCCAACGTGGTGGGATGACAAGCTCGGACGGCTGGCCTTCTGGTCCTTGGAAAGTTAGGCCAAACCTTGTGGTAGCAGGAAGCAACGATCCCTGCCACATGCTGCCAAAACGTGTTGTGCTTTCTAGCCGCACTCGCATTAACATAGTATATATCAACAGAACGATAGAGCACGTTGACAATAGATGTAGTATTGAGTGGTCCAAATTTATGCAGAAATAGCACGTCAACAACTGGACGTGGCATTTCCAGTCTTAACATATTTCCACTCTCTCAGGGGAAAAAGAAAACTTTCATTCTTTCCTTGGAAACTAAAGGGAAACACGACTAGCAGAAATGATCTTACATAAGCAAACTTATAAGCCATGTATGCTTGTAACAGGTTTATGTCAACAAAATACTAGTTCAACTGAAGTTCGGGCTGGCTAAATCACAACACCCAATCCAGTGACTGAAGTGTCGGACGGTATTACAATCAGGATTGTGCATCCGAAGTTCAGCATAATACAGGAGAGCAGATAGCCACCACGAAAAGGAAAAGGAGGCATCAGAACCTAGCCATCCAACCTCCTGTACAAAGTTTGAACCTTATTAAGAGCAACACCCTGAATGAGCAGCATCTCAGCTCTTTCTGCTCTCCTCTTCTTTCATCTTTTTCTCCCACCTACGTTTCTGAAGGGAAAAAAAATACAAGCACAAAAAAGTCAAGATGAGCCACTTAGATCCTTTAAGAGTCATGCCTAGTCAATATATTATCCATTAAATATAACTGTCATCAGATTTCTTCTAGCACAAAAAGGGTATATTCATAGACCCAGATCAATGGGTACCAGTCCCGTGAGATTGCTGATAGCCATGATTTGAGTCGCAGATGGAACCAAAATTAGTAGCTTAGTTTTGAAAAGAAAGGAAATGGTGAACAACTGACAGGAAATTTTGTTGTAAGTGCAGATCTTAACTATCAGCGCACTCTCACTATTTTAGAGGTATGCATGTGTAGCACAGTAGTTTATGCCTACCTTAAGCACTGGGTTAATGATAAGAAAGGGATTATGCACCTGTATTACAGTATTAGTTATGGCTAGATCTGCAACCCTTTGTTACTGGATAAGCACACAACCGAGGCTATTGTCAAAATGGGACCAACAGATCAGGATCGAAGTGAAATGAGACCTAAAAGGCTCTAATAGCAAGGGGGAATAGATCAATAGAACACCTTCCCATCAGCTAAGGATGAATGGGATTGGTAATATAAAGTAGTACATCTGACACGAGTTGTTGTCAATGCTAGGCTTCAACATACCAATATTCAAGCTAGGTATATGTATGTATATGCCATCAATCGAACACTATCAATTAGAACAAAACAGAACAATTGATATTACCTAAAACATTGAATGGTTATAACTTATAAACAAGATTTCTATTGTGCATAAAAACTTAGAAAAACTGGTATATCCTTGACAAGCGTCCCCCACTGATTGCAGCCAAAAGGCATCAGTGGAAGGAATTTCCGGGGAAATTCCAAGATAAGCTTCTGTCTTAAAACTAGTAAGTTGAAACGACCAATATCCCGGTCATGTGGCTTCTCAACAATAGGCTACAGATGACCCGTAGAAACCAACAAGAGAGGAAAACCAAAAACAGAAGAAAGAAAAAGAAAATAACAAAAAATGGAGAAAGAAAAGAGAAAGAAGGGTAAAAGAAGGCGATGAAAAAGTAAAAGACCAAAGAAGCTAATTAAATCAAGGTTCTGGCACGAGGATTGCTAGTTTCCACTCTGTCCTATCCATGGCTCGCTCCTCTATGCTATTCCACCTTCATGTCCCTCTTCAGACTCCGGCCAAGTCAAGGTTGGTCGAGCTCTGCCTCTCTTCACATTTTCTGGATGTTTTATTATCCCGCTACACACTGGTGGCTTCTCAACATTGGCGACTAAAATTCCAAGTATGCTCATGTTTACCAATGGCGTTTGCAATTGTCTAAAAGAGTGTCATCTAAATATGCGTGGCTCATACAATTGTCCTGCATTTGTGTCACTGTGATTTTGTGCTTACGAGAGTCCAAACTTAAGCTCAACATGCCTTGATCTGAGAAAAATGAGACCTAACATTCTCTCAGATAGAGAGGGCATATACTAGAACAGAATGATCTTGTGCTACCTTTTCCACCACCAGCAGCTAATATCTACCAGGAAAGAATAACACCAAACGAACTGGCTTATAGTAAGAGAATGAATCTGATACTAAGGGGCCTTTTTTTTTTTAACCTGATACTAAGGGGCCATTGTGCTAGGCTTCGGCAGGGGCAAAGCCAGGATTCATGCAAAAGGGGGGGGGGGGGGGGGGGGGGGGGGGGCGGGGGCAAGTGGATAGTGGTCATAGGTAGGCTCAAAGTGTTAGGGTAAATTACATGCACAAAAGAATGACAATGTTTTGCTAATTTGTTCCAATATAACATGCATCCGAGCTGCAAGAGTTCTAGGTTGATTTTTTTTTTTTTTAAAATGACATAGATAGACAGATTATTCATGGCATCACCAGCAAAAAATTCTGGCCTGGTATACCCAACGGGAACTCCTGAAGTTACCTACCGTATCAAGAAAGCAGCAGCTGAACAACAACAGCCTACGTGCGACGGAGTAGCAGGAGAAAAATCTGATAATCGGTCACATTTAACCAGTGACTACTCTCATCTTACAGCGGCGCCATCGAGGACGAATTAACGACTGCTAAGAGCCATGAAACCAACTCTCTCTCTGCTCTCATCAAACTAGCGGTTTGGAATCCCGGGCTTCAGTAAACTTTTGGCCAAACAAGCACATACGGTTGAGGATGCTCTACTAGTAAAGCATTAGAGATTAGGAAGTTGATTAAGGAGGCCAGGTATTTGTTTGGGGGTGGCAGCCACCTCCCCTCCCCTCCCCCCCCCCCCCCCCCCCCCCCCCACCACCACCCCCCTCCCGGTCTTCGCCCCTGGCACACCAAAAATTCAAGTTTATTATCTCAATTTAAGTATATACTTAGCAACGATTGTTACCACTTTCATTTTAACTACACATGAGTTAGCAAATGTCACAGTTATACACGATGATTGCTGATACGAATGCTCTGTGTCCACACTGGATCGCAAAGTAGAGTACAACAGGTTGCAAAGTATAGTTAAAATCTGAGGAAGCACGAACCTTGTAGTCGAGCAGCATCTGGGGCATCTTCTTCATCAACTCAACAGTGTTCGCTCGCCTGAGAAATGAATCAAATCACACCGGGTTAAGCATAAATCACGCAGGCAACCAACCAAGCAAGCAATGGGAAGAACACGGAAATGCGCGCTTACTTCTCAGCAGAGATGCGGTCGCACTTGTGGCCCTTGCGCTTGGTTCGCATCTCACCGCGTGGAGGGTCGTAGGTCCAGTCCTCGCCGGCGAGGAGAACCTCCTTGCGGAGGCGGGCGCGCTTGCGGGCGCTGATGCCGAGCGGCTTCCACGCGCCGAGCTCCCAGTACCCCCACACCCCCTTCCCGAGCTCCCCCTTGAACTTCGCCAGCTTCTCCCGCCACGGGTAACCCTCCGCCCACCTCGCCGCCGTCGCGGCCGCCGTCTCCGCCGCCGCCTTGCCGGCCATCGTTTCAGCTTGCGATTGCTCTGGCTCAGTTAGGGTTCTGCCTGCTCTCACCGGCGGCGGCCCGGGTAGAGGCTGTGTGTATTGGGCCGTATTTGGGCCTGGTCCACCGGAGGTTAATATTCCGGGCTTTCATGAGCCACATTTGATGAGGTGTGGTCTGGCCCATTTTAGCCCATAGAAGCCCACATATTGGTTGAAGGAAAGGAAACCCTTCTCGTCGGCCGTCTCGTCCTCTCTTCTCCCACGAAAACCTCTCGCAGCCGCAAACGCAGCGGCGGAAGGAGCAGCAGCCATGGTGCTCCGGCGCAAGAAGTTGAAGCAGAAGCTCGACACCCTCCTCCCCGACAATGAAGCCGGGGCGGAGGACCCTGGCGCGGAGGCGCAGGCCTTGAAGGAGCGGCTTCTCTCCTCCAAACGGCCCCGCCCCAAGCGTCCCCCTCGCAAGAAGCTGTCCCCTGAAGAAGAGGAAGCCTTGAGGCTCCAGGCGGAAGAGGAGTGGAGAAAGGAGGTGGAACTGAAGAGGGAGGAGAGGAGGAAGGAGAAGAAGGAGAAGAGGAGGATCAGGAGGTTGATGGAGGCAGAGGCCGCTGCTGCCACGGAGGAGACGCAGAAGGTGGAAGGGGAGGTGGAGTCGGAGGCGGAGGACAAGGAAGATCCGGTGGAGTTTGCTGACCCTGCTGTTGGGTCTGACCATCCAGTTATGGCAGAGGACAGGTGAGTTAAGGTTTGAAAATTGGTGCCTTTTGAATATAATGAATCAATGAAATTTGCTATCAGTTACAGAAATTGCATCTTCTATAGTGTACCAATGTGGCTAATAGTTACAGCAATAGAATCCTGTACCTGTAATAAGAACAATATCGCATTAACTGCCACTTAGTCAGAGATGGACAACAAATGCAGGAGTTATAGGCTTAAATACCCCGGTTTAGAATGTGGAGCTTTGCCATTTGCCATTGGTTGTTTGAACTATTGTTACTCCTTAATAGCGCTTAACATCCTCTGTAGCTTTCTTATTATACTGCTATCTTATTGGAAGCTGTTGTGACACTTTTTGAAAGAGCCAACTTCAGTTGCTTTTTATTTATGTCTTTACTCAATTGATGAACGAATTCGAGCTATAGCAGCGTGTAAGATGTGATATTTACAGGCAGCAATTCATTGATACTTTGCTATTCTTATACCAGGGAGCAAAATGTAGACAAGGTGGAGGTGACCAAACCTGGAGTAGGTTCCAACAATTCCACTGTTGCAAATGATAGGTGAGCTGGGGCCTGGGGCACAATAGATTGGTGCTTTTTGTATTTTCTTTCTTTCTTTGAATCATTGTTAGTATGTTTCTGTGTTGAGTCATTAACTCTCTAACTCCTGGCTATGTGATTGCAATACAAGTAGGGGCGCATCCTTGGGTCTAACTGGTGCCCCCCCCCCCCCCCCCCCCCCCCAATCCCTCCCGTATTAAAAAGTGTGGGTGGTGGAGCAAATTTGCAGCTGTTCTTGTCCAGTGTTGCACTAGTTGTGTAATATTTTGCATTCTTTGTTTCAGGGAACAAAGGAACAAGATGGAAGTTGCTAAACATGGAGCTGTGTCAGACAATCCTGTCATCACTGAGAACATGTGAGTTCAGAGCATGGTAGTTGGTGTTTTTGAAATTGTTAGAAGTAATCCTTGTGTTTCTGGAATATAGTAGAATAAGCTGGTAGAGTGTTTCCGGAGTCTAGTAGAGTGTGTTCCGGAAACTAGTAGAAGTAGCTCTGCAGAAGGTACTGTAGCAAACCGACCTGCTGTTGCTGGCATGTTATGGAACCTAGGAGAAGTAGCAGCCAGCCGCCTTCATGTAGGAGTAATATAAATAGCATCTAGTGTGCAATGTAATGAAGTGCCTCAGTTGCTAGCTGCTGCCCAGCACCCTGCCCTGGACCCAACAGAAATAATGAAAGGCATTTCATTCTTGTTGGATTGGCGGGAATAGGGCGTGGAAATAGGAGAATAGTTTATGTTAAAATATTATAAATGTATAGCTTATTGACATGATGAATGTGTTGGAAAATGTAACTGTGGAGTCATCCAGGATATTGGTTTTGTATTATTTTGATTTTCTAGTATTCTGCATAGTGTTTTTTTGATAATACACAGGAAATTGTTTACCATCTGTTTTGTTTGTGAATGAACATCAAAGTAAAACACATATTCTGTCTACGGTGTTATAATGTATTGGCAGTGTGTTCATTCAACTTATGCGGGCTGGGGTTATTTAGCTGCTTAAAGGGTGCTGAACTCTCTTGACACTAGTGGTGTAATGTTTAGTTGTTTACGGAAAAATTGTTTCAGGGAGCAGAGTATAAAGAAGGTGTATGTTGGTGGCATCCCCTACTATTCATCTGAGGATGACATAAGAAGTTTCTTTGAAGCATGTGGCAGTATCACGGCAGTTGATTGCATGACTTTTCCTGAGAGTGGGAAATTCAGGGGCATCGCCATCCTCACATTTAAGGTTAGCTTTTGCTTCCTTTAGTTTAGAGTTCCTGCTCTTTGGGGAACATGATATTTACTTGCATATACAACTTTAGACATTTTGTCACTGCATTACATGAACATTTTTCATTCCATTAATTGGCTTCAGATGACAATCTGGCTTGTTAAAAGTTACAATATGGAGGTTGTAGGTTTGGCAGCTTCAAAATTCGTTATCAGTCTGTCTTTACGGCCTCTGATTCCATAGACTTTTCATCTGCATGGTCTTAATTCCATTTAATTTTGCTTAATTCAAATAGACATGGTACAAGAATGGGATGCTGCTCAGTGCTCAGTAAATTATTTGGCTTGCCAAAACAATGTCATTTGCAGTTTATATGTTTGTATATTGAACCTGAAACTTTTTTTATTGTCAGACCGACGCTGCCGCACAGAGAGCATTGGCTCTTGATGGTGCAGATATGTGAGTACTGAGTACACATCCATCTGGACGTTATTCGTATGGTTTAATCATAGATGATGACATTCTTGTTATCCGTTTCAGGGGAGGGTTTTATTTGAAAATTCAGCCTTACAAAGCTAACAAATCGGACCGTGTAGTCCGCCAGAAGGAAGATTTTGCACCAGAGTTGATAGAGGGATACAATAGGATATATGCTGGAAACCTACCATGGGACATAACAGAAGATGATATAAAAAAGTTCCTTTCTGATTGCAAGATTTCATCCATCCGATTTGGAAAAGACAAGGAGACAGGTGATTTCAAAGGCTATGCACATGTTGATTTTTCTGATAGCACCTCTCTTGCTGTTGCTTTGAAGCTTGATCAGAAGGTGATCAAGGGGCGACCAGTCAGAATCAGATGCGCTGTTCCTAAAAAGGATAACCAGAAAGTCAATGACAATGGGAACTCCGATCATCCAAAGAATAAGATTCGGACATGCTATGAATGTGGCACCCCGGGCCACCTCTCGTCGTCTTGCCCAAATAAGAAGGATTCTGAAGTTACTTCTGACGAGAAGAAGATTAATGTTGATTCAGCCACAGCATCATCTAAGAAGAGGCGAACATGTTATGAATGTGGGACTCCTGGTCATCTCTCATCAGCTTGCCCAAACAAAAGGGCTGCAGACTCTCTTTCTAACAACAGAGAACCTGATGATGATGCGAAGCCTTCACCTACCATTGTGTATGAGGAAAAGAAAGTTGGCGATGAATCAAATGCAGCACCTTCAAAGAAGAGGCGGACATGCTATGAATGTGGGACTCCTGGCCATCTTTCATCGGCATGCCCAAACAAAAAAGCTGCATACTCTGTTTCTAACAACAGGGAGCCTGATGATAATGCTAAGACTGCAACTACTACCATGCCTGAAGAAAAGAATGTGGGCGACGAATCAAATTCAGCACCTTCGAAGAAGAGGCGGAAATGCTATGAATGTGGCATCCCTGGTCATCTCTCGTCAGCTTGCCCCAACAAAAAGGCCTCCGAGATAGTTCGTTTTGAAGACAAATCTGAGATTGTTTCAGAGACTGCACCTTCAGCCGTTGCTGATGAAATGAAGGTCAGCGACGACACAAAACCTGTGCCTGCAAAGAAAAAGAAAAGGCGAACATGTTATGAGTGTGGCATTGCAGGCCATCTCTCATCAGAATGCCCGAACAAGACAGCTGCTGAGGTCAAATGATTGTAGGTCGTTTTGTTTGTTTGTTGAGGATTTAATCCCGTTGTATTCTGTGCTTTGTTACATTTGAGCTTTGAAGGAAGTTTTGTCAGTAGGTTGCCGTCTGATCCTGAGACGTTTTTTGACAGGCAGTGTAAGCACCATAGACAAGTGTTTAGCTTATCAAATTTTGAATGCAGGATAAAGGTATACATGGTGTTATAAATTTTACTGGGATCATCATCTATTGTTGGGAAAATATATAGCATGAATAAAAGGAGTCGGACATGTCGTGGCGCTGGGAATGTGGCCGTTATTTGTACGGCCGGCGTTTTCGCAGGAAAACATCACCAGCCCAGGACCTGATTCCTCTAACATGATGATATGTGCAAACACTACAAAACAATGGAAAAAATAGTCATCCTCGTAACTAATTTCTGCTTTGAGTGCACGTTTACAAGGCCTGTTTGGAAGAGGTCTTTTGTTGTGGATCTTTGGAAGAGAAATATCTGGGAATGTTTGGGCAAATTGAGCCCTATAAATCTGCATCCAAAAATTTCTTCATCCGACATATCCAAATTACTCGTAGTTAACCCATGCTGACCTCATCCCGCAAACACCACGCCCCGATCTGATTCAGTCGCCACTTCTCTACGTGACGACATCACTGCCCTTGGCCAGACCGGTGTCTGCTACTCAGTCATAGAGCCGGATTCTTAGATTCATGGAAGAAGAGAGCAATCTGCATCATCACAGTGGAGACCTACGTGGAGATGCCGACCAAAACCATACAAAATTAAGTCGAGCTAGGTGCGTGCTCATAGACGCAAGCAAATTTTTTAATTCGTAGTAGTAATGGTGCATTGCTACTCCTGTCCGGATCCCAACTGGAACGCAGAAACTCGTTGGGGTTATCTCATCAGATAGCGACTGAACTCCTTCTGAAAAGCAAAGAAGAGTTCTTAGGTAACCGGTTTCCTGACATGGAAGAGCAAAAGGTTGCTGATGACAGGGTAACATGATTGTCAATGCACCATACTACATTTCCCTTTTGATTATGCCACAATTCATTCGCATTTTTTCATAAGACTGTCATTTTCCTTACTCTGCATATCATGCCCAAAAATTATTTCATGAATATAAGGACCAAATTTTTCTAGCTAGTCAGACGATCAAAAAAGGAAGATACCACTCCTGTTATTCCCTACTGATAATTTCTTCATCCGTTCATCTGCATCGAGCTTTTATGCAGTTCTAATGAGATATTTTTCAACAAATAATAAAGATATGCTACTGATGGGTAGCATCATCACGGCACTACCATGTCCTAGCATAAATTATACAGCTCGCTGTGGATTTAAAATTCACCCTACTTTTTCTGTTTGGAGCTGCCTGGAACCGCATCACAGGGGAGAAGTGGATAGAACATGGCGACCAAACTGAATCAAAGCTGGTATCTTAAAACACTACTCCCTCATGGTCATAGGTCATTGTTTTCTGATTTTTCATTCAACTTAATTTTTCCTGACCGCAAAAAATGAGAGATCGGTGCTGATATTCCAGACTAGGTGTACTGATTTTGCCTCCTTATTTTTCCCTTAGGAAATTCGGTATGCTGCCTCTGAAGCAGCATGGGGCACTTATGCTGATGTTAATTGCCCCCCCCTGAATCCGAGAGGAATATACCGGCTTTTCGTAGCACGAAACAGCAGTTTCAACTTTCAACTCAGTGATGGAACGCAGAATATCATATATTACGTAACCTTTTGAATCAGCAGTAGCTACCTTGAGTAGTGCGGCTTCTTGAAAGATTCTTCTGTATTCAGTGGACGGCTCACTGCTGCATGCTCACAGAAAAATATTCAGAAAGAAGATGCAGCAAACAGAAACAGCTCAAACTTCTATTACTATCTTTTTGCCTTATTTTTTACATGAATGATACTGGTTGACAATATGAGATGCAGCCCCAGTGTCCATTAAGTTATAGTTGCTATGCTCAGCAAGTTTCACGATGCGATGAAAACAATTGCATAATGAAGCAAGGAACCAGTTTGTCCTTTGATACTGCAGCACCAAGAATTTAGGAATAAGTAGCAAGTAAGTCAACACAAGCAAATTGCATCATTGGCCCCCCTAAGACTGAATCAGTGCAAACTAACATTTTGCACAAGTTTGACATACAGATATCTCGAGTTTCTGATTCTGCAGTTGTGGAATCTTGAAGCAAACAACAAAGCAAAGTTCTACTTTTGATCTCTTATATATGCGGAGAACAGCAGACGCGGCACAAGATGCAAGGTCGGACTGAGAGGGACAGAAAAGCTACTTATGTGTAATGTCCATGGCTTGTCTCCTGTTGCCAGTTCGCAGTGATTGAGTTAAACCAATTAGGTTGAGTTGCAGGGACAAATAGAACACCAAGCGCCAATCATCAGCCACCGCTAAAGAATCGGTTTGCAGCAAACTGCAAATTGCCCTTCTGTGTCGTTTTCAAAAAAAAAAAAAAAAAAAAAAATTTTGCCCTTCTGTGTCTCTGAGCAGATGAACATCATTCCACGCATCAGTGTGTGCACATCGAAGTTTCTGAACCTATTAGAACAAGTTGTAGGAAGAGAACAATTATTCCTTTTTATATTGACTTGGCGAATCGTCGCGAAGTAGTGATGAGGGATATTGTTGCTTCAGGTTGCAGAAGGGACCATCTTGCCACCTGTCCTTAGCAAATTATTTGCTCCCTTGTTTGTGCTGCTAACATGAAGAGTTTGTCCTTAGCATATGGGATGCGGCGAACAGTTGTGCCTTATCATCTCAGACTCAGGTACTCAAATAGCAGAGCCCCAGCGCTATAACTTTCCCAAAGACATTTAGTCTTCAATGACTACTTGCTGTATAGGTTGGCCTAGAGTTTGATCCAACTGATAGAATCTTGGTTTAATAATTTCAATATCTTTTTTTTTTTCTGAAATGTGAATAGGAGTAAGATTCCATTTGATTCCCATCAAACACTGCCACTGTGTGGAGCAACTGGAGACGCCATAAACTCTTAAATCCCCATCCATCTAACATCAACAGATGGCCTTTAGCATCATATGATACTTTACTTTTTCTCGCGTTTGCAAGTTGCAACAAGCAGAACTAAACTATATATAACTAGACCAAATCCCTTTCTGCTTACATCAAGCAACAATTATTGATCAGCTTAGACCAATCAAATATTGCAACGTCGGCACAAGCAATCCAATAACCAATCATCAGCATGAGTTCAGTTTCGTTTGATTCCACTACTTGGTTTGGTGATGGCCATTCGACTGGATGAAGTATCAAGTAAGCGCAATGGGAAGAGCCATTTCCGATAGTGCTAACGTAGTCGCAACATTATGAATAAGTGGAAGAGGAATCAAGGTAGTAGATGCAACATACTGTTTATTATGAGTCATTTGGAGAAGCCACGAGACATTCGGTGATCTCACCATTAATCTACAATAACTTGTAAATCTGTAAGCACAACGTCTACTGTCGTTCCCTATTGGCCTAGTTGTCTTCTTAAAACACAACTGACAGAAAGATGTCCGCAGGATTATTGCAAGTAATTCAGTGGAACATAGTATATTCACATCAAGGAAAAATACTACCTTATTGGCATAAAGATACATGCCGTACGTTTTACTATGTATTGGACTAGGACAAAGCAATTGCTATAGGTTGAGCACTCTGGGCTTCTAGAAATGCGTGGAATGCTCTAGTCAAGAGGGGATGGAAAACACCACCTTCAGAAGAAAACAACACTTTAACATAGTTCATAACACCTTGTTACTTTCTTGCTACTTTCTGAACTCTGAACTGAAAGTGTTCATGTTGATAGCGTACCACACTCAGTGACGCGTTGCTATTGACAGTCTGCTACACTTTATGACTTTAACACAGTTCATAACACCTTGTTATGTGACCGTTTTGCTGTTTGCTTCTTTTCTTGTTTTCCTAGTTCTAATAAACTTTTTTGAAGACATTCAGATAAAAAAAAGGCAGGATATGTTTGTGAAAAAAAAAAAAGATGTCACCTTACAAGATAGTCAGTCCACTAGCTTAGAGTATCATGCCAAAAAGATCTCAAAGGGATTTAGTTTCTCCAAAAAAATGACAGGTTTCTAGAGGGGAAACAGTTGACGGAATCTTCAAGCCCTCATAAACTGACAAAGTCAGCAACCGAGTGAGTAAACAATCCGGATTCCATTGCCGAAGCTTCTCTCAGTTGAACTGAATCCAAACACATGAACTGACTCTTATACCACGCATTAGTCACACCACCACCCTCCAAAGTTCCAAAGAACAGCATCGACGCTGAAAAACTCGACGCCGTTGCGGTTGCGTGACTGTGCGCAATCATCGTCGCTGCAGATTTGCTTCCCAGCGCATCTGCCTGTCAGAAATACGAATCAGCATAAAAGAACCTTAGACGCCTCAAAGAACTACTATGTGTCAGTAAGCAAGAGGCAAAGTGGTTCTTCGCCTCATGCTAAGGGCAACTTGTGATGTATTTTAATCATTAAACTATGCACAGTTGAGTTATGATGCCAATTGGTCAGTTATTCTATTTTATGCATCTAAGTTCTCCTCATCTATAAATACACTGCACTTCTATGCGCATCGTCTTCATTCAGATATCTCATCTTCAGAGATAAATTAGCCGATTTGATTCCTTCTAATTAGAAGTAAGAACTAATATTCGACAAGTGTAGCATTGATGAAGAGGTTTGCAGTTCAGGAAGGCGAGATGGCGCGCGTGCTGATGCTCATGTCTCACGGCCAGGACCAGCCTCTCCTCCCGCTCCGGCCGCTGCCCGTCGTCTCCGGCCACGGCGGCGGTGACCGCGCGCCGGAGCGTGTGTTCGTCTGCAAGACGTGCAACCGCTCGTTCCCTTCGTTCCAGGCGCTGGGCGGCCACCGCGCCAGCCACAAGAAGCCGCGGCTCGACGGCGACGGCGACCTCTCGCTGGCCAAGCCCAAGCTGCACGGCTGCTCCATCTGCGGCCTCGAGTTCGCCATCGGCCAGGCACTCGGAGGCCACATGAGGCGCCACCGCGCCATGACCGGCGGCATGCCGCCGGCGATCGTCGTCGACAAGAAGCCCGACGCCGACGTCATCATCCACGACGCCAACAGCGTCAAGCGGGGGCTGTGGCTCGACCTGAACCACCCGCCGCGCGACGACGGCGAGGCGGCGGAGTGCGGCCACAATGCCGCCGCCGGGATCACGTTCCACCAGTTCCTGGATACTGGCACCATGCCCGTGGACTGCCTTGGCTACTAGAAACCAAGCTCCAAGATGATGCTGCTGCTATCTTCTACCATTTCAGCTGGAGTGCAGCCTTTTTTTTTCTCATATATAATCTTCACTTTCATTTCTTTTCTTTTTTTTTCTGTGGAGAAATCCACATTTTGTAGCAATAGATGTGCCTAATGCATGCATGGAAGGTTTTGGGGTGTCTTTGATGCTTTGCTGCTTTGGTGGTTGATTTGGAGGCTTAACTACCAAAGCTAATGTGCTAATTTACCTTGGGGGTTTCTTGTTATTATGGATAAAACCCTTTGGTCAAATGGCTTGATGTAATTATTTAAATATAGATCTTGTGGCTTTCATCAGTATCGGTATCAACGACTACATGTCCATGCCATGTTGCCCCTTTTAGTATGTTATAAATTACCTAACACATTGTTTGAATCTGGATACTTTGACGTCGGAATCAAAGTCTTCCCAGTATTTGAGCAACATACTGTTTCCCCCTTCTGTGTGGCTAGTTTTTCTTTACATATGTGTTCATCTACTACGATATTTGTAAATACAAAGTCCACGTATGCTTGTCAAGAAAGATAATTGTGTAGAGACTACACCAAAGAAACAGATAGAATGAGACATGTAATTGCTACATTGTATAGTGACCTACGAATCAATATCTAAGGTGTTTCCTCTGCCATTCAACAAAAATGTTAAATCTTATATTTAGTTGTTTTCTAGACTCTGTCACCTTATTAGCAAAAGAAGGATGTGTACTTGTCTTGAAATTGAAATATTTTCCAGGCCCTGCATTTGAGCAACCTGACTACCGAAGTAGAGTATATACTTAACACGCAACTAAAACTTGTAATTCAAATCAATCCGGAAAGATCAATTATACTTTTTCACGAACGCAACAATGCAAGAATCAAGGATAGGGATGCATAAAGATATCCATAATTTTCATTAGTATGCATAGTTAAGTTTGTCAACAGCATTAATTGCAAGCTATGATTGAATGATGGCTGTATTTCTGGTGCAATGTATCATATACAACAGTGTGAGCTATTTTTTGTCACCATTTGATTTCAGGTGATCTCACATACAATTAGGTCACTCTGCAGCTGTTTTTGTGCTGGACCTGTGGCTTGTCTAGATAGGTTTGTGTTGATATGATGTCATGTCAATAATAGAGCACCTTATGTGGCGAGTAGGACCGGACTGTAACAAAAATGGAAAATGTATGCATGGTGCCCAAGTTCTAATTGACCCTTGATGCGTTGAGATTCATCAATACAATGACGACATTGTGAATTATATATAGTATGCTGTACATCCCACTGCTTGGATCTTTACTGGAGAGGAGTGTGCTTTTTTTTATTCCTTTTTTTATATTGTTTTCTACTGGAAAGATACCACCAATTTCTTAAGGCATTTCTTAAAGAAAATTGCAGTGTGTATCACCCAATGTTCGTATTCCACATCTATATATGTTTTTTTAGTTTTGCATATTTTACTTATGCAAGGATAATTGTAATCGGGTATATATTTCGCTTCAGAATCTAGAGTCTCGAACTAAAATTGGAGAAAAAAAAACAGAGGGAGTTGATGTGAAAGGTTTGCCCTGTGCATGCTTTGATGAGGTAAGATGAGCACATTTTTTGACAAATGCAAAGCATCCTTAATTTTATAATGCAAGCTGAACAGTACTGTGAGCTCCCATTCCGGCCTTGTCGAACAGATTTGCACTAGTATAGTTAAAGAGGAGATTCCGTCTGGCAACTTTGTGCAATTAAGTGCCATATACACTATAGCCTGTTAGGAGAACTACTAGAGCGAATCTTCAGAGCTACAATTTAATTCAGGTGGTGGTTATCATGTGTGCAAGCACCTCTTTCTCTGCTAAAAAAAAGTGTTTAAGAAGCAAAATTCCAATGCAACTCTTGCAAGTGTGGAATACTCATTTCCATGTACAGTTATATATATGTGGAGAACTGAAGCAGTTTCTAGTCAGCAAGCAGAGACAGAAACACTATTTAATCCACCATGTGTGATGTGTTCTTGGTCGTTGCGGCAAGTATATAAGAGCAACTTGTGATTATCTATTCGTTTGCACGTAGGATTATCAATGAACGGGAACTACTTGAGCATATCAAAACGAAGCTAGCTAGAGAGCCGCAATCATCAGTATAATCGATCCATGTTCTTCGCACGTTGATTTCAGCCTCTCTTTTTTTTGTGCGAGAAAAATTGGCTTTCAGACAATTTGACTACGAATTAAGAACTATCTATTGATGGTATAAACTTTGTGATCTCGGTTGCTTGCCACAACTAAAGACCATCTGTATTTTGTCAACTATACTTCGTTGATAGGAAACTAAGACAACTGACATACATATGCCAATTTCCGTCGCCGTTGTTTGCTGACGTGCTTGCCGATTATGAAATGGAGCATATATAGTGATGGACCACACATCAGTTGGCTCACTCTAGAGAAGAAAAAAAAAGCCACGCATACGTGTGGATTCCAACCTCCATCCACCGCTAAACAGAGCCTAACCCTAATGGCAACTTGCCACTAATATCTCTTTACTTTGGAGTTGCAGTGTTCCACCACTTAATCATCATGCATGACAAACCCAAGAGTATGTATACATTTTATTTCATGTACCTGCACTGAGCAATGACCCACTGCATTCATTTACAAATCTATGAATTTTAAAATCGTATAGTATGTTGTATTATTTAGCCAATATATATATATATATATATATATATATATATATATATATATATATATATATATATATAGGAAGCCTCTTTTCTACTCCCGGGTGTAGTTACTCCCACATTTGTATCTCATAATCTAAAAGGTATATGTGCATACTTGAGGTTTCTAAAAAAAGTATGTATACATACTTGATTTTTAAAAGTGGTATGTGGACATACTCTTTTTTTATATATGAGGATACACCAAGTATATGGACATACTCTTTTTTTATACAGGAAACGTGATATATAACAAGGTGCAAAAAAATATGGGTTCCACTCAAAAATTTTCATGGTTATCACTTTGAAAAATCTTATTTCAGGTATGTGTACATACTAAAAATGATAAATGGGTATGTACACATATCCAAGGTGGTTTTTCAGAAGTGGGAGTAACTACACCCGGGAGTAAAATGGATTTTCCCTATATAGGAAGCTACTTTCCTACTCCCGGGAGTAGTTACTCCCTAATTTCCCTATACACGGTCCAGGCTGAGGGTCATCCCGTAACGGGTTGGAGGCGGACCCGATTAGGGGCGTGGGAACAAACCGGACGCGGACGCGGTGGGTATACCTCGATGTATTTCTGATTTTTTTTATGTACGTTGAAAATGATTTGATAACTCACGTGTGCATCGGAGTATAATTAGCATCGACGCCGTACCAGAATCGTGGGTATCGAAGCTGCTGTTGTGTCAGTCCGTATGCTCGATGATAGTATGGATGGATACGCCGCCGGCAAGATGCATGCGCGCATCGTTGAGGAATCCTGCGCGGAAGATGTTCTACCCCGCCATGGGTATGTAAACCTTTTTCTTCGAAGGTATGCGTACATACTTTTCAAAATTCTAAGTATGCGTAGATACATTTTCCAATATGGGTATCCACACGTACTATTTTCAAAACAAAGTATGCGTACATACTTTACCGTGAAAAGAGTATACATACATACTATTTTCAAAAGTATGCGTACATACATTTTTTGATAATAGAGTATATACACACATAATTAATATTTGAAGAGAGTCGTATCTGCACATACTATACTTTTCTGAGAATAGAGTATGCATACATACAATTTTGAGCAAATACTTTTTTACGTGGTTAGAACAAATGAAGATAGTACGTCAAATCTTGGCAAAATTTCCACGTGCATGCATGCAAGTACAACTCATTCATGCTGATCAGTCGTACAGAGTATATGAAGCTCCAAAATAATATGTATATACAGATTCGGAGAGCAAGTTTTCCAAGAAGCGGATTTTGTAGTGGCACTTCAGATTCGAAGATAGTATGTATCTGCTAGATCACGAGCCTGTAGACATGGTTCGAGCCATATGAGTAATAGCAGATAAAATCTTTCGAAATAATATAGACGGGGATCAATGCAAGTATGTGAGAGTCCTTGCAGAACAGAGTACCTTTCTGGGCGAAATCATCTGCATGAGCATGAAAGGAAAAGTAAAACTAAACCCAGATCTGCAAGGCAGTTCATGAATCTGACGACAATGTAGAATACTCGTATGCAGCCATGCAGGCATCCATGGATGGTGGTGAGTTGTGCAGTCGTTTCAATAGTTTAAAATCAATCTCTGAAACCTGCGAGTCAACAAGGGAGAGCAATTGAGCGATTAAAGGCAATTATTTGGACTAATCAATCTGTTAAAAGGACAATCTTCAAACACAAAGAGATCCCAATTCAATGGATCTCGATCCATATACCTGTTCCTTCTACAGCTGTGCGTGGATGACGGATGCCATACACCCCTAGCGGACTGCCGTAGCTATCCCAAGATGTTGTCTTCTGCCTTCTAATTTAGATCGTCACTCATTGAGCATTGCGGCTTTAATTAGGCCGTCGCTCGATACCCATGAAGCTTAGATTACCATGGAGAGAAATCAATCTGCGTCTGCAGAGCACAAAAGAATCAATCTGCAAGGTATCTTGTTCCTTAATTTTTCTGAACCTACAAAAGAATATCATACCTAGTCGATTGCCATCACCATCTGGAGGATAACAATCTAGGTCGACCATGAACGATCGATGTTGTTGATCCTGCGCTCAGCCCCCCGTCACCGAACTAAAGTGCATACTTCACAAGGACCTGTTCCCTACTATTCTCCCTGTTTGTGGTGTTCAGCATTCATCACACACGACCTGCAATTGGACCAGAAAACTCAAATTAATGCCACAAAACATAAGCGATCAGGTACAAGACAAAGGAATACAGACCCATGGCGGCTTTGAACCTCTTCGGCGCAGTCTTCGCACGGATGGCCGCATACATCCGGTCGGCGGCGTATGCATCAATGTCCAGATTGA
>CM017445.1:16682529-16702487 GCA_007726485.1 Eragrostis curvula
TTCTTCTCGTCTTTATAGCCCAACCAAAAGTATATCTTTTTTTTTGGTGCAACAATAGCTACTTTTCTAGTGTATCCATCTTAATTTCTTTCTGGCTGTGTGCCCCTAGTGCCATGTGATAGGCTCGATAGATAAAGACCACACCTAGTAATATGCCATGGTTTTTTGAAATAAGTTCTGAAAATGGCTTTCACGCATGTTTATTTCAGCGGAACTTATATATTTCTTATCTCGACTAAAAGCAATTATAATATCCATACTTTGAAGAAAATACCATACATGATGAATGCTAATTATTTGTGACTCCAGCAGATGATGAATGCTAATTATTCTATATTGAGAAATGCTCGTTTTTTAAAGTGTAGCACCGACAAGTTTTGTTGTTGCTCATCTGGATGTACAACACGTAAAGTTGTCCTGGGCTTGATTCCTCATGGGCTGTACATATATATACCAATGGGCTATCAATATGCTTCAAAAGTTCACATGTTGTACTTGTGCAGTTGCCGAAATCTGTGTAGCCCAACCTTTTTTCCCCTTAAGAAAGCAAGCCTAATCTTTCGTCACTCGTCAGACGGTGTTGTTCCAAAAGTCGGCCTGTTAAAATGGCCGTCCTCTGATCCAGACTGATCCCGTCCACGTAGAAGAAGGTCGTCCATCGTTCACGAAGATGTGACAATGAAACCTTCGACCTCAGACCGATTCTTCGTTCAACCTTTTGTCTTTGAACGTAAATCGCTTAACCTTTTTTGATAAAGTTATGCTTCAAAATGGAAACTGTAGCGTCCCGCCTCCTCGAGGCCGGGCCCGCACGCCTGGAAGCTTTCTAGGATGTTAAGACTGGCCCCACATATCAACACACGTCTTTCCTGCGTACTTTGTCCTCGCTCGTGCGCACCCGGGAAACGACTTCCCGGTCGGTCACCCATCCTGAAATTGCTCCAGGTCAAGCACGCTTAACTTCGGAGTTCTGTCGAGATGAGCTCCCGGAAAAGAAGTTGCAACTTGTTGATATGAGTATTCTATCAATCCTATTAAGCCTTGGGCTGAAATGTCACATACTCACCCCCTTAGAAGATCGACGTCCTCGTCGATCAACCCCAATCCAGGAACGTCCCATTTTGACCACGTCCGTGCGTCCAGTGCCAGCGCATGTGCCATGCTGTGTGACCACTCTGGGCCTACACCAGCCATGTGCACCATGCCTGCGCAACTGCGCCCACACGCGCCCATGAAACCGCAAGGGTCGGCTCTGACACCACTTGTAGCGTCCCGCCTCCTCGAGGCCGGGCCCGCACGCCTGGCAGCTCTCTAGGAATCAAGACTATCCTCACAGACCAACACATGTCTTTTCTGCGCACTTTGTCCTCACTCGTGCGCGCCCGGGAATGACTTCCCGGTCGGTCACCCATCCCCAAATTGCTCCAGGCCAAGCACGCTTAACCTCGGAGTTCTGTCGAGATGAGCTCCCGGAAAAGAAGTTGCAACTTGTTGATATGAGTATTCTATCAATCCTATTAAGCCTTGGGCTGAAATGTCACATAAACAAAGTTATGCGCGGAGCCACGTGGACTTAAAAATCTCCCGGCATAGCCCTTCCGTTGACAGTATCCTCTTTTTTTAGACTGAGAGTATCCAGTTTGAGTGGTAATAATGGTTCAAAGTCGCTTTTGTTACTGAGGGTCTTATATTAGGCGCAAGTTTTTAAGTTTTTTTTGGCATCTTGTTGATGGTTTTCTGTTTCTTTTTGCTACACTATATTGAAATGTGCAATTTAATCACACTGCATGAACTCAGAGCTGCTGCTGAATGCATATCAGCTTGAAAACAGAAGTCCTTCATGCTGGCGAGTTCCTCCATTCCCTCAACACAAAAACAGAAGAGGAGCAAGAAAAAGGAGCTCTGCTTCATCCTATCCTACGCTAGTGTGTGTTTCCTTCCTATGTGCAGCCTGCCTGCCTAGTTGCCGCATGCATGCAGAGTGGAGTATAAACAAGAAGAGAAAGAAAACGTTCTTTCCAAGGGAAAGAGAAGGAGGAGACCCTGAAAAGCTTGCGCGTTCCTCCCCAGAGGAATGTCTCCCTCACGCCGAACGAGTTGCCTTGTCGCCCTTCCTCTGTTTCAGGGACGGCCAAGCCACCATGCACGCGACACCTTTTCAGGCTTGCTTGCTGTGCAGCTCCTGACACGAGCCGTGCATGCATGCCTTCGTTCCATGCTCGTCGGGCTCTATCCCGCGTTCCCGCGAACGGTGTCAGAACCTGGAGGAATGGGGGCAGCTTGTTCGCGACACGGCGAGCATCTCCTCCGCCTCCACAGCCGCCGTGTTGTCTGACCTGAGGAGTCTTCCTCTTGCGGTGGCGCAGGAGGCTGCAGGTGTCCTCCGCTTGGCGTCGTGGAGGAGGAGGCGCGCGGAGAAGAGGGAGGTGACGGGGCGGTGGTCGGAGAAGCGGGACTCGCCGCGCGTGTACCACAGCTGCTCCATCCCCGAGCCGCGCCACAGGATGCGGTCGCACCTGCAGATTTATTAACACATCAAGTTAATTACAGGCGTCAGACAAGTTGCGACCACGAAATGGGGCAAGGTGATTAGGGAACGCAGCCCGTGTAGTAGTAATTAGTAAAAGATGAGGCACTGTCACTGTGACAGTTGTTTAACTACGTGCATGCATAAAGTTGCTGGCATCTGGTTTAGTAGCTCCCCTGTGCTCAACAGTAGGCTTGCAGCGACAGAAGGCGACCAACGCTCGACAAGGACTGGTCACCATCGAGTCTACGCTACTCCTCCCTCTCCTACTAGTAGCTTAGGCTAATCTATTTGCTGCTAATTAATTCCCATAGATTATCACTAGTGTGATCATCAAGAGCTGAATTCAGAGCATCTGGTCCTGATGAAACACAGAACAACAACTTGAGATTCCTTGGTCGTCGTCTCGGCCTCGGATCGTCGAGCGACGTGGCGCCGCTGGGCCATTATTATTAATGTGTACAAGTCTTTTTCTCTGCCTCAAATCATCCAAGGATTATTGTGATGGTGACGGAGACGTGGGATTAAGTCAAAACATCACATGATGTAGGTTTACTGTGTAACGCAAGTGCATGTGCCTAGCGAGAGCTCACTTAATTAGTCACTTGCATGATGCGTCAGTAGTGCCCGTCCATGTCGTCCTCGTGCTGAATGAACGAATTTTCATCAGCACGATACGCCATGTGACGCCTAAGCACTATACTAGTAGTACGTTCCAACCGATCCTCTAATTCGTAGCCGCGACTCTAATCTGTCGTGTCAACAAAAGAAGTGATTAGCATGAGGGAAGAGTGTGTTAATTACCATGCGGGTGTGCGCTTCTTGTCGCGGGAGGACCTGGAGGTCATGGCGTAGGCGTCGGAGTCGGCGAGGTACTTGTACGTGGGCGGGAAGCCGATGCGTCCTTCCTCCCAGCCGGCGAACACGCGCCCGGCTCGCTGCTCCGTCCGCAGCTGATCCCTCTCCAGGAGCGCCTCCCAGTCGCTCCGCTCCAGCAGATCCTGCGTGTCGCCGCACCCGCTGCCCGTGAGCCGGTAGTTCAGGTCGCCCAGCCAGATCACCTTGCTGCAATGCAACAAACATTCAGGCACAATTGATCGGCCGTGCAAACATCATCTCGGCGTGGACGCATGGATTCAGGCCTCCTTACTCGTGCTCCAGGATGGTCTCCGGCGACGGCGGCGCCGGCAGCCCGAAGACGCGGCGGTGCGGTGGGAACCTCGTCCGCTTCAGGATCTCGGCGACGTCGCTGTTCCGCCGCACCTCGTCGCCGTCCTTCTCCCCCGACGCCAGGTGCGTGCACACGAAGCACATCGTCGCGCTCCCTTGCAGACTCAGGCTCACCGAGATCGAACCCTTCATTACAATCCATCAAAAACAAAGTCAGGATCACAATTCCTTATTCTTCTTTTTTTTTGGCAAAGAAGAACAAATGCATCAATCAGCTTTACGAACTGCACGGTACACGTCACAGCAGCCATCAGAAAACTAGTTACCTTATTTCCCATGTAGCCCATGATGCCCCTGCCAACACACGAAACCTTGAGGCTGGTGACGAAGGGCATGATATCGGCCCGGACCCACACGCAGAGGAAGATGCCCACCATCTGCTTGCTTGCGGCGAGCCGGTACCCGTGCCTCGTGCTCCCGTGCACCGTGGAGTCGCTCGTGTCCTCATCGCTGCTCGATCCCGGGTTCGATGTCGATGGCTCACTGTCGTCGTCGTCTTCTGGCTCTGATACTATACTGAGCTGGTCCTCGGCTGCCAACAGGTCCGAGAAGCTTACCCTGGCGGCGTTCTGGTGAAGATCAGGGTTCGTTTCCGCAGCGTAGCGACAACTCTGAGGAAAACTCTGGCTTCTCTTGGAGGAACGAGGGTTCAGGGCTCGACGGATGAGATCGAGCCACTGGTAGGCGGGACCCTTGTCTTCAGCTCCAAGGACGTTGCCAGCGCTCAACGGTACTATTTCTTGGAACCTGTGGCAATGAACAATATTGGACACATGAGTTTCAGGACCATTTGGAAAGAGCAATGAGTGTTTTGCAGTAAAAGTTTGTCAAATGAAACACAACTTGTAACACAGGTTGACCGTTTGTCTATGTTACTGCGGACACGGGAGTAAGGAATAGTGAAGTAAAATTACCATTTCGTATGTACTACTACAGCACTCATGAGCCCTGAAAGAGCGAGAGCGAGGGATGGAATAATCATGATTAGGTGCAGAAATTAACGAACACTGAAATCCATGACCATGATGTTTCTAGTACTCCTCTGCCAAGTATACTTTGCACTGAAACCCACACTAAAAAGGACAATTCCTATGAGGCAGAGTACTCTGTTTCATGATTAGCCTCAGTGGTGCTTTCTGCCTGAATGATGTTGCACTGAAATGGCATCAAACAGCCAGACCATTTCTGGCCATGACAGTCTAGAGTTCAACAGAAGTGCTACTGTTACTTACCACTACTACTTATCAGTTTAAGGAAACAAATAGAGCCCGTTCCTGAATTCTTTGATTCATTAGCACCATGCATGAGTTAAGAACTGATACAAATCAGATCAAAATTCAGTACGTACCCAAGAACGTAGATGTGAGCAGAGGAGGACGCAGGGCCGTCCATGAGCCAGTCGGAGAGGTCCAGCCCTCCGTGCGGCGCTCTCCCTCCCACGTTCCACGTCCCCACGAACATCCTGTATAGATGAAGCAAACACAGTCAGAGAGCAATTCCTGTATAAAAATACATGATTAGCGAGGGATTAATCTACGCAAGCACCATCATTAGCCTCGGCAAAGACAGATTATACCACTGCCTACTACTGATGCACTACTACTACTACTGTCCCTATGCTACAGCTAAATTAAAAAAAGGCCGTTGGTCGGCAGTCCCGGTCGAATTATCCCAGCGTCACTCATCCAGTTCTTCTAACCAACTCGACGAAATCGTTTGAACTCGGCTCAATTTGACTTCTGAAAACCCGCTCGTATGAGCTGGGCAGATTGACTCGCGGCAGCATGTGGACAGTTTTTTACTAGTTTTTCTTTGGAACGCAGTTTGCAGAGTGTTGAGATGACAGCAATAATTCAGGGGAAAAAACATCCTGCTGCATTTGTTTGCTCCATGCTCCTGGGATGGGACGCATAAAAATACGGCGGTTTCCATCCGGGTAAGCAAGCCGGGGCGGCGAGGCGCCTCCAGCTCAGCTGCTGCGCTCACCTGAGATCCTTGGGAGGCCGCCACGACGAGCGCCGCGCCGGCGAGCCATACCGGGGCGGCGGCCTCAGGTTCTCCGAGCTCTCCACCAGCCAGCCACCTAAACCAACACAAGCATTTTTTTTTAAATTATTTTTCAGATGATGGAAATAGTTGCAGAGCAAGCATGGGCAGGAATGAGAACAAAATAAAAGATGAAGAAAGTTTCAAACCGAATTGAACTTCAGCGAAATGGAAAACATATTAGCACTGAATCTGATGTGTATTTTTATTAGACTACTAGTAGAATATTGAGAGGGAATTTTTGGGGGAAGATTGGAAGGAATCTTTAATCTGTAAAGGCCGCTAGTGTACTTGCATGTCGTGAGGCAACGAACGTGGCGAGAACAGCAACCAACCGTGCTACGCTGTCCCTTTTCGGTGCTTTTGGAACGTAAAGAGTTTGCTACTAGTATGCAAGTACCTGACAGGTCTCTGCTTGTGGGAAGGCTGCCATCTCTGTCCGAGCAGCTCTTCCTCCTCCTCATCACCTGCTGATGCTGTTGGTGTCCTTCCCCAAAGCCCTCATCTGGTCAAACACATCGCCGTCTTGTGATTAGAAGATTTTCAAAACTTCAAAGAGAAAAAGGATCTGAGAATAGGAGAAATAAAGGATGGGTTTGAAACATTGGAGACTCACTGATGCAGTCTGAGTGGAACTCTGAATTCCGCAGGTTGAGCCATTTCTTCATCACCGTCTTCGCCTTTGGCCACGACGATGACTGTGCACGTAAAGGGGAAAAATATCAGCTACAAATGCCGTTGCGAAGAAGAAGAAGAAATATGAGGAATGATGTTCCAAGTTCAACTCCAACCTTTGACATTTTTGCATTTCCTTCCCTCATGGTTTACCTCCTTAACTGCTCTCTGTCAGAAAAGCTCATGTGATCAGAGACCGCCGGGAATAATTAAAAAAATGATGCATAAATAAAGCTCAACACTTCCAACCAGCGGATCTCCTAATGGTTTGCTCTTTAGGTGTAAAGCATGTCGTAAAGCAATAAATCTCAAGTAAACTATGGAAATGCAGGGGGTGCTGGTGCGCTGCTCTGCTGGACTTGCCGAACTGGAAGAGTAAACTAGGCTCAACAACAGAAAAATAAAGCAGAGTGGACGGTGCACATGTGACAATCTGTTGGAACTTAAATCTGCTGCCATTAAGAAATTAACAGCCTAGAGTCAAAAAGGGAAGAACTAGCAGCGCATCTCTTTCCTCATCTATCTGCCATTGATCTGACCAACATCGAAATGGCAGGAATTAACCGAGATGGAGGGAGGGCTTCTCTTCCACATCTCGTTCTACAGCCTACATACTCCTATAGCTTACATGAATTTGGGGGAGAACTACACGCATATGGAAGAAAGAAAACAGAGCAATCGATGTAAGAACACGGCCTGCTCATGGCCTCTGGGCTTTCCTAGAAACAGAGCACAGGCACAGTACCAATGGAGAAGGAGCAACTTGAAAGAATCGAAGTAATGGCGCAACTGCACTCACCTTGCTTGACGATCTGTATGTAGAAAAACTGGAAGGGAGAAGCTGCTCGTCGGAGTCCTCGCTGTATGTGGAGAGAGGGAGAGAGGAACGGGTGCCGAGTATGTAACTGAAGGCGTGGGTGAGGTGAGAGAGAATTGGGAGAGAGAAAGAGGGAGAATCGAAGCGTGGAGTGGAGGGGTGGATGCCGCCTTTATAGTTGTGCTCCTGCCATGCCAAATGGGCGCAGCTTCAGCCGTTGGTCACGTTCTCGGCTCACTCTTTCTCTGCATGTGGGCCCCACGTCGTTTGGTGTGCGGTCCAAAGAAACTGAATTCTGGCGCCTCAAGAGCGGTTTGGTTCTTTCGTCCACAGCTGCCAACCAAAGGGTTGACCATGCCAAAACCTGAACATGAACAAACTCTGCTTAAATCTGGTTCCCACTTGCGCTAGTCCTCCCTACCAAATAGCAGTTTGCCGTTTCATTATTTTTGACGTGAGGTTAGAAACAAGAAACCACTCGTCAGATTTTATCAATTATATAGCAAAATTTCTGCTACGATATAGCCAATAAAGAGAAAGAATCATCACCATCGCACTATGCAACAATGATTCTAACTGGTTTTACAAAAAACAGTTGGAGTAGGCTGATGCAAGAAGAGATTCTAGCTCCACCCGAAGGATTCATCTATCTAGATCATGTGCCGCCTAACCGATGGTCGAATTTGTTTGTTCAAAGAGGTTAAAATTTAGATCCACCAAACTAGATGTATTTTTGACAAAACTATCACAAATTTACATATTATAAACTTGATTTATCAAAGAGTTACATATGGCCATGTGCCGCCTAACCTAGGGTCGAATTTGTTTGTTCAAAGAGGTTGAATTTTAGACCCACAAAAGTAGAGGTATTTTGACAAGCTATCACAAACTTACAAATTATAAGCTTGATTTATCAAAGAGTTACATATGGCCTGCCGCCTAACGGAGGGTTCAATTTGTTTGATCAAAGAAGCTAAAATTTGGATCCACAAAACTAGAGGTATTTTGACAAAACTATAACAAATTTACAGATTATAAACTTGATTTATCATAGAGTTACATAGACATTGTTCATGAGATTCAAGTTAGAACAACATCACTAAAATCTGGTTTGAAAGATGGTAAAGTTGTGCTGTGACTTAAATCTGCAGTATGTGATAATTTTATCGTAATATATGGAGTTTTTCGAAATTTACTCAAAAATTTATTTATTGTTGAATTCTTTTCTACTCATCACTTTTGGGGTAGAGAGACTTTAGTTACTACCTTTTCATTGTAAGTGAGGAATTTGTCCGGTGAGGCAAATTGTCGACAACTTTCAAAGGGCGGCAATTGGCATCCTACGTGGCATGCCAAGCGTAGGCTACGCCCTCCTCTTCCTTGAGCTAGGACCGGGTTGGGCCGCGGGCTGACTATGCATGGGCTGGACTCTTTGAGCACAGAAGCAGCCACTCGTTTTCCTTACGTGTAATTTGACTCCCGTCCATGCAGGTGGACCAACTGATGAGCTGAGGCAGTTGCTGTAGCTAGCTGGTGTGCGTGCGTAGGCATGCATGCTGCGTTGACGGGTCGTCACAGGACAGCAGGAGGACCTTTGCTTAGGGCTTGTTTGGCACGGCTTCTCCACCAGCTTCTTCACCTGCTTATTCACGCCGTTACAGTAAATTCACTGTTGCTACAGTGAAAAAGCTGAAAAAAGCACCCCAAATGCTGCTTATTGTGGCTTATTCTGTCAGGGAATAGTGAAACACTGTAGCTACAGTACAAAATTGCAATAAGCTGCAGCATAAACCGGTGCAAAAAGCAGCACCAAACACACCCTTAGACTGCACTTCTTCGCATAACCAAGTAGCACTCGTTGATCACATAATATCTGTGTGCGGATTGAGATTGAATTAATCGAATTGAGTATAAATATTCAGGCTGCTTGCTGTGTGATGCATGGCCGGCAACGCGTAGACGATATCGACCCCAACCAAATAAAATAAAACTTGTTTGTAATAACGAAGATCAGTCAGAAAGGCAGACAGAAACTAATTAAAAGGAGGAGAAAATTGTAATCAAGGGCCGGGCTTCATATAGTCAGTAAGAGTATTTATGCATAAAAAAAAATAAAGTGATGAAAGCGTATAGGTTTGACCTACACACACGCTACACGCATTGCAAAGCTTCTCCGAGTGGAGATATTGTTATGTCTCGCTCGCACCGTCTTCCTCGCTTTATTATTAACAAGTCCTTTGAAAACCTGCATGGTGGAGCCTAGCCTGGCTCTAGAGGACGCGCATCCATTGGGACCCAGGCTAGCCAACCAAGGGGTGTTGGTTCGTTCTCATGCCACCATAGTTCGTACGTAGCAGCTTCTGGATGCTTTTCGCCCATGCCTTGCTCGATCGAGCTTCGTTTGCCCAGACTTCAAATCGGACTGCAGAAAACAGGGTCAAACTCTTCAAGCCGGCCAGCTACCATATGGTGTGTGGTATCCGCGTGCGCGCGCAGCTGTTGGAAGTTGTAACCAGCATGGGGTCTATTTGCACGCGATTGTCATTCACTTAGCAACATGCTGCCACTTGATAAATTGAGGAGGCGACTGATCATAAGCAAATTAAGCATCGTTACCGACAAGTGTATACCATGTCATCGCCGTCTTGGTATATATGTTGGTGGGTCATGGAAACACGAGTCGGTCCAACATGCATGACGATTCAAGAATATACTTTCTTTGAAGGAACGATTCAATAGTATACTTATCTACAGGCATGGGTAGAATCATATATAGAACAGCCTCGTTGATTCTGACCAAGGTTTGCAAAACCGTAAAAACCAAGAAACCCGGAACCGGACAAACCGAATCCGGTAAACCGTGAAAACTAGCCGGTTTTTGGTTTTGCTACAGTACTCAGTGTCGGTTTTTACTCAAAACCGGCCGGTTTTACTAACCGGACCGGACCGAAAAGTCCGATTTTTCCGGTAAACCGAACCGGTTCGGTCGGTTTTGTAAACCTTGATTCTGACAGAACGACGGCTTGCTAATCTCATCTAATGTTATTGTCGGGTACCCAAAACCAGGTACCCGCGATTACCCACTTAAACCCGCGATCATGCCCAAATGACTAAGGACTGGGCCAGAGGCCATGGTCGTCTCCGCGGACACCAAGGTCAAAGCCCAGCCCACGATGCGTGACGCGGCCCGCGGCCGGAGAGGGTGCACGGGCAAAGAAAGGCCCGACTCCTCGACCGAACTCCTGACCCCCGGGGGTCGGGGAAAAACTCCGCCTCGGCCGACCCCGGACGCCCGACCCCGGCCTCCGACCAAAGGGGTCAGACTACCGAAGTCGGAGCTTGGCCGGTGGATCGCATTAAATGGCCGCAAGTGGGCGTCCTTCGGCACTGTCCGAAGACGTGAACCGCAAGCCCCGCACGTCTCGCAGGAACGGTTGACAGCGGTCAGGCCGCCTCGCCGCACGGTAACAGTGCAGGCCGTATATGAACAGGGTCGTACAGTGCTCAAACAGGACACGGACATCCCCGCCGCAGTTGAGCTGTAGCCGCCGTCGCCGCCCACGCCCGGAGGAGTCGGCGTCGAGGGCGGACGCGTCGAGGACGGACGCGCCCTTCCCTGCAAGGCCCCCCACCTACATCGAGCTATTTTACCAATTCCCTTACTTTCTTTTTCTTCTTTCCTCCATCCTTGCACAGTCAACTTTCCCTTGACAAATAAAAGGGAGAGCTTGACTCGCGGCTGGAGGACCGCATTCTCACTTTTTCATTTCACACACACTCGCTTCGCCCTTGCGTCGCACGCAAGGACGAACCCCACGAACACTTAGAGACTTGGGAGCTTCCCTCTCTCTCGCCAGAGCTTGTAACCCCTACTACGAGCAACACGAACCGAACCAACTCACTGGACGTAGGGCTTCGATCGCCCGAACCAGTATAACCACTTGTGTCATCCTCATTCCCTTCAACCAACCGTAGCGCGTAGTCTAAATTCACTCGTCGGCCAGATTTCTCAACGCTGACAGTTGGCGCGCCAGGTAGGGGACCTCTGCACGTTACGGTTGCGATTCTCGCCGCTCTCGATAGCGGCTGGATCGTCGACGAACGGCGTTCGCGGGCCACGCCGCATGACGGCTCGCGACGCCGCCAGCTCAGGCGAGAGTGGGCTCTTGCCAACTCCGCTCTTCCCTCCGCACCAGGTCATCCACTTCGGAAGCCTGGAGTTCGAGGCCTACTACACCGGCCGCCTGTAGCTGATGCAGGACTACCCACCCCTCTTCGGGAGGGGACCCCTGACCGTCCATCCCCGGATAGCCCGAGACATGGACGGCATCGACTACGAGGTGCGCATGGAGACGCACTTCGGTCCGGATCCGCGGCCCAACGACTACCGCCACGTGCAGTACACGCTCGCTTCCGCGGCCCTCCAGCTCCATGGCCATCCGCCGTACCCACCAGAGGAGCAGTTCTAGGGGCGCCTTCACACTCTACCCCCAGCATTGCGGCACATGATGGAGTGGCTCGACCAGCTGATCACCACCCATCTCACGCCCACACCCCAAGCTGATGGGCGTCCTCGGGGTGCGTCACGGTTCGACACCAATCGTCCCCGCGACCCACCGTCTCTGCAGGTGGCGCGGACGCGGTCACCGCCCTCTGCGCTTGGGATGGTGATTGCGAACGCTGTCGTCCCCGGCGAACGGGGACGCAGCGGCCTCCCATGCCGCATCGAGGCGTATCTTGGCTTGGAGCCACGCGTATCCGACTGCCGGCATGTTTTTTACGCGCTGGCAAACATCCTGGTGCAGCTCGAAAGATGGGGACACCTCCCGCCAGAATCCGACTTCTGGCGGCAGGGCGTCCATCTACCTCATGGCCGAGGCGATGCGACGCGACCTGGTCATTTCGCTCCCTCTTCCCGCCACGGCTGAGGGGTGGCCCGGGGCTCGCGCCCTTTGCCCCGACACCAACACCGACTCCGACTCTGACTCCGACTTCGACCTCCTCGACGAATGCTTCGACTTCGGGGGCTACGACCCGGCACGAGAGTGCTGCATGGTCGGCAGCGCCGCGGGCCATGTCGAGGACGTGGAAGACGGTGAAGACGAGGAGAACGGCGACGAAAACGACGTCAACCCGGTGGGAGCCCAACCTCCGCCGGTCCTCGTCGACCCGGCTGGGATTCAGCACGTCCCACACCAAGCCCCGCTGGCCCCGGCAGGGGCCGCGGAGGCGAACCGTCACGTCGTCATGGCCGAAGCAAATGCCGCGGCTGCGCACGACCACGACGTCCGCCAGCTCCTTGCACGAGAGCGGGAGCTGCAGGACCACGAACGACTCTTGCGAATGGAGCGCGAAGTCATCAAGCGGGAGTTGACGCAACGCCGAAACCTGGCGCAAGCCAGAGCCCGGCAAGTTCAGCAACAGATCGTCGAGGACGCTGGAGGGGATCTCCCGCACTTCCCGCGGGCGAGCCAGAACATTGCCGCGGCGACGGCACTCCTGCGAAGGATGCAGCCGCCGACGACCCCGGTGGAGCGGCACGACCGTAAGGAACTCGAGAGCCTTCTCCGACTTGCGGCGGACCAGCAAGCCGAGAGCACCCTGTCTCGGTAACGGGGGCGTAGCTCCGGCGCGCCCGCCACGAGTGACCGCGACGGCGAGGCCTCGATCCAGCAGACCCCACCTACGGGAGGGCGGAACCTGTCGCCCATCCACCAGCGCATCGGCAACATCAAGGACGCTCGCGTGGTGCTCGAGGCGCGACGACGCGCACAAGGAGACGACCGGCAACCCCGGCCGGTCAACCATGGTTACTCCACATGTCACGGAGGCCGGTACGACCTCGAGGTGGACCGGAGCCCGGGCCCGCTGCCCGCCGGTCCCCGGGCATTCGGTGAAGACAGCTTACGCGCGCCGGTCCCCTAGCGGTACCGTGCGCCGAGCAACATCACCAAATACTCCGGCGACTCCAATCCGGCCACGTGGCTGGAGGACTACCGGCTGGCCTGCCAAGCCGGTGGCACGGACGACGACCTGTTCATCATCCGCAACCTGCCACTCTACCTCGCCGACTCCACCCGCGCATGGTTGCAGCACCTCCTGACAGGGTGCATCCAATGTTGGGCGGATCTCAGGGAAATCTTCGAAGGAAACTTCCAAGGGACCTATGAGCGTCCCGGGAACTCCGGGGACCTCCGCAGCTGCAAGCAGAAGCCCAACGAGTCGCTGCGAGAGTACATTCGACGCTTCTCCAGGATGCGCAATTCCCTCCCCAATGTCGTCAACGCTGACGCCATCAGCGCGTTCCTGACCGGAACCAGGAACAAGTCGCTGGTCCACAAGTTGGGGCGCAAGTGCCCCTCGACCACCAAGGAACTGCTGGACATTGCCACCAGTCACGCCTCCGGGGAGGATGCAGTCGGAGCTCTCTTCGAGCGCCCGGCTGGAAAGGCCAAGAGGACGGACGCGGCTGGCGCCGCGAGCCCGTCTGTCCAGTCGGGAAAGAAGAGAAGAAGAAGGGTAACCTCCTACGGCAGGAGGCATCCCTCGTGGCGGCCGTTGAGCGCAAGCCTAAGCCGAAGGCCACCAACGAGGCGACGCCCGACCACTTCGAGGAGTTACTTGAGGGGCCATGCCCAAACCACCCATTCCCCGTCAAGCATTTGTACAAGGATTGCGGCCTCATACGCAAGTTCCTCGCCGGGACACCCAAGGGGCACGACGCGAAGTCATCCGACCCCAAGGGAGGAGAAGGCGACGGGGAACCCGATGGTCCATTCCCCGAGACCAACGCGGTCCTTATGATCTTCAGTGGACTGGATTCTTGCCTACCCAAGCGACGGCAGAAGGTGGAGCGCCGGGAGGTGTACGCCATAGAGCCGGCGGCCCCGGAGTTCCTCAAGTGGTCGAACACCGCGGTCACCTTCGACCTCTCCGACCACCCCAACCGAGTCCATCGGCCGGGACGCTACCCACTTGTCGTCGACCCCATCGTCGCGTCGACAAGGCTCACCAAGGTGCTCATGGATGGAGGTAGCGGCCTCAACATCCTGTACGCCGAGATCAACCTGCCCGTCACCTTCGGCACGCCCGAGAATTTCCGCACCGAGACACTCACCTTCGAGGTGGCGAATTTCCCGGGCACGTATCATGCCGTTCTGGGTCGGCCGTGCTACGCGAAGTTCATGGCCGTCCCGAACTACACCTACCTCAAGCTCAAAATGCCGGGGCCCAAAGGAGTCATCACCGTCAGCACCTCCATACAGAGGGCGTATGAGGTCGACCTCGAGAACTACAACCTCTCCACCGCGCTAGCCCACAAGGAGGAGCTGCCGACCGTCAATCAGGTGGAGGGAACTGACGCGCCAGACACCAAGAAGACGACGGGCTCCTTCGACCCCGACCATGACACCAAGCCGATCCCGCTTAACCCTTCTGACCCCAACAGCAAGGTGGTGCTGATTGGGGCCAAGCTCTCTGACAAATAGGAAAGCGCGCTCGCCGACTTCCTCTGCGCCAATCAGGACATCTTCGCGTGGAAGCCTTCCGACATGCCGGGCATTCCTAGGGAGGTCGCTGAGCACTCACTCTGCATCAAGCCGGGCTCTCGGCCCGTCAAGCAACATCTCCGCCGCTTTGACAAGGAAAAGCACAAGGCCATCGGTGAGGAAATAGCTAAACTCCTAGCAGCAGGTTTTATTAAGGAAGTGTATCACCCTGACTGGTTAGCTAATCATGTACTTGTCTGTAAGAAGAACGGTAAATGAAGAATGTGTGTTGACTACACGAATTTCAATAAGGCGTGCCCAAAGGATCATTTTCCTTTGCCGCGCATCGACCAAATTGTAGACTCGACAGCAGGGTGCGAAACCCTCTGTTTTCTCGACGCTTACTCAGGCTACCACCAAATCCCGATGAAAGAGTCGGACCAACTCGCAACGTCCTTCATAACTCCTTTCGGTGCATACTGCTACGTCATCATGCCCTTTGGACTCAAAAATGTCGGGGCAACGTACCAGCGATGCATGACGAAATGCTTCGGAGACCTCATCGGCGAGGTCGTAGAGGCGTATGTGGACGACATCGTAGTCAAGTCCGAACACACCGACCAGCTAGTTTCCGACCTCGCCAAGGTCTTCGACAGACTAAGGGCGAACGGAGTCAAACTGAACCCGGAGAAATGCGTCTTCGACGTTCCCAAGGGCATGTTGCTCGGATTCTGCGTGTCCGAGCGAGGTATCGAGGCGAATCCCGACAAGATCGACACCATCTTCAAGATGGGGCCAATCCAAAACGTCAAGGGAGTCCAGCGTGTCATGGGCTGCCTTGCGGCGCTAAGTCAATTCATCTCGCGACTCGGCGAACGAGGTTTACCTCTAGATCGTCTCCTGAAAAAGTCCGACCACTTTGAATGGACAACGGAGGCTCAAGTGGCGCAGGATGATCTCAAATCCACGCTCACCAAACCACCAATCCTGACCGCCCTGACCCCGGGGGAGACGCTCTTGCTCTACATATCTGCTACAACGCAGGTAGTGAGCATGGCGCTGGTCGTGGAACGAAGTGAACCTGGGCACACGCTTAAGGTTCAACGGCATGTGTACTTCATCAGCGAGGTCCTTTCCGACACCAAAACGCGCTGGATCCAGATCCAGAAGATGATCTACGTGGTCGTTATCACCAGGCGCAAGCTGCGCCATTACTTCGACGCCCACCACGTGGCCGTCGTGACCTCCTTTCCTCTAGGCGAAGTTCTCAGAAACAAGGAGTCGTCTAATAAGATTGCGAAATGGGCAATCGAGCTCATGGGGCAAGACCTCGAGTTCGTCCCTCAGACAGCGATCAAGTCCCACGCACTCACGGAGTTCATCGCTGAGTGGACCGAGGTCCAGCTTCCGGCCGCTCCAGTCGAGCGGGAGTGCTGGAAGATGTACTACGATGGTTCCCTCACGAAAAAGGGAGCTGGGGGAGGATGGGTACTCGTCTCGCCACTCAAAGTGCGGATGAGATACGCCGTCCGACTCAACTTCCCAGCCTCACGCAACGTCGCCGAGTACGAGGCTCTGGTCAACGGTGTCAAAGCCGCGATCGAGCTCGGCGTCAAGAGGCTGGAGGTCTTCGGGGATTCGCAGCTCGTCGTGGACCAGGTCCGTAACGAGCCGAACTGCGTTAACCCGAAGATGGCCACGTATTGCGCCGAGGTTCGACGTCTCAAGGAGAAGTTCGACGGCTTTGAGATTTCTCACTTGCCACGGTCGCAAAACGAGGCAGCCGACATTTTGGCCAAGCTGGCCTCAAATCGGGAGCCGGTCCCCTCCGGGATCTTCGCCAGCGACCTCAACAAACCCTCCAAGGAGTCACCCAACCGATGAGAGGAGGTCGGGGCAGGGTCGGCCAACCCGAGCCAAGATCCGACCCCCAACCCACCTCGCGTTGAGTCGGACGATCGCGCTGCGTTCGTCATCACTTCGATCGACGAAGACGAGGGGGGCCGGGGACCCGAGTCCGACTGGACGCGGCCATACCTTGATTGCTTGCTGAAGGAACAACTTCCCGCAGACTCGACCGAAGCCAAGCGAATTGCCCGTCGAGCCAAATCGTTCGTCGTCATGGGAGGCGAACTCTTCAAAAAGAGTCACTCCAGCGTCCTGTAGCGCTGCATACCGCTCGACCACAGGAGACAGCTGCTGCGCGACATTCATGAGGGCGCTTGCGGTCATCACGCCGCCCCTCGCAGCCTAGTCGGCAACGCCTTCCGTCATGGTTTCTACTGGCCTAGTCGGCAACGCCTTCCATTCTTCTCACGCTGAGAGCAGCCGCTAGGTCCAACCCCCCACTCGAGGGCTCCACCCGGCGGGTGTGGTGGCAACACCACGTGAGTCCCAAGTACAGGACAGTGACACCCCAGCAAGAACAACGCAATCTCGTTGGGGACCGAGTCCGACCCCCTGTACAAAGGACTCGCGCTCCGACCCCTCGATGCGCATGTCGTTGTTTTGAGATGACGAGTAATGGATCGCGGCCTCGGGTCTGACTGCCCGGTTCAAAGGCACCTAACGCCCCAGTGGCTAATGACGGCCAAAACTAGCAGTGTGGGCTCCGAACCAAAATCCTAACACTCGGAGTCAAAAAAGTAATAACTGTGGCGCGGATGAGGGATAAAACGAAAAACAACTTAAAAAACATCCATCACACGTTCTTAACATTTACAGTTATTGTCTATTCGAAAAGGACAAAAAGGCCCTCGGGGGCTCGGCCGATTCCCCTAATCTCCACATTCTTCCTCCTCAGCCGACGAGGTAGAACGTGGAAGGAACTCCTCTTTGTACATCTCTAAGAGGCGCTGAGCATGGGGACGAACCTCATCCTCGAGGGCTGTCCGCATCTCGAGGGATGTTCCCTCAACAAAGCCCTGACTCATGCGGTCCACCCCGACTTCGACGTCATAGTGAGAGCGAATGACAGTGAAGGTCAGGCGGATCCCGGTCCCCATTGCCCTCTCTTCCAAAGCTCTCACATGGACTGGCAGGTCAAGCACCTGTCGCGCAGATTCGACAGGGTCGCCGGTTACCTCCATCCCCAATTGACTGCACGAGTGAACGAAAGCAAGCCTCAGGTTGTCAAGCCGGCCCACTGTCGCCTGCGACTCCATCAGTTCCCTTTCAAGGCCTGGAACAACAAAGGTCGCAAATGAGGAACATGATCCGAGCTCAAAAGAAGACAGTCGTAAGTAGAAACCACCTACTCTCATTCCTGCTCCACTCCAGCCTTACCCATGAAGGTCCTAGCCAGCTTATCGGCTTTTCTCGTTTTCTTCCGCGAATCCCGCGCCAACCACTCGGCATCCTCGACGCGCTTCTGCAATACGGCTATCTGCCTGAGAAGCTCGGCGTGGTCTGCCTCGGCAGCAGCAACTCGCTGGGCTGCGCCGGCAATCTCGGAGGACTGCCGACGCAGTTGCTCCTCCTGGGATCGCAGGCGCTCGGACCTCGACTGACTATCCGTCAGAACAGCCTGCACTCGAACATAAGAAGAATGAAGTGGTTAACAGTCGAAGAACAGGCACGCGAAAAAATGAGACGCCAGAAGAAGGGCTGAGCGGTCGTGTTTATACCTCGAAGGGAGACCTCAACGCTCCCAAGGTACCAAGGGACGCTTCCAGGGCATCACGAGCAAAATCCGACCCCTGACGCACGAGCTCGAGCCGGCTGCCAAGCCAGTCCCACGCCTCTTTCTCGACCAAGTTCTGGACGAGGAAGGAGCCACCTCCTGTACCAATCCTGAAGTCGGGGCCCCAGTCCGGTTGGGTTGACGACGACCCCGGCCGCTCGCCATCCCAGAAGCACCCAAAGCTCTCGCCTCCGCTACCGGTCGCCACATGCTGAGATCTGGCCACCAAGCACGTCTTGACAGCCGTCTCGACGACAGCGCGCTTGGCCGGACCTCCGGGATCTGTCGCGGGGCCGGCACGCACCCGCTCCAAAGAGGGATGGACCGCCGGCACAGTCAACGCCGGCGCAGTCGACTCAAGGTCGTCAGACGCCGCCGCCGACTCCGCAGCAGCAGTGTCGTTCGGATCTACGCCCTCCAGATCGACGGCCGCAGACGCCAAAGCGCGGGGGTCGACCGTCCCTTCCCCCAAGCCAGATGAAGGGGGCGGGGCCGCCTCATCTTCTCCTAGCGCGGGCGCGGGATCGTCGGCGGGATCGTCTCCTCCGAAAGGCCGCCGGGACCAAACGCACCATCAGCGACAGGCTTCCCCGGCGAACCGCCACTGCTCCCCCCTCGTTCGAAACGAACGCGGACCACCCCGTTTGTCAAGGTCCTCGGGCAGAGCGGCTGGGAAGGCGCACACACAAACCTCGCTGTCAGAAAGGAAAAAGAGGGCGTCAGCGCCGGTTCCGAGTCCGGAAAAAACCAAAGAGTATGATAGGACAACCCCCACAGGAACTTACATAGCCGAAACGCCCGGCGCGGAAGAGCTCGAGGATGACCACGATGGGATATTCGAAGTCCACATGACAGAGAGACGATTGCCCGCATGCCTCCGCGAGGCGGGCTCCGACTCTGAAAAGCTCAACGCCACGCTGGAAACCATGGCAGTTCCCTCTCTGTTGGCTTCCGGGTTCATCTCCCACAGTCGAAGGGAACGCCTCATCAGAGGAAGAACATGGGCGACGTGAAAATGGCCGTGACCCCGGTCCATACACCCCAAAAGCACGCAGCCCTCGAACAGCATTGATCAGGGGTCGAAGTTACGCCGTGTCAATGCTCACCAGGTCCCTCTGCCACGAGGGCACCGCCCTCGACATACCGACGGTAAAAGCCGGAAGAACCCCTCTGGGTCGTTCCGAGATAGAACCAATTCGGGCGCCACTGACATTGCCGGACACGGAGCCGACCAGATGTAGTCCTGCGCCTATTCTGCTGGGAGACGAATGCTTTTGCACCCGAGGGGCACATCCGTCGGCGGTCTCCCCTCTCAATGAGACGGCGATGTCGCACCCGGAAGAAATACTTCAGAGTCGAAAATGGGGATCAATTCCCAAATAAGCTTTGCACATGGCGACGAAGCCGACGACATGACCAATCACTCGGGGTCGAGTGCTGGAGCTCAATTTGATAATAATGGAGAGGCCACAAAAAAAGGGGTGCGCCGGCATC
>CM017445.1:16702630-16720060 GCA_007726485.1 Eragrostis curvula
CATTACAATTCATGCTAAAGGACCTAATTTACTCTTATGGCTGCTTGATGGGCAATTATTTGAAAATGTTTTTTCATACTATTTATTTCTCCAAATTATTGTTTCTATTACAATGCATGTTAAATGACATAATAAGACTGCATGCTGAAGTGATAATAGATAAACAGATGACAAATCATGGTTATATGTAGCCACGTCAGCAACAAGAGGGGTAGTTTTGGAATTTTGGACCTAGATGACACACTTTAGCAAGTTTAGAGACCTAAATATGCATTTTGAAAGTTTAAGGACCTAAATGACACCCCATGATAATTTCAGGGACCGCCCGTGTATTTTACTCTTAAATAAATAACAAGAGTTCACCATTAATACTTTCTCTATCATAAAACCTCCATCAATGTCAGGTGGAGATGTCCATCATGGTCATCTGCATTTGATGACATGCTAGTTTTATGAAAACATCTTCTCCTTCTTTTGAAGCAATGGAGGGGGAAAAAACTCAGCCAAAAGAGTGCTCTTGACCATAACATGCATGGAAGAATGTATTACTTGGTCAAACACAACATCTAAGCCAAATGCCCAACTGATAGCAGTCGTTCCAACAATAGCTCGCATCAACTTCATTCCTTGTTCCTTCAATCACAAACCAAACACATTGGAAACGCTAATTAGAGGTTAAAAGCCAAAAGTTCAGCATTATAGAGGTTGAAAGCCAAAGGTAATAAGTTTACAATTATCCAGATAATTTACCTAAACCACATGGAAAGATAAGGTGCTGGATATATAGATTCAACCAGTTACAGAAGCAAGACACATACCACAGTTCTGTTTAACTAGATTATCTTTTATGAGGAGAGCTCCTTTATACAAGTACCATAGATACGCTCGATGGATCATCAAATAAATGGGTTCATGTTTATTTGTTGGAGAATATATATAGATAACTGCTGCTAATCACTTCGTGATAGCCCATCACGCAATTAACATCATGGGTGACGTCACTTAGCTTGGAGAGAAGTATTATTCCTTAAGATAGTACGACAATGTCGTATGTAGGATCGGCATGATTTTTGGAGCTAACTAAGGACCCTTTTGAATTTTTAAAAGAGGAAAGAAAAGATGAATTTTGAAGCAAAGCTATCCGGGCAGAACGTCGGTGGGGTCAGGCGGTGAAGCCATGCCCGTGGCTCGTCGTGAACGGCGTGGTTCGCTGTTTTTTACTGCACGGCTTGGTTCAGCATCTCATGCAAATATTTTCAGAATCTGAACGAAGCCATCCAGTACCGATTGATTCAATCCAAGCAAGCAAACATCGTGATGGTGTCTGATGCAGTCCATCTTGATACAGGATGAAGTCATACCACCAACCAAACACTACCTTAGTGCGGCAGTTTGGTAGCTAGCTAAGCTAGCGACCCCATCAAATATATACTACCAGTACTTATGCTATCTTATAAAGATCGGTTACATACATATCTCCTAATAATGAACCTGATCCTTCTCGTATTTTACTAAGCACCACGACCACCGTCCCTGGCGTATAATAGGCAGGTTATTATGTGGCCTGACCAAGAAACTTGTTCTTTCGGTAAACGACGCGCCCATCATCATCATTTGTCGATTGATCATCTGGACATTTTTTAATCCAGGTAGGTAGGATATATGTACTAGAAATCGATATCCTTGGACACTTTTCCGAGGCATTGCTGCGCCGTAGGAGATCATTGGCTGTTACTGGTAATAGTAATACGCACGTACGTAGGCGCCTAGAAGTGTCAACGGTACTACTACTGTGTCAAGAATTTATTTTGGCACGATATTATCGTCGAGAGTTTAGCATACGTCATTCTGTCAGAGTCACCAAGGAATATTCGATCGATGATCTGTTAGTGGGTACTTTCTTTCATAATCCATATGTTCGTGCAGATAAGTACGTGCACCAGTTTAATTTTATCTTCCTCGCTCTTATCATCCATGCTCTGCTTCACAAGAATTAATTTGACTGGATATAGCATACAAAGAACTACTGTTCTAAATAAAGGCCGATGCTGATGACAAGGAGGTAGAACCATTTCACAATATAATCTCACTGCAGCTATTTTCGGTCGAGGTTAATGTGAGCAGATTCTTTTCAGTGGCATTTATATTTCATCTGACAAGAGTGTGTGTGAGTTTGGTGTGCCTGCATGCATGGTGGTGTTATGTGCTCATCCTTGATGTTAAATTCTACAAGGAAAGTTTGCAAATACCTATTTGCATCTTAGGGTGGTTTTTTATATAACCACATGAAAGTACTTTGTTGCAGTCTAACACTTGCAAGTTACACAGTTTCATATATCCTTGACCAATTTGATCGGACAAACTTGGCTCTCGGCAAGCATGTAATTAATTAACATAGCTCCAAATGGTCTATCATAACTGGGTACCTTGTAATGTGTTAGATCACACATACATCATAATCCTTAAGAACTTTCTAATCAGCTCTATGCGACCTAGTCATTTGTTGTGTGTTGTAACCTGTAAGACTAATCACGTGTGATTTGTGTGTTGTAAGATTTTAAGACTGCGGCTGTGGCTTTTGTGTTGCACGACTAGGTCACTTGTGAGACTATATGCTCACTGCTCATCAGTACTAATATGTGAGGACTATGTGCTAAGTACTTATTTGTGAGACTATGTTCCATGCTCCTGTGTCATCTGTTGAAATGCTTATGTGATGCACTGACTATTGTTAGTGATTCTATATTAGAGTGTGTCAATCAATAGTTTAACTGTTGAAAGGCATGGTATTATGGGTCGGTGTTCCCGACTTAGTCACCGGTTACTGACCGTTACCGTCATATTTCCGACCGATTATTCCGTTTACGGAGGCCCAGTATTTCTCCCGACCGTTTCCGTTACCGGCTATCCCCGTTTCCGTTCCCGTCCGACGATGCAAATGTGAAGTGAAAACGGTTTGCGGTGTTTTCCCGACCGTTCCCGACCGTTTTCAGCCCTACTCACGTCAATAATGAAACGGCAAATTGCTATTTGGTAGGGAGGACTAGCGCAAGTGGGAACCAGATTTAAGCAGAGTTTTGTTCATGTTCATGTTTTGGCATGGTCAACCCTTTGGTTGGCAGCCGTGGACGAAAGAACCAAACCGCTCTTGAGGCGCCAGAATTCAGTTCTTTGGACCGCACACCAAACGACGTGGGGTCCACATGCAGAGAAAGAATGAGCCGAGAACGTGACCAACGGCTGAAGCTGCGCCCAATTGGCATGGCAGGGGCACAACTATAAAGGCGGCATCCACCCCTCCACTCCACGCTTCGATTCTCCCTCTTTCTCTCTCCCAATTCTCTCTCATCTCACCCACGCCTTCCTTCAGTTACATACTACTCGGCACCAGTTCCTCTCTCCCTCTCTCCACATACAGATTACAGAGAGGACTCCGACCAGCAGCTTCTCCCTTCCAGTTTTTCTACATACAGATCGTCAAGCAAGGTGAGTGCAGTTGCGCCATTACTCCGATTCTTTCAAGTTGCTCCTTCTCCATTGGTGCTGTGCCTGTGCTCTGTTTCTAGAGGCCATGAACAGGTCGTGTGAAGCTCTTGTTGCATCGATCTCCAGCCTTCCAATGGTTTCTTTCTAGGATATGCATGCAGTTCTCCCTCTAAATCTTGTAGGTTATAGGAGTATATAGGCTGTAGAACATGAGGTGAGGACGCCCTTCCTCCATCTCGGTTAATTTCTGCCATTTTGATGTTCAGATCAATGGTCGATAGATGAGGAAATGAGGAACAGAGATGCGCTACCAGTTCTTCCCTTTTTGACTCTAGGCTGTTAATTTCTTAATGGCAGCAGATTTAAGTTCCAACAGATTGTCACATGTGCACCGTCCACTCTGCTTTATTTTTCTGTTGTTGAGCCTAGTTTACTCTTCCAGTTCGGCAAGTCCAGCAGAGCAGCGCACCAGCACCCCCTGCATTTCCATAGTTTACCTGAGATTTATTGCTTTACGACATGCTTTACACACTAAAGAGCAAACCATTAGGAGATCCGCTGGTTGGACGTGTTGAGCTTTATTTATGCATCATTTTTTTTAATTCCCGGCGGTCTCTGATCACATGAGCTTTTCTGACAGAGAGCAGTTAAGGAGGTAAACCATGAGGGAAGGAAATGCCAAAATGTCAAAGGTTGGAGTTGAACTTGGAACATCATTCCTCAAAGTTCTTCTTCTTCTTCGCAACGGCATTTGTAGCTGATATTTTCATCCTTTATGTGCGCAGTCATCGTCATGGCCAAAGGCGAAGACGGTGATGAAGAAATGGCTCAACCTGCGGAATTCAGAGTTCCACTCAGACTGCATCAGCAAGATTTCAAACCCATCCTTTATGTCCCCATTCTCAGATCCTTTTGGTCTTTAAAGTTTTGAAAATCCTCTAATCACAAGACGGCCATGTGTTTGACCAGATGAGGGCTTTGGAGAAGGACACCAGCAGCATCAGCGGGTGATGAGGAAGAGCTGCTCGGACAGAGATGGCAGCCTTCCCACGAGCAGAGACCTGTCAGGTACTTGCATACTAGCACGGTTGGTTGCTGTTCTCGCCACGTTCGTTGCCTCACGACATGCAAGTACAGTAGTGGCCTTTACAGATTAAAGATTCCTTCCAATCTTCCCCCAAAAATTCCCTCTCAACATTCTACTAATAGTCTAATAAAAATACACATCAGATTCAGTGCTAATATGTTTTCCATTTCGCTGAAGTTCAATTCGGTTTGAATCTTTCTTCATCTTTTATTTTGTTTTCATTCCTGCCCATGCTTGCTCTGCAACTATTTCCATCATCTGAAAAATAATTAAAAAAAATGTTTGTGTTGGTTTAGGTGGCTGGCTGGTGGAGAGCTCGGAGAACCTGAGGCCGCCGCCCCGGTATGGCTCGCCGGCGCCGCGCTCGTCGTGGCGGCCTTCCAAGGATCTCAGGTGAGCGCAGCAGCTGAGCTGGAGGCTCCTCGCCGCCCCGGCTTGCATACCCGGATGGAAACCGCCGTATTTTTATGCGTCCCATCCCAGGAGCATGGAGCAAACAAATGCAGCAGGATGTTTTTTTTTTCCCTGAATTATTGCTGTCATCTCAACACTCTGCAAACTGCGTTCCAAGAAAAAACTAGTAAAAAACTGTCCACATGCTGCCGTGAGTCAATCTGCCCAGCTCATCCGAGCGGGTTTTCAGAAGTCAAATTGAGCCGAGTTCAAACGATTTCGTCGAGTTGGTTAGAAGAATTGGATGAGTGACGCTGGGATAATTCGACCGGGACTGCCGACCAGCGGCTTTTTTTTAATTTAGCTGTAGCATAGGGACAGTAGTAGTAGTAGTGCATCAGTAGTAGGCAGTGGTATAATCTGTCTTTGCCGAGGCTAATGATGGTGCTTGCGTAGATTAATCCCTCGCTAATCATGTATTTTTATACAGGAATTGCTCTCTGACTGTGTTTGCTTCATCTATACAGGATGTTCGTGGGGACGTGGAACGTGGGAGGGAGAGCGCCGCACGGAGGGCTGGATCTCTCCGACTGGCTCATGGACGGCCCTGCGTCCTCCTCTGCTCACATCTACGTTCTTGGGTACTTACTGAATTTTCATCTGATTTGTATCAGTTCTTAACTCATGCATAGTGCTAATGAGGGTGTGTTCGTTTCCTGACATCTAAATTTTAAAGCTGTCATATTAAAAAGAATCTTGTCATTTACGAGTATTAAATAAAGTCAAATTATAAAATTAATTGCAGAACCTCTGGTCTAATTCGCGAGACGAATCTAATGAGGGTAATTGAGCCGTGATTAGACGATAGTTACTGTAGCATCACTGTACCAAAATATAGATTAATTAGATTTATTAGATTCATCTCGTTATTAGTATCCATATGTGATTAGACTTTATTTAATGCTCTTAAATGATAAAATTCTTTTTGATGTGACAGGCTTAAAATTTAGAGGGCAGGAAACGAACAGGCCCTCGTGAACGGGTTACATTTGTTTCCTAAAACTGATAAGTAGTGGTAAGTAACAGTAATACTACTGTTGAACTCTAGACTGTCATGACCAGAAATGGTCTGGCTGTTTGATGCCATTTCAGTGCAACATCATTCAGGCAGAAAGCACCACTGAGGCTAATCATGAAACAGAGTACTCTGCCTTATAAGAATTGTCCTTTTAGTGTGGATTTCAGTGTAAAGTATACTTGGCAGAGGGGTAGAAACATCATGGTCATGGATTTCAGTGTTCGTTAATTTTTGCACCTAATCATGGATTTCTGATGTACTCCCTTTGTTTCAAAATATAAGCAGTTGTTAATTTTCAGACACCGCATTTGACCATTTGTCTTATTCGATTTTTTTTGTGAAAATATAAAAATAATTAAGTCATGCTTAAAATATATTTAATGATAAAACATATCGTAACAAAATAAATAATATTTTCGTAAATTTTTTGAATAAGACAAGAGGTTAAACGCGATGTCTGAAAGTCAACAACCGCTTATATTTTGAAACAGAGGGAGTATTTTCTTCTTTCTGCTTAATGAAAAGGCAGTGCTCCTGCCTCAGTTAAAAAAAAATTTTTGCACCTAATCATGATTATTCCATCCCTCCCTCTTTCAGGGCTCTTGAGTGCTGTAGTAGTACATAAGAAATGTTAATTTTACTTCACTATTTCCTACTCCCGTGTCTGCAGTAACATAGACAAACGGTCAACCTGTGTCACAAGTTGTGTTTCATTTGACTAACTTTTACTGCAAAACACTCATTGCTCTTTCCAAATGGTCCTGAAACTAATATGTCTAAATATTGTTCATTGCCACAGGTTCCAAGAAATAGTGCCGCTGAATGCTGAGAACGTCCTTGGAGCTGAAGACAAGGGCCCCGCCTACCAGTGGCTTGATCTCATCCGTCGAGCGCTAAACCCTCGTTCCTCCAAGAGAAGCCAGAGTTTTCCTCAGAGTCGTCGCTACGTCGCGAAAACAAACCCTGATCTTCACCAGAACGCCGCAAGGGTCAGCTTCTCGGATCTATTGGCGGCCGAGGACCGGCTCAGTACAGTATCAGAGCCAGAAGACAACGACGACAGTGAGCCATCGACATCGAACCTCGAATCGAGCAGCGATGAGGACACGAGTGACTCTACGGTGCACGGGAGCACGAGGCACGGGTACCGGCTCACCGCAAGCAAGCAGATGGTGGGCATCTTCCTCTGCGTGTGGGTCCGGGCCGATATCATGCCCTTCCTCACCAGCCTCAAGGTCTCGTGCGTTGGTAGGGGCATCATGGGGTACATGGGAAATAAGGTACTGATTGTTTTTTGTCAGATGATCGTGACGTGTATCGTGGAATTCACTTTCGTAAGCTGATTGATGCAGCTGCAAAGAAAAAGAAAAGGAATTGTGATCCTGACTTTGTTTTTGATGGATTGTAATGAAGGGTTCGATCTCGGTGAGCCTGAGTCTGCAAGGGAGCGCGACGATGTGCTTCGTGTGCACGCACCTGGCGTCGGGGGAGAAGGACGGCGACGAGGTGCGGCGGAACAGCGACGTCGCCGAGATCCTGAAGCGGACGAGGTTCCCGCCGCACCGCCGCGTCTTCGGGCTGCCGGCGCCGCCGTCGCCGGAGACCATCCTGGAGCACGAGTAAGCACTAAACGCAAGGTGGATGTTTGCACCACTCGATCGATCAGATTAATTATCAGTGGTGCCTGATCGAATATGTGTTGCACGGTGGATGCATGTTAATTGCAGCAAGGTGATCTGGCTGGGTGACCTGAACTACCGGCTGACGGGGAGCAGCTGCGGCGACACGCAGGAGCTGCTGGAGCGGAGCGACTGGGAGGCGCTCCTGGAGAGGGATCAGCTGCGGACGGAGCAGCGAGCCGGGCGCGTGTTCGCCGGCTGGGAGGAAGGACGCATCGGCTTCCCGCCCACGTACAAGTATCTCGCCGACTCCGACGCCTACGCCATGACCTCCAGGTCCTCCCGCGACAACAAGCGCACACCCGCATGGTAATTAACACACTCTTCCATCATGCTAATCACTTCTTTTGTTGACACGACAGATTAGAGTCGCGGCTACGAATTAGAGGATCAGTTGGAACGTACTACTAGTATAGTGCTTAGGCGTCACATGGCGTATCGTGCTGATGAAAATTCGTTCATTCAGCACGATCGAGGACGACATGGACGAGCACTACTCACGCATCATGCAAGTGACTAATTAAGTGAGCTCTCGCTAGGCACATGCACTTGCGTTATACACCAAAACCTACATCATGTGATGTTTTGACTTAATCCCACGTCTCCGTCACCATCACAATAATCCTTGGATGATTTGAGGCAGAGAAAAAGACTTGTACACATTAATAATAATGGCCCAGCGGCGCCACGTCGCTCGACGATCCGAGGCCGAGACGAGGACCAAGGAATCTCAAGTTGTTCTGTGTTTCAGGACCAGATCGCTCTGAATTCAGCTCTTGATGATCAGACTAGTGATAATCTATGGGGATTAATTATGAGCAGATAGATTATCTCTGAATTAAGCTACTAGGAGAGGGAGGAGTAGCGTAGACTCGATGCTGACCAGTCCTTGTCGAGCGTTGGTCGCCTACTGTCGCTGCAAGCTTACTGTTGGATCACAGGGGAGCTAAGCAGATGCCTGAAACTTTATGCATGCACGTAGTTAAACAACTGTCACGGTGTTGAAGTAATCACCTTGTCTGCAACTTGTAATTCTAACTTTTGTGTGTTAATAAACCTGCAGGTGCGACCGCATCCTGTGGCGCGGCTCGGGGATGGAGCAGCTGTGGTACACGCGCGGCGAGTCCCGGTTCTCCGACCACCGCCCCGTCACCTCCCTCTTCTCCGCGTTGCCTCCTCCACGACGCCGGCGACAAGCGGACCGTACGCGTCGCCGCGGCGCCAACATGGGCAGGGGCAGGGGCAGACTCCGGCCACCCAGCAGGGTCGACACGGCGGCGCGGTGCGCGGTGGAGGCGGAGGAGATGCTCGTCGTGTCGCGGACCAGCTGCCCCCATTCCTCAAGGTTCTGACACCGCGTTCATGGCAACGATCGACGAGCATGGGCCGAGGCATACTTGTGAGAATCAGAGGCGGGTGCGTGTTTATATAGGTGAGAAATTACCTCTCACGTGGTTTCCAAGGAACACACCGGAACGGACGTGATCAGTTCAGATTCTATGGTTAGCGATTACAACAGAAGATATACACAAACTACCCTATCTGAACTACGACTGATCACGTCCATATCTCGGTGTAGATATACATACAAGTTCATCTAACACGCCCCCTCAGTCATAACCTTGCTAGGTTAAGATTGTGCTTAAAGTTTTCTAGTTGTCGTACACTGAGTGCCTTTTTAAATCCATCGGCTACCTGATCACCTGAAGGAACAAAATCAATCTCAAGTAATTTTCTTGCTACCCGTTCTCGAACAAAGTGATAGTCAACTTCAACATGTTTAGTTCTACCTTGAAAAACAGGATTAGCAGAAAGATTATCACACCACAACCTTGCCGCAGGTGGATATTGTATACCAATTTCTCTTAACAGTGTTTGAATCCACATTATTTCAGCAGTGGCATTGGCAACTGCCTTGTACTCTGCTTCAGTGCTAGATCTGGACACTGTTGGTTGCTTGCGTGCACTCCATGAAATCAGATTGGAACCAAGAAAAATAGCATAACCTCCTATCGACCTTCTGTCATCAAGAGAACCTGCCCAATCTGCATCTGAGAATCCACTAACCAACATTGACTTGGACTTTCCAATTTTCAATCCAATTTTAGTACTTCGTTTCATGTACCTCAAGATCCTCTTGACAGCTATCCAATGTGTCATAGTAGGAGCATGTAGAAATTGACAAACTTTATTAACAGGAAAAGCAATATCAGGTCTGGTGAGTGTTAAGTATTGAAGTGCGCCAACTATACTCCTATATTGTGTAGTATCCTTTTCTCCCAAAGGTGTCCCTTCATAAGCAGACAATTTCTCACTAGTAGATAAAGGAGTAGTAGTAGGCTTGCATTCAGACATATTAACCTTTTTTAACAAATTTGAAGCATACTTTTCTTGAGTAAGAACAATACCATCACCAACTTTAGTCACTTCTATACCCAGAAAATAGTGTAACTCACCCAGATCCTTAAGTGCATTATCTTGTTTGAGGCTGTGTAGCAAACCTTCAGTAGCAGTTGGTGTTGAACTCGCCACAATAATATCATCAACATAGATTAGCACAAAAATGGTTACTTCATTCTTATGGAAATAAAACAAAGATGTATCAGCCTTAGACGCACTAAATCCAAGCTGCAAAAGCTTAGCACTCAACCTTGCAAACCAGGCTCACAGTGCTTGCTTGAACCCATACAAGGCCTTATCTAGCTTGCAAACATAATTAGGCATATTCTTATCCTCATAACCAGGTGGTTGTCTCATATACACTTCTTCTTCTAGGAAGCCATGAAGAAAAGCATTCTGAACATCAAGCTGTTTCAAACTCCAACCTCTAGAGACAGCAATTGACAAAATAGCTCTAATAGTGGTAGCTTTGACAACAGGACTGAAAGTATCCTCATAATCTATGCCATATCGTTGTTTAAAGCCTTTAGCAACCAAACGAGCTTTATATCTGTCTAAGCTACCATCTGCCTTTCTTTTGACTTTGTAAACCCACTTGCAGTCTATAATGTTTCTGCCCTTCTGAGGAGGAACAAGGTGCCAGGTTTTATTTTTAACTAAAGCATCATACTCAACATCCATTGCAGTTTTCCAATTTTTATCTTGCAAAGCTTCATCTAATCTTTGTGGTTCTCCAGAGGCAGTGAAACAACGGTATCTAACAATGCCATCAGTGTATACCTTGGGCTTTCGTATCCCTGCTTGAAGACGAGTTCGTGCTTCTGGAATGACTGCAATTGGAACATCAGGCGCGGCTACAGGAGCAACTGCAGCAGGCGCATCAGGAATATCAGCGGGCGCAGCCACAGAAGCCGTAGACGATCCTGGAGACAGCTCCTCTGTCGCCGAACTTGTCGATGTAGATGCGGCGGCGTCACCCGCGACAGCGCCTGCGGGCGCAGACGCCAGATGCTCGTTCCCCCCGTGCCGCGTGGCAGGTGTCGCGGGGGAAGCCGGCAAGGGAGCAGCTCGGGTCGGCGCACTCGGGCCTGCGCCAGCCAGAGGAAGCCGCGTGTCGTTGTGGGGCACAGGCTGGGGTGAGCGCGCGACCGCATCAACGGGTGCAGGCCACGCGTCGCCATCAGGCACGTTTGCGCCCGGAACTGCTGGTGCAGGGGTAGTTTGACAATTCCCAGGCTACGATCCCGGGGCAGAATCAGATGCTGCTGCAGGTGTATCAGCCCCGGGAAGCGCGCTGTGGTGATCTGCTGCGGATTCCTGTGTATGGCTCAAATTTTCAACAGAAAAATCAGTAGCATCAGGCATATTAGTATCTATAACACCGCCCCCCAATCTAGAAGAAACCAAAGTTGGAGGAAGGAGTGATATTTCAGATCCAAGGAGAGCACCAGCATTTGCATGAAGTTTTGAAAAAGGAAAGACACCCTCATAAAAAACGACATCCCGAGAAATATAGACATGACCGGAAGAAACTTCAAGGCACTTAAACCCCTTGTGGAGATTACTATATCCGAGAAATACGCATTCTTTGGAACGAAACTCAAGCTTGCGCTTGTTGTATGGTCGAAGATTTGGCCAACAAGCGCAACCAAAGATGCGTAGCGATGAAAATTCAGGTTTGACATGAAAGCGACGCTCAAGTGGAGTGGTGTAGCCTAGAAGCTTGCTTGGTGTTCGATTAATTAGAAAAGTGGCTGCGAAGAATGCTTCATCCCAATATTTGAGGGGCATACTAGCATGTGCTAAGAGCGAGAGGCCTACTTCAACAATGTGCCTATGTTTGCGCTCGGCAGAACCATTTTGCTGGTGAGCATGCGGGCAAGAAAACATGATGGGAAATACCAACTTTGGTAAAAAATAAACCAAGTTTTTCATATTCACCTCCCCAATCAGACTGAACAGCAATGATTTTCCTATCAAAGAGTCTTTCGACAAGAGCTTGAAATTCATGAAACTTTTGGAAAACCTCATATTTAAATTTTAAAAGGTAAATCCAAGTGAATTTACTATAGTCATCAACAAAGCTCACGTAGTACTTAAACCTTCCAATAGAATCAGGAGCAGGACCCCAAACATCAGAAAAAATAAGTTCCAAGGGATGCTGAGAAGTACTAGTAGATATAGGATATGGTAATTGATGACTCTTTGCTTGTTGACAAGCATCACACACTGAAGTTTTATTAGAATCAGGCAAACAAGGAAGACTATAATTCTTAACAATCCTTTCAACAATAGGAATTGCAGGATGACCTAATCGACTATGCCATTTATCAAGCGATGGCTTATTGACTCCAAAGACATGCTTTATTGCTGACTGAGAAGGAAGGGGATAGAGTCCTCTACGGCACCTCCCCTTAAACAGCGTGTTCCTCATTTACCGATCCTTAATCAAGAAAAAGTATGGATGAAATTCAAGAAAGACATTGTTATCAAGGGATAATCGATGAATAGAGACAAGATTCTTTTGAGCTTTAGGAACATATAGGACATTATTGAGAACAAGATCACGATTAGGGGTAGGAATTATAGATTGACCAATATGACTTATTTTCATACCTGCACCGCTAGCGGTGTGGATTTGATCCGTACCATTGTACTTGTCGCGGACAGTGAGCTTCTCCAACTCGCTAGTTATGTGGTCCGTGGCACCGGTATCGCCATACCAGTACGGATCCACATTGTAGGAAGCCGCTGCAGCCACATGCCTTTCATCAGGCACGTAGTTTTCCTCGTAGCGGTGCCAGCAGCGATCTGCTTAGTGCCCAACCTTGAGGCACACCTGACATCGAGGCTTGGAGTGTGTGGTGCCGCGCCCTCCTTGGCGCGACAAGTTGTTGGTGTTGCCATTGTTGTGGTTGGAGGCACGCCGTAGCCTCCTCCATGAGCAGAGTTGGGTGCGCTAGGCGCACCGTAGCCGCGTGACATGGCGCCGCGCCCCCTCCCAAGATCTCAAGACGAGTCTCGAATGCAAGCAGCTGGCCATATCCCTCGCTCACAGAGACAGGCTCTGTTTTGCCGAGGATGGAGCACACGGCAGAGTTGTACTCGTAGTCCAACCCGGTCAGGATGTACTCAAGGAGTTCTTCATCTTCTAGCGCCCTTCCCGCGGCGGCCATCTCATCGCCGAGGGAGCGCATCTTGGCGAAGTAGTCAGTCATCGACATATTGCCCTTGTGGGTGTTGGCGAGGGCGAGTCGAGTGTTCACGGCGCGAGCGCGCGTCTGCGACGTGAACATGGACTCAACCTCTGCCCAGGCTGCGGCCGCATTGCTCTTGGTGGCGACCGGGCCGAGCGTCTCCTTCGACAGCGAGGAGAGAAGGAACCCGAGGACCTGTTGGTCCGTGGCGTACCACGCATCATATGCTGGGTTCGGGACCTTGGAGTCCTTGCCATCCACCTTGCCATCAATCTCTTTCGACGGAGGGGCGGCGTCGCCGGTCAGATGTCCTGTGAGGCGAGCACCTCGAACGGTGGCGAGGATTTGGGCCTTCCAGGTGGAATGGTTGTGCTTTGTCAGCTTCTCCGAGATGGAGATGCCGATCAATGGATTGGTGGGTGGTGTGGCGGCCATGGCGGCGTGGATGGATCTAGGGTTGACAATAGGCTCTGGTTACCATGTGAGAATCAGAGGTGCTGTGCGGAATTAGGTTGAACGCCGTGCCGTTCCAGGCAGGCGGGTGCGTGTTTATATAGGTGAGAAATAACCTCTCACGTGGTTTACAAGGAACACACTGGAACAGACGTGATCAGTTCAGATTCTATGGTTAGCGATTACAACAGAAGATATACACAAACTACTCTATCTGAACTACGACTGATCACGTCCATATCTCGGTGTAGATATACATACAAGTTCATCTAACAATACTATCCACGGTTCGGGGAGCTGCAAGCAAGCCTGAAAGGTGTCGCGTGCGTGCATGGTGGCCGTCCGGCCCTGAAACAGAGGAAGGGCGGACGCGACGTCCGAAGCGCCACCAAGTGCGTGCCGGCTCATGATTGCTTGCTTTGCCATTGGCAGCCAGAGCTTGAGGGTGACGAGCAAGACAAGGCGACTCGTTCGGCGTGAGGGAGACATTCCTCTGGGAACGCGAAAGCTTTTCAGGGTCTCCCTTCTCTCTTCCCTTGGAAAGAACGCTCAATTAATCAGATGAGCTTTTTTTTTTTGGATTAAATTAAGCAGATGAGACACCTTAGCAGTTGTCTTGGATATAGGCTTATGCCACAAAAAAAAAAATTGTATTCCACCACAAGTATTAAAAAAAATAGAGGATGATCTAAAATCTTCGACATTTTTAGCAGTACAAAGATTTTAATAATTTTGATTCCACCTCAAGTATTAAATAAACAATTCCACAAAAAAAAAGTATTAAATAAACAAAAGATATATTTATACTAATAACAAAGATTTGTTGGTTGCTGAGTTGTACGTGCATGCAATACTATTTCACTTAACAAAATTAGTATACATTTTTTTCCCGGATAATAACGAAAGATGAAAAATATAGTGCTAGCTAGCCGCGCTATTTAGCGCGGGCCACCTTGCTAGTTAGTTAAAATTGAACCAGTCCTCGATCCGTCAATGGAATTTTGAAGTGGTGGTAGCTACACAAGCATGATCTCAATTTTGGCCACTAGACATATGCATAGTGCACTGATCGATTAGACATCAACGATGAACAGAGCCGTTCTGCCTAAGCTCCACAAATATATATTTCACTTAATACTCTGCGACCCTTTCTGTGAGCTTTTCCCTGAAAAGTTCCCCGCACTTAAGCTGTCATTTCATGATGATTGGGAAGCCATCAACACCACTCAGAAGGTTTGATCACCGTCGTATGGTACATAGCATCATGGTGGCTTTGATTATGTGCAAGCATGTATGCCTTTAGTTGCCCCGTTGTTGTGCCATCCGTTGACAACTAATCACTGCCCTAATAGCATTCCTTGTATGCTAGCAAACTGAAGCTGTCTTGGCCCCAAACATCCCTTTCTTCCTTCGTATGCAGATTTGTGGGGGCAACTAACTTCTTGCATGATAGTGCATTGAGATCAACAGGTGTTGATGCAAAGCATTTTGTGATCAGCAGGTGTCGCGAACTTGCAAATGATGTTGATCAATGGAAAATAAGTATAGCAAAGTGGGAATTAGAAGCTACTGATTGAAAGGCATACTCCTCTCCCCGACCCCTCACCAGCAAATAGGAATTAAGTTCATTAGCAAGGGTGGTGTTAATTAATAATTAGCCACCCTAATCTGTCCGGTAAGCGTGGTTCTGGCGCGTGTCACAGCTAAATCTTTTTCTTAATCCTCAGCGGATCCTCAGCCCTTATGAGATCAGGCAAAAGGTGATCAATGTATATAATTATCTGATGCCTGGCCCCGCTCGTTTCCTGTTTGCATCATGCGTCGGCTTGAGGCCCTCTTTGTTTTGTGCTATTAGTTCATGTGCGATTTGATCGGTTAACTGATTTATTTCGTGTGATGCGTGGTCGGCCCACTGACAGCAACACGCCAAGAACAAGAAGCAAACCATGGTGTACTAGTGGAGGCTACTGTACTCCAGTGTTGGTGTACACATTCCACGTGTTTTTCTTGGGTGAAATTCTGAGTCTCTGCGCGCGCGGCTTTCTCCCTCTCAACTTTTCGAGAATTTTTATAGTTATATCTTCTGCATTAGCTTAAATATATACAAAGAAATAATTACAAAATATGTGATAATTACTATAGCAGGGTTGATGTGTGAACTATCATTATATTGCACATTTGAGTTTTAAATTCAAAATGTATGCTGCTGATAATTAAATGAAGAAGACAAAACTAAATATCGGGTACATTGCACCGGCCTTACTTGAATTTGTTTGAGGATGTACAAGTCGAGCCAAGATTTTATTCATGGAGTCAAGTGAAGAAAATGAACTGTTCAAGAGAGTAAAATGAACTTTCGTTCAAACTTTTAGTTGGTTTTTTACATGATATGTGCCCAGATTTTGTAAAACCAGTCCCACAAAAGAACCAAAATGCTCTCATTAATAATACTATCACATAAGAAATTTGCCTAATAGCATGCCAAGTCTCCAAGATGTAGTTTCGTCTGCGGTGTGGTCAATTAAGAAGTAATTAAATTGACTCATATAGTCTGATAAAGAGAATTTATTTCATCAAGAAAATAAAAAAGTTCCGTCTCTAGGATGTACTCCCTCCGTCCCAATATAGTTGGCATTTTAGCCATGGGCACGGAGTTAAGAGGAGGAAATAAGTAGGTACGCAGAAAACGAGGAGGAGAGAGATAGAGATAGGTGTATTGGGAAGAGAGAAAGTGTATTGGAAGAGAGAAAGGTGTCTCGGGAAGTGAGAACGCCAAGTATTTTGGGAAAACTGGATGAGGCTAGAATGCCAAGTATTCTGGGACGGATGGAGTATATAGCCATCCACTATTAAAACACTTTTTACTAGCATGTAGAGTTTGCACCCCATTTTGCCATTTCAAAAAAGGAAATATAACAAATAACACAGAGTTCACCATTAAAACTTTCTCTGTCATAAAACCTCCATCCATGCCAGGTGAAGATGGCAATCATTGTCATATGCATTTGGTGGCACGCTAGTTTTATGAAACCCTCTTCTCCTTTTGAAGCAATAGAGAAAAAGAAACTGAGCCAAAAGAGTGCTCTTGACCATAACCTGCATTGAGGATGTATCTTTACTTGGTCAAACACAACATCTAAGCCAAATGCCCAACCGATGGCAGTCGCTCCAACCATAGCTCGCATCAAGTTCATTCCTTGTTCCTTTTAATCACAAACAAACACATTGGAAACGCTAACTAGAGGTTGAAAGACAAAAGTTCAGCATTATAGAGGTTGAAAGCCAAAAGGTAATAAGTTTACAAGTATCCAGATAATTTAGCTAAACTACACGTAAAGATAAGGTGCTGGATATATAGATTCACCCATAGTTACCGAAGCCAGACACATACAAGTTATGTTTAACTAGATTATCTTTTGTGAGGACAGCTCATTTATACAAGTACCATAGATACGCTCGATGGCTCATCAAACTATATAAATGGGTTCATGTTTATTGGTTGGAGTTAATATATATAACTGCTGCTAATCACTTCGTGACAGCCCATCATGCAATTAATATCACGAGTGACGTCATTTAGCTTGGAGAGAAGGATTTCCTTAATATAGTACAACAACGTCGTATGTAGGTCGGAGATAATGAGATGAGAATTAGTGC